>LR738714.1:784369461-784388007 GCA_902687465.1 Secale cereale
CGAGGGTGCGGGGGGTCGGCGGCGGCGGCCGGTGGACCGGGGGGTGCTCGGCGGCGAGGGGGGCCGGATCTGGCGAGGTGGGATAGCGATCGAGATGGAGGGGGGTCGAGATCGAGTGTCCATAAAATTTAAAAATATTCATGATAGTTCAAAAAGTGCCCATGAAATACAATCGAGAAATGAAGGGTACGATTTAAATACAATCGATCTTAGCTAGCTATCTGTTCACAATCTTCTTGCCCTTCTTTTTCGCAAATGGAGTTCTTCTGTGGAACAGACATCCTTTAGGTAGGGTGGTCCTGCTTCTTCTTGTGGTGTAAGCTGCTACTTCATCATCGTCATCATGTTCGATCCTCGGGTCGCCGTACTTGTCGAAGTCTTGCTCATTGGCTACTCCATCCATTCCGATGATCTTCCTTTTGCCTCTCCTCACGACAACACGACTGGGCTTTGACGGATCGGTAATGAAGAAGCATTGGTCAACTTGGGAAGCCAGTACCCATGGCTCATTTTTCGCGGTGACGTTTGCGCCCGCGGTCTTGGATTTGGCTTCGGGTATAACCATGGTGGTGAAATACCGGTCTTCTTTTAGGACGCTCTTGGCCCATCTGACACGGAACATCGGGACCTTCCCTCCAGCGTAGCTCAGCTCCCAGATATCCTCGATCCTTCCGTAGTATCTGTCCTTGTCATTACCGGTGTAGGATTCCATCGTTACCCCGGAGTTCTGATAACCATCGCTCTTCATGTCCTTGGCCTCGGTGTAGAATGTGTAGCCGTTGATATCATACACCTCATAGGTCATCAGGTTGTGCTCGGCGCCCTGTGACAAGGTGAATATGAGTTGTTCTTCCGCGGAAGAATCATCATGTAAAGGGTACGACAGAAGCTTCTGCTTGAACCAACGCGTGAAACATGAGTTGTGCTCTTTGATTATATCTCCGTCCGTCCTCTGTTGGCCTCGGTCATTGTACGTCTTCTCAATAAAGGTTTTGTGCTGAACCACCCAAGGATCGACCACGTCTATGTGCTGTAGCGCGACTAGGTTTGCTCTTTCAAAGTCGGCGAGTCGACCCTCGAAGTCGACATGCATTTCGCGGCGACCCTCACGGTGACCCCATCCAGCGAGCCTGCCGAGGTGCCTGTTGACGGGCAGACCAACGGGGTTCTCGATGCCTATATAATTCGTGCAGTAGGAGATGCACTCTTCAGTCAGAAAGCCCCTGGCTATGCTTCCCTCTGGACGTGACATGTTGCAAACGTATCCTTTGATGACACCGTTCATCCTTTCGAACGGCATCATGCTGTCCAGGAACGTCGGTCCGAGTTGGATGATATCGTCCACGATATGGACCAGCAGATGCACCATAACGTCGAAGAATGCGGGCGGGAAGTACATCTCAAGCTCGCATAGTATCACCGCGATCTCTTCCTGTAGCCTTCTGAGTTGCCTCACGCCAACAGACTTCCGAGAGATGACGTCGAAAAAGTTGCATAGGCTAAATAGGGTTTCACGGACGTGCGCGTCCATGATACCACGGATTGCAACTGGAAGTATCTGCGTCATCAGCACGTGACAGCCGTGAGACTTCATCCCGCTGAACTTCAGCTTCGCCCGGTCTAGGTATCTGCTTATCTTCCCCGTGTAACCGTAAGGAAGTTGTACTCCTAGGAGGCAGGTGAAAAGCTGCTCGATCTCCTCCTGACTTAGAGTGAAGCACGTGGGAGGTAGTCATTTCCGGTCTTCTTGGCCTTTTTGCCTTTGCGACGACTTTCCGTGTCCTGCTTCGCCTCATCATCATCATCATCATCATCATCATCATCATATATAGCGTGAAGCTCCTGCCTGATGCCCATTGATTTCAAGTCCGCCCTTGCTTTCGGCCCATCTTTGGTCCTCTCTGGCATGTTGAGCAGGGTACCAAGCAGACTCTCGCACACGTTCTTCGTGATATGCATTACATCAAGGCTGTGAGGCACACGGTGGATCTTCCAGTACGGCAAGTCCCAGAAAACAGACCTCGTTTTCCATACCTTCAGCAGCGGCTCTGGCGCCTTTCGCTTCTTTCCCGGCTCTGGCGCCTTTTGCTTCTTTCCCGGCAGTGGGCAATCTTTCCAATTTTTCAACAGCTCGTCTATTTCCTCGCCGCTCCTCATACGCGGGCGTCCTCGGGGTTCGGTTTCACCATCGAACAGATCCTTGCGTTTTCTCCATAGGTCATCGTCGCGAAGCCACCTTCGATGTCCCATGAACACGGTTTTCGAAGACCCGGGATCTCTATCTAGCTGGCGATACGTTGTGTCATCCATGCACCTGACGCATCCAGAAAATCCGTGGACCACCTGCCCCGCGACATATCCGTAACCGAGATAGTCGTGCACCGTCGTGAGCAGCGCGGCTCTCATAGGGAAATATTCTTCCTTTGCGGCGTCCCACGTATTGGCTGGCGTTTTCCACAGCGTGTCTAGCTCCTCTTTCAGCAGCCCCAGATACAGATTGATGTCGTTCCCTGGTTGTTTCGGTCCTTCAATTAGCATACTCATGTGAATGTACTTCCTCTTCATGCACAACCAGGGGGAAGGTTGTACATCCACACAAACACAGGCCAGGTGCTATGTGTGCTTCTCTGGCTGCCAAACGGATTGACTCCATCGGTGCTCGCGCCCAGCACGATGTTCCTTCGATCGTTCCCAAATTCTAGGTCTTCGAAGTTCAACGCTTGCCACTGGCTCGCATCCTTAGGGTGACTCAGCATCTTGTCTTTTTATCTATCTCCGGATCATTTGCGTCATCTTCTCGCTTCTTCTCCTCCCTATCCGCGTGCCAACGCAGGAGCTTTGCTACCTTAGGGTCCGCGAAATACCGCTGCAGACGAGGAGTGATCGGAAAGTACCACACCACTTTTCGAGGAGCTTTGTTCCTCTTCTTGTATCGAGTGACGCCGCACACCGGACATATGGTAGACTCCGCGTGCTCGTCCCGATAAATGATGCAATTGTTCATGCACACATGGTATTTCACGTGCGGTAAATCCAGAGGACACACGATTTTCTTCGCCTCCTCCAAACTGGTGGGGCACTTGTTCCCCTTGGGAAGACGTTTGTGCCAGAATGACATGTTCTCGTCGAAGCATGCGTCGGTCATTTTGTGTTTTACCTTCATCTCCAGAGCCATGAGCGTTACTTTCAGGCGGGTATCCTCGGGCCTGCATCCTTCATACAATGGAGTAACCGCGTCTAACTCAAGTTGATCCATCTTGGCTTTCTCTCGGGCGGCAACTCTTGAGTTATCGGTCTGCTTGAGAAGCAGCTCTTGAATATGAGGGTCCTGCACCCAGCCCATCGATGGTCCAGCGTCGTCTGCTCCGCCGGCATCATCATCTTCATGATCATGCCCGTCGTCTGCTCCGGCATCTTCCTCATCATCATGTCCTGCATCTTCTACATGATGACTGTGTACAGCATCACCGTCGTGATCATCTCCTGGGGATTCTTCGTCTTCTCGCCCGCCCGAGCCGCGGTGGTTGTCTTGCTGCCCTTCCTCATTTCTTGCCCGGCCCCCATGGACGACTTCGTAGTCATCTTCATCACCTTGCCACCGATAGCCATCCATGAAACCACGCAAGAGCGGGTGGTCCCGCACCTGCCCGGAATCCGGGTCCGCAATAAGGCTCTTCAGCTTGCATCTTCGACACGGACATCTTATCTCCGTCTCGTTCTTTTGAAGCATCTCGGCCTTCGCGGACCTCAAAAACCTATTCACGATGCCTTCGGTCATCGTGCGCACCATGGTCGCCTGCGGGGTAGAGCAAAACGATATTTTAGAACCAAGAAAAAATTTGCCGTGACTTTCCCTAAAAATAGGACAAAAAAGAATGCTTAATGCCAAAATTCTCACCGAAACGGAAATGAATCAACATTCCGGGAAAATATTGGCAACTATCGCATTTCAAATACCGGTACACCTCCAAACACAAACACATATGCAACACAACAAACATATGCAATACCACGAACATACATAGATCTAGCTAGGTCATAAAAAGTGCATGTGCACATTGTTGTATGGAGAACAACATAAATATAGCTTCCTTTGCTTGTATGTTGATGACATACTGATTTTCGGAACAAATTTGAATGTTATTAAGGAGGTCAAGGATTTCCTATATCATTGTTTTGATATGAAGGATTTAGGAGTGGCTGATGTCATTCTAAACATCAAGTTGTTGAGAGACGATGATGGTGGGATTACTTTGCTTCAATCTCACTATGTGGAAAAGATCTTGAGTCGCTTTGGCTATAGTGACTGCAAGCCCTCTCCAACACCATATGATGCCAGCGTGCTACTTCGAAAGAATCAAAGAATTGCTAGAGATCAATTGAAATATTCACAGATTATTGGCTCGCTTATGTACTTAGCAAGTGCTACAAGACCTGACATCTCTTTTGCTATTAGCAAACTGAGTCGGTTTGTCTCAAACCCAGGAGATGTGCATTGGAAAGCTCTAGAGAAAATTTTGCGTTATTTGAAAGGCACTGCAAACTATGGAATTCACTACACCGGGCACCCAAAAGTGCTTGAATTTATGTCAACACAGAGGAAGATGATGAAGATGATGAGGACCCAGTTGATGAAGATGACGACGACTCTCTTGATGAAGCCATCTATGCTCAAAGAATGAGGCTGAGCGAGGAGGAGGTGTGCAACCTATGGGACATAATTCCGCCACATGCTGACTTTGTCGGGGTGCCATTCGTGACCCGCCTGACAAGTACCATGGTTGACCGGCTTATCGTGGTATGTTATACTTACTGTAGTAATTTGATGATATATATACTTTATTGTTATACTTAGTGAATCCGATGATATGCTTAGTCTAGAGTCCAATGATATGTTGTGTGGAAGCTAGCCGATGATATGCTTTAGTATAGAGTCCGATGACATGCTTATTAGTGTAGAATCCAAGGAATTGTTAATAGTGTAGATAATCCATACTTATTAGTAGAATTCATGCTTAGTAGAAATATAGTACTATGTCTTTTGATAGTTTAGAAATCTATACTTAGTAGAAATATATTTGTAAGAGTATGTGCAAGGCTACTTATTAATTGATATATTTTTCTTATTCAGAAATTGCCAAAGAGCCTATCTGTGAGTTGTGGTATCGAGCCTGATGAAGAAGCCTCACATGGAATACGCCTTACCGCAAGGGGCTCTGTCACTACCTGTGCGTACGATGGGGACATAGACGGTCGCACACACTTAAGCTCGGTTGGGTGGAAGAGCTTCCTCATTGGCAACAATCTTCGTGTTGGACCGGTCATCCTAATTACTATCAGGAACACCCACCACCAAGGCTTGAGGATGATGACCGTCATCGATATCATCTAGAACTACATATGTGTGTGGCTGCATGACTACCTAGTAGACCGTTATATATGTCTGGCTGTATGACTACCTAGTATTGCTTATGATATATGCTACTGTATGAACCATATATGTGTGTGAGGATGCATGTTGACTATATATGAGTACCTATAATGCTTTATGATATTGTATGACTATATATGAATATCTGGTATTGTGGTATATGTGAAATTGCAGTTTATTGAAACAGGTACTGTTCTACATCAATAGGAAGCAGAAAAAAATATTGAAAGATACAGCAGCTGCGCAGGGACAGGAAAAGCCCTACAGCTACTTAATAGTAGCGCGTGACAGAACAAACGCTACTGATACATTTATTAGTAGTAGAGCTGGGTTAGACCGCGCTACTACTACCAGTTAGCCGTAGCGCCTTATAGCATCTCCAGCCGTTGGCCCCCCAGGACTCGTAAAAATCGCCCCCTGGGGGCGAGCCGGCGATACAATCGGCGCTGGGGGCGGTTTTGCGCCCAGTCGTCGCCCCCAGCTCGCCCCCAGGTGCCGAAATTGGCATACTTTGCAGCCTCATTTCGGCGAATAAAGGGCCCATATGGGCGAGAATAGGCCCATATTCGGCGTGGTTTCGCCGTGTCTCGGCGTTCAATTATCAACACAATTATTTCTTATCACATATGTCATCACAGAAAAATCAAATTCTTCAACAAAATAGTACAACAACAAATAGTTCAATACAAATTATATAGTTCAACAAATAAAAACTCGTATTTCATCACACGGCGTCCCCCTTGAGCCTCCATAGGTGCTCAATCAGATCTTTCTGCAGTTGATGATGCACCTGTGGGTCTCGGATCTCCTGACGCATACTGAGATAGGCAGTCCAAGTTGCCGGTAGCTGGTGATCAACTTCGGCTAGAGGACTCTGCTTGTAGTATGGTTCAGTGTCAAACACTGGGTCTTCTTGCTCGCTGTCGATGATCATGTTGTGCAAGATGACACTACAAGTCATAATCTCCCACATTTGATCTTTGGACCAGGTCTGAGCGGGGTACCGAACAACAGCAAATCGAGATTGAAGAACACCAAATGCGCGCTCGACATCCTTCCTGCAAGCCTCCTGAAGTTTCGCAAACCAGGCTATCTTGCCTCCTGCCACAGGGTTTGAGATCGTCTTCACAAATGTAGACCATCTCGGATAGATGTCGTCAGCTAGATAGTACCCCTTGTTGTAGTGCCGCCCATTGATCTCGAAGTTCACCGGAGGAGAATGACCTTCAACAAGCTTGGCAAAGACAGGAGAGCACTGCAGCACGTTGATGTCATTGTGAGTCCCTGGCATACCAAAGAAGGAGTGCCAAATCCAGAGGTCCTGTGTGGCCACCGCCTCAAGCACCACACTGCAACCGCCTTTGGCGCCTTTGTACATCCCATGCCAACCAAATGGGCAATTCTTCCATTTCCAATGCATGCAGTCGATGCTTCCAAGCATCCCAGGAAATCCTCTTGCTGCATTCTGTTCTAGAATCCGAGCAGTGTCTTTCGCATTGGGTGTTCTCAAGTATTGTGGCCAAACACTGCCACCACTGCCCGACAAAACTTGTAGAAACACTCTATGCTGGTGGACTCGGCCATGCGCCCATAGTCGTCGAGTGAATCACCGGGAGCTCCATATGCAAGCATCCTCATCGCTGTCGTGCACTTCTCGATGGAGGTGAATCCAAGAGCGGCGGTGCAATCCATCTTGCACTTGAAGTAGTTGTCGAACTCCCGGATGGAATTCACAATCCTGAGGAAGAGCTTTCGGCTCATCCGATAACGGCGCCGAAATGTTTTCTCGCCGTGAAGTGGAGCATCAGCGAAGTAGTCGGAGTAGAGCATGCAGTAGCCTTCGAGACGATGCCGGTTCTTCGCTTTCACCCGCCCAGGCGCCGAGCCACCTCGCCGCGGCTTTTCATTGCTCGCCAGCAGCTGGGCGAGGGCGGTGAGCACCATGAGATGCTCTTCTTCCTGGACGTCGGCCTCGGCTTCCTCCTCCAGCAGCACGGCGAGCGCTTCCTCGTCATCCGAGTCCATCGACGAGGCAGGCAAATCGCCAAACACCTTGTGCTCAGTGGGCGTGTACCCGCCGCTAAACCGCGCCTCCGCGGCCGGAAACGGCGGCCGGAAACGCCCAGCTGCTGTTAGAGGGGCTGCTGCGGCGAAGCGCTGCTATTTTTCGGCGGGGAATGGCTATCTAGCGGAGTAGAGCGGCGGGCTGCGCCGGGATATAGCTAGTGGGCGGGGTGGTGGGAGGCGAGTCGGGAAAGAAAACCTTGACTTTTCCCCTGATTGTGTGGGCTAGGCGCGCTTTTCCCTTGCGCCGGAGCCCCCAACTGCTCCCCAGCGCGCCGGGTTCGGCCTGTGACCTCCGGGCGGAAAAAAAGGCCGAACCGGCGATTTTCGACGTCCTGGGGCTCGACTGGGCCATTTTATCGGCGCCGGCGCCGAAAAAGTGGTCTGGGGGGCCTGTTGGGGACGCGGCTGGAGATGCTCTTAGTAGTAGCGCAGCCACCCGCGCTACTGATAGCATTAATATCCGCGTCACTACTAGGGTTTTAGTAGTGGGGCGACACCGTCCCGACACGCAGATCTCATAAGGTGGGAGTCTCGGGATCCCATGACATACCGGCATAGGGATAATCAACGGAGCTGGCGGTGGTGGCTGCAGCACAAAGTGGTGGGATTGCACTAGACACAGTGGCGCTGACCACAGGCATGCGGGAAACGGTGAGGGCGGACGCGGTCTCGCTGGTTGGCGACCGAAGCCTGAAGGTGTAGCGACGGCGGCTAGGTGCCGCTGATCTTACTACCTCAGTAGCCTCGCCCACCACACGCAGGATGGCACGAGTGCAGACGTGATGCCGCCGGCCAAGGGCGTGGCTGAACTGTCCGGCCTCGTTGACGGAGGCATATTTCCAACAGACGCCCGTTCGACATAAACTCGGAAACTGGGGCTCTAGGAGCTACCTTGTGAGACTCTAGTGATACTTTAATATCAGGCACCAGCAAGTTTCAGGGGCATTGCATTGGATTTGTCGTCCAAGGAGGCAGCTACACTGCTGATGGGCCACCGTCTAGCAGCCAACCTGGGAATATTGATTCTCCGTGACGATTGAAAACGACTCACTTGAGATTGTAGAAGTTGTTCTAAATCATTTGTAATATAGAGCTTCCGGTGCAGTTCTGGCGGATGATCAGCTCATGATGACTTTCGGCAACACGACAACAGATCATTGCACGCGGTAAGAGAATGTATCAACACATCATATTGCTCGTTTTAGCTTCTTATAGGAGGACTGCGAATCATGTGGTCATACCAACGAAACAAATAGCGCGCTATTTCGACGTTTAAACTTCGCTATAGCGTATTTGAGAGTGTCACGTTATGTTTTAGCCATTTTACACGATATGCCGCTATTCACGTTATAGCGTGCTATAACGGCGCTAAACGCAAAAACGTTTTAGCGTTTTTAGCGTGAAGCAATAGAAACATGGTAGACGCTCAGCAAATAGCAGCCCATCGGGCATCGGCCCAATGCAACACAACAATAGGCCCATCTAGGATGGAAATATTCCATTTGTCTGGATGAAAACAAGAAGAATTCTCTTAAGTGCATCTAATGTCATAATGTGTACACCAGCAGTATGCATGTATAGCTCCTGAACAAAATTTTAGACGTTGAAATCCTTATTTTTTTGTGATATATTTGGTATTTTTTTGAAATGCCATTTTGAATATAGCACGCAAATAACACGCAATAACTTGTATAGCATTTGGAGAAGGGCCACGCTATTTTAAATAGCACGCTATTTTTTTCGTTGGGTCATACAAACTCCTGATTTCTTAGTTCCATTCATTGTAAAGGACATGATCATTCTTTAATAAAGTCACCAAAGTTCAATAACAGAAAAAGAGTAACATAGCTTGAAAGAAAGTCTAAAGAATCGACCGATCTACACCATCTGTCTAAAAAACAAAAGTTATATCACATTTCAGCAACAATGAATCTAGACCTTTTCTTTTTGCGCGTGATAACAAATTTAAGATCGACCAAACACCCGTACGAGCTGGATAATATGAAGAGGTTTGAAGAATTGCACAAAGTGGCAAAAATCTAAAACTGTTGGACGTCGGTCTGCCTGCCATAGAACCATTTATGAAGATCGTAGGTGTTAACTTCTCATGTATTCCTATGCATAGTCCAGTACATATTTCTGTGCGTAAAAAGTGGTTGACCTGGCATTACACTGTTTAATATTTTTCACATGGCAGGAAATTAGCTGTAGATTGACACTGAAAGTTGAAAATTATGCTAGTATAAATAGCTGTTCTTGTATATATGACTACCTGCTTTGGAATAGTTATTTCTTGATATGATCTGATCCTATCTCATGTATATATTATTTATTTCTACAAAAAGCTTTATAAACCGAGTTCACTACAACTTGAAGTCTTGTGCATGGAAGGAAATTGAGATATTTGCTCATTCTGTACTACTTAAAACGTATGTGTCGATATTCTACTCATTCTGGTTCATGCCGTACTTCATTAAGGTCTTTTTTTATGAGCCCTTACAGTGTTGTAAGATTGAAGGTTCAAGATACACTGCTTTACAGGGCTTAGGGTTTAAGATGGAAGTTTCTATACTGCTGTCAGTTAATGCTGGAATAATGTTTCAATTTTCTTTGTTGTATTATTTGCCTTTGTGTGCTTATACAAAAAGATAAGATCCTATGATGTAAAAAATTCATACAGGTTGTGGATGTCACTTCCTTTTCTTGAACGTTGTCCCTATTTTGTCTTTTGTACAGACAAAGTTTGATGATTCTTCACTTTCAGGAAAGTAAACTTAATATCAGAGGTAATCACACCATGCCATATGGCTTTCATTACCTGTCCAGACTTGAAACTGTTGGCATTCTTTCCAGGAAGGGCAACTAGATGTGCTTAATTCGTGCGCCCAAACTTGAAACTATTGACATTTGTTAGTTTCTTATCAAACCGAATATTCATTTGATGCCTTGAAGGGAAATTTGTTGAAAAAATCTCTTGATTATGTAGATATTTTTCTTATAAAAAATGGGGGTAGTACACTCTGTAAATTCTTTGAGTATCATAATAAATGTAATGGAGATTATATTTTTCTAATACATGTACTTGTCATTTGGTCACTTCCTGTCCAGGTTGAAAATGTTCCTGCAAGACTGGTTAAGACACCTTGCTGTAACCGCGTTGAGCTCACATAGAAGTCCTGACAAGCTTTACTCTTTGTGTTTGTTATATTTTGTACTGCTCGGATGTCTAGAAACTGTAGATGCTAAATTATCAGGAAGTCTTCATGTGTACTCAATTAATTGTATACATTGTAAAACGTTTGATGATGAGAATTTATAATATATATATATGCGAAGTGCATCTGCACAATCCTCTTGCTTTATTTGAATGGATGAAACATCTTGTGAATCGTCAGTGTGTATGTAAATGTGAAGTGAATGCAATACTACATTATAATAGCCTTATTAATTTGGATACTTGGCACCATCGGCACATTATCTGCCGGGAAAGCTGTTGATTGCTGGCAGAAAATGTCTGCCGGGAGAATAGGAACTGCGAGGAGAATTCTGAACTTGAGGGCAGAGAAAATGCCGGCACATCTCCATCTGCCGGGAGAAAATCATTCCCGGCAGTTTGACCGCCCTTGTAAGTGTCTTGTCATGATAGTTTTTCTGTCCTTGCATTGATGTTGTGGTGTAGTGTCGGTCGTGCAAGTGAAAGGCAATAATGACAGTATATAATGAAATGATTGAGATGGAGAAAAGCTGGTATGAACTCGACCTATTTTGTTTTTGTAAATATGATTAGCTTGTCATTCCTGATTCAGCCCATTATGAATGAAACATGTTTGCGATGACAATTAGAGATTATAGTTACTCATGACATGCTTAATTAGCTAGGAGTTTATAATAGTTTACCTTGCATGCCAAAATGCTTTTAAAATGGTTGTGATGTAGTATGATAGGATGGTATCCTCCTTTGAATGATTTAAGTGGCTTGACTTGGCAAATGTTCACGCATGTAGTTGAAACAAAATCAACATAGACTCCACGATATTTATGTTCATGGTAATTTATATCCTACTCATGCTTGCATTCAATGTTGATTAATCTCAAGGCATGTTCATGACCGTTGTTGCTCTCTAGATGGTCGCTTCTCAGTCTCTTTCTAGCCTTCACCTGTACTAAGCGGGAATAATGCTTGTGCATCCACTTTCATAAATTCAAAGTTATTCCATATGAGTCCACCATACCTACCTATATGCGGTATTTACCTGCCGTTCCAAGTAAATTTGCATCTGCCAAACTCTAAACCTTTAAATAAAAATCCTATTTTGTATGCCCAAATCGCTCATGGGGCGACTGTGGGCTGTCTTTATCTTCCATGCTAGGTGGCTTATTCTTACGATGAGTGGACTCCGCTTGTTATCCACGAGAGAATGGCTGGTAACTGGGACACCCAGTCCCATGATCAAAATCTCACAAATCAAATCAAATTATAATTAAACAAAGCTCCCTCAGGATTGTTGTTGGTTTGGACGGTACCCGTTGTTTTGGATAAGCCGTGGAGTGTGTTTGATGGTGAAGGAGGGGTAAAACCTCACCATTCTGTTTGGGAACCGCCTATAATGTATGTAGCATGGAAGATATTGAGAACTCTTGGTCATAGCGTTGACAAAGAAAGCATATCGCTCAAAATTATATCCATCTCTGATTTAAAAACTTGAGCTCTGGCACCTCTACAAATCCCTACTTCTCTCTGTGAAGTGCCTATCTATTTACTTTTATTGCTGAGTCATCGTTCTCTTATAAAAAGCACCATTTGGAGATCACCTCTATCATTTGTATGCTTTGTTATTAATTGATGTCGAGTATGAGTGTGACTGGATCTCTTTAACCATGAATTACAATGTCTAGTCAGTCCTTGATCTTCTTAGGTGCTCTGCATTTATGTTTTGCGGTCTCAGAAAGGGCTAGCGAGATACCACCTTGTCATATTATATCATGATTATTTTGAAAAAATGTTGTCATCCGAGATTTATTATTATTGCTCGCTAGTTAATTATGTCATTGATATGAGTAAACATGAGACCTAAATGTTATTGTGAATGTGGTTAGTTCATAATCTTTGCTGAAAACTTGAATGTTGGTTTTATGTATTTACAACAACAAGATCAAACAGAGTTTGTAAAAGTTTTTCTTTGTCACTTTTAGTTTATCAACTGAATTGGTTGAGGAAAAGCAATGGGTTAAGCTTGGGGGAGTTGATACGTCTTCATCGTATCTGCTTTTCCAAACTCTTTTCCCCTTGTTTTGGACTCTAATTTCCATGATTTGAATGGAACTAACCCGTACTGATGTTGTTTTCAGCAGAATTGCCTTGGTATTATTTTTGTGCAGAAATAAAAGTTCTCGGAATGACCTAAAACTTCATGGAGAATATTTTCAGAATATATAAAAAGTATTGACGAAAAGAATTACTGGAGGGGGCCCACACCCTGGCCACAAGTGTGGGGGGGCGCCCCCCTAGGGCACGCCCCTCTAACTTGTGGGCCCCCTGGAGCTCCACTGACATCAACTCCAACTCCATGTAATCTCTTTCGGGGAGGAAAAAAATTGAAGAGAATATCTCATCGCGTTTCATGATACAGAGCCACCGCCACCTCCTGTTCTTCATCGGGAGACCTGATCTGGAGTCTGTTCAGGGCTCCGGAAAGTGGAGATCGTCGCCGTCGTCATCACGAACCATCACCCATCACCAATTTCATGATGCTCACCGCCGTGCGTGAGTAATTCCATTGTAGGCTTTCTGGACGACGATGGGTTGAATGAGATTTATCATTTAATCGAGTTAGTTTTGTTAGGGTTTGATCGCTAGTATCCACTATGTTCTGAGATCGATGTTGCTATGACTTTGCTATGCTTAATGCTTGTCACTAGGGCCCGAGTGCCATGATTTCAGATCTGAACCTATTATGTTTTCATGAATATATTTGTCTTCTTGATCCTATCTTGCAAGTCAATAGTCACCTACTATTTGTTATGATCCGGCAACCCCGGAGTGACAATAACTGGGACACTTCTCGGTGATGACCATAGTTTGAGGAGTTCATGTATTCACTAAGTGCTAATGCTTTGGTCCGGTACTCTATTAAAATGAGGCCTTAATATCCCTTAGTTTTCATTAGTACCCCGATGCCATAGCAGGGTAGGACAAAAGATGGCATGCAAGTTCTTTTCCGTAAGCACGTATGACTATATTCGGAATACATGGCTACATTACATTGATGAATTGGAGCTAGTTCTGTGTCACCCTAGGTTGTAACTACTACATGATGAATACTATAAGACACCTATCATTGCCGATCCATTGCCTATGAGTTCTTTCCATACTGATACTTGCCTTGTTACTTTCGTTACTGCTGCTATCACCAGCACTACAAAACTGCTACTCTTACTTTTGCCACTATTACCGTTACTTCCATATTACTTTGCTACTAAATATTTTGCTGCAGATATTAAGTTTTCCAGGTGTTGTTGAATTGACAACTCGGCTGCTAATACTTGAGAATATTCTTTGGCTTCCCTTGTCTCGAATCGATAAATTTGGGTTCAATACTTTACCCTCGAAAACTGTTGCGATCCCCTATACTTGTGGGTTATCACCGTCCCTCCGGCCACGAAACGTCACACCGCCCTCTTCCAACCTCCGTGGCTTCTTTAGTGACCAAAACACAGTCAACTCCTTCTCTCCCTCGGCTGCACCACTCTATCCTATACTAGTAATAGGCACAACGCCTCTCTCCCGCGTGCTCCCGAGATCCAGATCGAGAAGATCGGAGGAGAGGAAACATGGATGGATAGGTGCTCGTTGCAAGGTGGGAGGAATAACGACGGCGAGGCGGGGATGGAAAGGGCAGGGGAAAGCGGCAGCACACCATGGGATGGCGTGGAGCCGTGGATGCCGCTGAAGGGATATGTGCAGGAGAGGTGCGGTTGCTTGTGCGTGTGGATTGTGAGCCTGTGGGTGATAGGATTTCTTTACTTCCCTCCTAAGTTTTCTGTCATACGCGTGGACCAACCGGAATGACGACCAATGAACACCAAACTGCGCACCCTTTTTCCTCTCTCGCAACCAGAACAATACTTCGAACAGCCGCTCGCGCGTCTCCTGTCGACGTGGACAAAGCCATCAACGGCCGAGGTGTTCGCTCTTGGAGAGTGTAATCTCTGATCGGAGATCAACCTCGAAATATGCGTTCTCATTGCATACCTCACTCTCTAAGTTATTTTAATGTTTTCTGAGGCTGCTTGTTGATTCTCATGGCAACTTGCTAGCGTATATAAACGTGTAGAATTCAAAGTCAGAAATTATGTCATACTATTTAATCGATGACCAAAATAAAACAAATATTATAGGCTGCTATGCTGCCCCGCCTGGTACTTGGGCCGGAAGAAACAGATCAAACGGAGTTGCCCAACGTATATGCGCCAACCCACTTTCATCCTTCGTTGGTGATAAAAAGAGCATCATCTTTATATATTTCATCTCTATCTGTCCAAAATCAATAGTAGATGGGTGGTTGTTTGGCTAGCACGTACTGTTCCAATGATTTGGTCAAGCCTAGGACGATCCAGCGACACATGAAAGAAATCTCGCTTGTACGTGAAACGGACAAAACCAAAAAAGCTAGCATACGTGAAAATCAATCGAAGTGGAACGAAACAAAACAGGACGAAAATAAGAATATCGCCTTCCTTTATTAGTAAGTATAGATTCATCAAGGAAAAAATAAGACAACATTACTCGGCATGTCGGCGATTCATAGCTCGTTATTTGCTCAATGATGCATGAGAGGGTAAACGTGCATTGCAAGACGTGGCTCAGCATGTAGCACTAGCGGTTTCTCTATGAAGAGGTCGTGCTTGGACTCCCTGAGATTGATGGCCGACAACCCAGCGGGTTTGGTCCAGGTGAAGCCTTGCAGGAGCCTGCCAAAGAGCATGACAGTCATGGTTGTTCCTAGTGATGCCGCGATGCATCCCCGCCGCCCAGTGCAGAAGGAGATGAACCGCAATTTGCTCTCGGTAAGCACCACATTGATGTTATCTTTCATATGGCGCTCTGGCTTGAAGTGGAGCGGTTCATCCCAAACAGTGGGGTTCTGGCCCAGCGCCAGCCGGCTGAGGATGACGTGGCTACCCTTGGGCACGTGGTAGCATGCAACAATGGTGTCGGCAATTGCGACGTGCGGAAGGTTGAAGGGGGCAACTGGGTGGAGGCGAAATGCCTCACGTATGCACGCCTTGAGATAGTTGAGATGCAAGATGTCCGACTCTTGCACCAGTCGCTCGCGACCAACCACCCGGTCCATCTCCTCCATTGCTTTGGCCAACAATTCTGGGTTGTTCACCATCTCCGCCAGCGCCCACTCCACCGCGTTTGACGGGTTATCTATGGCCGCTAATATCATGGTCTGCATGCATTCATGGAGATTAATGTAAGTTAATACAATTTATATCTTTGCATAAAGGCATACCATATTACATTGAATAATTGGAATTTTAAATACAATTTAAGTTGAAATCACATCACATTGGTTGAAAATTACAATAATAATATGTTCTAACTATTAACTCATAATTTCTTATTCTATTGTTTCCCTTTTCTAACACGTGCCAAATATGGTATAAGATCTATTTAAGAGTGCATGCGAGCTTTTCTCATGGATGACGTATTACCTTGTAGGACTATGAGGCAATTGGTCACCAAATTCAATCTAGGCCCTTGAACCATCTTAAAATTTCTCTTTAATTATACTATTTTTCTTACCTTGCACTGTGCTTTGACCTCATCGATGTTGAGCAACGGCTTGCCGTCACCGTCGACAAGCGTGATGAGAATGTCAAGGAAGTCCCGGACCCCGTCCTGCCTCTCATCGCTCTTCCACTGCCTCCAACGCTCTTCAATGACCATGTTGTGCAGTCTATCCACTTTTGTGTTGGCCTCCTTAATAATTTTCTCGTGGCCGTCGAGGTCTAGGCCAAGTAGACACGGGAGATAGTCGCTGACGCAGAATGAGAAGGTGATCCCTAGGAGGGTCAAGGAAGCGTCCATGTGCTCCACCTCCATCGGCCCCGGCCCACCGTCCGGCTGAGGCGCCCCGAAGTACCGTTGGCCGAAGACAAGCCGGCGGATGACGTTGCCACAGTAATGCCGCGCGACGTGCCTGACATCGACGTTGGCCATTCCCGGCGTTGAAGATGACCCCCTGGCGGTAAGGTTGTAGATGTAGCGCGTCAAGTTGTCAGCTTCGTCGGCGCGCTTGTTGTGGAGCCACTTGTGGCGGGAGGGGCAGATGATCTCAGAGGTGAGCACCTTGTGCATCTTCATCCACTGTTCACCGAACGGCGCGAGCACGGCGTCCTTGTAGCCGCTGCTGATGGTGTCGGAGGCGAAGGTGAGTGGCCGGGACGAGAAGTTTTTGTCTTGCTTCTTGAGAACCTCCCTTGCGATCTTGGGACATGTGATCGGGATGACATGGACACCGCCGAGGCGGAAGCAAGCGATGTCGGTGCCCATATCCTTCATCACGCGATGGATCCAACGGAACACCGGCTTATTGAGCACCATCTGGGGCAGGCTACCCACCAGTGGCCATGACCATGGTCCCGGCGGAAGTGGAAACGACACCGTCGTCGATGAGCAGGTGCCACTGTGGACCTTGCTCTTAGTCATGACAAGGTATATGAGCGTTATTACGATGAGTAGCAGGGACACAAAGCAGCAACACGCCAGCATTGTGGAGACTGTTGCTTGCTGAGTGCACACAGGCTTGCGAGGTAGCTTCCCTTGTTATCGTTGCGTAGGGAAGCCAACTTTGCTTTACGTGTTGCTCTGCCCATGAGGGTGAGACCCCTCTTTATATGTTACCTCCGTCCCAAAAAATTGGCTTATATTTATCTAGATACGAAGATATATTCCACATGGAATTTCAAATGTATTTATCCTGATACTACTACTAATAATTGTCTAACGAAATGTATTCTAAACCAAATAAAAAAACTTCTATTTATAGATTGTCTTAAGATTAATCTAGATAAGAAGGCTGCTGCTACTAATAATAATTGTCTATCCAAACATAACCGAAACAGAATTAAAAAAATTCTATTTATAGATTGTCTTTGATTTATCTAGATACAAAGGCTGATATTAATTATAATAATTGTCTTTCCAAACATAACCAAAACAGAATAAAAAATCTTCTATTTATAGATTGTCTTAGACTTATCTAGATACGAAGGCTGGTACTAATAGTAATAATTATCTATCCAAACGTAATCAAAACAGAATATAAAATCTTCTATTTGTAGATTGTCTTAAATTTATTTAGATAAGAAGGCTGATACTAATAATAAAAATTGTCTATCCAAACATAATCAAAACAGGATTAAAAAAATCTTCTGTTTATAGATTGTCTTAAATTTATCTAGATACGAAGGTATCTATCTAACATTGAAATATATATAGATACATTCGACATGTGGTAAATGATTTAAACTACTCAAATGTACTTTTGAAATAGTTTGGATCATTTACCACATGTATCACATGGTATTTTAAATGTACTTATCCTATACTACTACTAATAATTGTCCACCCAAACGTAATCAAAATCTTTATCTTTACCTAATAATATAATAAAGGACGGAACCTTTCATAGTTCTCCATCCGTCATCTTTTTGTATCCGTTGATTTTATGTTAACCTTAAAAATTAACGGCTGAGATTTAGGTATAGATCTAGACGTAAAACGATCGGTGCTAATGATCTTTCTTGGTTGTGTCGTACTCGGCCTCGCATGGGAGGGAAAGAAGCACCCGGTTCTGTTTCAAAAGAGGAAACAAAAGGGACACAAGTCTCTTGATCTGTACAAAAAAATTAAACAATAAAGCATGCCACTATGGTTTCGTGTTGACTCCATGGCAGCCGAGCGTCAGAATCATTGACCTCCCCGGCCTCAATTGCTGCTGCAAAATCAGGAACAAGAGGGCGGCCTCCCCTCAAAA
>LR738714.1:784397573-784410123 GCA_902687465.1 Secale cereale
CATTCGCTTTTGTGGAGTGCATCGGCGAGCGGGCGGTTTGTCGGCCCTCGGCGGTGACAACAGGATGCATAAGCCGATGCGCTATTTTACACACCATTGAATTCATCATAGAATTGTAAGTGGATCAACCTACAATCAGGAGATCACAATTGCATCTTCTTCCTTGGGCGGATGGAATTCTCTATAGATGTAGTTGTTTCCTCTACATAGAACTTTTAGATTTAACATGCCACCGACACCTATCCATCCACCATCCCCCAAGGTATCCCGATTTGTTTTTTAGATTATCCAGTTGGCATCGACGATGTTGTTTCTGATGTCAGTGATTTCATGAGGTTCTGTTTGTACCTTTGCAACCAGCTTTTGCAGATATGGTTCTTATATCACGCAATATGCGTAGCCTATACGTCGGGTGACTATATTGTAGGTTGTGTCAGGCCTTTCTTGCCGCTAGATTGTTGATCCACATTATACTTTTGTTTACTACATCATACCTTGATTCCCTGTAGGAGTGATTGAGAGGCTTCTCCTCTCATGACGTACTATTGTATGTTAGTTGGTTTCTTTGATATGATGGTTTACTCTAAATTGTTTGCTAGGTGCTCGATGAAAGGCCCACCTAAGCAAATATTTTGTTCTTTTGTACCAGGGTAGCAAGGTAGAATTGAAGGACAATTTGTGCACCAGCCTCCGACACCTTGATGTTGTGCTGATTATATGGAGCACATATATTTGTGATGAATTACTCCTACAGGGAAAGGTCCTCTCATATATAGTACTTCCTCCGTCCCAAAATACTTGTCGAACAAATGGATAAAATTGGATGTATCTATAACTAAAATACGTCTAGATTCATTCATTTCTCCGACAAGTATTTCCGGACGGAGGGAGTACATCTCATGCCTCACTGGATTGGTTCCATCTTCAGAGTGAAAATATTTTTGGTGTTCCAGTTTCATATTTGAGAGAAGGTATTCTTTTTTTTTTTGCATCAGTTTGTAATCTATATATCCTGTACTCTATATACCATAAGAAAAGTAATCTTTCTAAGCAAACTGAAGGTATATCATCATTTACTAAGATTAGTGCATCAAGGGTAGACAGTTTGTACTCTATATATCCTGAGCGGCGACAAACAATGTGAGTTATCTATTGCTTTCATGTGAACCATTATTTCGAGCTCCATTAGTAAGTTCCGTTAGTTTATTTCTAAATGGTTAGAATGTACATAGCTTTTCCTCCGTCCAGGTTTCTTTAGGGATTGGTCTGTACAGTGTAGTCAGCTGCTGAAAGAAATACCAGCATTGATCTTTGAATTCTGGTCATCGAGGACCCTCTAATTAGTGGCCGCCCATGTCTCCTCAAGCGCATGCTGCCAGTTTTTCTTCCTTTTTATACGATACCAAGCCAGCACCGCAAGTAACCACATGTTAGAAAAAAAATCTTTATTTTTTTGAACCGGTTCACAAGAATACTTTTGTGTTCCTTTGAGTTTGTAGCACACTAGGGTGTCGTGGATAAACAAAAAGATAATCGCTTTATAGTATCTCATTGCCCTGTTGGTGATATATCCGGTACACTAGAAGTTGAGGAATGACAATGCAGAAGCTGGAGCAAGTTGATTGGTTACTCCATATATTGCATGCTGATTTACATTTTTCTTATCATTTACGATTTTACTGAAATTTATATATTCCAAGCAATTTAACTCTTAGACCAGAAACAAATCCATTTGAATTTTGTATGTTTCCTTGAGTAGTTGTTCTGTTGTCTAACTATTATATGGTGTACACAAATAAGCGTGTGTGCATTATTGTACCATTCAGAATATGGGGGATAAATGAAACTCCCTCCATCTCAAAATAAGTGACTCAAAAGTGACTCAACTTTGTACTAAAGTTAGTATAAAGTCGAGTCATTTTTGAGTCACTTATTTTGGGACGGAGGGAGTACTTCACATTGTATTACGCAGATGATTATGTTGAAAGGTATTTTCCTTAACTTTCAAGTACATTGATTAGTAAATGTAGTAATGGAGCCAACACGTTTTGACTTCATGGCGGATAGATGAACACATTTAATAAAAACAGTTATGATGCTTACTAATCATCTGTGATATCTCAAAGTTTTGGTGAAATAGTAAGAGCCGAGACATATAATTCAGTATGATATACTCCCTCCGTTCCTAAATACTCCCTCTATAAACTAATATAAGAGGGTTTAGATCACTAGTGATCTAAACGCTCTTATATTAGTTTACAAAGGGAGTATAAGTCTTTCTAGAGAATCCAATATGGACTACATATGGATGTATATAGATGTATTTTAGAGTGTAGATTAATCAGTTTTCCTCCGTATACACTATATGATTAGGAAGAGCATGTCAATAGTACACACACGTATCAGGCACATAATCATTTACTGAAGTTAGATACTCATATTTCCTTGATTTAACTTCAAGAGTCCAACATTTAACATTTACCATAGTAGTTTGACTTGAGTTGGTTTTGCAGATCGAGATAAACGTATTGTCAAGTTCCTGAACCCTAGACTTTCATACAATTGCTGATATCACATTCATATTTTAATTCAAACTTAAGGTATGAGTCGACTTGGATCGGATAATGTATTTTCTCTTTAACTTCATCATTTATAAGTCATAACAAAAATAGCTTCACACTGTGTATTAAACTTGAAAGTGATTCAGTTGGTGTCACAACCATGGAGGATTTAGGTACTTCTACACTTCCTTATGTAACTCAGATCTAAGCATCGGTCTATTTGTACTTTAAATGTTTTTCCTTATCCTTGATTTACCATCCCGTTATAAAGGTGTTCTTCATTTTATATGAGCTGGTGCATATACATCTTCCTATAGTAGTACGCACTGCTAAGTTTTTTTCATGTGATTTTAGTTTCACTCTTGAGATAGGATGTTCACGATTTAGAATTAGAATGATTTTTTGTATCAAATTTCAGTTTTTCTCATGTAAAGCAATTAGCTATTTCCTCACCTGCAAATGAAATGTCAAGTACATTGTTTCAAGAAAACGTACTTGCTTCAGCCACAAATATGCCATGAACTAACTTAACCATTCCTCATTTTTCTTATAGGTCAAGTTTGATTACATTCTTTTCTCTAGACATATATTTTTGAACCATAAGCCCCTTAATATAACATGCATCTTTACTTTCTGAGGAGTCCCAAGTCCCAACTAAAAGACATATAATAATATCAACATTAGATTACATTGGTTCCTATGTTAACACACCAATGTTACTTTGTTTTCAGAGAGCTCATACAGATTCTTTCTCTTCTATATAGCTTTTTATTGATGGATGATTTAAAAAAGAATATTTTTAATGATTCATTGTGTAAATAAAATAGCTACCTGCACGGGTTGACGACTAGTTTATTTAATTAGTGTCATATCCTATATACCTAAGAAGTTCACCCCCACTACTTGATTTATCTCAACATGCAACATGTCCACCTCAGCATCCTGCCACATCAGCAAGTTTAACACCACGTTACCATTTATCCTGGCATCGGTTTCCCCCTTGTGCTATCGTCTCCACCACACACAACACCATTGATCTCCCCCGCATATATTTTCTGCATGTCCTTTCCATCTCCCAATTTTCCCTTTCTCTTCGTCTCCTCCGCCTGGTCCCCCTACATAAGATCGTTACAAAACAACTAGATTGAAAGCCCCTCAACTTTGGCAGTGATGGTTGTGCTGATGGGGCGGTGCCGCTGCCGGCCAAGCCTTCGTAGTTCGTCACCGCCAGAGACCCGCGCGATGCTGCAGACCCGGGCCCCTGTGCTCACCACACGTAACCCTAGCCGCACACCCCGTTGTCGGCATCCACATCCAACATCAGTTGTACTAAAGGTGGGGGTCTCCTTCTCTCTATCTCCTCAGATCTGAGCGAATTTTTTTTCATTGTGCCCGGAGCGGTTGATATTTGAACGGTTCTGTGAGTTGGGAAGTTGATTTCCCCCATTATTTTGTTTTTTCAGTAATTTCATTTGTGAAGATCGAGGGTTGGCAAGATTGACTACAACTCACCCTGTTGTTCTGTTTGTTTTGTTTCATTGTGGAATCAGAGGTTTGGGAAATCTGATGTTGCATATGAGTACAAGTCATCCTTCGGAGGCCATGATTTCTTATATGATGTGTACAAGTTTGGATTATGGAAGTACTCTTCCATTTCTAGGTCTGTTTTACTGGACTTTCTAGTCTGTATCCTTGCAGGTGACTACATAGGAAGTGTTTGATTTTTCACTGATTGGAAATCATAAATTCAGACTTTGGTGTATATTGGATAACACATCACGCTTATGAGAGTTGGGAAATTTGGGAATGCTCATGTAGAACTTAAGGAGTGAGGCAGGTATTTTGTTTATTAATCTGAATTTCATTATACTTGCATCACTTTGGCTCTACACTCTTACCCCGATGCAGACAAACTACGTGCACTTTTACAGCCAGTACACATGTACCATTTGCTTGCCGTTTACCACATCTTAACACTTTAAAGGTCATCGTAAGTTGTAGGCTGCTGGCTGCATGACCTCTGTTAGATGCTAATTGCAAAATTCGTTTTCACCTGCAGGCAACAGTTGTTACGAGACTTCACCTAATATAATGTCCTAGTAAAATACCATTTTTACTCCAATGAATTTTCCCTGTTTGTCAATAAACCCACAAGTCAATGGACATTGGCAATGGCTTCATCATGTTCAAATTCAACCAATGGTAGCATTTATTCTATTCATTCATTGAAACCCTCGCATTCAGTCAATGGACATTGACAATGGCCGCCGTGGTGGGCTTCAGCTATAGCAGGTTCCTGGAATTTGAGCTGGTGGCCGCACACCCGGATCTGGTCCACGCTATCATCATCTCTAGCAGCACGGTCAAGCACACTAGATCCATGAAGGACAACTTGCTGGGGAGGCTCGACGGTGCCAGTCGCTGATGAAGCTCTTGCTGCCGGAGTCAGTTGGCCATCTCAGGTTGCTGTTCTCCAACGCCATGCACATTAAGCTGTGGTTTCCGGGTCGCCTTCTCAAGGACTTTCTTAAGGTCAGTATGTACAGTACATACTTCTGCTCTCTCTTTGCCTACCTTCTTTAATTTTCAGTTTCCTACTAACAATTGAGTAGTGACCCACGTGAATGATCACCTAAGTGGTAATTTATTAATTCTCAGCCGCACAGCAGCTCCTCAGTTTCTCATCCCACTCCTCACGTCTACTCACCTGCTTAATAAGCACAAAAGGAGTGGATGATGACCAAACTTTTGAATAGGAGGAGACAGTGGACTGCGGATATCTTTGCCTAGCTGAGAGAAGGGGTTTGACAAGGAGGCTGCAGATGAAGGATTCGGAATTGCGGCGACGCATTGGTTAATTCTCTTTTTGGTTCGTTGGTTTTGTCTGATGCGTGTTACCATGTGCTTTTTTTGGAACGTAGACGCTAGTAGCGTCCGGCTTTAAATTAATAAAGCCACGAGGGCAACCGTCGACACACATAAGTTTAAATTACAGACCACACATAGCAGACTCAAAGTTTCAAACTGCAGTACCAACACAAGTACCAAAAGAGACAAGGCGAAACGGGGAAGACGTAAGATAACTCGCTTAAGTAACAGTGGCATGGGGTCCCTCGCCTCGTCGAACTTGGCTTGTCACCGATTTGATCTTCTCCATGACTGAAAGCATGTCTTGTTCGTCACGCGCTTCCCCCAACGGCATCCACACCTGAAGAAAAATGTGACATTTGAATAGTATGTCAGCTGGATGGTTTGGGAACTTGTGTTCGATAGTGTATTTGTTTCGAACCGTCCAAAGGGACCATAAAAGCGCCCCTACGCAACGCCACAGAATCCTAGCGGAAGATCCTTTCTGGGCAGAAAGAATGTCTAAGAGGTCCTTCGCGGATTGAGGGTGCCAATTTTTGGAGAAGGTTTCCCTCACCGCACTCCACGCAAAACGGGCCAGCATACATTGAAAAAAATATATGGTTGGCATTTTCTCCCAACCCACACAGGGTACAAGTGCCATCAGCCGGACCATTCCGTTTGGCCACGTTATCAGAGGAGGGTAACCGATTTCTCACCATCTGCCATACGAAGATTTTGATCTTCAAAGGCAAACCCGCTTTCCATAGTCCCCTAGCCATGGAAATCACCGGGCCCTCAGACATCTTGGAGTATATGGACTTAACCGTAAAATGTTTAGAGGACGTAAGTTTCCAAGAGATGGCATCTGGCTCGGGGGAGAGCTCGATATCCCTCCAAGCCTCAACCAGATTATCCCAGTTAGATGTTTCCACCGGGCCCAGAGCACGAATAAAGGATATCGCCGGGGGGCTGACTCTAAGGGCATCCGCAACCATAATGTTGGTATCGGTGGCCAGGTGATATAGCTCGGGATGAGATTGCCACAAAGGGGCATTCTCCCACCAATGATCAAGCCAGAAACGGGTAGAAACGCCGTTGTTAATTGAGAATTGTGCCCCTAAAGCGAAAGCCGGCCGAACGTCCTGGATCCCTCTCCAAAACGTCGATCCCGAGGACTGGGCTTGAAAGACCGTTCCGTCCGGAAAGTACTTAGTTTTAAGAATACGAGCCCAGAGCCCCGACTCGTTTTGAGCTAATCTCCACCACCATTTGGTTAAGAGTGCTACGTTCATTAACTTGGAATTTGTAACCCCGAGCCCTCCAAGTTTTTTTGGACGGCAAATTGCCGCCCACTTGACCAAGTGGTATTTCTTTTTGGCTCCCGTGCCTTCCCAAAAAAACCGAGATCGGGGGTTGTCGAGTTTGGCATGAACTCCATCCGCCAGGAGGTACATACCCATAGTAAAGATGGGGAGAGAGGATAAGCTCGAGTTGGTCAGGATGAGTCTGGCCGCAGACGACATAAATCGTCCACGCCAAGGGCAGACTCGGTTGGCAACTTTCCCGTAAAGAGGTTCCCACTCAGCTATGGTAAGTCCACGAGTAGATATAGGTAATCCCAAGTACTTAATTGGAAAGGCACCACGCTTGCAATTGAGTTGGTTTGCCACTCGAGAGCTCGAGAGGTCATCCATCCCTATGGTAATGACTTCACTCTTGAGGAAATTTATCTTAAGCCCCGACATAAGCTCAAAGGCCAGGAGAAGGAGTTTGACAGAGGCCACACTACTGTCATTGGGCTCGAAGAGGAGTAACGTATCGTCAGCGTATTGAAGGTGTGAAACTCCGCCCGGAATGAGATGCGGAACAAGACCGGAGATGTGACCGGCAGCACTAGCACGATGAATCATCGCGGCCAGTGCGTCCGCCACAAAGTTGAAGATTAAAGGGGAACTCGGATCCCCTTGTCTGAATCCCCTCTTATTACGGAAGAATCTACCCATTTCCCCGTTAATAGTAACCGCCGTGTGTCCACTGGACACGAGATGCATGATGCGGTGTACAAAACCTGCCTCAAAACCCTTTTTGAGGAAGACTTCCTGAACAAAATCCCAGTTCACACGCTCGTAGGCCTTCTCGAAATCGAGTTTGAGTAAAACTCCCTTACTTTTATTCTTTTTAAGCTCGTGCACAATTTCCAACAAAGCGATCGGACCCTCAAGAATATTTCTATGTTTAAGGAATCCCGTTTGGCTGTGGCTAATGATCCGCTGCGCTATTGGAGCTAGACGAGAGGCGTAAGCTTTAGCGCAGATCTTGAAGGGAACGTTGATGAGAGTGATAGGTCTGAACAGATGAATATTGTCCGCCCCTTTGACCTTAGGGATAAGGCCAATGGCACCATAGTTAAGTCTCGAAAGGTCTATCGTACCTAGGGCGAAACCGTTAACAATGTCGTAGAACAGGTGTTTAAACATGGGCCAAAAACGTTTGAAGAACTCCACGGGCCAACCATCCGGGCCAGGCGCCATGTCGTTCTTCATATCAAGCAGGGCCTTATCAATCTCCTCGGGTAGGAAAGAGAGAGCCAGGCTATCGTTTTCCTCCTGAGAGACCTGATACGCCGGATTCCACAAATCCTCGCGCAGACGCAGAGGTTTTTCACTGGCCGTCCCCAGAAGGTCAATGAAAAACTCATATATGTGGGCCGAGATTTGCTCCTGGGTGAGCAGCAGGCCCGAATCGGATTGTAGGCGAAGAATAGTACTTTTCCGTTTCCGGCCATTCGCAAAAGCGTGGAAATACCCGGTATTCGCATCGCCCTTCGTAACCCACTTGACGCTGCCCCTACGGCGCCAATATTCCTCCTCAGCCCAAAGCAGGGCCAGGACTTGGTCTTCCAAGGTGTACCTGTGTGACCATTCGGTCTCCGAAAAGGGGCGAAGGTCGGCTTCTTGGTCGAGGCGCGCGATTTCGTCCGTAAGCCGTGCACGCTCTTTTTTGGACGAACTACCTTGGTTGGCTCCCCAGCCACGTAGAAAGGCCCGAAGCTTAGCCGCCGCGGCGTTCCAAAGATCCGCTGGAGATCTTTGAGGTCCAATCGTCAAGAGAATATTGTCCCAGCGATTGCGGACCATAAGCTCGAAACCCTCATACTCAAACCAAGCCGTTTCAAAGTAAAAACGTTGACTGCGTCTAATCAACTCCTCCCCTGAGGAGAAGATTAGCGGGATGTGATCAGACCCTATGCGCGTTTCAGCTACTAACGAGCATAGGGGGAAAAGGGCTTCCCACTCAGGAGTGAAGAAAACCCGGTCAAGGACGCTCCGGACCGGATTAGTTTGTTTGTTAGTCCAGGTGTACCTGGCTCCGGTCCTAGCCGCTTCCCTAAGGACAGCCGAAGCGATAGCCTGATTGAACATGGACACCCTCGTCCAGTCAATGTTGCTGTTATTCTTGTCCGCACCCGAGCGGATCAAGTTGAAATCACCCCCAACCACAACGGGGAGATAAAGATTGCGCTTAGTGCTCACAATTAAAGATAACTCGTGGAGGAAATCGTGAGAGCGGTCGTGGTTAGCCGGGCCATACACGCAGATGGTAACCCAGGTAAGTCCCGAGCCCTTGTGCTTGGTTGTCACATAAACGCAAAACAGACCAACCTCCCAGGTTAGCACCTCACAGATATCACGGTTGCACCCCATAAGGATGCCTCCGGAATGGCCCGAAGAAGGAAGCCAGTGCCAATCAAAGCGTTGGAGGGGGTCAAAAGCAAGGAGGTCTCTATGCGAAAAGTCTAATTTGATCGTTTCTTGAAGAGCAATAAAATCTATGCGCTCCTTATCTATGAGTTTTCTAAGTTGGGTGCGGCGGCCCACATGGCCGCAACCCCTAATGTTCCAAAAGAGGAACCGCATCTAGATAACACGATTACGGAGGCGAACACCCCTAGAGGTGATCACCTTGGCCACTCTCTTCTTAGTCCGTCCCCACCCCTGCGAGTCCCTCGGAGAAGAAGGAGGTGCATCAGAACCTGAAATCGATGCAGCCTCATTGGGCACCACGACATCACCAGCCCCAACTGGGATGTTCGCAGGTAAAATTGGCCCTGCCCATCTGGCAGCAGCCTCAGACAAAGATGCCTGCGCATCTTCACGCGCCCTAAGTAAAGAGATAATCTCGCCAGGGGGGTTAGGCACAAACACACCAGCATCATCCAAAATCGAGGCAAGGTGATCATCGGAAAAGGAATTAAGAATGCGAAAGGAGGGGGGAGGATTACCAGAGGCCTCCATGTTCTTGTCGGCGATGTGAAGCTGGGCGCTTTCCATGGACGATAGCTCCCCCAGCTTGGCCTTGGGACGTGCACTAGGAGCCCGCTGCGCCACCGGAGTCGCCCACGTACGCTTGGCCTTGCTGTTGTTCCCCGTCGCGGCCAAGGCCGCGCCCAGTTCGCCACCCAGCTCCACAGAATTTCCAGTCCCCGTCGAAGGAGTGGCCTTGGAGGCCGGTTTCCGCCCCGCCGCCTTCTTAGGTTGACGACCCGCACTGTTGGAGCCCCGCTTAGGGCCCGTAGTGTGATCGGTGTCGCCAAGAACCACCAGATCTTGATCTTCAGACATAGGAGTGTTGAGGGGGGAGGAGCGTTAGGCGCTCCGGCGCCGCCATGACAAGCCAGAGGGAGAGTGTCGAGGTTGGACCCATATTCGTTGAAAGAGGTATCGAGGGACCGGGCGAGCGGAGGGACGCTAACCGCGGTGTCCTGGGTCGCCATCCCAATGGTTCCCACTTCTGTGGTCAAAGCGCCCAGCTTTTCCCAGGTCTCTATGTCTATAGATGTATCATGTAGGCTTTCATCCGGGTCGTCCGTGGGAACATGCAGAGGGTGTGCGATAGCAGAGGATGTTCCCCGTGCACTGGCCCCGCCCGTACCACACGGGATAGACCCAGGGTTGCTGGGCGGCGGCGCGCGCTGGCCCGTGGACGGGACCTTGGCCGTTGGGGGAGCCTTCACCGCCAAGGGGGCACGGTCACCACCGCGCTTAGGAAGCACCTCACGTTCGACCTTGATTTGATAACCCTCGCTGTTGAACCAGACCTCAACCACCCCATTGAGTTTCTCAGGTGCACGGCAAGCTATCTTCATCCTGACAGGCCCCAACCTAATCAGGGATAGCTCATCAACCATGATAGGCCGACCCAGCATCCGAAGGCCCTCCTTGATGCGGTCCTCACGACGGTGTTTCTTCGGAATGCCGTATAGACGGACCCACGTCTCCGGCATCTGCATAGGTTGAATTTCTTCGTGCAACATATCCCGCACCCTTGCGGTTATGTCATGAATAGATAGGAAAAGTTTGCCACTAGACTTAGCCATGTGTAGAAGATCAGCAGAGGGGAAAACCACCAAAAAATCGTCATCTCCAACTTGTGTTACCTGCCAGTCCCAATCGTTCGCCACCATATGCTTCAGTTCTTGCTTGAGGATGCGGAGGGTCAGCTTCCCAGGTTCGGCAGAGAGGATAGCCGCGTTCTTGATGCGCTCGTCGATGGGGGTCTCCAACCCGTCGTCGTCGTCGTATTCCAAGCAGAAGAAACCCTCGCCGGAGATAGCACTCCCCATGATCTGCAGATGCAGCTGCCGTCCCCGCGTCGGACAGTTAGCCGAGGCATGTCCCTCCTCTTTGCACAGAACGCAAAGAGGTTTGAACTTGCATTTCGACTGGTAGTGGCCGAGCCTCCCGCACTTGAAGCACTCCACCTCGGGCACCTCCTCCACCGGAATAGGCTCCGCCGCCGTACCCTTGGAGGCAGCGGGGAGACCCGGACCCACCGGATCTGGAGTGGCCCGAGGTTTCGAGGGAAACGGAGCGTCCACGCCTCCCTCAGCGTAGATCTCCCCATCGGCCTTCTTCTCCAGTGCGCGCCAGCGCTGGAGGTGCTGTTTCTTGTTCTTCTTGGCCTGCTGGTGGATCCACCAAGGGGGAGGGGGACCCCAATCCCCCTCGCGCCCGCCGAGGTCGCGCGGCCCGTCGGACCGAACACGGCCGTCACGGCCGTCGGAGCGGTCCCGCATCGCCCTCTTGGCCTTGTCTCGTAGATCCAACTCCTTGCGCCGCTAGCCCGCCGGATCGAGAGCCTCGAAGGGCCGCTTCTCCGCGCGCCGGTAGCCCATCACCGCCGCCACGAAGGTCTTGAGAAGAGGAGGAGGGGGAGCGAGAGGGAAGAGGGTGCGGGCGGAGTGAGCCAGACGCCGCACCTCGCGTGGAGGAGCAGGAAAACCTAAATGGGGGTCGAGGCATCCGCGTCGCAACCATATATACCTCCTCCCCCTGGCCGTCGCGGGCTCGAGCAAAATGGGCCGTGGAGGCCCGCGCGGGGGCAGACCACTAGGCCCAGGCGCAGCAACCCCCAGAGCCGGGCCGCAGGTCCCACCGGACACAGCAGCGGTGGCGCCCCGTGGCCCAGCGTCTCTCAGTGGGCCAGCCGAAACCGGCCCAACCGAGCCGCCCAGCCCAGGAAGAGCACCAGGCCCATCCAAGCCGCCCAGCCCGGAAAGAGCACCTGGCCCAACCCTAGGCCCAGGCGCGGTCGTCGTCTCCGCCCTCCCGCAGGACCGCGCCGCCGCGCGAGGAGGCGACGCCGGAGAGAGGTGAGCCGGCGCCCGCAGCTCCGACCGGACCAAGGCAGAGCATCCCGGCCCCATCCTCAGCAGACCCGACGGCGGCGGAGCCCGGACAGGGAGAACCGGAGCAGCATCCCCACCGGCGTAGCAAGACCCCGACGGCGTCCAAATCCGGCGCGCCATGGCCCGAGGGCCTTTACCCCCAGGGGCAAACCGCCGGCCCGGACCCAGATACAACTTGCGCACCGCGAACGCCACAAAATCCCCCACCGTGGGGCCCGCCGGAATCTTGCGCGGATCGGGCAACTCCGGCGAGCAGTCTAGCACCTCGGCCGCGTCGTCCTCCTCGTCGGAGTCGGCCCCCTCCAGGGCCCAAAAACGGTTGGAGCGAGGGGCGGCGGAGCGTGAAGTCAACTCCGGCGGCCCAGCGTCCTTCCGTCGAGGCCCGACGCGGGGTGAGCCACCCCCATGGCGCACCACCGTCCCGCCCTCCGGCCGGAGCGGGGGCCGCACC
>LR738714.1:784410203-784446173 GCA_902687465.1 Secale cereale
CCCCCCCCCCCCCCGCGCCCCGGCGCCCGTGGCCCCTGCCAAGCACGGGGCGGAGCCCGCCGTCGTCGCGCACCCCGGAGCCACGCCGCTCCTAAGCTCACCGCCGGCGACGGGCGGGGCGACGCCTTCCGCGCCCGCAGAGAGCCCCAACGGTGCGATTTCAAAACGAGCCATCCACTCCCCCATTCTTATCTTGCGTGTTACCATGTGTGGGTTCTCTCTGTAATTTCCTGGTACGACGTGATCAATTGTGGATGTGTTTTCCTGTTTTCCGTATTCTACTTTATAGCTGAGTAATCCCAAGAATGATTTATTAACTTTTCAATTCAATATAAAAGTTGGGCAGTTGCCCTTCTTCCTAAAAGAAGAGAAGTGGTTTGGTGGTGACCTTCTCAATTCTCATGTTATCCTCAAGTGTCGCTGCTTTGAAGGTAAGACCTGTCAGACTCGCAGTTGGAAGTTCACTGCGAATATTTGTCTTTGGACGAGTGAATAGGTAAAAGACCTTGCTAATAGCAATTCAACAATATGCAATGGTTTCAGTCGTCTGTTTGTGCGTGGCGTTTAGAGGATGCTGAATCTATAAATGAGATGATCTGCCTCCTAGATACTCAAGTGTTTTCAACCTTAATATATATAATCTTTGCATTCTGCCGGTTAGCGTTGCATCACATGAACTCATGTGTGCGCTATCATGTTATTATTTTTACTACATATAGTTCATTACCCTTACACTTAAGTTACCGTGCTAAGACTCATGCCCATCTTATACATATTTTAAGATCTATGTCCTATTCATAAATTCCAAAGGTATTATCCAAATTTAATTTACTACATGTTTTTTGCTATAAATTTCTGCAGCAATGCGCGGGGCATTATCTAGTTTATTGAAGCACTTAGCTTTAGTGTATAATTATAAATGTAAGTGATGGATATAAAGGAGATTAACTTTGAATGTTTGCTAGAAATAATTGTATTTCTTTCAACCAACCTTACTTGTCTTCTATATTTCCTTGTGTAATGTGCATTTTTGGCATGGAGTAATGAGGACATCCATTTGGAATAAATAATTTGGAAATATAAATAATTTTTGTAGAGAACTTATATTCGCCCCCATAAAATTTCATTACATAATCTTTTAATATGAAAGCAAATTAAAATAGGTATTATTTGTATTTTTTATTGTAAAGTCACACCATGGGTATTGAGTTGTGTGTTCGGCATCATCAACAGTTTCACATTATGTTAAGTCAGATAAGAATGCTTGTGGTTGTACTAATCATAGTTGTAAGAAAGCAAATATCTATAATGCATCCGCGTAAGCAATGTTTTTCGCAACCTGGCCCGATGGAAATTCTTCATTTGTACTTGTTTAGTTTCTGCCAAAGCGAAGGCTTTAGTTGGAAAAAACAATTAGCTCTTGGTCATCCTGTAGTTTTAAGCAATAGAAAGTTGACGGTCCAACATGTGATTGAACAAATTGTACAAAAAATATTGAAAAACTGTGCAAGAAAGCAACCAAACAGAGGCAGCCTTCACAGCTAACGGGGGAAGCTTGGCCTACCCGTGCAGCGCACGGGATAGCGTAAGAAATGTTGCTAAAATGTAGTTCAAGAAAAAAATATATGCCACCATTTTGTTCTAGATTAGACGTTTTATGGCCATACATTCTTTTCAATTTTTGCTATAGTTAGATTGGGTGATTTACATCTATCACATTTTCAGCAATTTACTCCCACTCTAAATATAAAGACGTTTGACATTTTAGTCTCCAATGCGTAAGGAGATAAATGTGCTTAGCAAAAAAGAAAAATGTTTTTAATTTGTTGGCAAAGCAATGTGTGCATTTTCCTTTTTGCGTGAGAAATGTATGTCTTCTTTCTTTTGCAACCCATGTTACTTTTCATATGTATTGGTGGTGGAAATTAAAAACATCGACCTTATCATTAGCAGTCTCCTGATCGTATATAGCTCAGCTTCAAACCGTGAATGCTTTGTAGTTTTCTTGGATTGGAGAAATCTTGCTGGTTTTCAACATTGAGGATCATGTATATACAACATATTGACAATATAAGTAAGAAAGAAAGCAAGCGAGGTACATATTTCAATTTCCTTAAAAACAATACATAAAATAAATTAATAGGCATATATTAGGAGCCAATATCTGGTAGATCTGCAACATTCATATTGTACCGATTTGTGCAAATACACAACAGCAAAAACTATAGTTAGATTGAATTGGTTGTGCAATTTAGCTAAGAGAGTATCATTTATAGGTATTTTGGAGGTGTCAATAAATGCATTTTGCTTGTAAGTAAAAACATGATTACTGGCTTATTATACTTGATATTACCACCCTTCTGATGTAATATTTCCAGGTTAAAAACTTTCCATGATGACTGCTCAAACACACATGGAGAACTTCAAAAGAATAAATTTATCAGTTCCAGAATCATATATAGAAAGTCTATTAATGACCCTGGGTGAAAAATAAGTAATTCTTCACCCGTGTCGATCGACCAAGCGATGGTCTAGTTTAACTAAACGTCAGCCAATGTAATTTTACTTCGATGGAAACGTTAGCTGGTCGCCCACTCCCCCAAATGTCAAAAGGAAAAAAAAACTAGCCCACTCCTCCAGTCCGTTCCTATCTCCCTCTGCCCCCTCACATCCCGTCATTGCGGCGGCGGCGACGGCGCCGTAGGGACGACCCGGCGGCGAGGACTACCTCTCTCGCGCCTGGAGTACTTCCCTTTCCTCTCTCATGCGGTAGCGACTCGGAGGCGCCGTGGGCGGTGCAAGATCTGGGCGAGCTCGGCAAGAGAACGGCGTTCTCCGGCCCCTCTCCATCGTCGACGGTATTATCACCAGTAAGACCCCCCCCACCCTCCTCATCTCTTCCCCTATCCTCCTCCATGAACTTCTGAATTTCTGGGGTTTGGGTTATTGGTTTTTGGGAGCGGTGCTGGGAAAGAGGAAGAAGACCAAGAAAGGAAAGGAAAATGAGAAGCTCGGGTGATGGAGGTAATGCTGGAAAAGGGCTCCTGGCGGTGGAATCAATTCTAGAAGGAGCTGGAGATCATAGCGGAGGATATGAAGGCCGTGTGGATGACATAGAAGAAGAGGAGGAGCTCAAGGCTGTGGAGAAAAAGTACAACAGTAGAGTATCAGACTTCGATCTAGCTGAGATCAAGTTTTGTTTTCACGGGACATGTGAATCCTCTCTCTGATTTGGTTTTGTCTAAATTTCACGAATTTTCATCCAGAAGTAAAAAATGATGGTTCTGACTTGATTGAATGTTAGTAGTGAACTAGTGATGTACATAAAGAATCAGCCTGTACCCAGCTGACAATGCTAATTCTCTGTAAATTTGTGTTAACCAAAATTACACATACATACGAGTAATATTTCTTCAATTAAAGAATATTCACCGTACTACGATTTTTGTTTTATGCAATTCTTAAGACAAGATTTGTATCGGTGATGCTAGCTTTATGTTTTGTGAATTTATCAGGCAAACCAATAATTGAAATTCTGCCAAGAAATCTAGGAGCAGAAGAAGATGTATGCTTTAGGTGTACGTGAATCTTTAAGCCGTTCCTTTCTAGGACATTTTCTAAGACTGTTTTCCTTTTACCCAAAGGTTTTCAAGCTTTGGGTGCCTGCGGCCGGCTCGACGGGTGGCATCATTAAGCGTCGGCCGGCCTCGGCACTGCTGCGGGTGGTTATATGGTGGGCGGAGCACACCAGTGGGCTTCAACGTCAGGGTACGGTGGTGAGCTAAATCCTGAGTCCTGCTAGGCTCTTTTTGGTTCAGGTTTTGTTACTGTTTTCCATTCGGGTTTATGTGGTGAGCAAACTTAGCATCTGCAGTTGTTTGTTTCAGAAATTCATGTCCTGACATCAAATTTCGATAGCTAAGGTAAATCCTGCCAACAAATCTATGTTATGGGCTTACTAGTTCTCTTCATATCTCTATGCTGATTTTGTGTGCAATTTAGATGAATACTTTCTATTTTATTCAGGGATACGTTCACGTAGAGGTAGCAGAAAAGATCTTGTTAATGGAACCAAGCATCATATGAAGAAAACATATTTTTGATTAGTATAGGGTTCATATTTGCTTCAGTCAAATGTCTTACATTTTCTTTAAATCTACTTGCCTTGTAAGTAATCTACTACTACCTCTCTTCACTTATGTAAGACGTTTAAGCCTGTTCAGACACTATTTTAAACAGTTCAAAACTAGCTGTCTTAAACGCTTTATAAAAACGAACGGAGGGAGTATCTTATTTCAGTAACATTCTAACCCATATAGGAGAACTATGTAGCTCCTTTATAACGACAGTAATGATTCACTAAGCTCCTATCGTACTACACGGTTATTTTTATTTCCAATTGTTGCCGCTCCATCTAGATACAGCACCCCTATTCAGTATGCTCCTAGCATGCTTCGTGTTTTTAGATCAAACTATTCTTCTACAACAAAATTGAAGTGTTGGTCTGATAACAAAATTATTTGAAAAGAAATGAACTATATGCTCATTTTCTACCATCTACACTAATATAGCAAGTGGTACATGCCAGCGAGCATATTTCAGCATGGGACACCATTCCACTATTCTTTGGAAGCACCTGCTACTAATTTCGTACATAGCATTCATAATTTGGGTTTCTACAAAGGGCTATCGAAGAAAACATATTTTTTATAAATGATGTGCCATGCATCCTTCTGCACACCTAATCGCCTGCTAATAACAAATAAAATTAGTTGCATTTGCCTGTATTGTGGAGTGTGTATAGATGGCAGAATAGTTGCAGCCTTGCTTTCTACTAACCAGTTTCATTTGCTTTCAGAATCATGTACCTGTTTTTTTCTCCCTGCTTTCAGAATCATGTTCCTGTTTTTTTTCTCCTTGCTGTGAGTGTACAAAAATATAGGGTTCTCCCTGGAGGGTCGTGTAATCAGTGTGCTATCTAAAGCAATGTATAGAGTTCCAGTTCTGTTTTTCTTGAGAGCTGACCCCTGCAAATTCTAGCTCTTTCTTACAGCTGATATGTAAATTCTTCAGTGTTTAAATAAAGTTCGGCCTCAGTCCCTTAAAGATAACACTACTCCTCAGATTAAAAGGTGATGTGGTGTTTATATGATAACAATAAGGTTCTCTTAGGAATGTCATTTAAATAAAAACATTTTCTGTAATTGAGAACGCAATTCTAGAAATGGTACCTCCAAAAAGATTCCAACTCAGATTTCCATCACACCAAATCTAGATGAAACTATAGAACGAAAAAGGAGAAAAGAAACTATCTCGTTGTTTCTCTAGGAGCAGAAAAGATCTTTTTAAAGGAATTGAGTATCATGTGATACAGCTCGTGCACTTAGAGGTAGTTTGATGCCGAGGTAAAGTTACCATGCGAGCCTATTGTCTCTCTCTTACGGCAGTGGTTCGGGTGCGCAGACGTAAGAACCATAACTTACTTAGCATGCGTGAGGGAAATTTACGTCACAACCTTTGTTTCTTATGGCAGCGCCATAACAGTTTCTCACAGGACGTAACTTAGTGCCATGCATAATGTAAGATTACCTTTATCCCTTTTATGCGACCGAGGAATGGTTTCCTTCCTCCCGTAGTAATCTTACCTCACGCGTTTTTTTCTCTTACGTTTCAAAACTTTGGACGTGGGATAGGCTTGTATCATCTATGTAATTCTTTAGACCCTTGTGTGTTTGGTTGATCTAATGTAAAACAATTATCATACACAGAAAGAAAAGTCGAGATTCATGTTACTGTTTTGAATAATAAGCACCGATGCCTGACGGACCTCAACATCACAGTCCAGCGCCTGAAAAGAGATGATACTTTCCTGGAGTGGTGGATACGGGCTAGGGCGAGCTTTCACGGTGCAGACAAGAGGGGTTTTGACACCTTTGTCACGGCAGTTGCTTGGACACTTTGGAAGCAAAGAAATGCTAGAGTGTTCAATCGTATGGAGCAAGTCAAAACTGTGGCACAACTTCACTTGCACATCTTCGACGAGATCAAGGGATGGAAACTTGCGGGAATGGGTGTAGGTGTATTGCATAGATTTGTGAGAGAGTAGCTTTAGCTAATTAGGTGTTGGTGTGGTTTGTACCCTTGTGGGGATGTTCGTGGGATGCGCTATTCGTCACCCTGGGTGAGGGATTCTTATTCCTCACCCCAGCCTATCCCACGTCCAAAGTTTTGGAACGTAAGAGAAAAAACGCGTGAGGTAAGATTACTACGGGAGGAAGGAAACCATTCCTCGGTCGCATAAAAGGGATAAAGGTAATCTTACATTATGCATGGCACTAAGTTACGTCATATGAGAAACTGTTATGGCGCTGCCATAAGAAACAAAGGTTGTGACGTAAATTTCCCTCACGCATGCTAAGTAAGTTATGGTTCTTACGTCTGCGCACCCGAACCACTGCCGTAAGAGAGAGACAATAGGCTCGCACGGTAACTTTACCTCGGCATCAAACTACCTCTAAGTGCACGAGCTGTATCACATGATACTCAATTCCTTTAAAAAGATCTTTTCTGCTCCTAGAGAAACAACGAGATAGTTTCTTTTCTCCGTTTTCGTTCTATAGTTTCATCTAGATTTGGTGTGATGGAAATCTGAGTTGGAATCTTTTTGGAGGTACCATTTCTAGAATTGTGTTCTCAATTACAGAAAATGTTTTTATTTAAATGACATTCCTAAGAGAACCTTATTGTTATCATATAAACACCACATCACCTTTTAATCTGAGGAGTAGTGTTATCTTTAAGGGACTGAGGCCGAACTTTATTTAAACATTGAAGAATTTACATATCAGCTGTAAGAAAGAGCTAAAATTTGCAGGGGTCAGCTCTCAAGAAAAAAAGAACTGGAACTCTATACATTGCTTTAGATAGCACACTGATTACACGACCCTCCAGGGAGAACCCTATACTGTTGTACACTCACAGCAGGGAGAAAAAAACAGGAACATGATTCTGAAAGCAGGGAGAAAAAAACAGGTACATGATTCTGAAAGCAAATGAAACTTTTTAGTAGAAAGCAAGGCTGCAACTATTCTGCCATCTATACACACTCCACAATACAGGCAAATGCAACTAATTTTATTTGTTATTAGCAGGCGATTAGGTGTGCAGAAGGATGCATGGCACATCATTTATAAAAAATATGTTTTCTTCGATAGCCCTTTGTAGAAACCCAAATTATGAATGCTATGTACGAAATTAGTAGCAGGTGCTTCCAAAGAATAGTGGAATGGTGTCCCATGCTGAAATATGCTCGCTGGCATGTACCACTTGCTATATTAGTGTAGATGGTAGAAAATGAGCATATAGTTCATTTCTTTTCAAATAATTTTGTTATCAGACCAACACTTCAATTTTGTTGCAGAAGAATAGTTTGATCTAAAAACACGAAGCATGCTAGGAGCATACTGAATAGGGGTGTTGTATCTAGATGAAGCGGCAACAATTGGAAATAAAAATGTACGATAGGAGCTTAGTGAATCATTACTGTCGTAATAAAGGAGCTACATAGTTCTCCTATATAGGTTAGAATGTTACTGAAATAAGATACTCCCTCCGTTCGTTTTTATAAAGCGTTTAAGACGGCTAGTTTTGAACTGTTTAAAACAGTGTCTGAACAGGCTTAAACGTCTTACATAAGTGAAGATAGGTACGAGTAGATTACTTACAAGGCAAGTAGATTTAAAGAAAATGTAAGACATTTGACTGAAGCAAATATGAACCCTATACTAATCAAAAATATGTTTTCTTCATATGATGCTCGGTTCCATTAACAAGATCTTTTCTGCTACCTCTACGTGAACGTATCCCTGAATAAAATAGAAAGTATTCATCTAAATTGCACACAAAATCAGCATAGAGATATGAAGAGAACTAGTAAGCCCATAACATAGATTTGTTGGCAGGATTTACCTTAGCTATCGAAATTTGATGTCAGGACATGAATTTCTAAAACAAACAACTGCAAATGCTAAGTTTGCTCACCACATAACCCCGAATGGAAAACAGTAACAAAACCTGAACCAAAAAGAGCCTAGCAGGACTCAGGATTTAGCTCACCACCGTACCCTGACGTTGAAGCCCACTGGTGTGCTCCGCCCACCATATAACCACCCGCAGCAGTGCCGAGGCCGGCCGGCGCTTGCTGATGCCACCCGTCGAGCCGGCCACAGGCACCCAAAGCTTGAAAACCTTTGGGTAAAAGGAAAACAGTCTTAGAAAATGTCCTAGAAAGGAACGGCTTAAAGATTCACGTACACCTAAAGCATACATCTTCTTCTGCTCCTAGATTTCTTGGCAGAATTTCAATCATTGGTTTGCCTGATAAATTCACAAAACATAAAGCTAGCATCACCGATACAAATCTTGTCTTAAGAATTGCATAAAACAAAAATCGTAGTACGGTGAATATTCTTTAATTGAAGAAATATTACTCGTATGTATGTGGAATTTTTGATTAACACAAATTTACAGAGAATTAGCATTGTCAGCTAGGTACAGGCTGATTCTTTATGTACATCACTAGTTCACTACTAACATTCAATCAAGTCAGAACCATCATTTTTTACTTCTGGATGAAAATTCGTGAAATTTAGACAAAACCAAATCAGAGAGAGGATTCACATGTCCCGTGAAAACAAAACTTGATCTCAGCTAGATCGAAGTCTGATACTCTACTGTTGTACTTTTTCTCCACAGCCTTGAGCTCCTCCTCTTCTTGTATGTCATCCACACGGCCTTCATATCCTACGCTATGATCTCGAGCTCATTCTAGAATTGATTCCACCGCCAGGAGCCCTTTTCCAGCATTACCTCCATCACCCAAGCTTCTCATTTTCCTTTCCTTTCTTGGTCTTCTTCCTCTTTCCCAGCACCGCTCCCAAAAACCAATAACCCAAACCCCAGAAATTCAGAAGTTCATGGAGGAGAATAGGGGAAGAGATGAGGAGGGTGGGGCGGGGGGTCTTACTGGTGATAATACCGTCGACGGTGGAGAGGGACGCCGGAGAACGCCGTTCTCTTGCCGAGCTCGCCCAGATCTTGCACCGCCCACGACGCCTCCGAGTCGCTACCGCATGAGAGAGGAAAGGGAAGTACTCCAGGCGCGAGAGAGGTAGTCCTTGCCGCTGGGTCGTCCCTCCGGCGCCGTCGCTGCCGCCGCCGCCGCCGCAATGACGGGATGTGAGGGGCCAGAGGGAGATAGGAACGGACTGGAGGAGTGGGCTAGTTTTTTTTCCTTTTGACATTTGGGGGAGTGGGCGACCAGCTAACGTTTCCATCGAAGTAAAATTACATTGGCTGACGTTTAGTTAAACTAGACCATCGCTCGGTCGATCGACACGGGTGAAGAATTACTTATTTTTCACCCAGGGTCATTAATAGACTTTCTATATATGATTCTGGGACTGATAAATTTATTCTTTTGAAGTTCTCCATGTGTGTTTGAGCAGTCATCATGGAAAGTTTTTAACCTGGAAATATTACATCAGAAGGGTGGTAATATCAAGTATAATAAGCCAGTAATCATGTTTTTACTTACGAGCAAAATGCATTTATTGACACCTCCAAAATACCTATAAATGATACTCTCTTAGCTAAATTGCACAACCAATTCAATTTAACTATAGTTTTTGCTGTTCTGTATTTGCACAAATCGGTACAATATGAATGTTGCAGATCTACCAGATATTGGCTCCTAATATATGCCTATTAATTTATTTTATGTATTGTTTTTAAAGAAATTGAAATATGTACCTCGCTTGCTTTCTTTCTTACTTATATTGTCAATATGCTGTATATACATGATCCTCAATGTTGAAAACCAGCAAGATTTCTCCAATCCAAGAAAACTACAAAGCATTCACGGTTTGAAGCTGAGCTATATACGATCAGGAGACTGCTAATGATAAGGTCGATGTTTTCAATTTCCACCACCAACAGATATGAAAAGTAACATGGGTTGCAAAAGAAAGAAGACATACATTGTTCTCACGCAAAAAGGAAAATGCACACATTGTTTTGCCAACAAATTAAAAACATTTTTCTTTTTTGCTAAACACATTTATCTCCTTACGCATTGGAGACTAAAATGTCAAACGTCTTTATATTTAGAGTGGGAGTAAATTGCTGAAAATGTGATAGATGTAAATCACCCAATCTAACTATAGCAAAAATTGAAAAGAATGTATGGCCATAAAACGTCTAATCTAGAACAAAATGGTGGCATATATTTTTTTTTTGAACTACATTTTAGCAACATTTCTTACGCTATCCCGTTCGCTGCACGGGTAGGCCAAGCTTCCCCCGTTAGCTGTGAAGGCTGCCTCTGTTTGGTTGCTTTCTTGCACAGTTTTTCAATATTTTTTTGTACAATTTGTTCAATCACATGTTGGACCGTCAACTTTCTATTGCTTAAAACTACAGGATGACCAAGAGCTAATTGTTTTTTCCCACTAAAGCCTTCGCTTTGGCAGAAACTAAACAAGTACAAATGAAGAATTTCCATCGGGCCAGGTTGCGAAAAACATTGCTTACGCGGATGGATTATAGATATTTGCTTTCTTACAACTATGATTAGTACAACCACAAGCATTCTTATCTGACTTAACATAATGTGAAACTGTCGATGATGCCGAACACACAACTCAATACCCATGGTGTGACTTTACAATAAAAAATACAAATATTACCTATTTTAATTTGCTTTCATATTAAAAGATTATGTAATGAAATTTTATGGGGGCGAATATAAGTTCTCTACAAAAATTATTTATATTTCCAAAATATTTATTCCAAATGGATGTCCTCATTACTCCATGCCAAAAATGCACATTACACAAGGAAATATAGAAGACAAGTAAGGTTGGTTGAAAGAAATAAAATTATTTCTAGCAAACATTCAAAGTTAATCTCCTTTATATCCATCACTTACATTTATAATTATACACTAAAGCTAAGTGCTTCAATAAACTAGATAATGCCCCGCGCATTGCTGCAGAAATTTATAGCAAAAAACATGTAGTAAATTAAATTTGGATAATACCTTTGGAATTTATGAATAGGACATAGATCTTAAAATATGTATAAGATGGGCATGAGTCTTAGCACGGTAACTTAAGTGTAAGGGTAATGAACTATATGTAGTAAAAATAATAACATGATAGCGCACACATGAGTTCATGTGATGCAACGCTAACCGGCAGAATGCAAAGATTATATATATTAAGGTTGAAAACACTTGAGTATCTAGGAGGCAGATCATCTCATTTATAGATTCAGCATCCTCTAAACGCCACGCACAAACAGACGACTGAAACCATTGCAAATTGTTGAATTGCTATTAGTAAGGTCTTTTACCTATTCACTCGTCCAAAGACAAATATTCGCAGTGAACTTCCAACTGCGAGTCTGACAGGTCTTACCTTCAAAGCAGCGACACTTGAGGATAACTTGAGAATTGAGAAGGTCACCACCAAACCACTTCTCTTCTTTTAGGAAGAACGGCAACGGCCCAACTTTTATATTGAATTGAAAAGTTAATAAATCATTGTTGGGATTACTCAGCTATAAAGTAGAATACGGAAAACAGGAAAACACATCCACACTTGATCAAGTCGTACCAGGAAATTACAGAGAGAACCCACACATGGTAACACGCATCAGACAAAACCAACGAACCAAAAAGAGAATTAACCAATGCGTCGCCGCAATTCCGAATCCTTCATCTGCAGCCTCCTTGTCAAACCCCTTCTCTCAGCTAGGCAAAGATATCCGCAGTCCACTGTCTCCTCCTATGCAAAAGTTTGGTCATCATCCACTCCTTTTGTGCTTATTAAGCAGGTGAGGAGACGTGAGGAGTGGGATGAGAAACTGAGGAGCTGCTGTGCGGCTGAGAATTAATAAATTACCACTTAGGTGATCATTCACGTGGGTCACTACTCAATTGTTAGTAGGAAACTGAAAATTAAAGAAGGTAGGCAAAGAGAGAGCAGAAGTATGTACTGTACATACTGACCTTAAGAAAGTCCTTGAGAAGGCGACCCGGAAACCACAACTTAATGTGCATGGCGTTGGAGAACAGCAACCTGAGATGGCCAACTGACTCCGGCAGCAAGAGCTTCATCAGCGACTGGCACCGTCAAGCCTCCCCAGCAAGTTGTCCTTCATGGATCTAGTGTGCTTGACCGTGCTGCTAGAGATGATGATAGCGTGGACCAGATCCGGGTGTGCGGCCACCAGCTCAAATTCCAGGAACCTGCTATAGCTGAAGCCCACCACGGCGGCCATTGTCAATGTCCATTGACTGAATGCGAGGGTTTCAATGAATGAATAGAAGACATGCTACCATTGGTTGAATTTGAACATGATGAAGCCATTGCCAATGTCCATTGACTTGTGGGTTTATTGACAAACAGGGAAAATTCATTGGAGTAAAAATGGTATTTTGTTAGGACATTATATTAGGTGAAGTCTCGTAACAACTGTTGCCTGCAGGTGAAAACGAATTTTGCAATTAGCATCTAACAGAGGTCATGCAGCCAGCAGCCTACAACTTACGATGACCTTTAAAGTGTTAAGATGTGGTAAACGGCAAGCAAATGGTACATGTGTACTGGCTGTAAAAGTGCACGTAGTTTGTCTGCATCGGGGTAAGAGTGTAGAGCCAAAGTGATGCAAGTATAATGAAATTCAGATTAATAAACAAAATACCTGCCTCACTCCTTAAGTTCTACATGAGCATTCCCAAATTTCCCAACTCTCATAAGCGTGATGTGTTATCCAATATACACCAAAGTCTGAATTTATGATTTCCAATCAGTGAAAAATCAAACAGTTCCTATGTAGTGACGTGCAAGGATACAGACTAGAAAGTCCAGTAAAACAGACCTAGAAATGGAAGAGTACTTCCATAATCCAAACTTGTACACATCATATAAGAAATCATGGCCTCCGAAGGATGACTTGTACTCATATGCAACATCAGATTTCCCAAACCTCTGATTCCACAATGAAACAAAACAAACAGAACAACAGGGTGAATTGTAGTCAATCTTGCCAACCCTCGATCTTCACAAATGAACTTACTGAAAAACAAAATAATGGGGGAAATCAACTTCCCAACTCACAGAACCGTTCAAATATCAACCGCTCCGGGCACAATGAAAAAAAATTCGCTCAGATCTGAGGAGATAGAGAGAAGGAGACCCCCACCTTTAGTACAACTGATGTTGGATGTGGACGCCGACAACGGGGTGCGCGGCTAGGGTTACATGTGGTGAGCACAGGGGCCCGGGTCTGCAGCATCGCGCGGGTCTCTGGCGGTGACGAACTACGAAGGCTTGGCCGGCAGCGGCACCGCCCCATCAGCACAACCATCACTGCCAAAGTTGAGGGGCTTTCAATCTGGTTGTTTTGTAACGATCTTATGTAGGGGGACCAGGCGGAGGAGACGAAGAGAAAGGGAAAATTGGGAGATGGAAAGGACATGCAGAAAATATATGCGGGGGAGATCAATGGTGTTGTGTGTGGTGGAGACGATAGCACAAGGGGGAAACCGATGCCAGGATAAATGGTAACGTGGTGTTAAACTTGCTGATGTGGCAGGATGCTGAGGTGGACATGTTGCATGTTGAGATAAATCAAGTAGTGGGGGTGAACTTCTTAGGTATATAGGATATGACACTAATTAAATAAACTAGTCGTCAACCCGTGCAGGTAGCTATTTTATTTACACAATGAATCATAAAAAATATTCTATTTTAAATCATCCATCAATAAAAAGCTATATAGAAGAGAAAGAATCTGTATGAGCTCTCTGAAAACAAAGTAACATGGCTGTGTTAACATAGGAACCAATGTAATCTAATGTTGATATTATTATATGTCTTTTAGTTGGGACTTGGGACTCCTTGGAAAGTAAAGATGCATGTTATATTAAGGGGCTTATGGTTCAAAAATATATGTCTAGAGAAAAGAATGTAATCAAACTTGACCTATAAGAAAAATGAGGAATGGTTAAGTTAGTTCATGGCATATTTGTGGCTGAAGCAAGTACGTTTTCTTGAAACAATGTACTTGACATTTCATTTGCAGGTGAGGAAATAGCTAATTGCTTTACATGAGAAAAACTGAAATTTGATACAAAAAATCATTCTAATTCTAAATCGTGAACATCCTATCTCAAGAGTGAAACTAAAATCACATGAAAAAAACTTAGCAGTGCGTACTACTATAGGAAGATGTATATGCACCAGCTCATATAAAATGAAGAACACCTTTATAACGGGATGGTAAATCAAGGATAAGGAAAAACATTTAAAGTACAAATAGACCGATGCTTAGATCTGAGTTACATAAGGAAGTGTAGAAGTACCTAAATCCTCCATGGTTGTGACACCAACTGAATCACTTTCAAGTTTAATACACAGTGTGAAGCTATTTTTGTTATGACTTATGAATGATGAAGTTAAAGAGAAAATACATTATCCGATCCAAGTCGACTCATACCTTAAGTTTGAATTAAAATATGAATGTGATATCAGCAATTGTATGAAAGTCTAGCGTTCAGGAACTTGACAATACGTTTATCTCGATCTGCAAAACCAACTCAAGTCAAACTACTATGGTAAATGTTAAATGTTGGACTCTTGAAGTTAAATCAAGGAAATATGAGTATCTAACTTCAGTAAATGATTATGTGCCTGATACGTGTGTGTACTATTGACATGCTCTTCCTAATCATATAGTGTATACGGAGGAAAACTGATTAATCTACACTCTAAAATACATCTATATACATCCATATGTAGTCCATATTGGATTCTCTAGAAAGACATATACTCCTTTTGTAAACTAATATAAGAGCGTTTAGATCACTAGTGATCTAAACCCTCTTATATTAGTTTATAGAGGGAGTATTTAGGAACGGAGGGAGTATATCATAGTGAATTATATGTCTCGGCTCTTACTATTTCACCCAAACTTTGAGATATCACAGATGATTAGTAAGCATCATAACTGTTTTTATTAAAGGTGTTCATCTATCCGCCATGAAGTCAAAACGTGTTGGCTCCATTACTACATTTACTAATCAATGTACTTCAAAGATAAGGAAAATACCTTTCAACATAATCATCTGCGTAATACGATGTGAAGTACTCCCTCCGTCCCAAAATAAGTGACTCAAAAATGACTCGACTTTATACTAACTTTAGTACAAAGTTGAGTCACTTTTGAGTCACTTATTTTAAGACGGAGGGAGTTTCATTTATCCCCCATATTCTGAATGGTACAATAATGCACACACGCTTATTTGTGTACACCATATAATAGTTTTTTGATTTAAGAAAAATAATAGAAACATCGGACGTCTAACTGGAAGTTTGTTGACGATCCATACTTCTAGGGGTTCAGTTTCTCACGGGAATACAACTCCTTTTATGGCCATCGCATCCCTCGTGTGCATAGCACAGCGGTTGTCGGCGATGGCGGCGACAGCGTCCAGCAGTGACGACGCCAAGATATGCGGTGGTGGTGACGAAGAAAATAACGGCAAACCTTACTTGTCTCATTATCCATATCCATGTATTACATGTGTCTATTCAATTTCTTATATATTTTGATCAAATCTGACGGAGCAATGCTATGTTGTTGTGTAGTCTGCCCTTACATTGGCGTAATGGTGTTGGAGATGGAGAAAGGCTAGCGCAGAGCGTGCGGCCGGCGGCAGCTTGATGACAAAAAATAGATTTGGTGAGCATCATCTTGGCGTTAATTGGTAAGATTAGGGGCATGTGCGAGTATCAAGGTACATGCATCCTTTTTCATTTATCATTAGGTACTGCATGAGGTCTTCGCCGCCTGCGTCCAACGTTTGGATCGAGCGGTCACTGCATGGGCTACCAACATACCTTCTCCAATTCTACTCCACTGCATGGTTAATGTAATCGCAAGGTAATATTTTTTTGTTCGTGCAAACTTCAAGACCATAGTATCTTTTGCAACTTCCACTCAGTAAATTGATGGCATCTAGAATCTCTTATTACCATTAGATATTTGTTCAAATTCTAGCTTCTTTGACGAGCACTTCTGAATCAAGTATATGGTCAACTGCACAAGGAGACTAATATCTTAATTTGGTTTCGGTGCAGATTATTTCTTTGCCAAAGAAAGGGTGTCAATTTATGTGGGCCAGACAACGGAAACTCTCACTCGGCGGCGTCTGCTTCTCTCATTGCTTTCTGCATGCAGATTCGATTTGGAGAACCAAGAGCGTTGTTCCACGCATGAAGGCCATATTTGTAGCAATACATTTACGTACACTTGATGGAGAAACATGGAAAGCACTCGTAATGTTCGACGGATCGAGTAGTATATACGTAGCTCGTTGGAGGCTATGTAACATATAACAGTATATGTAGTCCTACCAAACTAACAGTGTGTACTCATTTGGTTATTCTGATGATGTATGCTAAGCAATATATGGTCCCAGCAAGAAAAATATATTAAAAAATGGCAAAGATATATAAAAAAGGGCAAGGTATGTACTCTTCCTAAAACATGCAGTACAATACGATATAAAATTAATACTAATATTGTATATACTCCTTAAAAAAGTCAATATATACTCCGAAGAAAGTCAGAGCATACTCTTTCAGAAAAAAAAAGTACATGCTCCTTCAAAAAAAGTCAGTTTATACTCCTAATTAAGAATTTCAGTGCATACTCTTTCAGAAAAAAATAGTATATACTCCTTCAAAAAAAGTCAGTATATACTCCTAATTAAGAATGTCAGTGCATACTCTTTCAGAAAAAAAAAGTATATACTCCTTATAAATAAAAATGCAGTTTATACTCCTTAGAAAATCATTATATACTCCTTTGAAAACTTTATACTGCATATACTCCTTTAAAAAGTTAGTATGTAGTCCTTTGAAAACAAATTCTTTATGTACTCATTCGAATCAAATTCTGTACATACCCCTTAAGAAGATCAGTATACCCCTTAAACGAAGTTTGTACTCTTTAGAAAAATAGTATATACTCATGCAAATGTAAGATATACCTCCATACCGATAAATCGCAAGTGAACATAGTGCCACGCGAGGAGGAAATCTATACCGTTCACTCCCACGTGATTCGTGCATTTATTATACAACAAGCTTGTATATTGATTTGTCGGCAGCGTATTAGTGTGTTATAGTTTCTGTATTAGCTATGCCATCGTAATCATATGTCCCACAAGTCAATCGCATGAAACAAGCCAGACACATTGAATCGCTCATCAATTACAATGGCTACCTGTAGCACACTGTACGAGCATGCTACCTTTCGCATTTATGGCCAGCTGTGAGCCACCGTCACCCTGTACCCACGGCCCTGCATTCGATTCTCCAAATCCACCTGCGCAGCTCATAGCTCCTCCCCACTCATTTCATCATCTTCCTCCTCTTCCCCTTAACCATTCTCATTTGTTCTTGTGCTTGGGAAAGTTTGGGGCGGTGTGCATGGTTCTTATCCACCTGCACTGAGTATGGTGAGGATAGACTAGTTGGGTCTACCTGATGATCCAAGGCAACAGTAGAAGATTTATTCATACATGTAGCCGGTTGAAACCTACTGTACATAGGAATAGCTGACCTAGAACAGAGCAGGAAGCAGCTCAGACACTACACTTGCACCTAAACGGTTGTTATTTACTGCCTCGCTAGTCTGCCTTGGTTGGGATAACAAAGAACAGAACATTGTCTCGCCAAACTCCACCGATTAAATGGTGCAGATGCATGCTGTTGGTGAATTAATATTCTGCCAGTGCATTGAAATGCATGCACCCTCCTTAATGCTTGACACAGACCGTGGCATCAATATTATAAAACAATAAAGATCTTAGATGAACTTTATACTAGTTGGATTAGCATAAAAACATTTATGAATTGGATTGCCTAAGACTTTTAAGTCGGAATGGTATTTTCGTAACGTAATTTCATTGATTGCCTATTAAAAAATCTATATATATTTTGAAACATTTTCAAAAATATATTTTAAAACACATATGTCTTAGTTAATGTTCTTTGAAATTCATTTTCTTACAAATCTTGAAGGGTAAAAAAGTAACATGAAATTATTTTTCTCATCCGACTTGCAATTCATATTTCAATGCAAATTCAATAAAATCTCAGTTTGCAGTTAGTCGTCTCACAAGCCGAAAGTTTATATGGTCACACGTTTACTGTGTTGTAGTTGGAACCTATTTGGGAGTGGGACAAAACGTGTGCCCGTGTTTAAGCTGCATAACCCCAAGTTCCCAATCATGCCACTATGAGCAAGTGATTAAGTGAATACTAACAATGTGTGTCACAGAAAAAAAACATGCATCAAATTAAAACACTCTAACATAACAAAGGTCAAATTTCATCATAACCTCATCGGCATTTTTACACCAGCCATCTTAAATGGTCTCGCCAAGATGCTGCCTCTCCCCAGCCCCAGCAACATAGAGAAGTTATTGAATAAAGGTTTGGTCGTACTGTCCAATTCATTTAAGATGCCCAACCACCAACTAATATACACGTATTTGCTGAATTGACCTACAGTGGCGATCATGTATTCATTTAATTGCTATATTAAGTGCTAATCCCACGGCATGCATGGACCGCCGAGATTTCATCCTCGCGTGGTACCATGTCCCAAAAATTCGTGTCCCCTCCATACTCCTTATATTGTTTCACAAGTACCATTTTTAGGGGAGGTTCAAATATACACAGCCGTCAATTACCAGTAGACTTGTAATTCCTAGCGCATGATTCATATGCATGACATATACTCCTTTTTATGTTCTATAAAAATATCCAAGGTACCTCTGTGATGGATGTGGCGACGTTATCCCAATTTTTAAACTCAATGCACCGGCTGCATGCGCCTTATCTGCAGGAAGTAGTTATGCATGCCTAAACAAATTAGTTTGCTGGTTGTACCGTTAGCTAAGAACATATTGGGTATATCCATCTACCCTATCCACTTAGGTGGGAGTACATACTCTTGGAGTATAAAAAATGAGGGAAGCAGAGACAGCTACCGTCTTACAGCTGATTCAACTTGTAGGTGAATGCTTTATAATAATATATGCTGCGGATGGACGACCGCGACCAGCTGGACGACTACGCCGGGAAGGTCAGCGGCATGGCGGCGAGGTACGCGGTGCTCGGAGCGACGCTCGACGACGCGGCCATGGTGAAGAAGCTGCTCGACACCGTGCCGGACCGGCTGTATGCCGCGGTCGCCGGTATCGAGCAATTCTGCGACGTCGAGGAGATGGCGTTCGAGGACGCGCTCGGACGGCTGACGCGGCGGCGCACACGGGCCGGCGGCGAGCGCGCGGACGGGCAGCTGGTGATGACGGCGGCACAGTGGGCGGCTCGGGAGGGACGGCAAGGCGGACGCGGCTTCGGCGACCAAGACGACGACGGCGCGGCGAGCACAGCATCGGGCAATGGAGGGAAGCGCCGTGTATGCTGCTACAAATGCGGGGAGCACGGGCAATTCCGGCTGGTTTTTTTGATGCTTAAAGACTTAAGTTGGTTGCTTTGGCAAGGAGAATACAAGTGAGAAAAGGGCCGTATGTGCGGTCGGAAATTTTTTGTTCTTCTTCTACCTTCGTCTACCTCCGTCTGTGAGTGAACCAGAGAGAGCTAGTCTAGGGCTGCATCAACATTGTCACCCCTGACGCCCTAGCACGGCCACCCGCCAGACCCATGCAAGGAAGATGCAGCCACCCGTCCGTCGGGGAGGGCCACCGGATCGATCGCACCCGCCACCGAAGGAGGCCTCTAGAGGGGCCAGCGCCCTGACCCGCACCACCGGCGTGATTCTAGAACGCCCCGCCGCCAGGAACTGTCGCTGAGCCACCCCTTGCAGGGATGCCCGCCCCACCACCTGCAGCAGGGCATGACAGGGGGCCCTCATCCCACACTGCCACGGCCCTCTCCACCCGTCGCGGGCGCTGGCCGCAACACCGCCACCAGCAGAGATGCCCAGCAGAGCAAGAGGCAAGAACCACCACCTTGTCGCCCGCCGCCCCGCCGCTAGGAGCTCGTCGCCTACCACTCCTCAGCACGCCACGTCGTCGCATCCGCCAACCAGTCCGGCACCCAGGCCGGGCAGATCTGGCCCGCACCTGACAACCCACGCGAGGGGACAAAGAAAGCCCCGCCGCCGCCTCTGCCGACCAGGCTTCGCCCGGCCACGCCCTCCGGCGGTGGCAAGGGAGGAGTAGGGTGGGAGAGGGGGCGAGCGGAGAAGATCGGGATGCCCTCCCTGGCCGCCTCGCGATTGGCGGCGCGGGAGGGAGGGGTAGTTGTCCCATCCTCATTTGAATTCAATGCTCCTCCTGCATGCCTGTCAATCTATCTACCAGTCATGTATTCACTACTTATTTTAAATACGCCCTCCTATATACCTTACTCATCTGTCCTTCTGTGTACGCAATTGCTGAAAGGAATGCCTATTGACGATGCTGCACTTGAATGCAAGTACACTCCAGAGCTTGCCTTGGATTACCTGAGTGATGAAGCCTTCGGCTGGTATTTCGACTAGGACCTCCGTTTACCCGCGTCCTTGAGCGACTATCAGCGGCTAGTCCCTTGTAATGAAGTAAGTATGTGTACTACCTCTGTAAACAAGTATATGGCATTTTAGGTCACTAAAGGAGTGACCTAAAATGTCTTGCATTTGCTTACAGAGGGCGTATATCCTAAAGTATAGTGACCTAAAGAACTTGTGCAGGATGCGAACATCCCCACAAGGGTACAAACCACACCAACACCTAATCAGCTCAAGCTACTCTCACAAATCTATGCAATACACCTACACCCATTCCCGCAAGTTTCCATCCCTTGATCTCGTCGAAGATGTGCAAGTGAAGTTGTGCCACAGTTTTGACTTGCTCCGTACGATAACACTCTAGCATTTCTTTGCTTCCAAAGTGTCCAAGCAACTGCCGTGACAAAGGTGTCAAAACCCCTCTTGTCTTCACGGTGAAAGATCGCCCTAGCCCGTATCCACCACTCCAGGAAAGTATCATCTCTTTTCGGGCGCTGGACTGTGATGTTGAGGTCCGTCAGGCATCGGTGCTTATTATTCAAAACAGTAACATGAATCTCGACTTTTCTTTCTGTGTATGATAATTGTTTTACATTAGATCAACCAAACACACAAGGGTCTAAAGAATTACATAGATGATACAAGCTCCTCGCATGCTCGACGGATTAGTTGTTTTGAGGTAAAAAAACACGAAACAAGAAAATAAGAGAAGCGGGACCAAAACAAACTTGGCTAGAGATCTGGAGGGAAAAGCCACATGGGAGGATATTTATCACCACCCGGCACATAGTGCCCCACTGACGTGATGCCCTCCTCATCGTTGTCAACACTTTCATCTTTCTTGTAGTACACATGACAACCATCATTGTCCATACTTGTCAAGAACTCCTTGGCGTGGTCAGGCAAACAATCTTTTTGTGGGTAGCAACGATGGTGGGAGTAGTAGATGTGGTTTTTCTGCAGACTTCCATGCTGGTCTTTCGGCACATACATTGCCTTGGAGAACACCGGTCCCAAGAATAAGGCGAACTTGTGTCCAAAGTTATCGCCAACCGTTTGAAGTGCATCTTGGGGGAGATCATCTCGGATAATCAGAGCGCCTTTGTGCCGGGCAGATTGATATCAGATAATACTTTGTTGGCATATGAGATGTCACATTTTCTCAAAAGGAAAAGATCGGGATCAGTGGGATACGCTGCCTTAAAGCTAGATATGAGCAAGGCTTACGATCGTGTTGAATGGAATTTCCTGGAAAGAATTCTTGGTCAGTTGGGCTTCTGTGAAAGTTTTGTACAACTTATCTCCAAGTGTATCAGATCAGTTACATATAAATTCAAGGTTAATTCTACATACACTGACGTTGTGGTTCCTGGAAGGGGTTTGCGCCAGGGTGATCCCATATCCCCGTATTTATTTTTGTTATGCGCGGAAGGTCTATCAGCTCTACTTCATCAAGCAGAATTTGCAGGCCGGATTAGAGGCATTAAAGTGGCACCAACGGCACCCACTGTCACCCACTTATTTTTTGCAGATGATTCCCTAATGTTTTTTGAAGCTTCTCAGGAGGGAGCAACGGAGATCAGTAGGATTCTACAAGTGTATGAGGCAGGGTCTGGTCAAATGGTGAATCGGGATAAATCAACAATTATGTTCAGTCGGAATACTAAAGATGCGGCCAAGGATATAGTCATGAATATTTTGGGTTTGCAGCAAGAAACAACAGGAGGGAAATACCTGGGGCTGCCATTGTATATTGGCCGGTCAGTTACACGGTGTTTCGAATACATAAAGGATCGGCTTTGGGCTCGAATACAAGGCTGGTTAGAACGTTTTCTATCCATGAAAGGCAAGGAGATTTTGGTTAAATCCGTTGCTCAAGCTATTCCGGCGTATGCTATGGGATGTTTTGATTTAACTAAAGGACTTTGTGAAGATCTTAGTAAGATGATTTGCAAGTATTGGTGGTCGCAACAAAGTGATGAGAACAGGATGCATTGGGTGGGATGGGATAAAATGAAGCTTCCCAAAGAACAAGGTGGTCTTGGTTTCCGAGATCTCTATTCTTTTAATTTGTCAATGCTCGCACGTCAAGCTTGGCGACTTCTTCAAGCTCCTGAGTCACTTTGTGCTAGAGTGTTGCAAGCAAAATATTATCCTGGCAGTAACATCCTCTCTGCTGTTTCGACGCCCAATATGAGCTATACTTGGAGAAGTATTCTCAAGGGTCTAGCTATTGTAAGAGAGGGGTATATTTGGCGAGTTGGATCGGGTGAAAGCATCAATATCTGGACTGACCCGTGGTTGCCGCGGAAAATGTCAAGACATACGCTGTCACAACAAGGAACACATTTGCTCACACGTGTCTCCGAGCTGATTGAGCCAAACACACATACATGGGATGAGGGACTTGTACGGCAGACTTTCCTTCCGATGGAGGCAAGTGTTATTCTCTCAATACCGGTGTTTGAACAGCATGACGATTTCATTGCATGGCATTTTGACGCAAAGGGTCTCTTCTCTGTAAAGTCTGCTTATCGTGTGCACACAGATATGATGATGAGACAATCAAACATCAGTCAAGGAGATAGCGTCCCCGGGTCTGGGTGGAGGAAGGCAGTGTGGGCTGCTATTTGGAAAGTGCACTGCCCAGGGAAAGTACATCATTTTCTGTGGAGATTCGGACATAATAGTCACCCGCTAAATATGAACATTGCTAGGCGGGGTGTGGAGTTGGATACACGTTGTGTGGTGTGCAATAAATATTTTGAAGATGGTGGACATTTCTTTTTCCATTGCAAGGCAGTCAGAGCTATGTGGCGAGCGGCCAATCTGGAAAATGAAAGGCTAAATATTATGCAGGCTCCCACGGCGTTGGAGGTGCTGGAGAGGATTATGGCATATCCTGAGCAAAAGAAACTAAAGGTGATTTGTCTCCTCTGGCGTTGGTGGTCTGAACGCAACAGAAGAAGACATGGGGAGGGCACGACTTTGCCGCCGGAATTTGCAAGACAAATATCAATGCTTACTGAGGAATGGATTCAGTTCCATTCTCCACCTACCAGACCCCCGAAAGTGCAGATCAATAAGTGGGAACCCCCTCCCCAGGACTGGGTTATGTTGAATTTTGATGCTTCTTTCATTGGGGGCTCGGGAACTGGTGGGTGGGGTTGTATAGCGAGAGATGCAGCCGGCGATGTCTTATGTGCTGCAGCTGGCCCCCTCGTGGATGTGTCTGATCCATTGCATGTGGAAGCACTTGCTCTAATGAGGACCATCAATTTTGCAGAGAATTTTGGTATGGGCCGGGTGATATTTATGACAGATTGTCTACCTTTGAAACAAGCCATAGATGACAGTAATGCAGATCGTTCACAGCTGGGGGGTCTTTTTCGTGAGACCAAGTATCAACTACAGATAGGTTTCTTTCATTTTAAGCTAGTTAAGAAATCACGTGAATGTAATATGCCTGCGCATAAACTAGCTAGTTTTGGTTCTAGGATGTTGAGGGGTAGCGAGCGTATTTGGCTCAATGATTTACCTCCTGATGTACTCAGTGCCGTGGCCGGTGATTTAACCGTGTCCACTAGTTAATTGGAATGCATGGTGTTCCAGGTCAAAAAAAAACAAAAAAAAAAAACAATCATGATCTTGCCACGTAGCTCAATAATATACATGGCATGCTCGTCCGGATCGCCATCGGCCTGCAAGTACCACGGTTCTCGTATATGCAGCCATTGAGGATCACCTTTGAACACGCCATGTTTGGTTAAGCCGACCTCAAACCTAATGATCCACATTGTTTCTGATAGGAGGCAATATAGATGGCCGTTGCAGAAGGCAATATCGGTGATAATCATCCCAACAAATCTCTCTGGCGACCATGCAGACTTGAGGCGGCCAAGTCCGCAGATCGCGACCTCATTCTTGCCGATGATGGCAGCGAGGATACAACCGCTCGAGGTGGGCGCCTCAGAGAATATTACCTTCAACGGAACAAACGTTTTGGCGCGCGGGCGTAAACGGATGATACTCCTTTGCTTTGCCGAGAGCTGCACCTCGGCACCAGAGAAAAGGTTCATAATCCTGAGAGGGGCATCCGAGATGGCGACCCACCCGCCGTCATGGCTGCCAATGATGCGCCCGCCGACGGCCTCGTTCGGAAACCAGAAGTGCGACAGGATGGCACCGTCCTCAAGGCAGTACGCGTGCTTCGCCATGTCGTTGCTTCCTGGATTGAGGATCAACCACGGGAGGACACGACGTGTCGGATGGATCGGTGCGATGGCGCGCCAGGACCTGCACACGGCAGCGAAGCGGACGCGGGCCACCGCGCAGGCCAGCCTAGAGTAGACAAGGCTGAGGATATCGTCGGGGAGCATGGAACACCGCTCAGTTGCCGCCATGGCCGCCGCTGAGGTCCCCGCCCCGATGCTGATGCCGTCATCGTTGGCGGCTGCCGTGTGCGTCGGCTCCTCCATCTTTGTGGTCTTGTGCAATTGTAGATCGATCGATGAGATTTTTTATTTACTTTTTATGAAAAGATCCATCGATGAGACAGAGCTAACGGAAGGGACGACTTCAATTATGCTTCCATGGACCTGCCTCTAGGCCCATCATCTTGGCCAGGCCTAGTCGACCTCTTCACCGCCGCCGTCGCCTGCTACTCCGCTCGCCATCGCCGTAAAAATCCCAAAGCCTAGGAGAACACGGAGACTCCATTGATGCATCATGCATGCGTCCAAGCACGGCAGGGCATGTAGTCAGGCAAACATATTCTCTTGAGACTTGTTAATTCTCACATCTATCTTAACTCTTCTTTTTTGTGTTTTTTTTTTTTGAGGAATCACCGGAGGAACTTTCCTACCAATATATATTACCCGAAGATTGCATCCATCGTTTAGATTGATTATTACAAGCATAATAACTACTCCCTCCGTTCCTAAATATTTGTCTTTCTAGACATTCAAACGGACTGCAACATTCGGATGTATGTAGACATATTTTAGAGTGTAGATTAACTCATTTTGCTTCGTATGTAGTCACTTGTTGAAATCTCTAGAAAGACAAATATTTAGGAACGGAGGGAGTAGTACAATATAAGTACGACCGTCATGAGAAAGTAGCCTCTTATTCCAGCGCCTTCTTGATGAGTAGTGGAGCTATGAAGATCTTGCTGTCCAAAGGCCATCGCGTTCCTAGCAGCCCAAAAAAAATATTTTTTTTTGGAAAAGCATAGCTTTTATTACTTAACGGTGACGGGGCATATCACCCTCAACACTGGCAGCCACAGTGGCTGGTACATCAGACTCAAACTCCACACACTGGATCACTGGTACATACGGCCAGCCTTGGCCAACTCATGTGCAACTGAATTTGCACTCCGACGGCACACCTCTACTACATAGTTAGAGAACCACATTTTCAATTGGAATTTGGTATCCTCGATGACACCTGCGTACGGCGAAGAGTCGACCTTCCGGAGATCCAAGGCTTCCGCCTGCAATTGTGAATCAGTCTCGAATTCCGGCCGAACAACTCCAAGATCCGCAGCAAGAGCAACCGCCTGGGACATAGCAATAACCTCTGCTCCAAATGGATCACTGATGTATTCTTGTGTGCTGGCCCGAGCAGCCACTAGTTCACCGTCCGCGGTTCGGGCAGCAACACCCCAGCCCACATGATTTTCACCTTGAACAAAGGACCCATCCAGGTTGAATTTAACCACTCCCTCCGTTGGTGGCCTCCATTTATCAATGCATGTTTCCTTCGGCACCAGGATATAAACCTGATTATACTCCAGTGTTAAGCTGTGGGTCCGACGAGCCACCTCAGCAGGTGATAGCGATGATTCTCCCTTTCTTAACTTATTCATGTTGCTCCACCACAACCACCAAAATGTAAGTATCTTTATGCGCTTCATTTCGTCACTGCCCCAGAGATAATCCAACATTGCATGAACGTATGTGATGTGTTCCAGGTCCATTCTCTGCTTCTCCAGTGCTAGTTCCCTCCAAACCTTCTTAGCCTTGGTACATTTGCCGAACAGATGAGCCCTATCCTCGTCAGTTCTGCCACAGAAATAACATTTCGTACTGTGTGCTTTCATTCCCCTCTTTTGCATGTTAGTCAACAGCGGCAGCGACTCGTGCTTGATCCTCCAGGCGAACATCTGAACATTCCTGGGACATGGTAGTTTCCAAATCCGCTTCCATGAGTCATCGGTGCAGCTATTCAGATTGCCCACGACATGAGAGCTCGTCCCCACGCCACCACTTGCGCCCACTTTCGTTAGCTCCACATGTAGTTTGTATGCGCTCTTTACCGAGTGTAGCCCTTTGGGGTCGACCTGCCATGCCATGAAGTCGCTGACTCCGTCCCTTAGTGGCAGTTGCAGTATGTGGCGCACATTATCTGGCCAGAATGTTTCTCTAACGAGCCTCTCATCCCACTACCCAGAAGCCGGATCTATAAGCAAATTGACATACTGAAGGATATTGTTCCCCCTCGGGGTAATAACTGTCCGCGACCAAGGCCTTGGAATCCAAGGGTTGGTCCAGATTTTAACGGACGCTCCATCCCCTATTCGCCATATGTATCCTTCGCGAATTAGCTCCAGTCCTTTCAGCACACTTCTCCAGGCATATGAGATGCCCTCCTTAGGTTCAGCTTCCCATACTTGGCAGTTAGGGAAATATCGAGCCTTGAGAACTCGGCCACGAAGTGTATCAGGGTTTTGAATTAGCCTCCACCCTTGTCGTGATAGCATTGCCATGTTGAAGCTATGCATATCTGATACGTCTCCAACGTATCTACTTTTCCAAACCCTTTTGCCCTTGTTATGGACTCTAACTTGCATGATTTGGATGGAACTAACCCGGACTGACGCTGTTTTCAGCAGAATTGCCATGGTGTTGTTTTTGTGCAGAAATAAAAAGTTCTTGGAATGACCTGAAACTCCACGGAGATTTATTTTGGAAATATAAAAAATATCTGCAAGAAGATCCAGACTAGGGGGACCACACCCTGTCCACGAGGGTGGGGGAGCGCCCCCTGCCTCGTGGGCCCCCTGGTGCTCCTCCGACGTATCCCCAGATCCTATAAGTTCACTTTCGGGGAGAAAAAAATCAGAGAGAAAGAATTATCGCGTTTCATGAGACGGATCCGCCGCCAAGCCCTAATCTCTCTCGGGAGGGATGATCTGGAGTCCGTTCGGGGCTCCGGAGAGTGGAGATCGTCGCCATCGTCATCATCAACCTTCCTTCATCACCAATTCCATGATGCTCACCGCCATGCGTGAGTAATTCCATCGTAGGCTTGCTGGACGGTGAAGGGTTGGATGGGATCTATCATGTAATCGAGTTAGTTTTGTTAGGGTTTGATCCCTAGTATCCACTATGTTCTAAGATTGATGTTGCTATGACTTTGCTATGCTTAATGCTTGTCACTAGGGCCCGAGTGCCATGATTTCAGATCTGAACCTATTATGTTTTCATGAATATACGTGTGTTCTTAATCCTATCTTGCAAGTCTATAGTCACCTACTATGTGTTATGATCCGGCAACCCCGAAGTGACAATAATCGGGACCACTCCCGGTGATGACCATAGTTTGAGGAGTTCATGTATTCACTATGTGTTAATGCTTTGGTCCGGTACTCTATTAAAAGGAGGCCTTAATATCCCTTAGTTTCCAATAGGACCCCGCTGCCATGGGAGGGTAGGACAAAAGATGTCATGCAAGTTCTTTTCCATAAGAACGTATGACTGTATTCGGAATACATGCCTACATTGCATTGATGAACTGGAGCTAGTTCTATGTCATCCTATGTTATAACTTCTACATGATGAATTGCATCCGACATAATTTCTCATCACCGATCCAATGCCTACGAGCTTTACTATATTGCTTGTTGCTTATTTACTTTTCCGTTGCTACTATTACAAAAACTACAAAAACACTATCGTTACTTTTATTGCTGCTACCGCCACTATCATATTACTTTGCTACTAAACTATCTTGCTGCAGATACTAAGATTCCAGGTGTGGTTGAATTGACAACTCAGCTGCTAATACTTAAGAGTATTCTTTGGCTCCCCTTGTGTCGAATCAACAAATTTGGGTTGAATACTTTACCCTCGAAAACTGTTGCGATCCCCTACACTTGTGGGTTATCAAGACTATTTTCTCGCGCCATTGCCGGGGAGCATAGCTCTATTCTTTAAGTCACTTGGGATTTATATCTGCTTATCACTATGAAGAATTTGAATGACTCAAAAACCAAGATCTTACCCTCAACTACGAGGGGAGGTAAGGAATTGCCATCTAGCTCTGCACTTGATTCTCCTTCTGTTATGACTAAACTTGCGACACCTACTCCTGCTATTGAATCTGATATGTCGTATGTTCTTGATGATGCTACTTCTCCTATGTATGATGAAACTACTTCTATGCCTGATAATACTGTGCCACTAGGTGAATTTCTAGATGAACAAATTGCTAAGGTTAGGGAGAATGCAAATGTTGAAACTGATGATATTTATGAAAGTGATGATGAGGCTACTCCCAATAGATATGAATTGCCTGTTGTTCCTGAGGGTTATGTTATGGATGAAGAAACTGCTAGAGACTTTCTTGCTTGCAATGATAGATATGATCTTAAGAAGTTATTAGCTAAGCTGAAAGAGAAGTCCTTGAATGCTAGAATGAAACATGACCCTGCTTTTGCTACTTCACCTATCTGCGTTACTGATAAGGATTATGAATTCTCTGTTGATTCTGAGTTAATTACTTTGGTTGAATCTGATCCTTTCCATGGCTATGAGTCTGAAACTGTTGTGGCACATCTTACTAAGTTGAATGATATAACCACCCTGTTTACCAACGATGAAAAGATTCGTTAGTACTATATCCTTGAGCTATTTCCGTTCTCGTTAAAGGGTGATGCTAAGACCTGGTTTAATTCTCTTGATACTGGTTGTGTGCGTAGTCCCCGGGATATGATGTATTACTTCTCTGCTAAATATTTTCCCACTCATAAGAAACAAGCTGCCTTACGGGAAATATATAACTTTGTGCAAATTGAAGAAGAGAGTCTCCCACAAGCTTGCTGGAGGCTTCTCCAATTACTTAATGCTTTGCATGATCATCCTCTTGAGATGCATGATATACTTGATGTCTTTTATAATGGACTAACCGATGCTTCCAGAGACCACCTGGATAGTTGTGATGGTTGTGTTTTCAGGGAAAGAACAGTTGAACAATCTGAACTACTATTGAATAATATGCTGGCCAATGAAAATAATTGGACAATTCCTAAACCAGCCCCTAAGCCAACTCCAAAGAAAAGAGGTGTTCTATTTCTCAGTCCTGAAGCTATGCAAGAGGCAAAGAAATCTATGAAAGAAAAATGTATTAAAGCTGAAGATGTTAAGAATTTACCACCTATTGAAGAAATGCATGGTCTTGATAACCCGACACAGGTAGTAAAGGTAAATTCTCTTTATAGATTTGATGAAGGTGATATTCCTCGTTATAAATCTGCTAGTCAATGCTTAGATGAGTTTGACAATTTTATTGTGAAACAAGAAAACTTCAATGCTTATGTTGGTAGACAATTACAACACAAAGCTTATATGATTGAACGCTTGAGTTATTATCTGTCTAGAGCTAAAGATGACCTGAAACTCATTAGTATACATGCTTCTATGGTCACCACTCAAGTAGAACAAGTACTTAAGGCTCAGAATGATTTGCTCAATGAATTAAATAGTAAGAATAATGACTATGTTGTTAGAGTTGCTACTAGAGGTGGTAAAATGACTCGGGAACCTCTGTATCCTGAAGGCCAGCCTAAGAGGATTGAGCAAGATTCTTAGAGAGCTAATTTAGATGCACCTAGTTCTTCTAAGAAGAAGAAAAAGAAAAATGAAAGAGCTTTGCATGCTTCTAGTGAACCTGTAGCTAGCACACCTGAGAATCCCAATGATATATTTGTTTCTGATGCTGAGACACAATCTGGTAATGAACATGAACTTAGTGATAATATTAATGATGATGTTCATGATGATGCTCAACTTAGCAACGATAATGATGTAGAGATAGACTGAACCTGCTGTTGATCTTGGTAACCCACATTCAAAGAAACAACGTTATGATAAGAGAGACTTTGTTGCTAGGAAGCACGATAAGGAAAGAGAACCATGGGTTCAAAAACCCATGCCTTTTCCTCCTAAACCATCTAAGAAAAAGGATGATCAGGATTTTGAGCGCTTTGCTGAAATGATTAGACCTATTTTTTTGCGTATACGTTTGATTGATGTGCTTAAAACAAATCCTTATGCTAAGTATATGAAAGATATTATTACCAACAAAAGAAAGATACCTGAAGTAGAAATTTCCACCATGCTTGCCAATTACACTTTTAATGGTGGAATACCTAAGAAACTAGGAGATCCAGGAGTACCTACTATACCTTGCTCCATTAAAGGAAACTATGTTAAAACTGCTTTGTGTGATCTTGGAGCCGGTGTCAGTGTTATGCCTCTCTCTTTATATCGTAGACTTGACTTGAGTAAGTTGACACCTACTGAAATATCTTTGCAAATGGCTGATAAATCAACTGCTATACATGTCGGTATTTGTGAGGATGTGCCTGTTGTAGTTGCAAATGTTACTATTCTAACGGACTTTGTTATACTTGATATTCCCGAGGACGATAGTATGTCTATTATTCTCGGAAGACCCTTTTGAATACTGCATGGGCTATTATTGATTGCAACAAAGGCAATGTCACTTTTCATGTCAATGGTAATGAGCATACGGTACACTTTCCGAGGAAACAACCTCAGGTCCATAGTATCAATTATATTGGAAAAAATTCAACTATTACTATTGGAGGTTTTGAATTTCCTCTTCCTGCTATCAAGAAGACGTATGACATCCTTATTGTTGGGGACATACATATCCCCATTGAGGTAACCTAGTGTTATTCGAACATTCTCCGGTTTCATGTTACTCGGACAGAGTTTATTAACAAGACCTGATCAACCTTGTTAATGGATTCTTTAGGTGAGCATGGGATAGGTGAATCTAGATAGCACAACCTTCTGTACCCTGATACGTCCAAAACGTATCTATAATTTATGCTTGCTCCATGCCTCTTTTGGGTGATATTGCTATGTTATTTATACACTTCCATACACTTTTGATCATATTTGGACTAACCTATTAACTCAGTGCACCCCAGTGCCAGTTTCTGTTTTCGGCTGTTTTTGTATTTCAGGTTTTCACATTACGAGAACTGCCAGAAAAAAATCCAGAAAAAATATATAAAAAATCAGTGTTCCGGAAGCTTCCATGCGGCCAAAGTAGGGCCGGAGGGGACCCACAGGGGCTCCAGGCGGCCTGCCCACGCGCCCCCCCTGGCCGCGCCGGGGGGGGGGGGGCCTGGGCACCCCTGACCCCCTCTGATGCCCCCCTTTGGCATATATTTACACCGTGTCGCGGAAACCCTGATTCCAGACCCCTTTTCGCCAGACGTGATTCCGATCTCCGCCGCCATCGCCATCAAGCTTCGGGGGACCAGAATTCCTGCGCCGGCACCCTGCCGGGACGGGGAAGTGCCCCCGGATTCATCTCCATCGACGTTGCTTCCTCCCTCCATGATGCGGGAGTAGTTCCTCCTCGGGGCTGAGGTTCTTACCAGTAGCTATGTGGTCAATTCTCTCTCCCATGATGTGATCTTCGTTGTGATCATAAGCTATGTTAATCTAGGGTGATCCCATGATATTTCCCCTTCCTCTATTTATTGGATTGATGTACTCACTTGTCTTTATCTAGTATACTCCCCGAGACCAAGGTGACAGCGGTCTATTGGACATGGATTAGAAAAGTATTTTCATGAGTGATTTCCTCTCTTGTGTGTTGATTGAAGATTGAGAGTCTCTTGGTGCTTGTCTTTGACTATCCTTTAGATATGTTGTGGTGATTGTGGGACTCTCTTTGGATGGCCGCGGTGACATTGGGAAATCCTTAGATTGAGAACTACGAACTTTGAGGTGTGCTTTTGTAGCCCTACATAATTCTCGTCCTCTCTTAACCACGAAGGAATGACCTCCGAGTGTGTCCCCTTTGCATGTTTTATGGGAAATATCATGTGATTCGATTATGTTAATGTTGTTGGGAGTTGCCACTAGTGAAAGTATGAACCCTAGGCCTTGTTTCCACCATTGCAATACCATTTGTGCTCACGTTTACCACTTGTTTGCTTGCTGCACTTTTTATTACATATTTATATTACTTTGCTTTGCCACTCCTATAATCCATATTTTACCATCTCTTCGCCGAACTAGTGCACCTATACAACTCCTAGTTGTATTAGGTGTGTTGGGGACACAAGAGACTTCTTGTATCTTAGTTGCAGGGTTGCTTGAGAGAGACCATCTTCAACCTCTACTTCCCTGAGTTCGATAAACCTTGGGTTACTCACTTAAGGGAAATTTGCTGCTGTCCTACAAACCTCTGCGCTTGGAGGCCCAACATAGTCTACAAGAGTAGAAGCGTGTGTAGACATCAAGCTATTTCTGGCGCCGTTGCCGGGGAGGTGAGCGCTTGAAGGTATATCTTTAGATCTTGCAATTAAATCTTTTTGTTTCTTGTTTTTATTTCACTAGTTATGTTTATGGAAAACCGTGCTATTGGATCGTTGCTTGCGGGAAGACGCCCCACACCTGTGGTGGTTGCTCCTCCCCCTACTGAAATTGTGCCCTATAAAATACCAGCTGGTATTATCGATTATGTTTTGGCTAATCGTTATGCAGGAGACAGACATCCCGATGAACACTTGCTATATCTGTCACATCTATGTTCATTATTTAAGCTTGCAGGTGTATCAAGGGAGTTTGTCATGAGGAAATTGTTCGCCGTATCACTTATAGATAAAGCTTCAGATTGGTATAAGCTTCTCGATAACTCGCACTTGCTTGATTGGGAAGAGATCCGGTCTCTCTTTTACTCCAAGTTTTATCCTCTTCATGAAGTCCATAAGAATAGGAATTATGTTTATAATTTCTATACTCATGACGGAGAGAGCATAGCCCAAGCTTGGGGGAGACTGAAAACGTTAATGCTAAAATGTCCTAACCATGGGCTCCCCAAAGATATAATTATTACTAATTTCTATGCGAGGCTTTCTCGACAGGATAAAGATTTGCTCGACGCTTCCTCTATGGTTTCTTTCACAAACAAAAAGATTGATGCTAAATGGGAACTCCTTGAAAGAATTCAACGCAACACTGAAGATTGGGAGATCGACAAAGGTAAAGAGTCAGGTATAATTTATGAGTATGATTGCATTAAGTCCTTTGTTGAAACTACAAGTTTTAATAAGTGTAGTGCTAAGTTTGCGCTTGATTCTCAACTCCTTGTTGATTTCCTCAAATCTTTTGCTTCACATCTTAATATGCCTAAGGAGGATTGGAACAAGCACCATAAACCTTTTAAAGAGATTTGCAAAGAAAATGAAATTGTTCATGATGATTGCAACATGCATGATCCAATTCCTAAAAATGAAGTTTTATATAAGCATGTTAATTTTTGTGGAGTGGATAGACCTTGTGAAAGGCCTATAATTGAAGAAAAGAAGTATTGTAAGCAACATAAGCATGAAAGAACAATCACTTGGGTCAGAGATTTAAATGAAATTGCTAGAGAATTTTGTGACCTTTATCCTTTTACTTGTGAACTTTGCCGTATAGAGGGTCACTTTAATTTTCAATGCATGAACTTTCAACACATAACTGTTAACCAGTTGCGTGATAACATGATCACCTCTGATCTTTATGATGAGCTTATGTTATTTTTGATGTGTGAAGAGTTATCAGAAAAGACTTCTTGGCTGGATGATAATGCCATAGGAATAAAAAACACTTTGCAAAATTGCCATCTCTATTGTGTTGTTAATTGCCATGAAAATGATTACATAAGTAAGATTAGAAAGGAGGGAACTTTACCAAAGTATAAAAATGTCTCTTATATTTCTGCTAATAAAAAGGAGAGTTTCTCCCAAGATTCCCCTATTGTTTCTAATGATAAACCAGGATATGTGGAGAAGCTTCATCTCAAACCACCCCCTCCTAAGGTGAAGAAGAAGAAAAAGAAGAGGAGGAGGAAGAGGAGCAAGAAGGAAGAAGAATGGGTATCAACCTGGCCTGAGCATATTCCTCCCATCAACTTTTATCCTAACGGTTGTAAGTTTAAAGAAGAAGGTGAAGTTTATTGCCTTAATTATCATCTTGATGATGCATCCGTAGGTACTATTGAAGATGATTTTGATTATGATATGCATGTTACTTATTGTGATTGGGAAAATGATGATAATGCTACTTATGATCTTGAAAATCTTTTTGGTACCAACTCTGAAAGTGATAATATGGAAAGGTTGAGGTAAACGAATTACAGCTGGGCAATTTACAGGACCACGAACGCAAACCAATGCTGACTACATTGCAAGAAAGGTTGAGGTTCAAAGCATGGGCGGTACGCCAAAGTAAGTAGACCGAAATCCATCAATATCTACTACTAATCATCCACCTTGAGATATCTATCCAGAACATCTCGCTGGTATTAAGTTGCGAGCCCCACCCATAATGTAAACTCAAAGCAACAGACAACTGCATTAAAAGAACTTTGCGTAAAGTAAACAATCCTTGCACCCGCGGGAACAAGCATCGTTGTTTTCCCCCTTGTGGCAACAGCACATCCCCTGGACTCATGTTTCTGTCACTCAAGCTAGTCATCGAGGGGCATGAACCCACAATCGAGCATAACGTTCCCTCTTGGAGTCACTACCTATTACTTGGCCAAAGCAATAAATAACAACGGAGAACATGCAAGAATTACTTATGAACATAAATATAAAAGAGGTAGATCAAATATATTACTCAATCACAACCTGAAAATAATCTCATAATCCATCGGATCCCAGCAAACTCATCATAGCAACAGCATAAGGATTACATATGTGCCTCGATCATGTAGGGCAGCTCACGAGGACTAATTAGTGAAGCACAAGAACGGGAGGAGAACATCACATAGCTACTGGTCATGGACTCATGGTCCAAGGGAGACTACTCACAACTCATCCGGGAGGCGTCCATGGTGGTGGAGAGGCTCCCGGTGGTGATCCTCCCCTCCGGCAGGGTGCCGGGAAGAGTTCTCCTGGTGCTCCCGATCTTGGAAGCGGCGGCGGCGGCGGAACAGAGATGAGATCGCGAAAAAGAGTTCCCGTCCCGAGGGTTTCGAAGGACGCTCTAAATATAT
>LR738714.1:784451031-784498269 GCA_902687465.1 Secale cereale
CGGGCGCAAGGTAGGTTCTTGAACGCTGATTTTTTTATAATTTTTCTGGATTTTTCCTGACAGTTCTTGTAATGTGAAAACCTGAAATACAAAAACAGCCGAAAACAGAAACTGGCACTGGGGTGCACTGGATTAGTAGGTTAGTCCAAATATGATCAAAAGTGTATGGAAGTGTATAAATATCATAGCAATATCACCCAAAAGGGGCATGGAGCAAGCAGAAATTATAGATACGTTTTGGACGTATCAACATCCCCAAGCTTAATTCCTGCTCGTCCTCGAGTAGGTAAATGATAACAAGAATAATTTCTGTTGTGACATGCTATTAACCATATAGGACTTTTTATAGTCATATGACAAAAGCTTACTGAGACAATGATTCTATAGTAATTAAGTTGCCTCATGAGAAAATCACAAAGGACTGAAAGTTTTACAATATGAAACTGAATAATCAAGAAGATTTGCAATGAACATGGTGTGCAAATATGATAAAGTGATATCTAGCTTGCCCCCTTTAGTGAAGCAAAACATAAATGCAGGGGCACCTCCAAGGTTTAAGTGATGACTAGATACAATGATTTCAGAATAAACGATATCACAATCATGCAAAAGACAATGCTACTTTGGAACAATGCACATTACACTTAGAATGACAATCATGCTCTCAGTAGTTGGTGCTTGAAGAAAGAAGGTGGAGACTCAAAAAGTAAAAGAATGGTTATGTGCTAGAGCTTTTTTTTGAAAACATAGAAGCAATTTTGTCAACGGTAGTAGTACTTCATATGTGTTATGCATAAGACATCCTATAAGTTGCAAGCCTCATGCATCGAATACCAATAGTGCTCGCACCTTGTCCTAATTAGCTCGGATTTCCATGGGTTATCATTGCATTACATATGTTTCAACCAAGTGTCACAAAGGGGTACCTCTATGCCACCTGTACAAAGGTCCAAGGAGATAAATCGCATTTGATTTCTCGTTTTTTATAGATCTCAACTTGAGGACATCCATACCGGGACAACATAGAAAATAGATGATGGACTCCTCTTTAATGCATAAGCATATTCTCATAAGAGATTGAGGATTAATGTCCAAGCTAAAACTTCCACCATGATACATGGCTTTGGTTGGCGGCCCAATGTTCTTCTCTAACAATATGCATACTCAACCATTCAACCCATGGCAAATCACCCTTACTTCAGACAAGACGAACATGCATAGCAACTCACATGATATTCAACAAAAGTGTGATAGTTGATGGCGTCCCCAGAAACATGGTTACCGCTCAGCAAGCAACTTATAAGAAATAAGATACATAAGCAACATATTCTTTACCACAATAGTTTTTAAGCTACTTTCCCATGAGCTATGTATTGCAAAGTTAGTCCGCTTAGTACAGGTGGAGGTTAGCAAAAGACTGGGAGCGACCAACTAAGAGAGCAATGACGGTCATAATCATGCAGAGCGACAAAGCAACATTGAATCAGGCATGGAAGTTATATCGCTACTCAGAAATAAAAGATCATCAAGGCTTGACAGATTTTCTTTATAGTCTTAAATATGCGTGAGCATATGCCAAGTCAATCAAAATAAATTCTCGAAGGAAGATATTACTAAACCATACCACATCATTGGCAAACAAATCATGTTGGTACTCCAATAACACATTGGGAATCCCCCAGCTATTTGAGACTAACCATAAGAAAACCTGAACTACTAAGCGCCATTATGCAAGTAGCATCTTTATCATAGACATATCAACCAATGCAACGGAAGCAAACTCTCTTAATACGATAAGCATGATAATTAAAGAGAGTTCAAGCAACCAACTAAACAAAAGCTCTTTGAAAAGATAAGCATGAATACTAAGAGCTGAACATGATAGTAGCTATTAAAAGACAAAGAACACACACAGCAAAGATAGACATGAAAATTCTATGTTATGTTCTAGGTAGAAGTGGAGCGTGTTTCTCTCCCACATGAAGAAGGCTGAGTTCCGACTCGTTATGAAAAATTAAAAAGAAAACTAAAAGCAAGACGCTCCAAGCATAGCACATAACACATGAAGTGATAAAAATATAGCGGAACGAAAGACGAACTGATAATGTTGATGGAGAAGGGGATGCACGGGGGCATCCCCAAGCTTAGACGCTTGAGTATCCTTGAATATTTCTTGGGGTGCACGGGGGCATCCCCAAGCTTGAGCGCTTGACACTCCTGAATCTTTTTATCATCTTCCCTCGCACACTTGAAAACTCCCTTCATACATAACTCATCATAATCTGATTAGCGAGGTTAGTACCCTTAATAAAATAATTGTTCCTTGCTGGAAATAAAGATATTCTTGAAGTTCTACTGTTTCTCAAGATTGCCAAAAGGTTTTTGCAAAGAAAAAGCAAGCTCTTGGGTTGCAAAATGAAGGAAAGGCAAAACAGGACAAAATCTGTGAAAAACAGAACAACAGGTAGTAAATGATTTGTTCGGGGTACTTCTGCAACTCAAATAAAAAAACTCAGAACAGACGCACGAAAGACAATTATATAGAGAACGCTGTCGAAAAAATTCAGACCAAAAAGATGATCTGGTGATTTTATACGATTTTTTTCTATCCAAGGACAGAATCTGTTTCCTGGACAGCACCTCACAACTTTTGAACTTTCTAGAAATCAGAGGCTATACTTGGCACAAATATGAAAAGCAAAGATACAATGATGATGCTACTGTAGTAAACAACATCAAGACACAACAAAAGCAAAATATAAAAATTTATTCATGTGGGCTGCCTCCCAAAAGCGCTTTCTTTTATGCCTTTAAGCTAGGCATAAGACTTTAATGATGCTCTCGTAGGAATAAGAGTTGAAGAACAAAAGAGAGCATCAAGAAGCAAATACCGAACACATTTAAGCCTAACATGCTTCCTATGCATAGGGATATTGCAATACAATAATTCATTGAAGCACAAAGCAATAAGCATAGGAAGACAAAACAAGTGCAGCTTCAAAACCTTCAACATAAAGAGAGGGAACTTGATATTATTGAATAATCTATAAGCATATGTTCCCTTCTCATAATAATTTTCAGTGGGATCACGAATAAACTCAACAATATAAGCATCACATAAAGCATAGTTACCATGATCCACATGCAAAAAGGTACTCTTACTCTCCACATAAGCATCGTGAAGAGGATAAAACTTAGTATAAAAGAGAGACATAAGCTCTTGCCAATCAAGCAAGTGCGAGTTATCGAGAAGCTTATACCAATCTGAAGCCTTATCTATAAGTGATACGGCGAACAATTTCCTCATGACAAACTCCCTTGATACACCTGCAAGCTTAAATAATGAACATAGTTGTGACAGATATAGCAAGTGTTCACCGGGACGTCTGTCTCCTGCATAACGATTAGCCAAAACATAATCGATAATACCAGCTGGTATTTTATAGGGCACAATTTCAGTAGGGGGAGGAGCAACCACCACAGGTGTGGGGAGTCTTCCCGCAAGCAACGATCCAATAGCAAGGTTGTCCATAAGCATAACTAGTGAAATACATAAAGAAAACTGAAAGGTAAACTAACAAGACTAAAAAGCAAAGGTAAAAGATAGCGTGCAACTCCCCTATCCTGAAGAGTGGAGTCCCCGGCAACGGCGCCAGAAAAACTCCTTGATGGGCCTCTAACCCCTCGTTGGTTACCCCAAGTGGAAGGTGTGAGATGCAGTGTTGTGGAAGTTTTTCCCTTAGCTAAGATGCCAATGATCGAATCCCCAGAGACTCCTAGATTCAACAAGTAGGTGTCAACTGCTAACGGCGCCAGATATTAGCAATCAACGTGGACCTGCACACAGATACAAATAACTTTGCTCCCAACGAGTACAGAGAGGTTGTCAATCCCTCCGGCCTTGTAGTTCACAAAGGATTAAACGCAAATGATAGTAGTGATGGATAATGTTTGCAATAGTAAATAAAAGCGAAAAGTAAATAGCGGATGTGATCAATGATGGTAATATGGACCGGAGTCTCATGATGTTCACTAGTGATGTCTCTCTCCCAAAAGACGATAAAACAGCTATGTGAGGTAAACGAATTACAGCTGGGCAATTGACAGGACCACGAACGCAAACCAATGCTGACTACATTGCAAGAAAGGTTGAGGTTCAAAGCATGGGCGGTACGCCAAAGTAAGTAGACCGAAATCCATCAATATCTACTACTAATCATCCACCTTGAGATATCTATCTAGAACATCTCGCTGGTATTATGTTGCGAGCCCCACCCATAGTGTAAACTCAAAGCAACAGACAACTGCATTAAAAGAACTTTGCGTAAAGTAAACAATCCTTGCACCCGCGGGCACAAGCACCGTTGTTTTCCCCCTTGTGGCAACAGCACATCCCCTAAACTCATGTTTCTGTCACTCAAGCTAGTCATCGAGGGGCATGAACCCACAATCGAGCATAACGTTCCCTCTTGGAGTCACTACCTATTACTTGGCCAAAGCAATAAATAACAACGGAGAACATGCAATAATTACTTATGAACATAAATATAAAAGAGGTAGATCAAATATATTACTCAATCACAACCTGAACATAATCTCATAATCCATCGGATCCCAGCAAACTCATCATAGCAACAGCATAAGGATTACATATGTGCCTCGATCATGTAGGGCAGCTCACGAGGACTAATTAGTGAAGCACAAGAACGGGAGGAGAACATCACATAGCTACTGGTCATGGACTCATGGTCCAAGGGAGACTACTCACAACTCATCCGGGAGGCGTCCATGATGGTGGAGAGGCTCCCGGTGGTGATCCTCCCCTCCGGCAGGGTGCCGGGAAGAGTTCTCCTGGTGCTCCCGATCTTGGAAGCGGCGGCGGCGGCGGAACAGAGATGAGATCGCGAAAAAGAGTTCCCGTCCCGAGGGTTTCGAAGGACGCTCTAAATATATGCCAAAGGGGGGCACCAGACGGGGCTCGGGGGGCCCAGGCGCCCCCCCGGCGAGGCCCGGGGGGGGGGGCGCCGCCAGGGCGCCTGGGGCCCTGGTGGCCCCCCCGGCTGTACTTTGGGCGCAAGGTAGATTCTGGAACGCTGATTTTTTATATAATTTTTCTGGATTTTTCCTGACAGTTCTCGTAATGTGAAAACCTGAAATACAAAAACAACCGAAAACAGAAACTGGCACTGGGGTGCACTGGATTAGTAGGTTAGTCCAAATATGATCAAAAGTGTATGGAAGTGTATAAATATCATAGCAATATCACCCAAAAGTGGCATGGAGCAAGCAGAAATTATAGATACGTTTTGGACGTATCAGCATCAACTTGCTTGCTCATGAAGACCTAGGGCATTTGAGGAAGCCCATCGTTGGAATATACAAGTTCTATAACGAAAAATTCCCACTAGTATATGAAAGAGACAACATAGGAGACTCTCTATCATGAAGAACATGGTGCTATGATGAAGCACAAGTGTGGAAAAAGATAGTAGCATTGCCCCCTTTTTTTATTTTTTTTATTTTTTTGCCTTCCTTTTTTTATTTGGCCTTTCTCCATTTTTTTATTTGGCCTTTTTTTGGCATTTCCTTTTTTTTTCTTTTTTTCAAGGGACAATGCTCTAATAATGATGATCATCACACTTCTATTTACTTACAATTCGATATTACAACTCGATACTAGAACAAAAATATGACTCTATATGAATGCCTCCGGCGGTGTACCAGGATGTGCAATGATCTAGCGCAGCAATGACATCAAAAAACAAACAAGCCATGGAAACATAATGCTAGCTATCTTACGATCATGCAAGGCAATATGACAATTATGGTGCGTGTCATAATAAACGGAAGGGTGGAGTTACATGGCAACATATCTCGGAATGGCTATGGAAATGCCATAATAGGTAGGTATGTTGGCTGTTTTGAGGAAGGTATATGATGGGTGTATGGTATCGGCGAAAGTTGCGCGGTATAAGAGAGGCTAGCAATGGTGGAAGGGTGAGAGTGCGTATAATCCATGGACTCAACATTAGTCATAAATAACTCACATACTTATTGCGAAAAATCTATTAGCCCTCAAAGCAAAAATACTACAACGCACGCTCCTAGGGGGAGGTTGGTAGGAGTTAACCATCACGCGCCCCTGACCTTCACGCAAAGATAAACAATCAAAATACAATGCGCGCCAATTTGGTTACATAGTTAGGAGACCATACGTGCATGCTTCGGGAATCACAAAGCTTAACACCAATATTTTTACTAAACCATAATCATTCACTAGTTCCTCCCACATATTAGCATCTCTATATCGCAAAACTATTGCAAGGAATCAAACATATCATATTCAGCGATCTAAAAGTTTATGTAGGATTTTATGACTAACCATGTGAACGACCACTTCCTACCAACTCTCTAAATAGATATAAGTGAAGCAGGAGGGTTTTAATTCTTTCTACAAAAGTTATGCCCACGCTCTAACAATTATAAGTGAAGCAAAAGAGCATTCTACAAATGGCGGTTTTCTATGTGAAAAGAAACAGGCAATCCAAACTTCAAATGATATAAGTGAAGCACATGAAGCATTCTATAAAGCCATACTCAAAAGATATAAGTGAAGTGCAAAGATCATTCTATAAATCAACCAAGGACTATCTCATACCAGCATGGTGCATAAAAGAAAAGGTGAAAACTAAATGCAGAAGACGCTCCAAGATCTGCACATATCACATGAATGAAACGAATCCGAAAACATACCGATACTTGTTGAAGAAAGAGGGGATGCCTTCCGGGGCATCCCCAAGCTTAGACGCTTGAGTCTCCTTGAATATTTACTTGGGGTGCCTTAGTTTCATCAAAACAAGCAAACTATGCATCAAAAACAGAATCTGTCTAAAACAGAACAGTCTGTAATAATATGAACATTCACCGTACTTCTGATACTTGAAAATTTCTGCCAAAATTAGGAAAAATAAAAAATTTGTATAGAAAGACAGTACAAAAAGTTTCAGAACCATTTGACATTCCAGCAAAAAATGTAAAATCGCACACTACAGCCAAAGTTTTTGTCCTGCACTGCACAAACCAACAAACATTGTAAACATCCTAAAGGCAAACCTTGGCACATTATTTTTATAATACAATGGAATTGTAAAAGGGGATAATTATTTTAGTTGAAAAGTTTCTGTAATTAAGATTCACAAAGTTTCCACGGGCATGAACAAAGTTCAAGGACGTCCCCCACTTTCACAATGCTCGTCTATCTCACTTTCACTTTTCTTTTTGAAAAGTTTTGGGTTCCCCTCTTTTTTTTAAACTATATAAAAGCACACAACAGAAATAAACGACTCTCTAAAACTTCCGGGTTGTTTCCCTGGCAGCGCTTTCTTTAAAGCCATTAACTTAGGCATGATGGATCCACTCGGATCCCAAGGTATATGAAAGCCAATTTTAATTAACAAAGATTTGGCATTTAGTAGTGAGCACAAAGTGATATATATCATGAAATAACGAAGTCTAACTCTCTTCCTATGCATCGGTATGTCATAAAAGAACAATTCATGCACATCAAGTAAAGGCCAATGCATAGTATAAGCAGTTTCTTGCAATTTTATCGTGTTGGAAACATAGAGAGGCGGAGATGTAGTTCCTCTCTCATAATAATTGCAAGTAGGAGCAGCAAGCACATGCATATTATATTCATGAAAATCATCTTGTGTAACGGAAAAAGGCAACCCATCAATATAATCCTTAATAAGTGCAAACTTCTCCGGTATAGTGTAGTTTGGAGAATTCAAAAAGATAATAGGACTATCATGCGTGGGTGTAATAGCAACAATCTCATGTTTTTCATATGGAACTATAGCAAGTTCATCTCCATAAGCATAATTAATATTGGCATCTTGGCCACAAGCATAGCAAGCATCATCAAAAAGGGATATTGTCGGTGTACTAAAGTAGGGGTACCCTTAGTACCCCGAACTTGTGCACGGGCAGTTGCAGCGTCCCGCGGCAAGGCTTGCCGGGTGACTGCCAAGATCCTCCGTGGTTCCTTTGGAGCCATTCAAGAACAAAGTATCCAAGCCAAGGAGACAAGGCCCCGGCAAGAGGAGCTTGCCGGGAAGGCCACTCAAGGCACAAGACCACTCAAGGCACAAGACCCTGGCAAGAGGAGCTTGCCGGGGAGGCCAACCAAGGCATCTCAAGAAACTTGCCGCGACGCGCCACGCGTCTCGGCAAGGCCCGGTGAGCGACAAGCTCCCGGAAGTGACAAGATAGCGACCGCGGCAAGGCGCATGCCGCGGCAAGCTTCCACTCAGTACCCGCGCTCCAGCACATCCACCCACGTGTCACTCTGGGACCCTTCCAGGCGTACGTGGCGGGAGGCTGTGCAGCCAGGGGTACGCGGTGGCAAGCGGCGCTGACAAGGTTGCCATCGTGGCGGACGGTGGCGCCCCTGACGGCCCATTTTTGCACTGTTTGGGCGACGTCGATGGGCATTTAATGCCCTTGTCCCCTGCCGTCAGGGTTAGGTATGGAACACTGTACAAGTAGGTATACCAACTACACCACCTTTCCATTTTTTCCCTCATCTGTGTTGCCACCTGTCGGTGACCCCTTGAGCATATAAAAGGAGGCCCATGCGCAACGTAGAGGGGGGTCAGACATTCAAACACTCTCACGCTCGGTCTCGCTAGCCGTTGAAGAGTACTGTAGCTCTCTGCGCTCCCGAGCAAGAACTCAATACAAACCAAAGCAGGAGTAGGGTTTTACGCATCCGTGCGGCCCGAACCTGGGTAAACTGCTCGTGTGCCTCGCCTCGAGCTGCTCTTCGTGCGACCTCCGCCCCCTGCCGTACCGAAAAGGAGCTCCGTCCCCATAGGTGTTCGTGGGTGGATCAGTTTCCCCGACATCTTTGGCGCGCCAGGTAGGGGGTGCGTCGAGGTTCTGTGAATCTGATCCGGCGTTCACACGGGCTAGATCTTCATCATCTTCATAAACATGCCGCCGAAGAAGAAGGCTTTGGAGGCAGCTGGTCCGTCCGTGTCGATCCCACCACAGCCGGAGCCAACGGTTGGTGGGGTAGACGCCGGCGGAAGAACGGACGTCGACGAGGGAGCTCACGGTGCCGCCAAGTCCAAGGACAAGGCTGTGTTGCCCATCGGCGGCGTAGCCGGCTCCCACGACGACCGGGCGCACTCCAAGACCTCGACGTCTGTACATGCACCGCGCCCATCTCAGGAAGTGCGGGACCGGCAGCGTCATGGTACTCACGGTGCCATACGTATGCTGGGCCAAGATCAAGCTGGCGGATCTCGGAATGCTCAAGACCAGCATGCACGCCAACATGCCGCCACGAGCAAGGCACGGTCACCTGGACGAGATACTGCTCCTTCTAACATAGTTAGAAGTCCGAGCATATCCCGCTCCTCACACCGTTCGCCACCGCTACCCGCCACTCCAGCAGAAGCTCTGGCACGAGCTCAACTGCTCCTAGACTTCCCTTCAGCGGCAGACAAGGCCGACGACTGGAGGTCCACCATTCAGAGTCTCATCACCTTCGCCAACGGCGACACTCCGCGGCAGCCGAGCACATCGCAGCCGCGGCAAGTCAGCCAGGAGCGGGCCGATGGCAACAAGACCGGTGGGGGTGCAACCACCGTGCACTCTCCGCCCCGAAGGCCAAAATCGCCGACTCGCCGGATCAACATCGACGACGACTCCACCGCGTCATCGGATCCATGAGCTCGTCGCGATCAGTGCCAAGTTCTCCACGAACGACAGCAAGAGGTCGCTCGTACTCGCATCGAGCGCCGAAGAGAAGCGCGGCGTCAATCCGACCAGCGCGGCGTCAATCCGACCAGCGCGCTGGGCCCGCTGTCGACATGCATGCGCCAGGGGGACCAGGCGACTTGCCGTACGCGGTAGGTTGTCCTGCGTTCACTCGTGAGGTGCGGCAAGTCCAGTGGCCCGGCATGAAGAATTTCAAGCCAGACATACCAGAGAAGTACGACGGCAAGACGCATCCGTCGGAGTTCCTCAGCATCTACACCATTGCGGAGCTGCCGGGGGGCGAGACGACAAGATCCTTGCCAACTACTTCCCGCTGGTACTCAAACCCAACGTCAGATCCTGGCTCATGCACTTGCCGGACAACTCCATATCTTCTTGGGCGGACCTATGCCATCAGTTTGTCGGCGCCTTTACAGGCGGCCACAAACCCCATGGCCAAGAGAGTGACCTTCATCTGCTCGCCCGGAAGGAAGGAGAGCCCCTGCGCAAGTATATCCAGAGATTCAGCCGTGTACAGCACAACATCCCAGATGTCCACCCTGCCGCGGTTATCAGCGCGTTCCATCAGAACGTGCGTAACCGCATGATGAGGGAGGAGATGGCGATGTGCAAGATCAGGGACGTCAGCGAGCTGTACGCCCTGGCCGACAAGTGCGCACGTGCTGAAGAGGGGAGGAAACTCCCCGGAGAGGATACAGGAGCAGGAGGATATGACAGTGAGGATGCTGCCCCGGCAAAGAAAAACCGGCGACGGAACAACCGGAAGAAGAAAAACAAAGAGGTGCTAGTCGTTGAGCACTCCAGCAGTGAGGTGGCGCCAAGAAAGCCCAAGTTGGTAGCTCCGGCAAGGAGACTGCCGCGTGAACCAACTGCCAGGCTGTGGCGGCCGCCGACAAGCAGGACAACACCGACAAGCAGTACTGCACGATCCACCGCACCAAGGGCCACGATCTCCAGAACTGCAAGAGGGTCGAACAGCTCGTCGAGCAGCAGAAGGCTGAGTACGAGCAACGCGACTAGGAGAAGGGCCAAGGAGGTGATGGAGGATCCGGCAAGAAGCGGCCATTCAACGGCCGGGGAGGACGCCGCGGCAAGGCCAAGCAGCGGCAAGGAGACAGACCTATCCGCGGCCGCGACAAGGATGAAGATGACGACGACGACGAAGACATGGATGAGGTCAAGACCAGTGAGCAGGAGTTCCAGAAAGCCACAAAGGTTTTGTGCGTTGACGGCGGTGCTTCTCTGCATGCCTCACACCGCCAACTCAAACAGTGGGTTTGGGAAGTTAATGCAGCAGAACCACCTGTCGAATCGCACAAACTTCTGAAGTGGTCCAACACGCCTATCATCTTTGATATTTAGGACCACCCTGATCGCACAACTGCGGTCGAGTGCTTGCCGATGTTGGTTTCACCAACTATCCGCAACCTTGAGGTCACTAAGATGTTAGTTGACGGCGGGGCCGGCTTGAACCTGATCTCCTCCGCTGTACTCCAGAAACTCCAAATCCCTGACAGCGAGCTCGAAGATACCGGCACATTCCAAGGAATCAACCCGGGAAAGAGAAAGCCGAAGGGGAAGATCACGCTGCCAGTGACATTTGGTGGCGAGCTGAACTTCAGGACTGAGAGGGTCACTTTTGACGTTGCCGATTTTCCATTGCCTTACAATGGAATACTCGGCCGTCCAGCGCTCGCCAAGTTCATGGCAGCCTCTCACTATGCATACAACATGCTGAAGATGCCAGGCCTGATAAGCGTCATCTCTGTCCCTGGCGACAAGAAAGATGCCCTTATCTGCGCCGACAAGATTTACCGGGAAGCAGCAGCCGCAACAGAGCGCAAGTCACTTGCCGCTGAAGCTCTTGGGGAGAAGAAGACCAAGTCCGGCAAGAGCTCTGATGCCCACTCCGGCAAGCACACCTCTTCGGAGTGCTGCGCTGCCGTCGAGGACGCACCATCGAGCTCCACCGGCAAGTGTAAGAAGACGATGGCAGCTCCGCCAGAAACCAAGAAGGTATCCGCCAAGGAGGACGTCACTGGTGGTACTTTCACCATCAGTGCCACGCTTGACCCTAAATAGGAAAGCGCGCTCGTTGCTTTCCTGCGGGCGAACGTCGACGTGTTTGCATGGCAACCGTCTGACATCCCCGGTGTTCCCAGGAAAGTAATTGAGCACCACCTTGCCGTCTGTCCTCACGCGCGGCCCGTCAAGCAGAAAGTCAGGAAACAAGCAGTGGAGCGCCAAGAATTCATCCAAGAAGAGATCAAGAAATTGGAAGAAGCAGGCCTTGTCAGAGGAGTGCTCCATCCTACGTGGCTGGCCAATCCTGTAGTCGTGCGTAAGGCAAACGGGAAATGGAGGCTTTGTATCGACTTCGCCGATGTGAATAAAGCTTGTCCCATAGACCCGTTTCCCTTGCCGCGCATTGACCAGATTGTTGACTCCACGGCCGGATGTGAATTGCTTTCATTTCTTGACGCATACTCAGGATACCATCAGATCTTCATGGCAGAAGAGGATGAGGAGAAGACCGCATTCATCACTCCATGTGGCACGTACTGTTTCATACGCATGCCTTTCGGATTGAAGAATGCTGGTTCAACATTTGCAAGGGTGGTCCATACCGCTTTTGAGCCACAGATTCACAGAAATGTGGAAGCCTACATGGATGACATAGTGGTCAAGAGCAAAGACAGGGCAACCCTGATTCAAGATTTAGACGAGACCTTTGCAAATCTGCGCAAGATCCAGCTCAAGCTTAACCCCGAGAAGTGCGTGTTTGAAGTCCCTTCCGGCAAGCTTCTCGGGTTCTTCGTGTCTCAGAGGGGAATTGAAGCCAATCCCGACAAGATCAAGGCCATTGAGCAGATTGAAGCACCGAAGCGCGTCAAGGATGTACGAAGACTTGCCGGTTGCGTAGCTGCTCTCAGCAGGTTTATCTCCAAGTCTGTTGAGCGTGCCCTGCCGTTTTTCAAAATTTTGAAAAAGACAGGTCCAATGAAATGGACTCCGGAAGCGGAGGCCGCGCTGCAAGACTTGAAGAGATACCTATCCTCCACTCCAATACTTGTCGCACCTAAGCCACAAGAGAAGTTGCTTCTGTATCTAGCGGCAACCAATCAAGTGGTTAGTGCTGCGTTAGTAGCGGAGAGGGAAGCGGATGATGAGCCAGCAACCACGGCAGACACGTCCAGTGACAAGCAGGGGGCTTCCCCGACAAGCTCTGGTCCCGACAAAGATGGATCTGCGCAGGAGATACGGAAGATAATGGTGCAGCGCCCAGTTTACTTTGTCAGTTCCCTCCTCATGGCCTCGAGAAAGCTGCGCCATTACTTCCAGGCACATGAGATAACAGTTGTCACTCGCTTTCCGCTGAAGAGGATACTGCACAATCCAGAAGCAACAGGCAGGATTGTTGAGTGGGCACTGGAACTATCAAGCTTTGGCCTCAAGTTTGAAAGCACTTCAACTATCCAAAGCAGAGCATTGGCAGAATTCATAGCAGAGTGGACGCCAACACCAGATGAAGAAATTCCAGAGACGAGCATCCCCGTCAAGGAAGCAAGCAAAGAGTGGCTGATGTACTTTGATGGTGCCTTCTCGCTGCAAGGCGCCGGTGCTGGCGTGCTGCTTGTCGCACCCACCGGAGAGCACCTCAAGTACGTAGTCCAGATGCACTTTCCCAAGGAGCAAGCAACAAACAATACTGCAGAGTATGAAGGTTTGCTTGCCGGTCTTGGGATCGTGGCAGACCTTGGGATTAAGAAGCTCATTGTCAGGGGAGACTCGCAGCTTGTCGTCCGCCAAGTAAACAAGAATTACCAGAGTCCGTTGATGGAACCATACGTTGATGAAGTGAGAAAGCTAGAGGAGCACTCAGCTGCTAATACTTGAGAATATTCTTTGGCTTCCCTTGTCTCGAATCGATAAATTTGTGTTCAATACTTTACCCTCGAAAACTGTTGCGATCCCCTATACTTGTGGGTTATCACCGTCCCTCCGGCCACGAAACATCACGCCGCCCTCTTCCAGGCTCCGTGGCTTCTTCAGTGACCAAAACACAGTCAACTCCTTCTCTCCCTCGGCTGCACCACTCTATCCTATACCAGTAATAGGCACAATGCCTCTCTCCCGCGTGCTCCCGAGATCCAGATCGAGAAGATCGTAGGAGAGGAAACATGGATGGATAGGTGCTTGTTGCAAGGTGGGAGGAGTAACGACGACGAGGCGGGGATGGAAAGGGCAGGGGAAAGCAGCAGCACACCATGGGATGCCGTGGAACCGTGGATGCCGCTGAAGGGATATGTGCAGGAGAGGTGAGGTTGTGTGTGCGTGTGGATTGTGAGCCTGTGAGCGATAGGATTTCTTTACTTCCCTCCTAAGTTTTCTGTCATACGCGTGGACCAACCGGAATGACGACCAATGAACGCCCAACTGCGCACCCTTTTTCCTCTCTCGCAACCAGAACAATACTTCGAACAGCCGCTCGCGTGTCTCCTGTCGACGTGGACAAAGTCATCAAGCGCCCAGGTGTTCGCTCTTGGAGAGTGTAATCTCTGATCGGAGATCAACCTCGAAATATGCGTACTCATTGCATACCTCACTCTCTGAGTTATTTTAATGTTTTCTGAGGCTGCTTGTTGATTCTCATGGCAACTTGCTAGCGTATATAAACGTGTAGAATTCAAAGTAAGAAATCAAGCGGTACTATTTAATCGATGAACAAAATAAAACAAATATTATAGGCTGCTATGCTGCCCCGCCTGGTACTTGGGCCGGAAGAAACAGCTCAAACGGAGTTGCCCAACGTATATGTGCCAACCCACTTTCATCCTTCGTTGGTGATAAAAAGAGCATCATCTTTTATATATTTCATCTCTATCTGTCCAAAATCAATAGTAGATGGGTGGTTGTTTGGCTAGCATGTACTGTTCCAATGATTTGGTCAAGCCTAGGACGATCCAGCGACACATGAAAGAAATCCCACTTGTACGTGAAATGGACAAAACCAAAAAAGCTAGCATACGTGAAAATCAATAGAAGTGGAACGAAACAAAGCAGGACGAAAATAAGAATATCGCCTTCCTTTATTAGTAAGTATAGATTCATCAAGGAACAAATAAGACAACATTACTGACAACATTACTCGGCAGGTCGGTGATTCATAGCTCGTTATTTGCTCAATGATGCATGAGAGGGTAAAGGTGCACTGCAAGACGTGGCTTAGCATGTAGCACTAGCGGTTTCTCTATGAAGAGGTCGTGCTTGGACTCCCTGAGATTGATGGCCGACAACCCAGCAGGTTTGGTCCAGGTGAAGCCTTGCAGGAGCCTGCCAAAGAGCATGACTGTCATGGTTGTTCCTAGTGATGCCGCGATGCATCCCCGCCGCCCAGTGCTGAAGGAGATGAACCGCAATTCACTCTCGGTAAGCACCACATTGATGTTGTCTTCCAGATGGCGCTCTGGCTTGAAGTGGAGCGGTTCATCCCAAACAGTGGGGTTCTGGCCCAGCGCCAGCCGGCTGAGGATGACGTGGCTACCCTTGGGCACATGGTAGCCTGCAACAATGGTGTCGGCAATCGCGACGTGCGGAAGGTTGAAGGGAGCAACTGGGTGGAGGCGAAATGCCTCACGTATGCACGCCTTGAGATAGTTGAGATGCATGATGTCCGACTCTTGCACCAGTCGCTCGCGACCGACCACCCGGTCCATCTCCTCCACTGCTTTGGCCAACAATTCTGGGTTGTTCACCATCTCCGCCAGCGCCCACTCCACCGCGTTTGACGGGTTATCTATGGCCGCTAATATCATGGTCTGCATGCATTCATGGAGATAAATGTAAGTTAATACAATTTATATCTTTGCATAAAGGCATACCATATTACATTGAATAATTGGAATTTTAAATACAATTTAAGTTGAAATCACATCACATTGGTTGAAAATTACAATAATAATATGTTCTAACTATTAATTCATAATTTCTTATTCTATTGTTTCCCTTTTCTAACACGTGCCAAAATATGGTATAAGATCTATTTAAGAGTGCATGTGAGCTTTTCTCATGGATGACGTATTACCTTGTAGGACTATGAGGCAATTGGTCACTAAATTCAATCTAGGCCCTTGAACCATCTTAAAATTTCTCTTTAATTATACTATTTTGCTTACCTTGCACTGTGCTTTGACCTCATCGATGTTGAGCAACGGCTTGCCGTCACCGTCGACGAGCGTGATGAGAATGTCAAGGAAGTCCTGGACCCCGTCCTGCCTCTCATCGCTCTTCCACTGCCTCCAACGCTCTTCAATGACCATGTTGTGCAGTCTATCCACTTTTGTGTTGGCCTCCTTAATAATTTTCTCGTGGCCATCGAGGTCTAGGCCAAGTAGACACGGGAGATAGTCGCTGACGCAGAATGAGAAGGTGATCCCTAGGAGGGTCAAGGAAGTGTCCATGTGCTCCACCTCCATCGGCCCCGGCCCACCGTCCGGCTGAGGCGCCCCGAAGTACCGTTGGCCGAAGACAAGCCGGCGGATGACGTTGCCGCAGTAATGCCGCGTGACGTGCCTGACATCGACGTTGGCTATTCCCGGCGTTGAAGATGACCCCTCGGCGGTAAGGTTGTAGATGTAGCGCGTCAAGTTGTCAGCTTCGTCGGCGCGCTTGTTGTGGAGCCACTTGTGGCGGGAGGGGCAGATGATCTCAGAGGTGAGCACCTTGTGCATCTTCATCCACTGTTCACCGAACGGCGCGAGCACGGCGTCCTTGTAGCCGCTGCTGATGGTGTCGGAGGCGAAGGTGAGTGGCCGGGACGAGAAGTTTTTGTCTTGCTTCTTGAGAACCTCCCTTGCGATCTTGGGACATGTGATCGGGATGACATGGACACCGCCGAGGCGGAAGCAAGCGATGTCGGTGCCCATATCCTTCATCACGCGATGGATCCAACGGAACACCGGCTTATTGAGCACCATGTGGGGCAGGCTACCCACCAGTGGCCATGACCATGGTCCCGGCGGAAGTGGAAACGACACCGTCGCCGATGAGCAGGTGCCACTGTGGACCTTGCTCTTGGTCATGACAAGGTATATGAGCGTTATTACGATGAGTAGCTGGGACACAAAGCAGCAACACGCCAGCATTGTGGAGACTGTTGCTTGCTGAGTGCACACAGGCTTGCGAGGTAGCTTCCCTTGTTATCGTTGCGTAGGGAAGCCAACTTTGCTTTACGTGTTGCTCTGCCCATGAGGGTGAGACCCCTTTTTATATGTTATCTCCGTCCCAAAAAATTGGCTTATATTTATCTAGATACGAAGATATATTCCACATGGGATTTCAAATGTATTTATCCTGATACTGCTACTAATAATTGCCTAACGAAATGTATTCTAAACCAAATAAAAAAAACTTCTATTTATAGATTGTCTTACGATTTATCTTGATAAGAAGGCTGCTACTACTAATAATAATTGTTTATCCAAACATAACCAAAACAGAATTAAAAAAATTCTATTTATAGATTGTCTTTGATTTATCTAGGTACAAAGGCTGATATTAATTATAATAATTGTCTTTCCAAACATAACCAAAACAGAATAAAAAATCTTCTATTTATAGATTGTCTTAGACTTATCTAGATACGAAGGCTGGTACTAATAGTAGTAATTATCTATCCAAACGTAATCAAAACAGAATATAAAATCTTCTATTTGTAGATTGTCTTAAATTTATTTAGATAAGAAGGCTGATACTAATAATAAAAATTGTCTATCCAAACATAATCAAAACAGGATTAAAAAAATCTTCTGTTTATAGATTGTCTTAAATTTATCTAGATACGAAGGTATCTATCTAACATTGAAATATATATAGATACATTCCACATGTGGTAAATGATTTAAAGTACTCAAATGTACTTTTGAAATAGTTTGGATCATTTACCACATGTATCACATGGTATTTTAAATGTACTTATGCCATACTACTACTAATAGTTGTCCACCCAAACGTAATCAAAAATTTTATCTTTACCTATAATAATAAAGGACGGAACCTTTCTCCATCCGTCATCTTTTTGTATCCATTGATTTTATGTTAACCTTAAAAATTAACGGCTGAGATTTAGGTATAGATCTAGACGTAAAACAATCGGTGCTAATGATCTTTCTTGGTTGTGTCGTACTCGGCCTCGCATGGGAGGGAAAGAAGCACCCAGGTCTGTTTCAAAAGAGGAAACAAAAAGGACACAAGTCTCTTGATCTGTACAAAAAAATAAAAAAATAAAGCATGCCACTATGGTTTCGTGTTGACTCCATGGCAGCCGAGCGTCAGCGTCATTGACCTCCCCGGCCTCAATTGCTGCTGCAAAATCAGGAACGAGAGAGCGGCCTTACCTCAAAAAAAAAAAAAGAGCGCAGCCTCCCACCGGTGGAGAGGTCTGATCGGAACCACATCACACATAGTCTGGGCCCGCTGTGCCGCCGCCGACCTTCTAGATAATGTACACAACGGCCTCCTCGTCGGTGGCGACGTCTAATTGGAGCCGCAAGGACGCTTCATATTTCACCGCCGGGACTGGCGCTGCGTCCGGCAGCAGCTAAGTGTCATGTGGACCGCAGCTTCGCCGTCGAGCCACCCTAATGTGCCTCCCCGTGGAGCAGCTCCTGCGCATTGGTCGCGAGGTCTCATAGGATCCACACGAGCCGCACCCTCCGCCGACTTGACAGCTGCCACGTACGCATCAATGGGCGCAGAGAGGGAGATCGAGGTACATACTTCAGACGCCAACGAATAGTTTGTGGACGGTGGAGACGATGGATTCGACGAGGACGTGGACGCCGGTGTGGGACTCCTCGAAGACGACACGCCATGGACACATCAAGGGGCGCAGGTAGCTAGATCGCGGTTCAGAATTCAGACGCCAACAAATAGTTTGTCGACGGTGGTGGCGATGGACTGGACGAGACCGTGGACGCCAGTGTGGGACTCCTCAAAGTCAGGGCCACACCGTTGGCGTAGGTAGCTACTACCAGGAGCACGCCAACCCCAGGCATACTTGCATTATCCGGCACCTCTCCGACATGGCGCCGGCTCTGCATATGTTCATCGACCACTTCCTGCATGAGAGTTCATCTGTGATTATCTGCTCCCCCGCCCTGGCCAGAAAAATAATAATACTGACTTAGTAGCAGACAGGAGCTTAGCTCTGATTAGGAGTATCAGAGGCATCCATACACGAGTCGATGCGTGCATTGAAAAAATATATTCTTAACCCTTTCGCTCCTGATGTTGTTTGTCAGAGCTTGGATGGGAGGGAGACAAGTGACCCTGTGGTGGCTGGAAAGGAGTTGGTCATAGCAGGAACAGCAGAATTGAGGACGGCATCTTCCCAGGAAGAGACAAGAAAAACTAGGTGGTGTTTTTGGTGTGCGATGTGTGGTGTTTGACTGCCGTGTGTTGTGTGTAGCTTCTACTAGGAGTGAGAGAGGCGGGAGATTAACGGCAGAAATTATGATCAACTAGACACCATTACGATGATTTCTATAGATGCTAATTTTTTGTAAATTATACTCAATTTGTTAGAACAAAATATACTATTAATTGAACATAAATTTGTAAATGAGCTTATGTACATCACTCCACAGTCATATTGGCGGGCCAAGGTGAGTTACGTCTCTGGCTTTTGTCTGCCGCATGTTGGCATGTGTGTAGTGGTGCTTTGCCGCAACCGCCACCCTAGCCGTGTTACCCTGCGTATATGGGAAGAAGACCGAGGTTCTTTAACAGAGTGCTGGCAAGTGCCAAGCAGGGCACAACGTGTTGTTGCCATAGCCAATACCCAATGGTTGCAAATAGTCATAGGATCGCCAGTGCCATTGTCTAAATCGTTGGGTGCGTGATCCAATATCCGGCATCCCACTGCCGTAAAATGGTGACAAAGAGGTGCTTAAAAATTTCAGGCTCGGCCAGCCCGGCTTGTCGCCACGCTTGCGAATCGCAAAATCATGGCGGGCAATGCCCCAAGGTGTTTGTGAAAACCCGTGCTATGGGAGAAAAGCCCCATCTTGCTTAACACGTTGGTACCCATGACTGACGCATAGGGAGGAGGATATGGAGTCTGACATTTGCTTCACAGCGAAGTATGACGACTGGCGCCAGCCTAAACACTTTATTCATATCCTAGAATTCATTTACATGAGATTGTAATTGTTCAGGGCACTATTCCTCGGGAAAGTGTGCATTAGTTAAGACTTACATAAGATGCAATATACATAAAATATGCGTGATATTTGATTCAGGAGGAATCATGATTCAGGAATAATGATATTTCAAATTATTTATATGAGTTGGGAATTAGATACTATATGCAGTGTGAAATTTAAATTTCCAGGAAAGACATCCTATATTTGCTAGAAATTGCTACTATGTTCGATCAATGTGTGTCAGTACTAACCTGCGTTGCACGACCGCACTTAATATCATGTGGACTCCAAATCAAATTATTGTTACGGACCGTTGGAATGCTTAATATCACATGCCATGATCAATGAAGAAATGCATCACTTTGGTGCATGAGGCAATCTAGCTTGCGGATGTTCGCGTTTTCTCCAAAGTTTTTTTATAATCTCTAGCTCACTTGCATATACTGATTCTATATAATTTTCTCAAAATATTTGGTTAATCTCTAATCATTTGATAACTATGAGCACGAATCGATCATGTCAATCTCTCTATCCACTTTTTAGGAACTAATGGCCATAACGTTTTGCTTTAACATCTCACTTTTTTATCTTTCCTGGCCCCCCATCCCGTGTTGATATTTCTCTCGCCCTTTCTCTTTGTTCTCCAACAACAGTGCAGTACTCAATTTCTTTGTGAGCCGCCGTTGCGATGCACGTGCCTTAGGATGGTGGCGAGCTCACCATGGTCACCTTATTGCTACCTACTCTAGATCGACAAGGAGGACCTCACAATTCTGAGGTGCTCGTCAAAGCACGTGCCATGGAGCAGAAGCCCGCCTTGCTTGACCAGCTGACACTTGTCATGGATGCGCGAGGAAGATGACGTGTTGTCCAGTGTTTGCGCCGTAGCGACGCACAGGAGTTGTGCTAGAGTATGATGACAAGCAAGTCGCTCTGGGATTGGTCACATCCGTTGTGAATAGGTGTACATGTGATGATCACCGGCGATGTTAGCGAAGAGGAGTAATGGCAACATGAATAGGTGGTTGCTAGAGGCGTGCGGTGATTTGTTTCTCCCGTTGCAACGCACGGGCATTTGTGCTAGTAGAATAAAACATCTCCTATTTGTAGATTTTTTAGCGTACTTATCCAAAGACTAACCATAATTGTATTTCCAAAAGTATTTTAGACCGCCAGGATGACGGACCATATGGGCAGCTTTCGGTTTGAAGAGATGGTCGGACCATGCATGCGGGATTCGATGAGATGCTACATCATGCATGAGACATGCACGACGCAGGGAACAGTGGGCACACATGCAGAAATGTTGTACAAAAAACTACAACATGATGTGAACAACAAATGTAGTTGGAACTCGGCACTCCACCGCGACAATTACAAACACAACACAAAATGTCTGTCCAAAACTAATCATCTAGCCATGTCACAACAAGCGCCGGCCTCCTCGAAGCAACAACTCTAACCGAAAATTCCTTGCCAACGCACTACCCACCCTTGGATGCCTAAGAGGAGACGACGAGTGGATAGAAGGACTCGGTCGGTCCCGAGAAAGCCATAGTCTTGAATACGCCGGTGGCTGCGTACATAGTGCCCACAAAGATCAAATCGAGGATCGGCAAGCACCAGAGAACCACAAACAGAACCCAAGCCATGTCTCCACCTGCGATGCTCTCAACAAAGGAACAACGCCACACCTCCGCCATCGCCGGTCCTGCTATGGACCAAGCCTATCACCTGAGGACTTCAACCCGATCAAGAAGGGGAGATGCCGACACACCACGTCGACGCCTCCAAGGAGGGAAACGACGCCCACGGTCACCTCGCCGCCAGCTCTGACCAAAGACAAGCAGGATTTTCTTCCAAATAGTCACGCACCTCCAACCTCTATCAACAGCTTAGGGCCAACTGTTTTGGTCACACCGTTGCTGCCACAACACCTCGCCATCGTGCTCAAACCGCTGCGGAACACCGATCCCTCACACGGCCGAGAGCACGCAGACCACCATCCATCACCTGCACGGTCGAAGGAACACTTCTCCAGCTTCAGACTGTTAGAGATACTAGTCGTCAACCCGTGCATTCGCACGGGCTAGAATATTTATTGTGGGGACAAACATGAATTTCCACATAAGGCATTACATGGTTATCCATGCATCTCTTTCTGTCAGTAATAAATGTAATGGATTTAGATCCACAGTAAAAGTATGACATCCAATCTATCTATACCCATTGGAAATTGCCACCGTAACAAAAGAAAAAAAGATGCATGTGTGGAGAGCCTTACTTGGAGCCATCCCTTGTCTGGGGGTTCTTGCAAACAGACATATAATTTCGAGTTCGCAATGTCCTATGTGCAGTATCAATTGTGAGAGTATTAAACATGCCCTCTTCTTATGCCCACGAGTACAAGATGTGTGGCGCATCCTGGGTCTAGGACAATTGGTGGCTGAGGTATGTACTGCACAACATGAGGGAGGATCAGTACTAGCTGACATGTTTTTGTCCAAGAGCAGCCTACAAGCATCGGTGGCGGGAGTTCAACGCAATGCGCTGGTGGCAACCACTGTATGGTACGTGTGGTGGGAGTGTCGCCGCTACACCCACGAGGAGTTTCTACAGGACCCGTCCAGATCGGCGCAGGCTATTGCGGCTCTAGCTAAAAACTTCACGAGAGCAAGAAATAAGAACACAAAGATCAGGAGGCACGGCTGGGAGAGGCCACCTGAGGGAATTATAAAATTGAATGTCGACGCAGGATTTGAGATGGACAGCGGCTCTGGGAGTACAGGAGCTATCCTGCGAGATGATATGGGAAATTTTTTAGCTGCTTCGTGCGGGGACATTCCCTTTGTGGAGGATGCGGCGACGGCAGAAGTAAGGGCTCTGAGAAATGGGTTGTTACTTGCTAATGATATGGGTTGCAACAAACTATATGTCGAAGCGGACTGCATGGAGGTGATTGAAGTGATGCAGAACGGTGGGAACTTCCTCGGACCTGCGGCGGCTATCTATGAAGAATGTACTTTCTTAGCTCGTAATTTTAGTTTTATTGCTTTTAATCACTGTCCTAGACAAGCCAATATGGCGGCTGATGTGTTGGCTAGGAATTCGGAGACCTCTCGAACTATTGTTTGGAAGTCGGAGCCTCCAGATTTTCTAGTGGACGTCCTATCAAACGATGTATCCTTATTTTCACATGAAATATAAACCGCCATGATGGCTTTTCCTAAAAAAAAGAAAAAAAGACGAAAACCATCCAGATCTAACCTCTGTAGTCCTAAAAAGAAAAAAGAAAACTGACCTCCGTGTATAGAGTCCAGGCAGCGTACATATCTCAAAAACAAAAGAGTCCGGCCAGCGTACAAACTCCCACGTTAATCCCAATTACGACCAACTATCCCATGGGTGAGACTTTTCCTGGCCGTGCATGTAAACATATGTATATGTATACATACTAGTACAAATGCCCGTGCGTTGCAACGGACGAAAATATTTAAAACATGGCATTGCGCAACATTTCTTATATTCAATTTTGGCAAACGTCAGAAATAAGATTACATTGAGCATAGCATTTTGGACCATAAAACTCGAACGCGAAGAACCCATCCCAACAGCGTTCGCCAAGACCTACATTGGCTCCGCCAATGAGTAGTCATGGAATAGTCTTTAAATCAATTTTACTTTTTATTGTTCATAAAAACATGAATATATATTTTTTGAGAAGGTGTTTTATTTTTGTAATTTTGAGAACATTTCTAAAAAACGGAATCATTTTTATGGTGATGAACATTTTTTTGGAAAATTGTATTTCATTTGTAATTGTTTTCGCACTGTTTTTTGGGCTTGGACTAAGCTGGACTCGACACATACACAGACAACACATACTATCTTCCCCTTTGCTAAAAAAAAGTCCTCTCTTCCCCTAAAAAAGGACAACACGTGCTCTGTTACTAAAAAATCAATTTTTTTATGTCCCTAGCTCAATAAATTGATTTAAAACAATGCTTGATATTGAATAATTCATGTTGTAAGATTATGAAGCAGAGCATCTCCGTACTTCCACCGGAAGCCTGGCCAAGGAGAGTCTCTTGTTTGTTTTTCTTCCGCAAGAAAATGTGCAAATGAAACATACAAATACTTCCAGTGACGAATCCTCATGGTGCAAATAATATTTCTACTTCTACACAGTAAAATAATTGTATTTCTTCAACATGAAACTACATAATAATATTTTTATTTGTACTTCTACATAGTAAAACCATTGTATTTATTCTACATAATAATATTTCAAAAAGCATTACTTGTAAAGGCGCTTGCAGAAAAACACCGTGTCGCCCACAGACTCAATGTCCAGTGGGTTGAATAATTCAATAAATAGATCAGTTCATAGAGACATAAGCATAAATTATTTATTTTGTGCAAGATACATAAGATTGTGGAGTCCTTATTATAGATAAATATGAAGTGAACCTTTGGCATATTTAATGAGAAGTAGCTGTAGCTCCCTGCTAATAGCTGAAGCAGCGTACTGTTGTTGCAAGTCATTAATAAATATCATCAACAAAACAAAGCATATTCTTAGAACTAAATGCGACACCCCATGTTCATGGTACATGTGATCGACAGAGTACAGCAGGAGCTCCGTGATGTCCGGAGCACTTAAGATCGACAATGTGTTTTTTCTGCCATTGATCTGGGACACGTCCGCTGTTGGTCAGTGCTGCCGGATAGCCATTGATCTGGGACGCGTCTGTTGTTGGTCGGTGTTGCCGGATAGCCATTGATCTGGGTCGTGTCCGCTTGGTCGGTGTTGCCGGATAGGGAGTGTTAACAGCCACTTATCAGTCTAGTCTCCTCCGTCAACCTCACGAAAGAATGCGAGAAACCAGCCTCGCCACACTGCTGCTCCCCATATCATAGAGTCATCCCAAGAAGGTCTGGCTGGGCACGGTCCCGGCAAACCAGGCGACGCCCTAAAATCATCTCTGCCTGTCTGAAACAATGTGATTAAGTAAAATTATAGTTTAATCATCATAGAGAGGCAATCTTCAATCAATCAACCAAGGTGACAAGCACCTCTCCAAGACCAAGTTACAACTCCACTTCGGACTGCCCAACTGGTTAAGCATGATCGCCATGTCCATCCCTTGAGTCATCGTCCCCATAGCTAGCTCATATGGGCATTCCTTGGAGAACCTAACCTTGCTAGCTGTCTTCGTTCTTCCCAAGGAATTATTAAATTTCCCATGGCATTTGATACTCATCAGGCCTAAAAAACTTGTGCAAAAAAATCAAGCATGAGATCTAGGATTCAGAATAGAGATCTTTAGAACAATAACTTTACTTTTTCACAACAAAAGTTGGGAAACTGCTAGGAATGTAGAAGGAAACATAATTTACTTAGACATAAGTTGGAGAGCTACGAACTAAAGAAATATCACTCTACAATTCTGGTCTAACGAAACAAAGTTCAGTTTTGAGTATAGAGAAATGTAACAGAGCAACCATTTCAAAGCTGCATCTAATTTAAGAAAGTGATGAGATGAATGTAGGGGATGCTTATCGAATGTAAATGGACACCATATTCAGCCCTTACAACAGGAGTATAGAAGCCTAGACCTTACTTATTCAATGATATGGTACGCGCAACAGAGGAACTTGATGCAGCAGCCCACCCTCCATTTACAAACCTTTTGATGCAGCATTAGAAATTGTGCCATATGTAATGGCAATGTATTTCTTCCATTTTGGAAGCTATATTACGAATTTTAGGTACATCTTATAGTTTGTCAATAACCAATGTGTCGTGACAATACAAAAATGGTCTTGCATATGAAAACACTAACAAGGTACCGGCTATAGATCAATACTTACCATGAATTTCTCCAATCCATACCTTGTTTAGGTAGTAGCACAAAAGAGGGAGATGTTACAACAAAAGTACATGATGGCTGATCTCTTATCTCAAAAGGGTAATATGGCAGATCTGGAAAATTTTGCTACCCTTAAAAATGCCAGTGCATTGTCACAAACCTTCCTTGATGATAGAGATATGCCAATGACCTTTATCCGATTCCTGAGTTTCAGAGGTAATGGATGGAACAATTATAGAGTTTGTTTTTCAGATAAAGAACAGAGGGCTAGATGATCCTGATTGAAGAAGTGGAAACAACAGAAGATATTGTTTGTGAATAAGTAAACAATTATATATCCAATTAGTTCTTGCCAGTAAAAGATTGGAGCTAGAACTACAGATTACACCAAAAAGATCGGAGCTAGTAAAAGATCGGAGCAATAACAGAGGGCTAGATGATCCCAAAAAGTATGTTGGGACATACAAGTTGAAATCATCCGACATACAAACAATCAGTTAGGATCAAAGGCATACTACTTTTTTATGAGGTTCATATAAAAGCATCTATCTAGAATCCTACTCCAAAGAATTATGTAGAGCCAAAGGGGGTCCGAACAAAGAACCTCATTATGTGCTAATAAATTTTGACAAACCTATATGTACTAATAACCTTTCCAGAAAGTACTAAAAAAGAATTATGAAATTGTCCCGTTGAATGATGAAAAGCAAAAATAGAAGATAATAGGTTGTTAGTATGCACCTGATCTCTTCACCAACACCAAACGTCATCCCTCCTCATCAGCTTCAAATTTTGTTGTTGCACTGATTCTTATGCACCACAAACAAACAGTAACCACGATCACCACAAGGAACTGATAGTGCTACGGCATGCAACCAGCGACTGATTTTTGATCAAGTCGGTGGTGTTATGAATCGTATGATGCCATTGATGAGTCTGGTGAATAATATGCATGTGATTCTTCATGATTTGCTTTTAATCTTCGATGCATTGGAGTTTCTTCTGAAGATCTAATCTCCTTCGGAACAACACATAATACAACAACCAAGAGCTAAATAAGGCACAACAGTATCAGGTAGAGTTTTTGGGTTCAATGCACATTCCAAAATGGTTTAGATCAACTTAGCAACCAACAATTAAGTGGTCAATAATCTCATCTCTACCACGTAATTGACAGGTTTTATCGCCCTGAAAACATCGTTTGAATAAATTGACTTTAGTAGGTATGTTTACTTTTTTCAAAACCAGCCATGAAAAACTTTAATTTTCAGGGGAAGCTTCACTTTCCAAAGAAATTTATCTAGAAATTAATAGTTCTCAAGTTCATTCTCTCGTACAGATAGCTAATAGAAAAAAAATCCCATTAGAGGTATAATTGAATATTTATCAATGCAGAAATTGACATCTTCACAAGTAGCTTGGAGGCTGTTTCACAATTTTAAAAATATTCACACTAATGTGTCCATGTACTTTGCGCCGACTCCCAGCCATTTGTAAGAATCTCAGCAACAGAGACACCTTTGCTAAAGAAAATGTTGTGCAGCATGGGGATAATATTGAGTAAAAGGTTCACAATCCACAAATCTTCCTATCACCTACTTGTTTCTAGTTCTGGGATTGGTTAACTCAGTTACCAACGAAGTAGTGTCAGACTTTCTACTTTACACAGTACCAATCAAATTCATCAGAGAGAATCTTTGTACATACTCTACCATGAAGAAGCTAGTTAATTTAGCAAAAAGGCAACTGTGTAAAAACACAGAAGTGCTAGTTTCATTGGAATCTGATTCCTTTCCACCATTGTTAGTCTGCAATGCACCCGCAGAACTGAAGGGGTTGACGAGTTTAGAGACAGTGCCCATCAGGTAGCTAGCAGGTTGTACTTTATATTAAAAAGGGGACGACACAAGAATAGTTCTGTCAGGAAAGAAAGAGAGAGGGATACCATTGCCGCGCCACTCCATGGGTACGGCAGCAACGATGCAATCGGTCGACATCCGAGAGTCCTCCTTGGCACCATCGCCATCCCGGACTCTGCTTCCGTGCTCGCGGGCCAATGGCGGCTGCTCAGCCTCAAGCGTTGTGGGTACCAAATGCCTAAAACTGAAAATCACATTCGGAAACTGAGCATTTTATTGAGAATTAGCAAAAAAAAGTTAAAGACAACAGTACCTAGAACAGGTGAACCGTGATCTGAATTCAACACAAAATACTCATGAAGAAATAAAATGGGTGGACAGTGATTTGGTTTCTAAACATAAAACTGGTCATATTTATGTCACACATTAAGCACATAATGTGTGTGTATTTGTAGTCTTAAACATCTACCAACTAAAACTATTCCCAAAGGCAATCTTCAAGTTCAACCTTAAGACGTAACACATAAAGCTACAGACTACAATTTAGATGCCAGACTTATCTCACTCAATTCAGTTTAGAGAGTACGCACACCCAATTCTGGAAAAAATAATGCGAGGCCCAAATGTACCGATCCTTACACCTGTGAATCTGTGATCCTCCGCTGCATCAAGCATAAATCATCGTGAGATTGATTCCTTAATTGATTTGAAAAGAGTTGCTTGGATTAATGTACTGCTAGAACTTGATAACAGAGGAAAGGTGGAATAAAACCTTGAGTAGCTGCAGGTCCATGGCGTCCTTCACATCTCCTTGAAGAAGCCCTTGACGGCGGCGACCATGGTGGATGGGGAACTCTCATGGCATGCTACATCTGCATCTGCAGCTAAGCATATGAAGAGAAGGTGAGGTGTAGGGGTGGTGGATCCCGGCCAAGATGGAAGGAGGGACGAACCTGGGGCCGCCGGAGACATGCCGGCGAAGCCCTGCCTGAAACCCTAGCCACGGGGGTGTGGTTGCGAGCGGGCGGTAGAGGCCGGGAGCGGAGATTCTGGCCGAAGGGGAGGAAAGCGCGGACGTTTGGGAGCTCGGGGGCGTCCTAAGCGGCGCCGGAGCTCGCCGGAAACGGCCGGCGTGGGCGGCGGCGGCGACGAAGACGACGACTTCGTGGGCGAGAGGGAGAGGAGGAGTGCCCGTGCGTGTGTGGTTGCGTTCTTTTTTACAAATCTGCTCGGACCACGCGTTCAATACTCCGAACGCCAGCGTGTTTTGTGCAAAAATGAAACGTTTTCTCAGATATCCACTTAAGTTAGGATTGCGAGTTGAATTCTCAAAAACAAAGGGACTTTTCTGCAAAACCGCCAACGACGTACGACCAGAAACCCAATTTTATTTATTATTAGGTAAAGATAGTGCCCAGAGTTGGAGGTCGAACAGGAGATGATAGCCAGCTAATATCCATATCTATATTTGTCTTCTACCCCAGAGACATCAAGGTGTACGCCGGACACATTGGCGTTTTTTTTTGCGGGGTAGGAGGGGGGGAGGCATTCGCTTTTGTGGAGTGCATCGGCGAGCGGGTGGTTTGTCGGCGCTCGGCGGTGACAACAGGATGCATAAGCCGATGCGCTATTTTACACACCATTGAATTCATCATAGAATTGTAAGTGGATCAACCTACAATCAGGAGAACACAATTGCATCTTCTTCCTTGGGCGGATGGAATTCTCTATAGATGTAGTTGTTTCCTCTACATAGAACTTTTAGATTTAACATGCCACCGACACCTATCCATCCACCATCCCCCAAGGTATCCCAATTTGTTTTTTAGATTATCCAATTGGCATCGGCTAGCATCAATGATGTTGTTGCTGATGTCAGTGATGTCATGAGGTTCTGTTTGTATCTTTGCAACCAGCTTTTGCAGATATGGTTCTTATATCGCGCAATATGCGTAGCCTATACGTCGGGTGACTATATTGTAGGTTGTGTCAGGCCTTTCTTGCCGCTAGATTGTTGATCCACATTATACTTTTGTTTACTACATCATACCTTGATTCCCTGTAGGAGTGATTGAGAGGCTTCTCCTCTCATGACGTACTATTGTATGTTAGTTGGTTGCTTTGATATGATGGTTTACTCTAAATTGTTTGCTAGGTGCTGGATGAAAGGCCCACCTAAGCAAATATTTTGTTCTTTTGTACCAGGGTAGTAAGGTAGAATTGAAAGGACAATTTGTGCACCAGCCTCCGACACCTTGATGTTGTGCTGATTATATGGAGCACATATATTTGTGATGAATTACTCACTCTGAGATTTTGTTCAGAGGGAAAGGTCCTCTCATATAATTCACTAGTGATCTACTCCCTCCGTTCCGTTCAGAGGGAAAGCACCTTGATGTTTTGGTGAAATAGTAAGAGACGAGACATATAATTCACTATGATATACTCCCTCCGTTCCTAAATACTCCCTCTGTAAACTAATATAAGAGGGTTTAGATCACTAGTGATCTAAACGCTCTTATAGTAGTTTACAGAGGGAGTATAAGTCTTTCTAGAGAATCCAATATGGCCTACATATGGATGTATATAGATGTATTTTAGAGTGTAGATTAATCAGTTTTCCTCCGTATACACTATATGATTAGGAAGAGCATGTTAATAGTACACACACGTATCAGGCACATAATCATTTACTGAAGTTAGATACTCATATTTCCTTGATTTAACTTCAAGAGTCCAACATTTAACATTTACCATAGTAGTTTGACTTGAGTTGGTTTTGCAGATCGAGATAAACGTATTGTCAAGTTCCTGAACCCTAGACTTTCATACAATTGCTGATATCACATTCATATTTTAATTCAAACTTAAGGTATGAGTCGACTTGGATCGGATAATGTATTTTCTCTTTGACTTCATCATTCATAAGTCATAACAAAAATAGCTTCACACTGTGTATTAAACTTGAAAGTGATTCAGTTGGTGTCACAACCATGGAGGATTTAGGTACTTCTACACTTCCTTATGTAACTCAGATCTAAGCATCGGTCTATTTGTACTTTAAATGTTTTTCCTTATCCTTGATTTACCATCCCGTTATCAAGGTGTTCTTCATTTTATATGAGCTGGTGCATATACATCTTCCTATAGAAGTACGCACTGCTAAGTTTTTTTCATGTGATTTTAGTTTCACTCTTGAGATAGGATGTTCACGATTTAGAATTAGAATGATTTTTTGTATCAAGTTTCAGTTTTTCTCATGTAAAGCAATTAGCTATTTCCTCACCTGCAAATGAAATGTCAAGTACATTGTTTCAAGAAAACGTACTTGCTTCAGCCACAAATATGCCATGAACTAACTTAACCATTCCTCATTTTTCCTATAGGTCAAGTTTGATTACATTCTTTTCTCTAGACATATATTTTTGAACCATAAGCCCCTTAATATAACATGCATCTTTACTTTCCAAGGAGTCCCAGGTCCCAACTAAAAGACATATAATAATATCAACATTAGATTACATTGGTTCCTATGTTGACACACCCATGTTACTTTGTTTTCAGAGAGCTCATACAGATTCTTTCTCTTCTATATAGCTTTTTATTGATGGATGATTTAAAAAAGAATATTTTTAATGATTCATTGTGTAAATAAAATAGCTACCTGCACGGGTTGACGACTAGTTTATTTAATTAGTGTCATATCCTATATACCTAAGAAGTTCACCCCCACTACTTGATTTATCTCAACATGCAACATGTCCACCTCAGCATCCTGCCACATCAGCAAGTTTAACACCACGTTACCACCACACACAACACCATTGATCTCCCCCCCATTTATTTTCTGCATGTCCTTTCCATCTCCCAATTTTCCCTTTCTCTTCGTCTCCTCCGCCTGGTCCCCCTACATAAGATCGTTACAAAACAGCCAGATTGAAAGGCCCTCATCTTTGGCAGCGATGGTTGTGCTGATGGGGCGGTGCCGCTGCCGGCCAAGTCTTCGTAGTTCGTCACCGCAAGAGACCAGCGCGATGCTGCAGACCCGGGCCCATGTGCTCACCACACGTAACACTAGCCGCGCACCCCGTTGTCGGCGTCCACATCCAACATCAGTTGTACTAAAGGTCGGGGTCTCCTTCTCTCTATCTCCTTAGATCTGAGTGATTTTTTTTTCATTGTGCCCGGAGCGGTTGATATTTGAACGGTTCTGTGAGTTGGGAAGTTGATTTCCCCCATTATTTTGTTTTGTCAGTAATTTCATTTGTGAAGATCGAGGGTTGGCAAGATTGACTACAATTCACCCTGTTGTTCTCTTTGTTTTGTTTCATTGTGGAGTCAGAGGTTTGGGAAATCTGATGTTGCATATGAGTACAAGTCATGCTTCGGAGGCCATGATTTCTTATATGATGTGTACAAGTTTGGATTATGGAAGTACTCTTCCCTTTCTAGGTCTGTTTTACTGGACTTTCTAGTCTGTATCCTTGCAGGTCACTACATAGGAAGTGTTTGATTTTTCACTGATTGGAAATCATTAATTCAGACTTTGGTGTATATTGGATAACACATCACGCTTATGAGAGTTGGGAAATTTGGGAATGCTCATGTAGAACTTAAGGAGTGAGGCAGGTATTTTGTTTATTAATCTGAATTTCATTATACTTGCATCACTTTGGCTCTACACTCTTACCCCAATGCAGACAAACTACGTGCACTTTTACACCCAGTACACATGTACCATTTGCTTGCCGTTTACCACATCTTAACACTTTAAAGGTCATCGTAAGTTGTAGGCTGCTGGCTGCATGACCTCTGTTAGATGCTAATTGCAAAATTCATTTTCACTTACAGGCAATAGTTGTTACGAGACTTCACCTAATATAATGTCCTAACAAAATACTCCCTCCGTTCCAAAATAGATGACCCAACTTTATATAAAGTTAGTATAAAGTTGGGTCATCTATTTTGGAACGGAGGGAGTACCATTTTTACTCCAATGAATTTTCCCTGTTTGTCAATAAACCCACAAGTCAATGGACATTGGCAATGGCTTCATCATGTTCAAATTCAACCAATGGTAGCATGTCTTCTATTCATTCATTGAAACCCTCGCATTCAGTCAATGGACATTGAGAATGGCCGTGGGCTTCAGCTACAGTAGGTTCCTGGAATTTGAGCTGGTGGCGCCGCACACCCGGATCTGGTCCACGCTATAATCATCTCTAGCAGCACCGTCAAGCACACTAGAGCCATGAAGGACAGCTTGCTGGGGAGGCTCGACGGTGCCAGTCGTTGATGAAGCTCTTGCTGCCGGAGTCAGTTGGCCATCTCAGGTTGCTGTTCTCCAACGCCATGCACATGAAGTTGTGGTTTCCGGGTTGCCTTCTCAAGGACTTTCTTAAGGTCAGTATGTACAGTACATACTTGTGCTCTCTCTTTGCCTACTGTCGGTGTCAAAACCGGCGGATCTTGGGTAGGGGGTCTCGAACTATGCGTCTGAGGGTTGATGGTAACAGGAGGCTGGGGACACGATGTTTACCCAGGTTTAGGCCCTCTCGGTCGAGGTAATACCCTACTTCCTGCTATATTAATATGGATGAATATGAATACAAGAGTTGATCTACCTCGAGATCGTATTGGCTAAACCCTAAAGTCTAGCCTATGAGGATTTGTGATTCTCTATTAGCCTCTACGGACTAAACCCTCCAGTTTATATATGCACCCAAGGGGCCTAGGGTTTGTAGATAACCATCTTGCAGAGGAAGGAAAGATTGCACCCGAACCTAAAACCTGCCATAATACAAATACAGGAGTCCAATCCGGATACGAGAGACGATCTTCAACAATGATCTTCACACCCACCAGTCCGGCCCACCACGAGTTATCCGGCCACATGAGGACCCCTCAATCCAGGACTCCCTCAGTAGCCCCTGAACCTGTCTTCGATGACGATGAGTTCGGCTTCTGTATTGTCTTTGGCATTGCAAGGCGGGTTCCTTCCTCCGAATATATCTTCTGCAAAAAGGTGTATAGTGTTCGGCTCTGCAAGATTAGTACAACCCTTAGCCTCGAAGGCAAGGCCCTTAAAAGAAAATAAATAGTGTGTCTTTACTGACAACTTTTTGGTGAAGCGTCGCGTCCATCTCACTAACATATCGAATTGCTTTATTTGGTCCTAGTTTCGTGTTTCGAGGCATATCCTCATTGACACGTCTTATCAGAATAGAGATCATGCCTGCTTATTGTGGGATCCTTATCAATGTGACATGAGCATCCACACCGCGCATTACGCACGACCGCTTTGGGAACCGGCGAGGTTTATGGCTAAAGTGGGGGACGTTTTGTGTTCACAGTGTTATAAAAGGATACCAATCCCTTTCATCAGCCCCATGCTTTCCTCAAGCTCGAGCTCTCCAATCTCCCTAGCCCCAGCTTCCCCATCTCCTGCGCCCATCGCTCTGTGTTCCTCAACCACCGCCTCCTTCCCCAACAATGGTTGGATCCGGCGCCAGGGGCAAGTGGGAGGCTTCCACGGTTACTGAAAAAACCATGGAGGATCTGCGGAGTGTCGGCTATCTCGCTGCCGACTTCGCGCACCGAGTCCCTGCCAAGGGTCAAGTGATTCCCGCCCAGAGGCGGGTGAGAGGGTAGTGTTCACTTCACACTTTGTTAGGGGGCTAGGGTTTCTGCTCCACCCCTTTGTTCAGGGTTTACTGTTCTTCTATGAGCTAGATTTCCACGATCTAGCCCCGAACTCAATCCTTCACATCTCCGCTTTCATAGTGGTGTGTGAAGCTTTCCTCCGCATCCCTCCACATTTGGGCCTATGGCTTAACACCTTCAACGTGAAGCCGAAGGTGGTGGACGGGCAGCACGCGGAGTGCGGAGGCGCCATGATTAGCAAGCTCCCGAATGTGACTTGGCCAAAAGGGTCGTTTGTAGAGACGAACAAGGTCTGGCAGCAGGAGTGGTTTTATATCACCGAACCCTGCGACGCTAAATGGGCGGCGGAACTTGCTTTCGGATCTGGACCCCCAGAGAGGTTGACCTCCTGGACCAAAAAGGGTCTGGACTGGGGGGGTCTCAAGTTGAAGTGACGACACTCCAGAGCCGTGTGTCCGGCGTGATTTCCATGGGCCACCAGCTCTCGTCTGTGGTCCTGGTAATGCTGGCCCGGCTTGTCCTTCCTTGCCAAAGCTGGGACTCCTCCCTATGGGAGTTCGATCCGGCAGGAGATAAGCCTCTGAAGCAACTCTTTGTCTTTACGCACAAAGAGATCTGGAAGCATCTCTTCAAGAGCCAGAAGGAGTGGCCGGAAGAAACCGAGGATGCGGGCTATAGTACTGCGGTCTCCGCCCCAAAGGTAATAGAAAATTTCACCGAACATATATCCCCTTTCCTATTCAATGATAACAGGAATTGGAGCTTTTGCGTGATATACAGGGCTGGATGAAGAAGGCAACCCTGATCAAGTGTCTGACGCCTTTGCCCGAAGGCGCAGAATCGCCTCGACTGACGGCGATGCTGGTTCCAGCCCATACAAGGTGCCGGTCAAGAAGCCCAAGAAGAAGAGCAAAGGGGCCGGAGACAGCCCCCGCCATGCGGACGAGAAGTCCAAGAAGATCAACATCCTCTCCTCCGAAGAGGTGGAGGATGACGAGGAGGAAGAACAAGAGGAGGAGCCCCCTGCGCAAGGCAGGGGGACGAAGAGGGGGGCCGCCGCTGACGCGGGATCCCGAAGGAGGCTAAACCTCTCGACTTGTTCGGACTCATCGTCCGAACAAAGCTTTGTGGTGAAGCCCAGGGAGAAGCCCCTGCCTGAAACATAAGTTTGTTCGAATTAATTGTTGCACCTTTGTTTGCTTAGCAGTTTTTATTGCCTTGGAGAACGTCGAGCCCAAGAACAAGGCATGGTCGCCTAGATTCTTCAGATGTGCCAACTGATATCGATTGTACACACCAGTATGGACCTCAACTAGCTCAAAAACCAAGAAATAAGGAATTAAAGTGTTGCGTGGGCATGTCCACCTCATCCTTCTTACCGCTATCACGATCTTGCCATGTAACTCAACAATGTACACTGCTTGCTCATCTGGATCGTCTTGGTCGTTCACCATGGCCCGCGGTCTATATACAACCAACCATTCGGGATTACTTTTGAACAAACTGTTTTTGGTTAAGCTGACCTTGAACCTGACAATGTCCATGGTTTCTGATATGACGCAATAAAGTTGGCCGTTGCAGAAGGCAATATCCATGATTGTCTTCCCAGGAAATCTCCGTTGCAACCATGCACACTTCGGGTGCCCAAGCCCGCAGATCGCTACTTCATCCCTTTCAGTGATGGCGGCAAGGATACAATGAAATAAGGGTGTGTACAATGGTTCTATATTAAGAATGTTATGTAGGATAAATGATGAGGTGGAGAAAAGAAAATTTATTAAAATGGTTTTGTCTTCTCTTATTTAAGAGAGGACAAAAGATGATCTCTTAGCACAATATATCTCACCATATTTTTTAGGAAAAGCTAGTTATTCAAGATAAGTTTAAGAGATGATTCATTGTAGACATGTTTTTGTCATCTCTAAATTACATGCAAGATTTAAAATAAGACTATCTTATCAACCATTATACATGCCCTAATGATAACTAAATAGTACTTCCGTGGTCCTCCTCATGTACGTCTTAGGGCATGTACAATGGTTGATAAGCCAAAGCCAGTGTTATCTTATGTCCGCCACATAGTTTAGAGAACACAATAAAAACTGGTGTACAGGTTATTCTTAGTCTTATCATTAAAAGCCAGATATCCCTATATATGTGGTGAGACAATTGTTGCTAAGGAATCATCTCTTAATTAAGAGAAGATAAGCTTAATCTTATGACTTCTCTCTCTCCTATCTCAACATTTATCCTATGTGACACTCATAAGATAGTATCATTATACATGCACTTACATTATGGGACAGAGACATTATTAAACAAACAAAGCAGTTGAGGTGGGTGGCGGCGCTTAGGAGACGGCGATCAGACGCGGTTGTTTGAAGGGGTCGAAGAAGAGGTGGGGGTGCCGTATTTTTCTATACGATGGAGTACATTACGTCAATGTAAAGTACTAAGTGTACATCAGATAACTAATTAGGTTAAGGCTATCTGTTAGATTAAATTTAGAGGGGGTAATTATGTGATGATGATGGGTCCGTGTATATTTTATGGGTCACATTTAGGGAAGATAATGTTTGTGTCTTCCAGTAATGAAAAGGAGAGGAGAAGAGTAACCCGGCCTGAAAGAAAATCAAAGAAACGGCTAATAAAAATGATCTCTCCACCAAAATTACAAGTTAAATCACGGTTCACCGAAGTTAATTATGCTCACCGTCTCAATCACATGAATCTCAACCTTTTCTTTATGCATGTGATAAAAAAGACATAAGATGAAACAAACACGTACGAGCTGTACAACATGGAAGGGTTTGAAGAGTTGCATGAAGTGATAATCTAAAACCATTGCATGTCCGTTGACAGGGACATACTCCTTGACATGATAGAATGCTTGACTGACTAATTGTCTTGACTCTTGAGAAGAAACAAAAAGCACGGGATGAGAAAATAGGAGGAGTGGTGCCCAAACAAACTCAGCTAAAGATCCGGAGGGAAAAGCCACATGGGAGGACATTTATCAGCACCCAACACGTAGTGCCCAACCGACACGATACCCTCCGTGCTGTCAGCACTTTCTTTCTTATACTCCCTCCGTTCGGAATTACTTGTCGCAGAAATGGATGTATCTAGACGTATTTTAGTTCTAGATACATTCATTTTCGAGACAAGTAATTCCGAACGGAGGGAGTAGTACACATGGCAACCATTATTGTCCGAGTTCGTCAAAAACTCCCTAGCGTCATCGGGCAAACATTCTTTCTGTGAATAGCATCGATGCTGGGAGTAGTAGATGTGGTTTCTCCACAGCCCACCATTCTCACACGTCGACACGTGCATCACCTTGCAGAATGTCGGCCCCAAAAAAAGGGCAAGGCCATCTAGGCTCTACACAGTTTCCCATTTGTACTCACCATGCCCAACATCAACTAGCTCGAGACCCAAGAAAAAAGGCACCCTACTGTTGCATGACCACCACCACGACCCTCTCGTCTTCCTCACCATTATCATGATCTTGCCACGTAGTTCAACAATGTATACAGCACGCTCCATCGGGTTGTCATTGGCCTGCAAGTACCACTCGTCACGTATAACCAGCAGTTGGCAATCGCCTTTCAACACGCCATGTTTAGTTAAGCCGACCTCAAACCTAAAGATCTCCATCATTTCTGACATGAGGCAATAAAGTTTGTCATTGCATAAGGCAATGTCCGTGATCGTCATCCCAAGAAATCTATTGGGCAACCATGCAGACTTCGGGTGCCCAAGTCCGCGGATCGCGACCTCGTTCTTGCCGATGATGGCAGCAAGGATACAACCGCTCGTGGTGGGCGCCTCAGAGAATATTACCTTCAACGGAACAAGCAGTTTGGGGCGCGGGCGTAGACGGATGATACTCCTTTGCTTCGTTGAGAGGGGCACCTCAGCACCGGAGAAAAGGTTCACAATCCTCAGTGGAACATTCGAGACGGCGACCCATCCGCCGTCATGACTACCAATTATGCGCCCGCCGACGGCCTTGCTTGGAAGCCAGAAATGCGACAGGATGACACCGTCCTCAAGGCAGTATGCGTGTTTCGCCGTGTTGTTGCTTCCTGGATTGAGGATCAACCACAGGAGGACACGACGTGGCGGATGCATCTGTGCGATGGCGCGCCAGGACCTGCACACGGCGGTGAAGTGGACACGGTCGACCACGGAGGCGACCCTGGAGTAGACAAGGCTGAGGATATTGTCGGGGAGCATGGACCACCGTTCTATCGCTGCCATGGCCGCCACTAAGGTCCCTGTCTCGATGCTGCTGCCGTCATCATTGGCAGCTGCCGTGTGCGTCGGCTCCTCCATCTTTATGGTCGTGTGCGTGCACCGGCACGATAGCAACTGTAGATCGATCGATGACACAGACCTAACGATGACACTTCTCTAAAGTTGTGTCATGACGTCTCAGCCGCATGATTCTTCTCGCAATCAGGCATGGTCGGCAATCTTCAAATTATTCAAAAAGGTTTTTTTTTTCGGGAGTACCCCAATGGCATACCTTACTTTTATAGAAGGGAGAAGAGACATTTACAAGAACTAATGCAGGATGCGAACATCCCCACAAGGGTACAAGGGGCAGAGCTGGAGCAAATGGTACCCGATGCACCACTTTAACATAGTGTAAAAATTTCAAGCAATGACGTAATGAATAAAGGTGTGTTTCACAGCTTCTAATGTAGATTTTCAAACATAATAAAATATGGTACATTAAAAAAATAGGCACTAAAATATTCTCTATAATGATGAAAACAATAAATCAAATTATTTGAAAAGGGTGTCTTGCATTCCCAAATTCCAAAATACACCAGGAAACGAGATAAGAGATAGAATGAACATTCAAGTAGAACATTATAAAGTGTCCCATGAAAGTATTTAAATAAAAAAATTTGAGAATTACCTTTAGCATATTTTGTTACTTGGCCATGGTATGGAAACTTGTATAAACAGATAAAGTATATCCTAATTAGAAGTTATAACCCTAGAAATTGCTCACGTTTTACCAAAACATGGGGATTTAATCTATTGACTACTGGTTTAAAATAATTGTTGCAATTTGTAATATAGAGAAAGCAGGCCAAGGACAGTACCAGAATTGGAGTCCTTTGCAAACTAGGGATGAAACGGAAGATTGAACTGATGGCCGAATTTTGGAGAGCCGGTCCAGCCAGATTCGAAATTGCGGCGTGCAGCATCGTCATGTGCGCATCAATACGCCAGGATTCAGGCGGCGTGCGAATGGTGGTGTGCGCTGCAGCTCCGGCGTCGCCGCCAGGCCGCCCGTACAAACAGGGAAAGACTAATCCATCTTTCTTTAGGGAAGAAAAGACTAATCAATCGGTCGATCAAAAGAGTGCAATCGTGTAGCGTACGTGAAGTGGGCTGGGAAGCAGACTGCTTCATGTGATCGGCCTGCTTCGGCCCAGTTTGGAGGCGTGCGTCTGCCTGGAAAGACGGACCATGATGCACTGGTCTTGGGCCAACCTGATGCACAGGGCCTTTTTTGTGATAGTTACTACTAAAAAAAATCCTGGACCCGTATTCCTGTGCATCAGGGTCGGCCCAATGGGCTCCGCCCCCACACCAACACCTAATCAGCTAAAGCTACTCTCGATTCTCAAAAAAAAAAAAGCTAAAGCTACTCTCTCACAAATCTATGCAATACACCTACACCCATTCCCGCAAGTTTCCATTCCTTGATCTCGTCGAAGATGCGCAAGTGAAGTTGTGCCACAGTTTTGACTTGCTCCGTACGATTGAACACTCTAGCATTTCTTTGCTTCCAAAGTGTCCAAGCAACTGCCGTGACAAAGGTGTCAAAACCCCTCTTGTCTGCATCGTGAAAGCTCGCCCTAGCCCGTATCCACCACTCCAGGAAAGTATCATCTCTTTCCGGGCGCTGGACTGTGATGTTGAGGTCCGTCAGGCATCGGTGCTTATTATTCAAAACAGTAACATGAATCTCGACTTTTCTTCTGTGTATGATAATTGTTTTACATTAGATCAACCAAACACACAAGGGTCTAAAGAATTACATAGATGATACAAGCTCCTCGCATGCTCGACGGATTAATTGTTTTGAGGTAAAAAAACACGAAACAAGAAAATAGGAGAAGCGGGACCAAAAAAAACTTGGCTAGAGATCTGGAGGGAAAAGCCACATGGGAGGATATTTATCACCACCCGACACATAGTGCCCCACTGACGTGATGCCCTCCTCATCGTTGTCAACACTTTCATCTTTCTTGTAGTACACATGACAACCATCATTGTCCATACTTGTCAAGAACTCCTTGGCGTGGTCAGGCAAACAATCTTTTCGTGGGTAGCAACGATGGTGGGAGTAGTAGATGTGGTTTTTCTGCAGACTTCCATGCTGGTCTTTCGGCACATACATTGCCTTGGAGAACACCGGTCCCAAGAATAAGGCGTGGTCGCCTAGGCTCTTCACATGTTCCAATTCACACACGTCATGTCCGACATCAACTAGCTCGCAAACCATGAAAAAAGGCCCCTTTTCATTGGGTGGCAACCACCACCACCGTCTTTTCTTCCTCGCCACAATCATGATCTTGCCACGTAGCTCAATAATATACATGGCATGCTCGTCCGGATCGCCATCGGCCTGCAAGTACCACGGGTCTCGTATATGCAGCCATTGAGGATCACCTTTAAACACGCCATGTTTGGTTAAGCCGATGTCAAACCTAATGATCCACATTGTTTCTGATAGGAGGCAATATAGATGGCCGTTGCAGAAGGCAATATCGGTGATGATCATCCCAACAAATCTCTCTGGCGACCATGCAGACTTGAGGCGGCCAAGTCCGCAGATCGCGACCTCATTCTTGCCGATGATGGCAGCGAGGATACAACCGCTCGAGGTGGGCGCCTCGGAGAATATTACCTTCAACGGAACAAACGTTTTGGCGCGCGGGCGTAAACGGATGATACTCCTTTGCTTTGCCGAGAGCTGCACCTCGGCACCAGAGAAAAGGTTCATAATCCTGAGAGGGGCATCCGAGATGGCGACCCATCCGCCGTCATGGCTGCCAATGATGCGCCCGCCGACGGCCTCGTTCGGAAACCAGAAGTGCGACAGGATGGCACCGTCCTCAAGGCAGTACGCGTGCTTCGCCCTGTCGTTGCTTCCTGGATTGAGGATCAACCACGGGAGGACACGACGTGTCGGATGGATCGGTGCGATGGCGCGCCAGGACCTGCACACGGCAGCGAAGCGGACGCGGGCCACCGCGCAGGCCAGCCTAGAGTAGACAAGGCTGAGGATATCGTCGGGGAGCATGGACCACCGCTCAGTTGCCGCCATGGCCGCCGCTGAGGTCCCGGACCCGATGCTGATGCCGTCATCGTTGGCGGCAGCCGTGTCCGTGTGCGTCGGCTCCTCCATCTTTGTGCACTAGTAGAAAACAGGGCATTGGTCCAGCCCATTAGCCCCGGTTCAATCTAGAACCGGGACCAATGGGGGTACTGGACCCGGTTCGTTAGCCCAGGGGGCCGGCCGGGCCACGTGGGCCATTGGTCCCGGTTCGTCTGGACCTATTGGTCCCGGTTGGAGCTAAAAACCGGGACCAATGGCTCTTGCTCCTGGCCCACCACTATTGGACCCGGTTTGTTTTGTGAACCGGGACCAAAGGCACCCCTTTAGCCCCGGTTTGTAGCACCAACCGGGACCAGTGAGTATATAAACCCCCTCACTCAAGAGCAGAGCTCACTGCTCTGTTTTTTCTTCTGGCCGAGGGGGAGAGGGGTTAGTGGTGCTCTAGCTCACCTCCTATGCACACAACGTGTTCGGTGGAATGCCCGAGCCACACTAGTTAAGCTTTTCTCCTCTCGAAGCTCTATTTTCTCCGAGATTTGTCTAGGTTTAGCGGTCCGTCACGTCCCGTCCCCGTCTTCGCCGCCGTCGATCGCCCCCGCCGATCTCGTCACCGGCACCACCGTGGTGAGCCTCTTCTTATGTCCATGCTTTTCTTACTTTTATTATTGCTTTAGATAGATATTTGTCTAATTTTCTTACGTTTATTATTGCTTGTTATTATATAGTGCGATGGTTTTGATATCCGCCCACGTGGGCCCTCGTCCGGTCTACGATTCGGATGTGGTATATTATCTTTAATTTATAACTATTTGTTTTAGTGCTTATGATAGTTATGCCGACCAACCTGACATGCATAGATGTTTTATTATGTCTAGGAGGTAGTTGAACCGGAAATTCCAACCGACCGTGGAGAGGTTAAATTTAGTTGAAGAGGAAAACATTTCGTTAAAGAAAAAATTGGAAAAAATGGAGGAGGAGAAGATGGAATTGGAGTTGCATGTTGCGGAAGTTATCGATGATCACAAGATCAAGATGGACCCTATTGTCGAGAGGTTAAATTTAGTTGAAGAAGAAAACAAATTCTTGAAGGAAAAAATAAAAAAAATTGTGGACGAGAAGATGATATTGGAGTTGCATGTTGCGGATGTCGTCGATGATCACAAGATCAAGATGGATGCAATGCGGTTGAAGATTAAAAAGATTAGAAAATATGCCATTAATACCGAGGCTTGGTATCATTATGCCGTTGGATCAATTGTTACCTTGGTTGCGATTATGATAGGATTTGTTTTCGCGTTGAAATGTTTTACATAGTTTCGATGTGTATGGAGAGCTATATGTTGTTAGATGAGAACTATATATGTATGTACTTTGGTTTTAATGTGATGATGAACTTTTATCCATTTGGTCACTTAATTATCTATTTATGATGTTCTGTAATGGTTTTTGACACACTTAATTATATATAAATGCACGCAGATGAACCGCCAATGGATGTACGGTGACAGACACACCTCCGAGTACATTAAGGGCGTGCGTGAGTTTCTAAATGCGGCAGAGGCAAACAAGCAGAATGGTTTTATGTGTTGTCCATGCACTAAATGTGTGAATAAGATGTCTTACTCTAACCGAAAAATCCTTCACTCCCACCTGCTTTACAAGGGTTTCATGCCACACTATAATGTTTGGACGAGGCACGGAGAAATAGGGGTTATGATGGAAGACGGCGAAGAAGAAGAGTACGATGACAACTATGTGCCCCCCTGAATACGGTGATGCTGCAATGGGGGGAGCTGGTGAAGATCAAGAGGAACCAGACGATGTGCCCAATGATGCTGCAACGGGTGAAGCTGCTGAAGATGATCTTCGCCGGGTGAACCAGATGATCTTCCCCGGGTCATTGTCGATGCAAGGACACAATGCGAAAGTCAAAAGGAGAAGCTGAAGTTCGATCGCATGTTAGAGGATCACAAAAAAGGGTTGTACCCCAATTGCGAAGATGGCAACACAAAGCTCGGTACCGTACTGGAATTGCTGCAGTGGAAGGCAGAGAATGCTGTGGCTGACAAAGGATTTGAGAAGCTACTGAAAATATTGAAGAAGAAGCTTCCGAAGGATAACGAATTGCCCGACAGTACATACGCAGCAAAGAAGGTCGTATGCCCTCTAGGATTGGAGGTGCAGAAGATACATGCATGCCCTAATGACTGCATCCTCTACCGCGGTGCATACAACGATCTGAACGCATGCCCGGTATGCGGTGCATTGCGGTATAAGATCAGACGAGATGACCCTGGTGATGTTGATGGCGAGCCCGCCAGGAAGAGGGTTCCTGCGAAGGTGATGTGGTATGCTCCTATAATACCACGGCTGAAACGTTTGTTTAGAAACAGAGAGCATGCCAAGTTGATGCGATGGCACAGTGAGGACCGTAAGAAAGACGGGAAATTGAGAGCACCCGCTGACGGGTCGCAATGGAGAAAAATCGAGAGAAAGTACTGGGAGGAGTTTGCAAAGGACGCAAGGAACGTATGGTTTGCTCTAAGCGCGGATGGCATTAATCCTTTCGGGGAGCAGAGCAGCAATCACAGCACCTGGCCCGTGACTCTATGTATGTATAACCTTCCTCCTTGGATGTGCATGAAGCGGAAGTTCATTATGATGCCAGTTCTCATCCAAGGCCCTAAGCAACCCGGCAACGACATTGATGTGTACCTAAGGCCATTAGTTGAAGAACTTTTACAGCTGTGGAATGGAAACGGTGTACGTGCGTGGGATGAGCACAAACAGGAGGAATTTGAACTAAAGGCGTTGCTGTTCGTGACCATCAACGATTGGCCCGCTCTCAGTAACCTTTCAGGACAGACAAACAAAGGATACCACGCATGCACGCACTGTTTAGATGACACTGAAAGTATATACCTGGACAAGTGCAGGAAGAATGTGTACCTGGGCCATCGTCGATTTCTTCCGACCAACCATCAATGTCGAAAGAAAGGCAAGCATTTCAAAGGCGAGGCAGATCACCGGAAGAAGCCCGCCATGCGTACCGGTGATCACGTACTTGCTATGGTCAATGATTTACATGTAATCTTCGGAAAGGGCCCCGGCGCACTAGCTGTTCCGAATGACGATGAGGGACACGCACCCATGTGGAAGAAGAAATCTATATTTTGGGACCTACCCTACTGGAAAGACCTAGAGGTCCGCTCTTCAATCGACGTGATGCACGTGACGAAGAACCTTTGCGTGAACCTACTAGGCTTCTTGGGCGTGTATGGAAAGACAAAAGATACAGCTGAGGCACGGGAGGACCTGCAACGTTTGCACGAAAAAGACGGCATCCCTCCGAAGCAGTATGAAGGTCCTGCCAGCTATGCTCTTACGAAAGAAGAGAAAGAAATCTTGTTTGAATGCCTTCTCAGTATGAAGGTCCCGACTGGCTTCTCGTCGAATATAAATGGAATAATAAATATGGCAGAGAAAAAGTTCCAGAACCTAAAGTCTCATGACTGCCATGTGATTATGACGCAACTGCTTCCGGTTGCATTGAGGGGGCTTCTACCGGAAAACGTCCGATTAGCCATTGTGAAACTATGTGCATTCCTCAATGCAATCTCTCAGAAGGTGATCGATCCAGAAATCGTACCAAGGCTAAGGAGTGATGTGGCGCAATGTCTTGTCAGTTTCGAGCTTGTGTTCCCACCATCCTTCTTCAATATCATGACACACGTCCTAGTTCATCTAGTCGACGAGATTGTCATTCTGGGGCCCGTATTTCTACACAATATGTTCCCCTTTGAGAGGTTCATGGGAGTCCTCAAGAAGTATGTCCGTAACCGCGCAAGGCCAGAAGGAAGCATCTCCATGGGCCATCAAACAGAGGATGTCATCGGGTTTTGTGTTGACTTCATTCCTGGCCTTAATAAGATAGGTCTCCCTAAATCGCGGTACGAGGGGAGACTGACTGGAAAAGGCACGCTTGGAAGGGACTCAATAATATGCAGGGACGGTTATTCTTGGTCTCAAGCACACTACACAGTTCTACAGAACTCTACATTGGTGACCTCGTATGTCGATGAACAGAAGAACAGTCTGCGCTCCAAACACCCGGAGCAGTGCGACGACTGGATTACACGTGAACACATCAGGACTTTCAGCAGTTGGTTGGAAACACGTCTCAGAGGTGACAACACTGTTTGTGATGAGTTGTACTTGTTGTCCAGGGGACCATCTTCGACTGTATTGATTTACAAAGGATACGAGATAAATGGGAATACATTTTACACGATTGTCCAAGATCAAAAGAGCACCAACCAAAACAGCGGTGTCCGCTTTGATGCAACAACCGAGAGGGGAAAGGACACATATTATGGTTACATAGTGGACATATGGGAACTTGACTACGGACATGATTTTAAGGTCCCTTTGTTTAAGTGTAAATGGGTCAATCTGTCAGGAGGCGGGGTACAGTTAGACCCACAGTACGGAATGACAACATTGGATCTGAAAAATCTTGGATACACTGACGAACCGTTCGTCCTAGCCAATGATGTGGCACAGGTTATCTATGTGAAGGACATGTCTACCAGACCGAGAAAAACAAAAGATAAGGAAGCGAATACATCACACGATGAGACAAAGCGCCACATAGTTCTTTCAGGAAAAAGGGACATCCTGGGTGTGGAGGGCAAGACAGACATGTCTGAAGATTATGAAAAGTTTCATGAAATTCCTCCCTTCAAAGTCAAGGCTGACCCAAGCATCCTGATAAACGATGCAGATTATCCATGGTTACGGCGCAATAAGCAAATGACACAAGCGAAGAAAAAGTGAAGAGTTTTTTCCGCAACTATTATGATGATACCATGCCAACTTTGTAACAAACGAGTATGATATCATTGTCAGTTTGTACTATTCAAATTTGCACTAACAGAAAGTTTGTAATTGGTTTTACCAGAAAGAATTAAAAAATAAAACAAAAAACAAAATAAAATAAATAATGCAGAAAACAAAATAAAATTGCAAAAAAATAAAAAATAGCAACAATAAGTATTTCATTGTAAGTAGAAACAAAATAAAATAAATAAAGCAACAAAGAAAACAAATAATTTCAAATTTAAACTATTCAAATTTGAATACTACTTGCACTAACAGAAAGTTTGTAATTGGTTTTACCAGAAAGAATTAAAAAATAAAGCAAAAAACAGAAGAAAATAAATAATGCAGAAAACAAAACAAAAAAACTTGAAAAAAAAATAGCAACAATAAGTATTTTTTTGTAAGTAGAAACAAAATCAAATAAATAAAGCAACAAAGAAAAAAAATAAAAAATATGCCACCTGCTGGGCCCACACGGCCTGAATACGACTAGAAACCCAACTATGGGCCAGGATTCAGGCCCGTAGAAAGCCCAGCAAGCCCACAGGCAAAGCAGTGTCAGTTTAGGCCCTTAGGCCTGCAGTTCAGAGGAGTTC
>LR738714.1:784501392-784535342 GCA_902687465.1 Secale cereale
CGGAGTTCCTGATAGGATAATTCTTCTTTTGTTACGAATTATCTTATCTGGGACTCCGTTCCAAAACAACTTTGGAGAGCTTCGTACCATCATGCTACTGTTACTTTCGCCTAATGATGAAGTATTGGTTTTGTTGAATCATCTGACACTAGACAAAAGGTGACATGAGGGGGACTAGGGTTGTGGATCGCTGAGAAGTCGGGGGTCGAGGGGTCGAGAGAGGTTGCTTAGCTAGTGTCAAAGTATTGAAGAATTCCATGACTTCATCATTTGCCAGAAGTAACCGGGGCATGTTTGTACGAAGTTATGCAAAGTTATTTCGGAACGGAGTTCCTGATAGGATAATCCGTCTTTTGTTACGAATTATCTTATCTGGGACTCCGTTCCAAAACAACTTTGGAGAGCTTCGTACCATCATGCTACTGTTACTTTCGCCTAATGATGAAGTATTGGTTTTGTTGAATCCTTTGACACTAGCTAGACAAAATGTGACATGAGGGGGTCTAGGGTTTGTGGATCGCCGAGCAGTCGAGGGTTGAAGCTAGTTCTACGTTTGCCATTCATATATCCATCTGTCATGTTTGAATAATAATTGGCATGTTGTAAATATTTGTAGAAACAATGGACGACAACACCCGAGACCTAGCACAAGAAGCGATGTTGATGGACATAATCGCACACGGACAAAATGCCGTCTTGTCGTATCTCAACGACACCGATGAGCAGGTCGAACAAGAGCTGCGGCTGGAAGATCTAGGCTATGATATTGATGAATTCGGTGACCCAATGCACATGGAAGAAGTAGACCGTGAGGACGGCTCCGGTGACCCAATGCCGGTGCAAGAAGGAGACCGTGATGCTGGCTCCGGTGACCGAACCGAGTCCGGCCAGGAGGTATATATGTTAGTTAAGCATGTGCTGACTAGTTAATTGATTCATTAACTCTCGTCTTTGTTCCTTTTCTAGCCCTCCGGATCGAGCAAATCTTCGGTAAAGAGACGAGGAGCGAAGAAAAAGTTGAGGCCGGATGAAAAGTTTGAGATCTCAGAAATCTCGCGCTCCGGCGAGCCGATTGCACCCATCCGCACAAAGAACGCATTTGTTAATCAGTGCGGGGTTCTGGTTAGGGACAAGATCCCGATCAGCATCCATCAATGGTTAAAGCCGGCTGCAAATGACGCTCAGGTGACTTATGTCACTGATATGCAGAAAGAAGATCTTTGGACTGAGCTGAAGTCAAACTTCGTCCTACCGCGAGAGGTTGATCCGGCGAAGCCAGTTAAAGAGGAGTTAATCAAGTCTGCTGCACTTTCGAAGATGGCAGACCAATTCAGGGCATGGAAGAAAAAACTGAATACGTTTGTCAAAGATAAAACGACTCCAGAATTCGTGGGCATATATGAGAAGATCAAAGATGACTGGCCCGCATTTGTGGCCCATAAGAAGTCGGAAAAGAGTCAGAAGATGTCGGAGACAAACCGGATAAATGCTGCGAAGAAGAAGCATCACCATCGCACGGGGTCGGGCGGCTACCTCGTAGCCCGGCCTAAGTGGGCCAAGGCTGAGAATGATCTGCTTCAGAAAGGGATCGAACCAGAGACAATGCACTGGCCAGAACGTTGCCGGACTTGGTTCTTCGGGGCTGGCGGAACCTTGGACCCTGTAACAGGGTGGTGCATTTGGACGGACAAGCAATTGGAAACACCACTCAGGAAGATGCGGCAGTATATCAAAGCAGCGCATGAAGGGACGTTCTTCCCCGACAGAGAGAACGACGAGCTGACAATGGCCCTCGGGAATCCTGAGCACCCTGGACGGACACGAGGCACGCCAGGCTCCCTTCCATGGCGTGCCGGGTTTCCGGACGCAGGAGGCTACAAATGCCACGACAGGAGGAAGAAAATGGAGATGACCGAAATCCAGGCGCTGCGGGCCAGAATACAAGCGATAGAGGAACGGGAAGCAAATCGGGAGAAAAGAATTGCCGAAGCTTCCCCCGAAGCTACCCCGCCATCTCAGCGGAGAAGCAGCGTGGCTTCCACCGACCTGCCAGAGCCTGCCTTGACGGCTACTGCCAGGAATCCTGTGGATGCTATCACGCAGGCACAAAATTGCCACCTTATGGCACAGTGGATGAATCTGAAGGTCAAGGCGGCTGCTGGCTCTGTTTATCCTTCTGGACCCGACGACACTTTTCACTGCCGGCCGATTCCAGAAGGATATGCTAGGGTGATGGTCGACGAAATAACGGAGGGATTTGAGGAGCTCCAGCTTGACCACCCTACCGGTGAAGGGGAGACTCGGCTGGGTTCTTCACTAAAGACTCCATGCCTATGGCGGAAGGACCTAATCAACATTCTCAACTGGACGCCTCCGCCTCCTCCTCCTCCTCCGACGAGTCAGGGCACTCCGCCTCCTCCACCGCCTCCTCCTCCGGCGAGTGACCATCAGGGCACTCCGGCTCCTTCTCCGGCGAGTGACCATCAGGGCACTCTGGCTCCTTCTCCGGCGCGTGGCGGCACTCCGCCTCCTTCGCCGCCGGCACGTGGCGGCACTCCGCCTCCTTCGCCGCCGGCGTGCCCGAGCAGACAACCTGCTCCTCCTTCTCCGCCTAATCAGCAAGGGCGGAAGAGACCTGCCGCCGCTCCGGCTGCTCCTGCTCCGGCGCCTAAGCAAGTAAAAAAGACAGCCGCTTCGTCTGGTCCGGCGACGTCTACCAGTACAGCCAGAGGCGGGAGGCGATGCAGATTCGGTCCTTCTCTCACGCCTCTAGAGAAGTTACCGTACGAGAGGTCCGACGAGGAAAACACGAAGATCGCTGAAGGCAAAGTGAAGGACTTTTTTGAAGGGTTGAAAGCACAGAGACATCCACCTCCGGAGGAGAAGATAGATGCGGTGAAAGCAAAGCGCACTCTTGCTGCCCTGAAGCAACCAGCGAAAAGTAAGCCGAAGGGCAACTATGACCGCATTATTCAAAAGACATTTCAAGATGCCAAGCGGTCCGGAAGTACAAAAAGTGATCAGAGGTTAGCAGAAGGACGAGCTGGGAAACAAATTGCCCAGCTCGGCGAACAAGCGAACCAATCGTGCCCCCCGCTCAAGGTGTCTAGCGACATGGTCGCTAATGATCCGAGGATGGTGCCCGGTTATACCAATCTTGCAGATTACGCGTCCGACGATGTACACTATGATTTCTTGGATGTGCAGATACAAAGATACGAGTACGGGAAGCCTCTCGTCAAAAATAAAAGATCTCTATCAACGAATATGCGAAGATTGCATGATTGGTACTTGAAAATCTGCAGAGAGTCTGGGGGGAGGAATAACTTGTATTTGAGAGTCAAACCGGAGCATGACCTCGGCCTGTTGCCTGTTCCACTTGAGGAGTTCTATCAATTTTTCAATCAATTGGCCCTCGATAAAACAACGGTCACCTGCTACTGTCTGTAAGTAGTACTACTTCTGTCATTAAGTTTCTCTATATAGCTGATCTTCATTGCATGTATTTATAATTATCCTCACTATATTATGCAGATTGAAGATCGTCGAATTGAAGAAAAGACAAGTAGGTGATATTGGGTTTATTAACACATACCTCATAGATACAACCGAGGTTAAATTGCGTCCCGGCGATACCGAGACCAACTTGCTACGATCGTTGGTGGTAAATGAAAACAAAGACATAATACTCTTCCCTTACAACTTCAAGTGAGTGTTAATGTCTTGTGCATATTTGGTTTCCCTTATATATCAGTCAAGGTTATAGTGATGTAATAGATGATCTCATGCATTCGTGCGCAGCTACCACTATATTCTCTTAGAGATTAAGCTTGAGAAGGGAGTAGTAACTGTCTTCGACTCTAAACGTAAAGATCCCGAGGAGTATGCGGACATGACTCAAATGCTAGCCAGGTAAGTTAAATCGATCAATATTATCCACCATGCATATATATCAGCAACTTCATTTCTGATATCAACTAATTGTTTTCTTTGTCTGGCAGGGCTTCGAAAAAATTCACCAAAAAAGCTCCGGGACTGCCGAAGAAGCTACAATTTAGATACCCGAAAGTAAGTACTATATAGTAGCATGTTCCGCGCGCGCATCTCCTATATCTTGATTCAAGCGCTAGTTTCATCAATACCAATTTGGCATTCTTTCTTATCAGTTTGATTGACCTCTATTTCTTGTAAAGTGGTTGTGGCAGGAACCCGGGAATGATTATTGTGGATACTACATTTGCGAGTCCATCCGCCACACGACCTGTGAGCGGGGCTACACTTATGAACAATTTGAAGTGCGTAAGCAATCAATAATATTCACAAATTTATAGCATCATTTCATGTATTGACCCCCTACTTCAAATTAGATGTTTCGGATGCTGGATGAACTCCTAACACCAGATCGACTGCGAGCAATTCAAGAGGAATTGGCGGCATTCTTCCTTGAACACGTGATCGCTGAAGACGGAGAATACTATATGGACCATGCATCCATGTGTTAGGAGATTATTTTTGTAAGAGATAATTATTGTATATATGTGCCCGGTAGTGTCGGATAGATATACGAGAACTTGTTGTTCGACCAATCTCTCGGAGAAGGAGAGAGGTGGTCGATATTACTTCTCTCTGTATGCATATATATATATATATATGTTGATTATACGATCTTCTGTTTCCTTCGTTTGCTTAGTAGCTAGCAGCTAGCTAGCTAGCTAGCGTGACTCTAGTCCTCTCTATATACGTATGTGTAGTATGTAGCGTCGACCAAGCACGGACATAAGAGAGAACACTTCTCTCTATTAATTAGCTAGCTAACACAATATATGAAACACCTAAATTAACCCCCCAAAACCTAAAACCCCCCTCCCCTTTCAAAAAAAAACAAAAACCACAGCCACAGAAATGCTGACGCGTGGAAGCCTTTTTGTCCCGGTTGGTACCACCAACCGGGACTAAAGCCCCTCCTGCCTGGACTCGGTGCACAGGCCACGTGGACACCCTTCTGCCCCGTTCTGGATTGAACCGGGACTAAAGGGTCAGAGCATTAGTACCGACCCTCTTGTCCCGGTTCTGGAACCGGGGCTAAAGGCCCAAATGAACCGGGTCTGATCCCCCTTTATCTACTAGTGGTGGTCGTGTGCGTGCGCCGGCACGATCGCAATTGTAGATCGATCGATGAGATTTTTTATTTACTTTTTATGAAAAGATCGATCGATGAGACATAGCTAACGGGAGGGACGACTTCAATTATGCTTCCATGGACCTGCCTCTAGGCCCATTATCTTGGCCCGGCCTAGTCCACTCTGCCGGTTCGTTTTCTGCTGCTAAATCTCTAGCTTATATAGCTAGGCCAAAGCGAGACGAGACCTCTTCACCGCCGCCGTCGCCTGCTACTCCGCTCGCCATCGCCGTAAAAATCCCAAAGCCTAGGAGAACACGGAGACTCCATTGATGCATCATGCATGCGTCCAAGCACGGCAGGGCATGTAGTCAGGCAAACATATTCTCTTGAGACTTGTTAATTCTCACATCTATCTTAACTCTTATTTTTTGTGTTTTTTTTTGAGGAATCACCGGAGGAACTTTCCTACCCATATATATTACCCGAAGATTGCATCTATCGTTTAGATTGATTATTACAAGCATAATAACTAGTACAATATAAGTACGACCGTCATGAGAAAGTAGCCTCTTATTCCAGCGCCTTCTTGATGAGTAGTGGAGCTATGAAGATCTTGCTGTCCAAAGGCCATCGCGTTCCTAGCAGCCCAAAAAAAATATTTTTTTTTGGAAAAGCATAGCTTTTATTACTTAACGGTGTCGGGGCATATCACCCTCAACACTGGCAGCCACAGTGGCTGGTACATCAGACTCAAACTCCACACACTGGATCACTGGTACATACGGCCAGCCTTGGCCAACTCATGTGCAACTGAATTTGCACTCCGACGGCACACCTCTACTACATAGTTAGAGAACCACATTTTCAATTGGAATTTGGTATCCTCGATGACACCTGCGTACGGCGAAGAGTCGACCTTCCGGAGATCCAAGGCTTCCGCCTGCAGTTGTGAATCAGTCTCGAATTCCGGCCGAACAACTCCAAGATCCGCAGCAAGAGCAACCGCCTGGGACATAGCAATAACCTCTGCTCCAAATGGATCACTGATGTATTCTTGTGTGCTGGCCCGAGCAGCCACCAGTTCACCGTCTGCGGTTCGGGCAGCAACACCCCAGCCCACATGATTTTCACCTTGAACAAAGGACCCATCCAGGTTGAATTTAACCACTCCCTCCGTTGGTGGCCTCCATTTATCAATGCATGTTTCCTTCGGCACCAGGATATAAACCTGATTATACTCCAGTGTTAAGCTGTGGGTCCGACAAGCCACCTCAGCAGGTGATAGCGATGATTCTCCCTTTCTTAACTTATTCATGTTGCTCCACCACAACCACCAAAATGTAAGTATCTTTATGTGCTTCATTTCGTCACTGCCCCAGAGATAATCCAACATTGCATGAACGTATGTGATGTGTTCCAGGTCCATTCTCTCCTTCTCCAGTGCTAGTTCCCTCCAAACCTCCTTAGCCTTGGTACATTTGCCGAACAGATGAGCCCTATCCTCGTCAGTTCTGCCACAGAAATAACATTTCGTACTATGTGGTTTCATTCCCCTCCTTTGCATGTTAGTCAACAGCGGCAGCGACTCGTGCTTGATCCTCCAGGCGAACATCTGAACATTCCTGGGACATGGTAGTTTCCAAATCCGCTTCCATGAGTCATCGGTGCAGCTATTCAGATTGCCCACGACATGAGAGCTCGTCCCCACGCCACCACTTGCGCCCACTTTCGTTAGCTCCACATGTAGTTTGTATGCGCTCTTTACCGAGTGTAGCCCTTTGGGGTCGACCTGCCATGCCATGAAGTCGCTGACTCCGTCCCTTAGTGGCAGTTGCAGTATGTGGCGCACATTATCTGGCCAGAATGTTTCTCTAACGAGCCTCTCATCCCACTACCCAGAAGCCGGATCTATAAGCAAATTGACATACTGAAGGATATTGTTCCCCCTCGGGGTAATAACTGTCCGCGACCAAGGCCTTGGAATCCAAGGGTTGGTCCAGATTTTAACGGACGCTCCATCCCCTATTCGCCATATGTATCCTTCGCAAATTAGCTCCAGTCCTTTCAGCACACTTCTCCAGGCATATGAGATGCCCTCCTTAGGTTCAGCTTCCCATACTTGGCAGTTAGGGAAATATCGAGCCTTGAGAACTCGGCCATGGAGTGTATCAGGGTTTTGAATTAGCCTCCACCCTTGTCGTGATAGCATTGCCATGTTGAAGCTATGCATATCTGATACGTCTCCAACGTATCTACTTTTCCAAACCCTTTTGCCCTTGTTATGGACTCTAACTTGCATGATTTGAATGGAACTAACCCGGACTGACGCTGTTTTTAGCAGAATTGCCATGGTGTTGTTTTTGTGCAGAAATAAAAAGTTCTCGGAATGACCTGAAACTCCACGGAGATTTATTTTGGAAATATAAAAAATATCTGCAAGAAGATCCAGACCAGGGGGGCCACACCCTGTCCACGAGGGTGGGGGAGCGCCCCCTGCCTCGTGGGCCCCCTGGTGCTCCACCGACGTATCCCCAGATCCTATAAGTTCACTTTCGGGGAGAAAAAAATCAGAGAGAAAGAATTATCGCGTTTCATGAGACGGATCCGCCGCCAATCCCTAATCTCTCTCGGGAGGGATGATCTGGAGTCCGTTCGGGGCTCAGGAGAGTGGAGATCGTCGCCATCGTCATCATCAACCTTCCTTCATCACCAATTCCATGATGCTCACCGCCATGCGTGAGTAATTCCATCGTAGGCTTGCTGGACGGTGAAGGGTTGGATGGGATCTATCATGTAATCGAGTTAGTTTTGTTAGGGTTTGATCCCTAGTATCCACTATGTTCTAAGATTGATGTTGCTATGACTTTGCTATGCTTAATGCTTGTCACTAGGGCCCGAGTGCCATGATTTCAGATCTGAACCTATTATGTTTTCATGAATATACGTGTGTTCTTAATCCTATCTTGCAAGTCTATAGTCACCTACTATGTGTTATGATCCGGCAACCCCGAAGTGACAATAATCGGGACCACTCCCGGTGATGACCATAGTTTGAGGAGTTCATGTATTCACTATGTGTTAATGCTTTAGTCCCGTACTCTATTAAAAGGAGGCCTTAATATCCCTTAGTTTCCAATAGGACCCCGCTGCCACGGGAGGGTAGGACAAAAGATGTCATGCAAGTTCTTTTCCATAAGCACGTATGACTGTATTCGGAATACATGCCTACATTGCCTTGATGAACTGGAGCTAGTTCTATGTCATCCTAGGTTATAACTTCTACATGATGAATTGCATCCGACATAATTTCTCATCACCGATCCAATGCCTACGAGCTTTTCCTATATTGCGTGTTGCTTATTTACTTTTCCGTTGCTACTATTACAAAAACTACAAAAACACTATCGTTACTTTTATTGCTGCTACCGCCACTATCATATTACTTTGCTACTAAACTATCTTGCTGCAGATACTAAGTTTCCAGGTGTGGTTGAATTGACAACTCAGCTGCTAATACATAAGAGTATTCTTTGGCTCCCCTTGTGTCGAATTAACAAATTTGGGTTGAATACTTTACCCTCGAAAACTGTTGCGATCCCCTACACTTGTGGGTTATCAAGACTATTTTCTCGCGCCATTGCCGGGGAGCATAGCTCTATTCTTTAAGTCACTTGGGATTTATATCTGCTTATCACTATGAAGAATTTGAATGACTCAAAAACCAAGATCTTACCCTCAACTACGAGGGGAGGTAAGGAATTGCCATCTAGCTCTGCACTTGATTCTCCTTCTGTTATGAGTAAACTTGCGACACCTACTCCTGCTATTGAATCTGATATGTCGTATGTTCTTGATGATGCTACTTCTGCTATGTATGATGAAACTACTTCTATGCCTGATAATACTGTGCCACTAGGTGAATTTCTAGATGAACAAATTGCTAAGGTTAGGGAGAATGCAAATGTTGAAACAGATGATATTTATGAAAGTGATGATGAGGCTACTCCCAATAGATATGAATTGCCTGTTGTTCCTGAGGGTTATGTTATGGATGAAGAAACTGCTAGCGACTTTCTTGCTTGCAATGATAGATATGATCTTAAGAAGTTATTAGCTAAGCTGAAAGAGAAGTCCTTGAATGCTAGAATGAAACATGACCCTGCTTTTGCTACTTCACCTATCTGCATTACTGATAAGGATTATGAATTCTCTGTTGATTCTGAGTTAATTACTTTGGTTGAATCTGATCCTTTCCATGGCTATGAGTCTGAAACTGTTGTGGCACATCTTACTAAGTTGAATGATATAACCACCCTGTTTACCAACGATGAAAAGATTCGTTAGTACTATATCCTTAAGCTATTTCCGTTCTCGTTAAAGGGTGATGCTAAGACCTGGTTTAATTCTCTTGATACTGGTTGTGTGCGTAGTCCCCGGGATATGATGTATTACTTCTCTGCTAAATATTTTCCCACTCATAAGAAACAAGTTACCTTACGGGAAATATATAACTTTGTGCAAATTGAAGAAGAGAGTCTCCCACAAGCTTGCGGGAGGCTTCTCCAATTACTTAATGCTTTGCATGATCATCCTCTTGATATGCATGATATACTTGATGTCTTTTATAATGGACTAACCGATGCTTCCAGAGACCACCTGGATAGTTGTGATGGTTGTGTTTTCAGGGAAAGAACAGTTGAACAATCTGAACTACTATTGAATAATATGCTGGCCAATGAAAATAATTGGACACTTCCTAAACCAGCCCCTAAGCCAACTCCGAAGAAAAGAGGTGTTCTATTTCTCAGTCCTGAAGCTATGCAAGAGGCAAAGAAATCTATGAAAGAAAAAGGTATTAAAGCTGAAGATGTTAAGAATTTACCACCTATTGAAGAAATGCATGGTCTTGATAACCCGACACAGGTAGTAAAGGTAAATTCTCTTTATAGATTTGATGAAGGTGATATTCCTCGTTATAAATCTCCTAGTCAATGCTTAGATGAGTTTGACAATTTTATTGTGAAACAAGAAAACTTCAATGCTTATGTTGGTAGACAATTACAACACAATGCTTATATGATTGAACGCTTGAGTGATTATCTGTCTAGAGCTAAAGATGAACTGAAACTCATTAGTATACATGCTTCTATGGTCACCACTCAAGTAGAACAAGTAATTAAGGCTCGGAATGATTTGCTCAATGAATTAAATAGTAAGAATAATGACTATGTTGTTAGAGTTGCTACTAGAGGTGGTAAAATGACTCGGGAACCTCTGTATCCTGAAGGCCAGCCTAAGAGGATTGAGCAAGATTCTTAGAGAGCTAATTTAGATGCACCTAGTTCTTCTAAGAAGAAGAAAAAGAAAAACGAAAGAGCTTTGCATGCTTCTAGTGAACCTGTAGCTAGCACACCTGAGAATCCCAATGATATATTTGTTTCTGATGCTGAGACACAATCTGGTAATGAACATGAACTTAGTGATAATATTAATGATGATGTTCATGATGATGCTCAACTTAGCAATGATAATGATGTAGAGATAGACTGAACCTGTTGTTGATCTTGGTAACCCACATTCAAAGAAACAACGTTATGATAAGAGAGACTTTGTTGCTAGGAAGCACGATAAGGAAAGAGAACCATGGGTTCAAAAACCCATGCCTTTTCCTCCTAAACCATCCAAGAAAAAGGATGATCAGGATTTTGAGCGCTTTGCTGAAATGATTAGACCTATTTTTTTGCGTATACGTTTGATTGATGTGCTTAAAACAAATCCTTATGCTAAGTATATGAAAGATATTATTACCAACAAAAGAAAGATACCTGAAGTAGAAATTTCCACCATGCTTGCCAATTACACTTTTAATGGTGGAATACCTAAGAAACTAGGAGATCCAGGAGTACCTACTATACCTTGCTCCATTAAAGGAAACTATGTTAAAACTGCTTTCTGTGATCTTGGAGCCGGTGTCAGTGTTATGCCTCTCTCTTTATATCGTAGACTTGACTTGAGTAAGTTGACACCTACTGAAATATCTTTGCAAATGGCTGATAAATCAACTGCTATACATGTCGGTATTTGTGAGGATGTGCCTGTTGTAGTTGCAAATGTTACTATTCTAACGGACTTTGTTATACTTGATATTCCCGAGGACGATAGTATGTCTATTATTCTCGGAAGACCCTTTTGAATACTGCAGGGGCTGTTATTGATTGCAACAAAGGCAATGTCACTTTTCATGTCAATGGTAATGAGCATACGGTACACTTTCCGAGGAAACAACCTCAGGTCCACAGTATCAATTATATTGGAAAAAATTCAACTATTACTATTGGAGGTTTTGAATTTCCTCTTCCTGCTATCAAGAAGACGTATGACATCCTTATTGTTGGGGACATACATATCCCCATTGAGGTAACCTAGTGTTATTCGAACATTCTCCGGTTTCATGTTACTCGGACAGAGTTTATTAACAAGACCTGATCAACCTTGTTAATGGATTCTTTAGGTGAGCATGGGATAGGTGAATCTAGATAGCACAACCTTCTGTACCCTGATATGTCCAAAACGTATCTATAATTTATGCTTGCTCCATGCCTCTTTTGGGTGATATTGCTATGTTATTTATACACTTCCATACACTTTTGATCATATTTGGACTAACCTATTAACTCAGTGCACCCCAGTGCCAGTTTCTGTTTTCGGCTGTTTTTGTATTTCAGGTTTTCACATTACGAGAACTGCCAGAAAAAAATCCAGAAAAAATATATAAAAAATCAGTGTTCCGGAAGCTTCCATGCGGCCAAAGTAGGGCCGGAGGGGACCCATAGGGGCTCCAGGCGGCCTGCCCACGCGCCCCCCCTGGCCGCGCCGGGGGGGCCGCCTGGGCACCCCTGACCCCCTCTGATGCCCCCTTTGGCATATATTTACACCGTGTCGCGGAAACCCTGATTCCAGACCCCTTTTCTCCAGACGCGATTCCGATCTCCGCCGCCATCGCCATCAAGCTTCGGGGGACCAGAATTCCTGCGCCGGCACCCTGCCGGGACGGGGAAGTGCCCCCGGATTCATCTCCATCGACGTTGCTTCCTCCCTCCATGATGTGGGAGTAGTTCCTCCTCGGGGCTGAGGTTCTTACCAGTAGCTATGTGGTCAATTCTCTCTCCCATGATGTGATCTTCGTTGTGATCATAAGCTATGTTAATCTAGGGTGATCCCATGATATTTCCCCTTCCTCTATGTATTGGATTGATGTACTCACTTGTCTTTATCTAGTATAATCCCCGAGACCAAGGTGACAGCGGTCTATTGGACATGGATTAGAAAAGTATTTTCATGAGTGATTTCCTCTCTTGTGTGTTGATTGAAGATTGAGAGTCTCTTGGTGCTTGTCTTTGACTATCCTTTAGATATGTTGTGGTGATTGTGGGACTCTCTTTGGATGGCCGCGGTGACATTGGGAAATCCTTAGATTGAGAACTATGAACTTTGAGCTGTGCTTTTGTAGCCCTACATAATTCTCGTCCTCTCTTGACCATGAAGGAATGACCTCCGAGTGTGTCCCCCTTGCATGTTTTATGGGAAATATCATGTGATTCGATTATGTTAATGTTGTTGGGAGTTGCCACTAGTGAAAGTATGAACCCTAGGCCTTGTTTCCACCATTGCAATACCATTTGTGCTCACGTTTACCACTTGTTTGCTTGCTGCACTTTTTATTACAGATTTATATTACTTTGCTTTGCCACTCCTATCATCCATATTTTACCATCTCTTCGCCGAACTAGTGCACCTATACAACTCCTAGTTGTATTAGGTGTGTTGGGGACACAAGAGACTTCTTGTATCTTAGTTGCAGGGTTGCTTGAGAGAGACCATCTTCAACCTCTACTTCCCTGAGTTCGATAAACCTTGGGTTACTCACTTAAGGGAAATTTGCTGCTGTCCTACAAACCTCTGCGCTTGGAGGCCCAACATAGTCTACAAGAGTAGAAGCGTGTGTAGACATCAAGCTATTTCTGGCGCCGTTGCCGGGGAGGTGAGCGCTTGAAGGTATATCTTTAGATCTTGCAATTAAATCTTTTTGTTTCTTGTTTTTATTTCACTAGTTATGTTTATGGAAAACCGTGCTATTGGATCGTTGCTTGCGGGAAGACGCCCCACACCTGTGGTGGTTGCTCCTCCCCCTACTGAAATTGTGCCCTATAAAATACCAGCTGGTATTATCGATTATGTTTTGGCTAATCGTTATGCAGGAGACAGACATCCCGATGAACACTTGCTATATCTGTCACAACTATGTTCAATATTTAAGCTTGCAGGTGTATCAAGGGAGTTTGTCATGAGGAAATTGTTCGCCGTATCACTTATACATAAAGCTTCAGATTGGTATAAGCTTCTCGATAACTCGCACTTGCATATTGGGAAGAGATCCAGTCTCTCTTTTACTCCAAGTTTTATCCTCTTCATGAAGTCCATAAGAATAGGAATTATGTTTATAATTTCTATACTCATGACGGAGAGAGCATAGCCCAAGCTTGGGGGAGACTGAAAACGTTAATTCTAAAATGTCCTAACCATGGGCTCCCCAAAGATATAATTATTACTAATTTCTATGCGAGGCTTTCTCGACAGGATAAAGATTTGCTCAACGCTTCCTCTATGGTTTCTTTCACAAACAAAAAGATTGATGCTAAATGGGAACTCCTTGAAAGAATTCAACGCAATACTGAAGATTGGGAGATCGACAAAGGTAAAGAGTCAGGTATAATTTATGAGTATGATTGCATTAAGTCCTTTGTTGAAACTACAAGTTTTAATAAGTTTAGTGCTAAGTTTGCGCTTGATTCTCAACTCCTTGTTGATTTCCTCAAATCTTTTGCTTCACATCTTAATATGCCTAAGGAGGATTGGAACAAGCACCATAAACCTTTTAAAGAGATTTGCAAAGAAAATGAAATTGTTCATGATGATTGCAACATGCATGATCCAATTCCTAAAAATGAAGTTTTATATAAGCATGTTAATTTTTGTGGAGTGGATAGACCTTGTGCAAGGCCTATGATTGAAGAAGAGAAGTATTGTAAGCAACATAAGCATGAAAGAACAATCACTTGGGTCAGAGATTTAAATGAAATTGCTAGAGAATTTTGTGACCTTTATCCTTTTACTTGTGAACTTTGCCGTATAGAGGGTCACTTTAATTTTCAATGCATGAACTTTCAAAACATAACTGTTAACCAGTTGAGTGATAACATGATCACCTCTGATCTTTATGATGAGCTTATGTTATTTTTGATGTGTGAAGAGTTATCAGAAAAGACTTCTTGGCTGGATGATAATGCCATAGGAATAAAAAACACTTTGCAAAATTGCCATCTCTATTGTGTTGTTAATTGCCATGAAAATGATTACATAAGTAAGATTAGAAAGGAGGGAACTTTACCAAAGTATAAAAATGTCTCTTATATTTCTGCTAATAAAAAGGAGAGTTTCTCCCAAGATTCCCCTATTGTTTCTAATGATAAACCAGGATATGTGGAGAAGCTTCATCTCAAACCACCCCCTCCTAAGGTGAAGAAGAAGAAAAAGAAGAGGAGGAGGAAGAGGAGCAAGAAGGAAGAAGAATGGGTATCAACCTGGACTGAGCATATTCCTCCCATCAACTTTTATCCTAACGGTAGTAAGTTTAAAGAAGAAGGTGAAGTTTATTGCCTTAATTATCATGTTGATGATACATCCGTAGGTACTATTGAAGATGATTTTGATTATGATATGCATGTTACTTATTGTGATTGGGAAAATGATGATAATGCTACTTATGATCTTGAAAATCTTTTTGGTACCAACTCTGAAAGAGATAATATGGAAAGGTTGAGGTAAACGAATTACAGCTGGGCAATTGACAGGACCACGAACGCAAACCAATGCTGACTACATTGCAAGAAAGATTGAGGTTCAAAGCATGGGCGGTACGCCAAAGTAAGTAGACCGAAATCCATCAATATCTACTACTAATCATCCGCCTTGAGATATCTATCCAGAACATCTCGCTGGTATTAAGTTGCGAGCCCCACCCATAGTGTAAACTCAAAGCAACAGACAACTACATTAAAAGAACTTTGCGTAAAGTAAACAATCCTTGCACCCGCGGGCACAAGCATCGTTGTTTTCCCCCTTGTGGCAACAGCACATCCCCTAGACTCATGTTTCTGTCACTCAAGCTAGTCATCGAGGGGCATGAACCCACAATCGAGCATAACGTTCCCTTTTGGAGTCACTACCTATTACTTGGCCAAAGCAATAAATAACAACGGAGAACATGCAAGAATTACTTATGAAGATAAATATAAAAGAGGTAGATCAAATATATTACTCAATCACAACCTGAAAATAATCTCATAATCCATCGGATCCCAGCAAACTCATCATAGCAACAGCATAAGGATTACATATGTGCCTCGATCATGTAGGGCAGCTCACGAGGACTAATTAGTGAAGCACAAGAACGGGAGGAGAACATCACATAGCTACTGGTCATGGACTCATGGTCCAAGGGAGACTACTCACAACTCATCCAGGAGGCGTCCATGGTGGTGGAGAGGCTCCCGGTGGTGATCCTCCCCTCCGGTAGGGTGCCGGGAAGAGTTCTCCTGGTGCTCCCGATCTTGGAAGCGGCGGCGGCGGCGGAACAGAGATGAGATCGCGAAAAAGAGTTCCCGTCCCGAGGGTTTAGAAGGACGCTCTAAATATATGCCAAAGGGGGGCACCAGACGGGGCTCGGGGGGCCCAGGCGCCCCCCCGGCGCGGCCCAGGGGGGGCGCGCCGCCAGGGCGCCTGGGGCCCTGCTGCCCCCCCCCCCGGCTGTACTTCGGGCGCAAGGTAGGTTCTGGAACGCTGATTTTTTATATAATTTTTCTGGATTTTTCCTGACAGTTCTCGTAATGTGAAAACCTGAAATACAAAAACAGCCGAAAACAGAAACTGGCACTGGGGTGCACTGGATTAGTAGGTTAGTCCAAATATGATCAAAAGTGTATGGAAGTGTATAAATATCATAGCAATATCACCCAAAAGTGGCATGGACAATATGAAACTGAATCATCAAGAAGATTTGCAATGAACATGGTGTGCAAATATGATAAAGTGATATCTAGCTTGCCCCCTTTAGTGAAGCAAAACATAAATGCAGGGGCACCTCCAAGGTTTAAGTGATGACTAGATACAATGATTTCAGAATAAACGATATCACAATCATGCAAAAGACAATGCTACTTTGGAACAATGCACATTACACTTAGAATGACAATCATGCTCTCAGTAGTTGGTGCTTGAAGAAAGAAGGTGGAGACTCAAAAAGTAAAAGAATGGTTATGTGCTAGAGCTTTTTTTTTAAACATAGAAGCAATTTTGTCAACGGTAGTAGTACTTCATAGGTGTTATGCATAAGACATCCTATAAGTTGCAAGCCTCATGCATCGAATACCAATAGTGCTTGCACCTTGTCCTAATTAGCTCGGATTTCCATGGGTTATCATTGCATTACATATGTTTCAACCAACTGTCACAAAGGGGTACCTCTATGCCACCTGTACAAAGGTCCAAGGAGATAAATCGCATTTGATTTCTCGTTTTTTATAGATCTCAACTTGAGGACATCCATACCGGGACAACATAGAAAATAGATGATCGACTCCTCTTTAATGCATAAGCATATTCTCATAAGAGATTGAGGATTAATGTCCAAGCTAAAACTTCCACCATGATACATGGCTTTGGTTGGCGGCCCAATGTTCTTCTCTAACAATATGCATACTCAACCATTCAACCCATGGCAAATCACCCTTACTTCAGACAAGACGAACATGCATAGCAACTCACATGATATTCAACAAAAGTGTGATAGTTGATGGCGTCCCCAGAAACATGGTTACCGCTCAGCAAGCAACTTATAAGAAATAAGATACATAAGCAACATATTCTTTACCACAATAGTTTTTAAGCTACTTTCCCATGAGCTATGTATTGCAAAGTTAGTCCGCTTAGTACAGGGGGAGGTTAGCAAAAGACTGGGAGCGACCAACTAAGAGAGCAATGACGGTCATAATCATGCAGAGCGACAAAGCAACATTGAATCAGGCATGGAAGTTATATCGCTACTCAGAAATAAAAGATCATCAAGGCTTGACAGATTTTCTTTATAGTCTTAAATATGCGTGAGCATACGCCAAGTCAGTCAAAATAAATTCTCGAAGGAATATATTACTAAACCATACCACATCATTGGCGAACAAATCATGTTGGTACTCCAATAACACATTGGGAATCCCCCAGCTATTTGAGACTAACCATAAGAAAACCTGAACTACTAAGCGCCATTATGCAAGTAGCATCTTTATCATAGACATATCAACCAATGCAACGGAAGCAAACTCTCTTAATACGATAAGCATGATAATTAAAGAGAGTTCAAGCAACCAACTAAACAAAAGCTCTTTGAAAAGATAAGCATGAATACTAAGAGCTGAACATGATAGTAGCTATTAAAAGACAAAGAACACACACAGCAAAGATAGACATGAAAATTCTATGTTATGTTCTAGGTAGAAGTGGAGCGTGTTTCTCTCCCACATAAAGAAGGCTGAGTTCCGACTCGTTATGAAAAATTAAAAAGAAAACTAAAAGCAAGACGCTCCAAGCATAGCACATAACACATGAAGTGATAAAAATATAGTGGAACGAAAGACGAACTGATAATGTTGATGGAGAAGGGGATGCACGGGGGCATCCCCAAGCTTAGACGCTTGAGTCTCCTTGAATATTTCTTGGGGGTGCACGGGGGCATCCCCAAGCTTGAGCGCTTGACACTCCTGAATCTTTTTATCATCTTCCCTCTCACACTTGAAAACTCCCTTCATACATAACTCATCATAATCTGATTAGCGAGGTTAGTACCCTTAATAAAATAATTGTTCCTTGCTGGAAATAAAGATATTATTGAAGTTCTACTGTTTCTCAAGATTGCCAAAAGGTTTTTGCAAAGAAAAAGCAAGCTCTTGGTTTGCAAAATGAAGGAAAGGCAAAACAGGACAAAATCTGTGAAAAACAGAACAGCAGGTAGTAAATGATTTGTTCGGGGTACTTCTGCAACTCAAATCAAAAAACTCAGAACAGAAGCACGAAAGACAATTATATAGAGAACGCTGTCGAAAAAATTCAGACCAAAAAGATGATCTGGTGATTTTATACGAATTTTTTCTATCCAAGGACAGAATCTGTTTCCTGGACAGCACCTCACAACTTTTGAACTTTCTAGAAATCAGAGGCTATACTTGGCACAAATATGAAAAGCAAAGATACAATGATGATGCTACTGTAGTAAACAACATCAAGACACAACAAAAGCAAAATATAAAAATTTATTCATGTGGGCTGCCTCCCAAAAGCGCTTTCTTTTATGCCTTTAAGCTAGGCATAAGACTTTAATGATGCTCTCGTAGGAATAAGAGTTGAAGAACAAAAGATAGCATCAAGAAGCAAATACCGAACACATTTAAGCCTAACATGCTTCCTATGCATAGGGATATTGCAATACAATAATTCATTGAAGCACAAAGCAATAAGCATAGGAAGACAAAACAAGTGCAGCTTCAAAACCTTCAACATAAAGAGAGGGAACTTGATATTATTGAATAATCTATAAGCATATGTTCCCTTCTCATAATAATTTTCAGTGGGATCACGAATAAACTCAACAATATAAGCATCACATAAAGCATAGTTACCATGATCCACATGCAAAAAGGTACTCTTACTCTCCACATAAGCATCATGAAGAGGATAAAACTTAGTATAAAAGAGAGACATAAGCTCTTGCCAATCAAGCAAGTGCGAGTTATCGAGAAGCTTATACCAATCTGAAGCCTTATCTATAAGTGATACGGCGAACAATTTCCTCATGACAAACTCCCTTGATACACCTGCAAGCTTAAATAATGAACATAGTTGTGACAGATATAGCAAGTGTTCACCGGGACGTCTGTCTCCTGCATAACGATTAGCCAAAACATAATCGATAATACCAGCTGGTATTTTATAGGGCACAATTTCAGTAGGGGGAGGAGCAACCACCACAGGTGTGGGGAGTCTTCCCGCAAGCAACGATCCAATAGCAAGGTTGTCCATAAGCATAACTAGTGAAATACATAAAGAAAACTGAAAGGTAAACTAACAAGACTAAAAAGCAAAGGTAAAAGATAGAGTGCAACTCCCCTATCCTGAAGAGTGGATTCCCCGGCAACGGCGCCAGAAAAACTCCTTGATGGGCCTCTAACCCCTCGTTGGTTACCCCAAGTGGAAGGTGTGAGATGCAGTGTTGTGGAAGTTTTTCCCTTAGCAAAGATGCCAAGGATCGAATCCCCAGAGACTCCTAGGTTGAACAAGTAGGTGTCAACTGCTAACGGCGCCAGATATTAGCAATCAACGTGGACCTGCACACAGATACAAATAACTTTGCTCCCAACGAGTACAGAGAGGTTGTCAATCCCTCCGGCCTTGTAGTTCACAAAGGATTAAACGCAAATGATAGTAGTGATGGATAATGTTTGTAATAGTAAATAAAAGCGAAAAGTAAATAGCGGATGTGATCAATGATGGTAATATGGACCGGAGTCTCATGATGTTCACTAGTGATGTCTCTCTCCCAAAAGACGATAAAACAGCTATGTGAGGTAAACGAATTACAGCTGGGCAATTGACAGGACCACGAACGCAAACCAATGCTGACTACATTGCAAGAAAGGTTGAGGTTCAAAGCATGGGCGGTACGCCAAAGTAAGTAGACCGAAATCCATCAATATCTACTAATAATCATCCACCTTGAGATATCTATCTAGAACATCTCGCTGGTATTATGTTGCGAGCCCCACCCATAGTGTAAACTCAAAGCAACAGACAACTGCATTAAAAGAACTTTGCGTAAAGTAAACAATCCTTGAACCCGCGGGCACAAGCACCGTTGTTTTCCCCCTTGTGGCAACAACACATCCCCTAGACTCATGTTTCTGTCACTCAAGCTAGTCATCGAGGGGCATGAACCCACAATCGAGCATAACGTTCCCTCTTGGAGTCACTACCTATTACTTGGCCAAAGCAATAAATAACAACGGAGAACATGCAATAATTACTTATGAACATAAATATAAAAGAGGTAGATAAAATATATTACTCAATCCCAACCTGAACATAATCTCATAATCCATCGGATCCCAGCAAACTCATCATAGCAACAGCATAAGGATTACATATGTGCCTCGATCATGTAGGGCGGCTCACAAGGACTAATTAGTGAAGCACAAGAACGGGAGGAGAACATCACATAGCTACTGTTCATGGACTCATGGTCCAAGGGAGACTACTCACAACTCATCCGGGAGGCGTCCATGGTGGTGGAGAGGCTCCCGGTGGTGATCCTCCCCTCCGGCAGGGTGCCGGGAAGAGTTCTTCTGGTGCTCCCGATCTTGGAAGCGGCGGAGGCGGCGGCACAGAGATGAGATCGCGAAAAAGAGTTCCCGTCCCGAGGGTTTCGAAGGACGCTCTAAATATATGCCAATGGGGGGGCACCAGACGGGGCTCGGGGGGCCCAGGCGCCCCCCGGCGCGGCCCAGGGGGGGGCGCCGCCAGGGTGCCTGGGGCCCTGGTGCCCCCCCCCCCCCCGGCTGTACTTCGGGCGCAAGGTAGATTCTGGAACGCTGATTTTTTATATAATTTTTCTGGATTTTTCCTGACAGTTCTCGTAATGTGAAAACCTGAAATACAAAAACAGCCGAAAACAGAAACTGGCACTAGGGTGCACTGGATTAGTAGGTTAGTCCAAATATGATCAAAAGTGTATGGAAGTGTATAAATATCATAGCAATATCACCCAAAAGTGGCATGGAGCAAGCAGAAATTATAGATTCGTTTTGGACGTATCAGCATCAACTTGCTTGCTCATGAAGACCTAGGGCATTTGAGGAAGCCCATCGTTGGAATATACAAGCCAAGTTCTATAACGAAAAATTCCCACTAGTATATGAAAGAGACAACATAGGAGACTCTCTATCATGAAGAACATGGTGCTATGATGAAGCACAAGTGTGGAAAAAGATAGTAGCATTGCCCCCTTTTTTATTTTTTTATTTTTTTTGGCCTTCCTTTTTTTATTTGGCCTTTCTCCATTTTTTTTATTTGGCCTTTTTTTGGCATTTCCTTTTTTTTCTTTTTTTCAAGGGACAATGCTCTAATAATGATGATCATCACACTTCTATTTACTTACAATTCGATATTACAACTCGATACTAGAACAAAAATATGACTCTATATGAATGCCTCCGGCGGTGTACCAGGATGTGCAATGATCTAGCACAGCAATGACATCAAAAAACAAACAAGCCATGGAAACATAATGCTAGCTATCTTACGATCATGCAAGGCAATATGACAATTATGGTGCGTGTCATAATAAACGGAAGGGTGGAGTTACATGGCAACATATCTCGGAATGGCTATGGAAATGCCATAATAGGTAGGTATGTTGGCTGTTTTGAGGAAGGTATATGATGGGTGTATGGTATCGGCGAAAGTTGCGCAGTATAAGAGAGGCTAGCAATGGTGGAAGGGTGAGAGTGCGTATAATCCATGGACTCAACATTAGTCATAAAGAACTCACATACTTATTGCGAAAAATCTATTAGCCCTCAAAGCAAAAATACTACAACGCACGCTCCTAGGGGGAGGTTGGTAGGAGTTAACCATCACGCGCCCCTGACCTTCACGCAAAGATAAACAATCAAAATACAATGCGCGCCAATTTGGTTACATAGTTAGGAGACCATACGTGCATGCTTCGGGAATCACAAAGCTTAACACCAATATGTTTACTAAACCATAATCATTCACTAGTTCCTCCCACATATTAGCATCTCTATATCGCAAAAGTATTGCAAGGAATCAAACATATCATATTCAGCGATCTAAAAGTTTATGTAGGATTTTATGACTAACCATGTGAACGACCACTTCCTGCCAACTCTCTAAATAGATATAAGTGAAGCAAGAGGGTTTTAATTCTTTCTACAAAAGTTATGCCCACGCTCTAACAATTATATGTGAAGCAAAAGAGCATTCTACAAATGGCGGTTTTCTATGTGAAGAGAAACAGGCAATCCAAACTTCAAATGATATAAGTGAAGCACACGAAGCATTCTATAAAGCCATACTCAAAAGATATAAGTGAAGTGCAAAGATCATTCTATAAATCAACCAAGGACTATCTCATACCAGCATGGTGCATAAAAGAAAAGGTGAAAACTAAATGCAGAAGACGCTCCAAGATCTGCACATATCACATGAATGAAACGAATCCGAAAACATACCGATACTTGTTGAAGAAAGAGGGGATGCCTTCCGGGGCATCCCCAAGCTTAGACGCTTGAGTCTCCTTGAATATTTACTTGGGGTGCCTTAGTTTCATCAAAACAAGCAAACTATGCATCAAAAACAGAATCTGTCTAAAACAGAACAGTCTGTAATAATATGAACATTCACCGTACTTTTGATACTTGAAAATTTCTGCCAAAATTAGGAAAAATAAAAAATTTGTATAGAAAGACAGTACAAAAAGTTTCAGAACCATTTGACGTTCCAGAAAAAAATGTAAAATCGCACACTACAGCCAAAGTTTTTGTCCTGCACCGCACAAACCAACAAACATTGTAAACATCCTAAAGGCAAACCTTGACACATTATTTTTATAATACAATGGAATTGTACAAGGGGATAATTATTTTAGTTGAAAAGTTTCTGTAATTAAGATTCACAAAGTTTCCATGGGCATGAACAAAGTTCAAGGACGTCCCCCACTTTCACAATGCTCGTCTATCTCACTTTCACTTTTCTTTTTGAAAAGTTTTGGGTTCCCCTCTTTTTTTTAAACTATATAAAAGCACACAACAGAAATAAATGACTCTCTAAAACTTCCGGGTTGTTTCCCTGGCAGCGCTTTCTTTAAAGCCATTAACTTAGGCATGATGGATCCACTCGGATCCCAAGGTATATGAAAGCCAATTTTAATTAACAATGATTTGGCATTTAGTAGTGAGCACAAAGTGATATATATCATGCAACAACGAAGTCTAACTCTCTTCCTATGCATCGGCATGTCATAAAAGAACAATTCATGCACATCAAGTAAAGGCCAATGCATAGTATAAGCAGTTTCTTGCAATTTTATCGTGTTGGAAACATAGAGAGGCGGAGATGTAGTTCCTCTCTCATAATAATTGCAAGTAGGAGCAGCAAGCACATGCATATTATATTCATCAAAATCATCTTGTGTAACGGAAAAAGGCAACCCATCAATATAATCCTTAATAAGTGCAAACTTCTCCGGTATAGTGTAGTTTGGAGAATTCAAAAAGATAATAGGACTATCATGCGTGGGTGCAATAGCAACAATCTCATGTTTTTCATATGGAACTATAGCAAGTTCATCTCCATAAGCATAATTAATATTGGCATCTTGGCCACAAGCATAGCAAGCATCATCAAAAAGGGATATTGTCGGTGTACTAAAGTAGGGGTACCCTTAGTACCCCGAACTTGTGCACGGGCAGTTGCAGCGTCCCGCGGCAAGGCTTGCCGGGTGACTGCCAAGATCCTCCGTGGTTCCTTTGGAGCCATTCAAGAACAAAGTATCCAAGCCAAGGACACAAGGCCCCGGCAAGAGGAGCTTGTCGGGAAGGCCACTCAAGGCACAAGACCACTCAAGGCGCAAGACCCTGGCAAGAGGAGCTTGCCGGGGAGGCCAACCAAGGCATCTCAAGAAACTTACCGCGACGCGCCACGCGTCTCGGCAAGGCCCGGTGAGCGACAAGCTCCCGGAAGTGACAAGATAGCGACCGCGGCAAGGCGCTTGCCGCGGCAAGCTTCCACTCAGTACCCGCGCTCCAGCACATCCACCCACGTGTCACTCTGGGACCCTTCCAGGCGTACGTGGCGGGAGGCTGTGCAGCCAGGGGTACGCGGTGGCAAGCGGCGCTGACAAGGTTGCCATCGTGGCGGACGGTGGCGCCCCTGACGGCCCATTTTTGCACTGTTTGGGCGACGTCGATGGGCATTTAATGCCCTTGTCCCCTGCCGTCAGGGTTAGGTATGGAACACTGTACAAGTAGGTATACCAACTACACCACCTTTCCATTTTTTCCCTCATCTGCGTTGCCACCTGTCGGTGACCCCTTGAGCATATAAAAGGAGGCCCATGCGCAACGTAGAGGGGGGTCAGACATTCAAACACTCTCACGCTCGGTCTCGCTAGCCGCTGAAGAGTACTGTAGCTCCTGCGCTCCCGAGCAAGAACTCAATACAAACAAAAGCAGGAGTAGGGTTTTACGCATCCGTGCGGCCCGAACCTGGGTAAACTGCTCGTGTGCCTCGCCTCGATCTGCTCTTCGTGCGACCTCCGCCCCCTGCCGTACCGAAAAGGGTCTCCGTCCCCATAGGTGTTCGTGGGTGGATCAGTTTCCCCGACATCTTTGGCGCGCCAGGTAGGGGGTGCGTCATGGTTCTGTGAATCTGATCCGGCGTTCACACGGGCTAGATCTTCATCATCTTCATAAACATGCCGCCGAAGAAGAAGGCTTTGGAGGCAGCTGGTCCGTCCGTGTCGATCCCACCACCGCCGGAGCCAACGGTTGGTGGGGTAGACTCCGGCGGAAGAACGGACGTCGACGAGGGAGCTCACGGTGCCGCCAAGTCCAAGGACAAGGCTGTGCTGCCCATCGGCGGCGTAGCCGGCTCCCACGACGACCGGGCGCACTCCAAGACCTCGGCGTCCGTACACGCACCGCGCCCATCTCAGGAAGCGCGGGACCGGCAGCGTCATGGTACTCACGGTGCCATACGTATGCTAGGCCAAGATCAAGCTGGCGGATCTCGGAATGCTCAAGACCAGCATGCACGTCAACATGCCGCCACGAGCAAGGCACGGTCTCCTGGACGAGATACTGCTCCTTCTAACATAGTTAGAAGTCCGAGCATATCCCGCTCCTCACACCATTCGCCACCGCTACCCGCCACTCCAGCAGAAGCTCTGGCACGAGCTCAACTGCTCTTAGACTTCCCTTCAGCGACAGACAAGGCCGACGACTGGAGGTCCACCATTCAGAGTCTCATCACCTTCGCCAACGGCGACACTCCGCGGCAGCCGAGCACATCGCAGCCGCGGCAAGTCAGCCAGGAGCGGGCCGATGGCAACAAGACCGGTGGGGGTGCAACCACCGTGCACTCTCCGCCCCGAAGGCCAAAATCGCCGACTCGCCGGATCAACATCAACGACGACTCCACCGCGTCATCGGATCCACGAGCTCGTCGCGATCAGTGCCAAGTTCTCCACGAACGACAGCAAGAGGACGCTCGTACTCGCATCGAGCGCCGAAGAGAAGCGCGGCGTCAATCCGACCAGCGCGCTGGGCCCGCTGTCGACATGCATGCGCCAGGGGGACCAGGCGACTTGCCGTACGCGGTAGGTTGTCCTGCGTTCACTCGTGAGCTACGGCAAGTCCAGTGGCCCGGCATGAAGAATTTCAAGCCAGACATACCAGAGAAGTACGACGGCAAGACGCATCCGTCGGAGTTCCTCAGCATCTACACCATTACGGTGCAAGCTGCCGGGGGGCGAGACGACAAGATCATTGCCAACTACTTCCCGCTGGTACTCAAACCCAACGTCAGATCCTGACTCATGCACTTGCCGGACAACTCCATATCTTCTTGGGCGGACCTATGCCATCAGTTTGTCGGCGCCTTTACAGGCGGCCACAAACCCCATGGCCAAGAGAGTGACCTTCATCTGCTCGCCCAGAAGGAAGGAGAGCCCCTGCGCAAGTATATCCAGAGATTCAGCCGTGTACAGCACAACATCCCAGATGTCCACCCTGCTGCGGTTATCAGCGCGTTCCATCAGAACGTGCGTAACCGCAGGATGAGGGAGGAGATGGCGATGTGCAAGATCAGGGACGTCAGCGAGCTGTACGCCCTGGCCGACAAGTGCGCACGTGCTGAAGAGGGGAGGAAACTCCTCGGAGAGGATACAGGAGCAGGAGGATCTGACAGTGAGGATGCTGCCCCGGCAAAGAAAAACCGGCGACGGAACAACAGGAAGAAGAAAAACAAAGAGGTGCTAGTCGTTGAGCAGTCCAGCAATGAAGGTGGCACCAAGAAAGCCCAAGTTGGTAGCTCCGGCAAGGAGACTGCCGCGTGCACCAACTGCCAGGCTGTGGCGGCCGCCGACAAGCAGGACAACACCGACAAGCAGTACTGCAAGATCCACCGCACCAAGGGCCACGATCTCCAGAACTGCAAGAGGGTCGAACAGCTCGTCGAGCAGCAGAAGGCTGAGTACGAGCGACGCGACAAGGAGAAGGGCCAAGGAGGTGATGGAGGATCCGGCAAGAAGCGGCCATTCAACGGCCGGGGAGGACGCCACGGCAAGGCCAAGCAGCGGCAAGGAGACAGACCTACCCGCGGCCGCGACAAGGATGAACATGACGACGACGACGAAGACATGGATGATGTCGAGACCAGTGAGCGGGAGTTCCAGAAAGCCACAGAGGTTTTGTGCGTTGACGGCGGTGCTTCTCTGCATGCCTCACACCGCCAACTCAAACAGTGGGTGCGGGAAGTTAATGCAGCAGAACCACCTGTCGAATCGCACAAACTTCTGAAGTGGTCCAACACGCCTATCATCTTTGATATTGAGGACCACCCTGATCGCACAACTGCGGTCGGGTGCTTGCCGATGTTGGTTTCACCAACTATCCGCAACCTCAAGGTCACTAAGATGTTAGTTGACGGCGGGGCCGGCTTGAACCTGATCTCCTCCGCTGTACTCCAGAAACTCCAAATCCCTGACAGCGAGCTCGAAGAGACCGGCACATTCCAAGGAATCAACCCGGGAAAGAGCAAGCCGAAGAGGAAGATCACGCTGCCAGTGACATTTGGCGGCGAGCTGAACTTCAGGACTGAGAGGGTCACTTTTGACGTTGCCGATTTTCCATTGCCTTACAATGGAATACTCGGCCGTCCAGCGCTCGCCAAGTTCATGGCAGCCTCTCACTATGCATACAACATGCTGAAGATGCCAGGCCTGATAAGCGTCATCTTTGTCCTTGGCGACAAGAAAGATGCCCTTATCTGCGCCGACAAGATTTACCGGGAAGCAGCAGCCGCAACAGAGCGCAAGTCACTTGCCGCTGAAGCTCCTGGGGAGAAGAAGACCAAGTCCGACAAGAGCTCTGATGCCCACTCCGGCAAGCGCACCTCTTCGGAGTGCTGCGCTGCCGTCGAGGACGCACCATCGAGCTCCACCGGCAAGTGTAAGAAGACGATGGCAGCTCCGCCAGAAACCAAGAAGGTATCCGCCAAGGAGGACGGCACTGGTGGTACTTTCACCATCAGTGCCACGCTTGACCCTAAATAGGAAAGCACGCTCGTTGCTTTCCTGCGGGCGAACGTCGACGTGTTTGCATGGCAACCGTCTGACATCCCCGGTGTTCCCAGGAAAGTAATTGTGCACCACCTTGCCGTCTGTCCTCACGCGTGGCCCGTCAAGCAGAAAGTCAGGAAACAAGCAGTGGAGCGCCAAGAATTCATCGCAGAAGAGATCAAGAAATTGGAAGCAGCAGGCCTTGTCAGAGGAGTGCTCCATCCTACGTGGCTGGCCAATCCTGTAGTCGTGCGTAAGGCAAACGGGAAATGGAGGCTTTGTATCGACTTCGCCGATGTGAATAAAGCTTGTCCCAAAGACCCGTTTCCCTTGCCGCGCATTGACCAGATTGTTGACTCCACGGCCGGATGTGACTTGCTTTCATTTCTTGACGCATACTCAGGATACCATCAGATCTTCATGGCAGAAGAGGATGAGGAGAAGACCGCATTCATCACTCCATGTGGCACGTACTGTTTCATACGCATGCCTTTCGGATTGAAGAATGCTGGTTCAACATTTGCAAGGGTGGTCCATACCGCTTTTGAGCCACAGATTCACAGAAAGGTGGAAGCCTACATGGATGACATAGTGGTCAAGAGCAAAGACAGGGCAACCCTGATTCAAGATTTAGACGAGACCTTTGCAAATCTGCGCAAGATCCAGCTCAAGCTTAACCCCGAGAAGTGCGTGTTTGAAGTCCCTTCCGGCAAGCTTCTCGGGTTCTTCATGTCTCAGAGGGGAATTGAAGCCAATCCCGACAAGATCAAGGCCATTGAGCAGATTGAAACACCGAAGCGCGTCAAGGATGTACGAAGACTTGCCGGTTGCGTAGCTGCTCTCAGCAGGTTTATCTCCAAGTCTGCTGAGCGTGCCCTGCCGTTTTTCAAAATTTTGAAAAAGACAGGTCCAATGAAATGGACTCCGGAAGCGGAGGCCGCGCTGCAAGACTTGAAGAGATACCTGTCCTCCACTCCAATACTTGTCGCACCTAAGCCACAAGAGAAGTTGCTGCTGTATCTAGCGGCAACCAATCAAGTGGTTAGTGATGCGTTAGTAGCGGAGAGGGAAGCGGATGATGAGCCAGCAACCACGGCAGACACGTCCAGTGACAAGCAGGGAGCTTCCCCGACAAGCTCTGGTCCCGACAAAGATGGATCTGCGCAGGAGATACGGAAGATAATGGTGCAGCGCCCAGTTTACTTTGTCAGTTCCCTCCTCATGGCCTCGAGAAAGCTCCGCCATTACTTCCAGGCACATGAGATAACAGTTGTCACTCGCTTTCCGCTGAAGAGGATACTGCACAATCCAGAAGCAACAGACGGGATTGTTGAGTGGGCACTGGAACTGTCAAGCTTTGGCCTCATGTTTGAAAGCACTTCAACTATCCAAAGCAAAGCATTGGCAGAATTCATAGCAGAGTGGACGCCAACACCAGATGAAGAAATTCCAGAGACGAGCATCCCCGTCAAGGAAGCAAGCAAAGAGTGGCTGATGTACTTTGATGGTGCCTTCTCGCTGCAAGGCGCCGGTGCTGGCGAGCTGCTTGTCGCACCCACCGGAGAGCACCTCAAGTACGTAGTCCAGATGCACTTTCCCAAGGAGCAAGCAACAAACAATACTGCAGAGTATGAAGGTTTGCTTGCCGGTCTTGGAATCATGGCAGACCTTGGGATTAAGAAGCTCATTGTCAGGGGAGACTCGCAGCTTGTCGTCCGCCAAGTAAACAAGAATTACCAGAGTCCGTTGATGGAAGCATACGTTGATGAAGTCAGAAAGCTAGAGGAGCACTCAGCTGCTAATACTTGAGAATATTCTTTGGCTTCCCTTGTCTCGAATCGATAAATTTGGGTTCAATACTTTACCCTCGAAAACTGTTGCGATCCCCTATACTTGTGGGTTATCACCGTCCCTCCGGCCACGAAACATCACGCCGCCCTCTTCCAGGCTCCGTGGCTTCTTCAGTGACCAAAACACAGTCAACTCCTTCTCTCCCTCGGCTGCACCACTCTATCCTATACCAGTAATAGGCACAATGCCTCTCTCCCGCGTGCTCCCGAGATCCAGATCGAGAAGATCGTAGCAGAGGAAACATGGATGGATAGGTGCTCGTTGCAAGGTGGGAGGAGTAACGACGACGAGGCGGGGATGGAAAGGGCAGGGGAAAGCAGCAGCACACCATGGGATGGCGTGGAACCGTGGATGCCGCTGAAGGGATATGTGCAGGAGAGGTGAGGTTGTGTGTGAGTGTGGATTGTGAGCCTGTGGGCGATAGGATTTCTTTACTTCCCTCCTAAGTTTTCTGTCATACGCGTGGACCAACCGGAATGATGACCAATGAACGCCCAACTGCGCACCCTTTTTCCTCTCTCGCAACCAGAACAATACTTTGAACAGCCGCTCGCGTGTCTCCTGTCGACGTGGACAAAGTCATCAAGCGCCCAGGTGTTCGCTCTTGGAGAGTGTAATCTCTGATCGGAGATCAACCTCGAAATATGCGTACTCATTGCATACCTCACTCTCTGAGTTATTTTAATGTTTTCTGAGGCTGCTTGTTGATTCTCATGGCAACTTGCTAGCGTATATAAACGTGTAGAATTCAAAGTAAGAAATTAAGCGGTACTATTTAATCGATGAACAAAATAAAACAAATATTATAGGCTGCTATGCTGCCCCGCCTGGTACTTGGGCCGGAAGAAACAGCTCAAACGGAGTTGCCCAACGTATATGTGCCAACCCACTTTCATCCTTCGTTGGTGATAAAAAGAGCATCATCTTTTATATATTTCATCTCTATCTGTCCAAAATCAATAGTAGATGGGTGGTTGTTTGGCTAGCATGTACTGTTCCAATGATTTGGTCAAGCCTAGGACGATCCAGCGACACATGAAAGAAATCCCGCTTGTACGTGAAACGGACAAAACCAAAAAAGCTAGCATACGTGAAAATCAATAGAGTGGAATGAAACAAAGCAGGACGAAAATAAGAATATCGCCTTCCTTTATTAGTAAGTATAGATTCATCAAGGAACAAATAAGACAACATTACTGACAACATTACTCGGCAGGTCGGTGATTCATAGCTCGTTATTTGCTCAATGATGCATGAGAGGGTAAAGGTGCACTGCAAGGCGTGGCTCAGCATGTAGCACTAGCGGTTTCTCTATGAAGAGGTCGTGCTTGGACTCCCTGAGATTGATGGCCGACAACCCAGCAGGTTTGGTCCAGGTGAAGCCTTGCAGGAGCCTGCCAAAGAGCATGACTGTCATGGTTGTTCCTAGTGATGCCGCGATGCATCCCCGCCGCCCAGTGCTGAAGGAGATGAACCGCAATTCACTCTCGGTAAGCACCACATTGATGTTGTCTTCCAGATGGCGCTCTGGCTTGAAGTGGAGCGGTTCATCCCAAACAGTGGGGTTCTGGCCCAGCGCCAGTCGGCTGAGGATGACGTGGCTACCCTTGGGCACATGGTAGCCTGCAACAATGGTGTCGGCAATCGCGACGTGCGGAAGGTTGAAGGGAGCAACTGGGTGGAGGCGAAATGCCTCACGTATGCACGCCTTGAGATAGTTGAGATGCATGATGTCCGACTCTTGCACCAGTCGCTCGCGACCGACCACCCGGTCCATCTCCTCCACTGCTTTGGCCAACAATTCTGGGTTGTTCACCATCTCCGCCAGCGCCCACTCCACCGCGTTTGACGGGTTATCTATGGCCGCTAATATCATGGTCTGCATGCATTCATGGAGATAAATGTAAGTTAATACAATTTATATCTTTGCATAAAGGCATACCATATTACATTGAATAATTGGAATTTTAAATACAATTTAAGTTGAAATCACATCACATTGGTTGAAAATTACAATAATAATATGTTCTAACTATTAATTCATAATTTCTTATTCTATTGTTTCCCTTTTCTAACACGTGCCAAAATATGGTATAAGATCTATTTAAGAGTGCATGTGAGCTTTTCTCATGGATGACGTATTACCTTGTAGGACTATGAGGCAATTGGTCACTAAATTCAATCTAGGCCCTTGAACCATCTTAAAATTTCTCTTTAATTATACTATTTTGCTTACCTTGCACTGTGCTTTGACCTCATCGATGTTGAGCAACGGCTTGCCGTCACCGTCGACGAGCGTGATGAGAATGTCAAGGAAGTCCTGGACCCCGTCCTGCCTCTCATCGCTCTTCCACTGCCTCCAACGCTCTTCAATGACCATGTTGTGCAGTCTATCCACTTTTGTGTTGGCCTCCTTAATAATTTTCTCGTGGCCATCGAGGTCTAGGCCAAGTAGACACGGGAGATAGTCGCTGACGCAGAATGAGAAGGTGATCCCTAGGAGGGTCAAGGAAGCGTCCATGTGCTCCACCTCCATCTGCCCCGGCCCACCGTCCGGCTGAGGCGCCCCGAAGTACCGTTGGCCGAAGACAAGCCGGCGGATGACGTTGCCGCAGTAATGCCGCGTGACGTGCCTGACATCGACGTTGGCTATTCCCGGTGTTGAAGATGACCCCCCGGCGGTAAGGTTGTAGATGTAGCGCGTCAAGTTGTCAGCTTCGTCGGCGCGCTTGTTGTGGAGCCACTTGTGGCGGGAGGGGCAGATGATCTCAGAGGTGAGCACCTTGTGCATCTTCATCCACTGTTCACCGAACGGCGCGAGCACGGCGTCCTTGTAGCCGCTGCTGATGGTGTCGGAGGCGAAGGTGAGTGGCCGGGACGAGAAGTTTTTGTCTTGCTTCTTGAGAACCTCCCTTGCGATCTTGGGACATGTGATCGGGATGACATGGACACCGCCGAGACGGAAGCAAGCGATGTCGGTGCCCATATCCTTCATCACACGATGGATCCAACGGAACACCGGCTTATTGAGCACCATCTGGGGCAGGCTACCCACCAGTGGCCATGACCATGGTCCCGGCGGAAGTGGAAACGACACCGTCGCCGATGAGCAGGTGCCACTGTGGACCTTGCTCTTGGTCATGACAAGGTATATGAGCGTTATTACGATGAGTAGCTGGGACACAAAGCAGCAACACGCCAGCATTGTGGAGACTGTTGCTTGCTGAGTGCACACAGGCTTGCGAGGTAGCTTCCCTTGTTATCGTTGCGTAGGGAAGCCTACTTTGCTTTACGTGTTGCTCTGCCCATGAGGGTGAGACCCCTTTTTATATGTTACCTCCGTCCCAAAAAATTGGCTTATATTTATCTAGATACGAAGATATATTCCACATGGGATTTCAAATGTATTTATCCTGATACTGCTACTAATAATTGCCTAACGAAATGTATTCTAAACCAAATAAAAAAACTTCTATTTATAGATTGTCTTACGATTTATCTTGATAAGAAGGCTGCTACTACTAATAATAATTGTTTATCCAAACATAACCAAAACAGGATTAAAAAAATTCTATTTATAGATTGTCTTTGATTTATCTAGGTACAAAGGCTGATATTAATTATAATAATTGTCTTTCCAAACATAACCAAAACAGAATAAAAAATCTTCTATTTATAGATTGTCTTAGACTTATCTAGATACGAAGGCTGGTACTAATAGTAGTAATTATCTATCCAAACGTAATCAAAACAGAATATAAAATCTTCTATTTGTAGATTGTCTTAAATTTATTTAGATAAGAAGGCTGATACTAATAATAAAAATTGTCTATCCAAACATAATCAAAACAGGATTAAAAAAATCTTCTGTTTATAGATTGTCTTAAATTTATCTAGATACGAAGGTATCTATCTAACACTGAAATATATATAGATACATTCCACATGTGGTAAATGATTTAAAGTACTCAAATGTACTTTTGAAATAGTTTGGATCATTTACCACATGTATCACATGGTATTTTAAATGTACTTATGCTATACTACTACTAATAGTTGTCCACCCAAACGTAATCAAAATTTTTATCTTTACCTATAATAATAAAGGACGGAACCTTTCTCCATCCGTCATCTTTTTGTATCCATTGATTTTATGTTAACCTTAAAAATTAACGGCTGAGATTTAGGTATAGATCTAGACGTAAAACAATCGGTGCTAATGATCTTTCTTGGTTGTGTCGTACTCGGCCTCGCATGGGAGGGAAAGAAGCACCCAGGTCTGTTTCAAAAGAGGAAACAAAAAGGACACAAGTCTCTTGATCTGTACAAAAAAATAAAAAAATAAAGCATGCCACTATGGTTTCGTGTTGACTCCATGGCAGCCGAGCGTCAGCGTCATTGACCTCCCCGGCCTCAATTGCTGCTGCAAAATCAGGAACGAGAGAGCGGCCT
>LR738714.1:784535352-784569815 GCA_902687465.1 Secale cereale
AAAAAAAAAAAAAGAGCGCAGCCTCCCACCGGTGGAGAGGTCTGATCGGAACCACATCACACATAGTCTGGGCCCGCTGTGCCGCCGCCGACCTTCTAGATAATGTACACAACGGCCTCCTCGTCGGTGGCGACGTCTAATTGGAGCCGCAAGGACGCTTCATATTTCACCGCCGGGACTGGCGCTGCGTCCGGCAGCAGCTAAGTGTCATGTGGACCGCAGCTTCGCCGTCGAGCCACCCTAATGTGCCTCCCCGTGGAGCAGCTCCTGCGCATTGGTCGCGAGGTCTCATAGGATCCACACGAGCCGCACCCTCGGCCGACTTGACTGCTGCCACGTACGCATCAATGGGCGCAGGGAGGGAGATCGAGGTACATACTTCAGACGCCAGCGAATAGTTTGTGGACGGCGGAGACGATGGATTCGACGAGGACGTGGACGCCGGTGTGGGACTCCTCGAAGACGACACGCCATGGACACATCAAGGGGCGTAGGTAGCTAGATCGCGGTTCAGAATTCAGACGCCAACAAATAGTTTGTCGACGGTGGTGGCGATGGACTGGACGAGACCGTGGACGCCAGTGTGGGACTCCTCAAAGTCAGGGCCGCACCGTTGGCGTAGGTAGCTACTACCAGGCAGGAGCACGCCAACCCCAGGCATACTCGCATTATCCGGCACCTCTCCGACATGGCGCCGGCTCTGCATATGTTCATTGACCACTTCCTGCATGAGGCATCCATACACGAGTCGATGCGTGCATTGAAAAAAATAATATTCTTAACCCTTTCACTCCTGATGTTGTTTGTCAGAGCTTGGATGGGAGGGAGACAAGTGACCCTGTGGTGGCTGGAAAGGAGTTGGTCATGGCAGGAACAGCAGAATTGAGGACGGCATCTTCCCAGGAAGAGACAAGAAAAACTAGGTGGTGTTTTTGTGTGCGATGTGTGGTGTTTGACTGCCGTGTGTTGTGTGTAGCTTCTACTAGGAGTGAGAGAGGCGGGAGATTAACGGCAGAAATTATGATCAACTAGACACCATTACGATGATTTGTATAGATGCTAATTTTTTGTAAATTATACTCAATTTGTTAGAACAGAATATACTATTAATTGAACATAAATTTGTAAATGAGCTTATGTACATCACTCCATAGTCATATTGGCGGGCCAAGGTGAGTTCCGTCTCTGGCTTTTGTCTGCCGCATGTTGGCATGTGTGTAGTGGTGCTTTGCCGCAACCGCCACCCTAGCCGTGTGACCCCGCGTATATGGGAAGAAGACCGAGGTTCTTTAACAGAGTGCTGGCAAGTGCCAAGCAGGCCACAATGTGTTGTTGCCATAGCCAATACCCAATGGTTGCAAATAGTCATAGGATCGCCAGTGCCATTGTCTAAATCGTTGGGTGCGTGATCCAATATCCGGCATCCCACTGCCGTAGAATGGTGAGAAAGAGGTGCTTAAAAATTTTAGGCTCGGCCAGCCCGGCTTGTTGCCACGCTTGCGAATCGCAAAATCATGGGCGGGCAATGCCCCGAGGTGTTTGTGAAAACCCGTGCTATGGGAGAAAAGCCCCATCTTGCTTAACACGTTGGTACCCATGACTGACGCATAGGGAGGAGGATATGGAGTCTGACATTTGCTTCACAGCGAAGCATGAAGACTGGCGCCAGCCTAAACACTTTATTCATATCCTAGAATTCATTTACATGAGATTGTAATTGTTCAGGGCACTATTCCTCGGGAAAGTGTGCATTAGTTAAGACTTACATAAGATGCAATACACATAAAATATGCGTGATATTTGATTCAGGAGGAATCATGATTCAGGAATAATGATATTTCAAATTATTTATATGAGTTGGGAATTAGATACTATATGCAGTGTGAAATTTAAATTTCCAGGAAAGACATCCTATATTTGCTAGAAATTGCTACTATGTTCGATCAATGTGTGTCAGTACTAACCTGCGTTGCACGCCCGCACTTAATATCACGTGGACTCTAAATCGAATTATTGTTACGGACCGTTGGAATGCTTAATATCACATGCCATGATCAATGAAGAAATGCATCACTTTGGTGCATGAGGCAATCTAGCTTGCGGATGTTCGCGTTTTCTCCAAAGTTTTTTTATAATCTCTAGCTCACTTGCATATACTGATTCTATATAATTTTCTCAAAATATTTGGTTAATCTCTAATCTTTTGATAACTATGAGCAGGAATCGATCATGTCAATCTCTCTATCCACTTTTTAGGAACTAATGGCCATAACGTTTTGCTTTAACATCTCACTTTTTTATCTTTCCTGCCTCCCCCCCCCCCCCCCCCCCATCCCGTGTTGATATTTCTCTCGCCCTTTCTCTTTGTTCTCCAACAACAGTGCAGTACTCAATTTCTTTGTGAGCCGCCGTTGCGATGCACGTGCCTTAGGATGGTGGCGAGCTCACCATGGTCACCTTATTGCTACCTACTCTAGATCAACAAGGAGGACCTCACAATTCTGAGGTGCTCGTCAAAGCACGTGCCATGGAGCAGAAGCCTGCCTTGCTTGACCCGCTGACACTTGTCATCGATGCGCGAGGAAGATGACGTGTCGTCCAGTGTTTGCGCCGTAGCGATGCACAGGAGTTGTGCTAGAGTATGATGACAAGCAAGTCACTCTGGGATTGGTCACATCCGTTGTGAATAGGTGTACATGTGATGTTCACCGGCGATGTTAGCGAAGAGGAGTAATGGCAACATCAATAGGTGGTTGCTAGAGGCGTGCGGTGATTTGTTTCTCCCGTTGCAACGCACGGGCATTTGTGCTAGTAGAATAAAACATCTCCTATTTGTAGATTTTTTAGCGTACTTATCCAAAGACTAACCATAATTGTATTTCCAAAAGTATTTCAAACCACCAGGATGACGGACCATATGGGCAGCTTTCGGTTTGAAGAGATGGTCGGACCATGCATGCGGGATTCGATGAGATGCTACATCATGCATGGGACATGCATGACGCAGGGAACAGTGGGCACACATGCAGAAATGTTGTACAAAAAACTACAACATTATGTGAACAACAAATGTAGTTGGAACTCGGCACTCCACCGCGACAATTACAAACACAACACAAAATGTCTGTCCTAAACTAATCATCTAGCCATGTCACAACTGTTAAGCTTCATGCACTAGCCAACGCAACCAAAAGTCCGAACTGATGGAAAGGGCTAGTGCAATCCACATATACTGTAACACCCCCTCTCACGTGTGACGGGGAAGACAAGTCAACACGTGCAACCGGAAGAGAGCGACGGCGCGCGAAACTCACGTATGACTCAAGAGGCCTCTACGTGGACACAAAGGGGGGCTACCAGCAATTTTTTTAATAAATTGCGAAAGCCAGGACTTGAACTCAAGACCTTAGCTCTGATACCATGATAAGCTTCATGCACTAGCCAACGCAACCAAAAGTCCGAACTGATGGAAAGGGCTAGACAATCCACATATAGTGTAACACCCCCTCTCACGTGTGACGGGGAAGACAAGTCAACACGTGCAACCGGAAGAGAGCGACGGCGCGCGAAATTCACGTATGACTCAAGAGGCCTATACGTGGACACAAAGGGGGGCAGCAGCAATTTATTAGATAAATTGTGAAAGCCAGGACTTGAACTCAAGACCTTAGCTCCGATACCATGTTAAGCTTCATGCACTAGCCAACGCAACCAAAAGTCCGAACTGATGGAAAGGGCTAGTGCAATCCACATATACTGTAACAACAACAAGCGCCGGCCTCCTCGAAGCAACAACTCTAACCGAAAATTCCTTGCCAACGCACTACCCACCCTTGGATGCCTAAGAGGAGACGACGAGTGGATAGAAGGACTCGGTCGGTCCCGAGAAAGCCATAGTCTTGAATACGCCGGCGGCTGCGTACATAGTGCCCACATAGATCAACTCGAAGATCGGCAAGCACCAGAGAACGACAAACAGAACCCAAGCCATGTCTCCACCTGCGATGCTCTCAACAAAGGAACAACGCCACACCGCCGCCATCGCCGGTCCTGCTATGGACCAAGCCTTTCACCCGAGGACTTCAACCCGATCAAGAAGGGGAGATGCCGACACACCACGTCGACGCCTCCAAGGTGGGAAACGACGCCCACGGTCACCTCGCCGCCAGCTCTGACCAAAGACAAGCAGGATTTTCTTCCGAATAGTCACGCACCTCAAACCTCTATCAACAGCTTAGGGCCAACTGTTGTGGTCACACCGCTGCTGCCACAACACCTCGCCATCGTGCTCAAACCGCTGCAGAACACCGATCCCTCACACGGCCAAGAGCACGCAGACCACCATCCATCACCGGCACGGTCGAAGGAACACTTCTCCAGCTTCAGACTGTTGGAGATACTAGTCGTCAACCCGTGCATTCGCACGGGCTAGAATATTTATTGTGGGGACAAACATGAATTTCCATATAAGGCATTACATGGTTATCCGTGCACCTATTTCTGTCAGTAATAAATGTAATGGATTTAGATCCACAGTAAAAGTATGACATCCAATCTATCTATACCCATTGGAAATTGCCACCATAACAAAAGAAAAAAAGACGAAAACCATCCAGATCTAACCTCCGTAGTCCTAAAAAGAAAAAAGAAAACTGACCTCCGTGTATAGAGTCCAGGCAGCGTACATATCTCAAAAACAAAAGAGTCCAGCCAGCGTACAAACTCCCACGTTAATCCCAATTACTACCAACCATCCCACGGGTGAGACTTTTCCTGGCTGTGCATGTAAACATATGTATTTCCCCGCAAAAAAAAATGTAAACATATGTATATGTATACGTACTAGTACAAATGCCCGTGCGTTGCAAAGGGCGAAAATATTTAAAACATGGCATTTTGCAACATTTCATATATCCAATTTTGGCAAATGTCAGAAATAAGATTACATTGAGCATAGCATTTTGGACCATAAAACTCGAACGCGAAGAACCCATCCCAACAGCGTTCGCCAAGACCTACATTGGCTCCGCACTTTCATCATATGAATGAGTAGTCATGGAATAGTCTTTAAATCAATTTTACTTTTTATTGTTCATAAAAACATGAATATATATTTTTTGAGAAGGTGTTTTATTTTTGTAATTTTGAGAACATTTCTAAAAAATGAATCATTTTTATGGTGATGAACATTTTTTTGAAAATTGTATTTCATTTGTAATTGTTTTTGCACTGTTTTTTGGGCTTGGACTAAGCTGGACTCGACACATACACAGACAACACATACTATCTTCCCCTTTGCTAAAAAAAAGTCATCTCTTCCCCTAAAAGAGGACAACACGTACTCTGTTACTAAAAAATCAATTTTTTTATGTCCCTAGCTCAATAAATTGATTTCAAACAATGCTTAATATTGAATAATTCATGTTATAAGATTATGAAGCAGAGCATCTCCGTACTTCCACCGGAAGCCTGGCCAAGGAGAGTCTCTTGTTTGTTTTTCTTCCGCATGAAAATGTGCAAATGAAACATACAACTACTTCCAGTGACGAATCCTCATGGTGCAAATAATATTTCTACTTCTACACAGTAAAATAATTGTATTTCTTCAACATGAAACTACATAATAATATTTTTATTTGTACTTCTACATAGTAAAACCATTGTATTTATTCTACATAATAATATTTCAAAAAGAATTACTTGTAAAGGCGCTTGCAGAAAAACACCGTGTCGCCCACAGACTCAATGTCCAGTGGGTTGAATAATTCAATCAATAGATCAGTTCATAGAGACATAAGCATAAATTATTTATTTTGTGCAAGATACATAAGATTGTGGAATCCTTATTATAAATAAATACGAAGTGAACCTTTGGCATATTTAATGAGAAGTCGCTGTAGCTCCCTGCCAATAGCTGAAGCAGCGTACTGTTGTTGCAAGTCATTAATAAATATCATCAACAAAACAAAGCATATTCTTAGAACTAAATGCGACACCCCATGTTCATGGTACATGTGATCGACAGAGTACAGCAGGAGCTCCGTGATGTCCGGAGCACTTAAGATCGACAATGTGATTTTTCTGGCATTGATCTGGGACACGTCCGCTGTTGGTCAGTGCTGCCGGATAGCCATTGATCTGGGATGCGTCTGCTGTTGGTCGGTGTTGCCGGGTAGCCATTGATATGGGTCATGTCCGCTTGGTCGGTGTTGCCGGATAGGGAGTGTTAACAGCCACTTATCAGTCTAGTCTCCTCTGTCAACCTCACGAAAGAATGCGAGAAACCAGCCTCGCCACACTGCTGCTCCCCATATCATAGAGTCATCCCAAGAAGGTCTGGCTGGGCACGGTCCCGGCAAACCAGGCGACGCCCTAAAATCATCTCTGCCTGTCTGAAACAATGTGATTAAGTAAAATTATAGTTTAATCATCATAGAGAGGCAATCTTCAATCAATCAACCAATGTGACAAGCACCTCTACAAGACCAAGTTACAACTCCACTTCGGACTGCCCAACTGGTTAAGCATGATCGCCGAGTCCATCCCTTGAGTCATCGTCCCCATAGCCAGCTCATATGGGCATTCCTTGGAGAACCTAACCTTGCTAGCTGTCTTCTTTCTTCCCAAGGAATTATTAAATTTCTCATGGCATTTGATACTCATCAGGCCTAAAAAACTTATGCAAAAAAATCAAGCATGAGATCTAGGATTCATAATAGAGATCTTTAGAACAATAACTTTACTTTTTCACAACTAAAGTTGGGAAACTGCTAGGAATGTAGAAGGAAACATAATTTACTTAGACTTAAGTTGGAGAGCTACGAACTAAAGAAATATCACTCTACAATTCTGGTCTAACGAAACAAAGTTCAGTTTTGAGTATAGAGAAATGTAACAGAGCAACCATTTCAAAGCTGCATCTAATTTAAGAAAGTGATGAGATGAATGTAGGGGATGCTTATCGAATGTAAATGGACACCATATTCAGCCCTTACAACAGGAGTATAGAAGCCTAGACCTTACTCACTTATTCAATGATATGGTACGCGCAACAGAGGAACATGATGCAGCAGCCCACCCTGCATTTACAAACCTTTTGATGCAGCATTAGAAATTGTGACATATCTAATGGCAATGTATTTCTTCCATTTTGGAACTATATTACGAATTTTAGGTACATCTTATAGTTTGTCAATAACCAATGTATCGTGACAATACAAAAATGGTCTTGCATATGAAAACACTAACATGGTACCGGCTATAGATCAATACTTACCATGAATTTCTCCAATCCATACCTTGTTTAGGTAGTAGCACAAAAGAGGGAGATGTTACAACAAAAGTACATGATGATGGCTGATCTCTTATCTCAAAAGGGTAATATGGCAGGTCTGGAAAATTTTGCTACCCTTAAAAATGCCAGTGCATTGTCACAAACCTTCCTTGATGATAGAGATATGCCAATGACCTTTATCCGATTCCTGAGTTTTAGAGGTAATGGATGGAACAATTATAGAGTTTGTTTTTCAGATAAAGAACAGAGGGCTAGATGATCCTGATTGAAGAAGTGGAAACAACAGAAGATATTGTTTGTGAATAAATAAACAATTATATATCAAATTAGTTCTTGCCAGCAAAAGATTGGAGCTAGAACTATAGATTACGCCAAAAAGATCAGAGCTAGTAAAATATCGGAGCAATAATAGAGGGCTAGATGATCCCAAAAAGTATGTTGGGACATAGCAAGTTGAAATCATCCGACATACAAACAATCAGTTAGGATCAAAGGCATACTACTTTTTTATGAGGTTCATATAAAAGCATCTATCTAGAATCCTACTCCAAGGAATTATGTAGAGCCAAAGGGGGTCCGAACAAAGAACCTCATTATGTGCTAATAAATTTTGACAAACCTATATGTACTAATAACCTTTCCAGAAAGTACTAAAAAAGAATTAGGAAATTTTCCCGTTGAATGATGAAAAACAAAAATGGAAGATAATAGGTTGTTAGTATGCACCTGATCTCTTCACCAACACCAAACATCATCCCTCCTCATCAGCTTCAAATTTTGTTGTTGCACTGATTCCTATGCACCACAAACAAACAGTAACCACGATCACCACAAGGAACTGATAGTGCTACGGCATGCAACCAGCGACTGATTTGTGATCAAGTCGGTGGTGTTATGAATCGTATGATGCCATTGATGAGTCTGGTGAACAATATGCATGTGATTATTCATGATTTGCGTTTAATCTTCGATGCATTGGAGTTTCTTCTGAAGATCTAATCTCCTTCGGAACAACACATAATACAACAACCAAGAGCTAAATAAGTCACAACACTATCAGGTGGAGTGTTTGGGTTCAATGCACATTCCAAAATGGTTTAGATCAACTTAGCAATCAACAATTAAGTGGTCAATAATCTCATCTCTACCACGTAATTGACAGGTTTTATCTCCCTGAAAACATCGTTTGAATAAATTAACTTTAGTAGGTATGTTTACTTTTTTCAAAACCAGCCATGAAAAACTTTAATTTTCAGGGGAAGCTTCACTTTACAAAGAAATTTATCTAGAAATTAATAGTTCTCAAGTTCATTCTCTCATACAGATAGCTAATAGAAAAAAATCCCGTCAGAGGTATAATTGAATATTTATCAATGCAGAAATTGACATCTTCACAAGTAGCTTGGAGGCTGTTTCACAATTTTAAAAATATTCCCACTAATGTGTCCATGTACTTTGCGTCGACTCCCAGCCATTTGTAAGAATCTCAGCAACAGAGACACCTTTGCTAAAGAAAATGTTGTGCAGCATGGGGATAATATTGAGTAAAAGGTTCACAATCCACAAATCTTCCTATCACCTACTTGTTTCTAGTTCTGGGATTGGTTAACTCAGTTACCAACGAAGTAGTGTCAGACTTTCTACTTTACACAGTACCAATCAAATTCATCAGAGAGAATCTTTGTACATACTCTACCATGAGGAAGCTAGTTAATTTAGCAAAAAGGCAAATGTGTAAAAACACAGAAGTGCTAGTTTCATTGGAATCTGATTCCTTTCCACCATTGTTAGTCTACAATGCACCCGCAGAACTGAAGGGGTTGACGAGTTTAGAGACAGTGCCCATCAGGTAGCTAGCAGATTGTAATTTATTTTAAAAAGGGGACGACACAAGAATAGTTCTGTCAGGAAAGAAAGAGAGAGGGATACCATTGCTGCGCCACTCCATGGGTACGGCAGCAACGATGCAATCAATCGACATCCGAGAGTCCTCCTTGGCACCATCGCCATCCCAGACTCTGCTTCCGTGCTCGCGGGCCAATGGCGGCTGCTCAGCCTCAAGCTTTGTGGGTACCAAATGCCTAAAACTGAAAATCACATTCCGAAACTGAGCATTTTATTGAGAATTAGCCAAAAAAAAGTTAAAGACAACAGTCCCAGAATAGGTGAACCGTGATCTGAATTCAACACAAAATACTCATGAAGAAATAAAATGGGTGGACAGTGATTTGGTTTCTAAACATAAAACTGGTCATGTTTATGTCACACATTAAGCACATAATGTGTGTGTATTTATAGTCTTAAACATCTACCAACTAAAACTATTCCCAAAGGCAATCTTCAAGTTCAACCTTAAGACGTAACACATAAAGCTACAGACTACAATTTAGATGCCCAGACTTAGCTCACTCAATTCAGTTTAGAGAGTACGCACACCCAATTCTGGAAAAAATAATGTGAGGCCCAAATGTACCGATCCTTACACATGTGAATCTGTGATCCTCCGCTGCATCAAGCATAAATCATCGTGAGATTGATTCCTTAATTGATCTGAAAAGAGTTGCTTGGATTAATGTACTGCTAGAACTTGATATTAGAGGAAAGGTGGAATAAAACCTTGAGTAGCTGCAGGTCCATGGCGTCCTTCACATCTCCTTGAAGAAGCCCTTGACGGCGGCGACCATGGTGGATGGGGAACTCTCATGGCATGCTACATCTGTATCTGCAGCTATGCATATGAAGAGAAGGTGAGGTGTAGGGGTGGTGGATCCCGGCCAAAAAGGAAGGAGGGACGAACCTGGGGCCGCCGGAGACACGCCGGCGAAGCCCTGCCCGAAACCCTAGCCACGGGGGTGTGGTTGTGAGCGGGCGGTAGAGGCCGGGAGCGGAGATTCTGGCCGAAGGGGAGGGAGGCGCGGACGTTTGGGAGCTCGGGGGCGTCCTGAGCGGCGCCGGAGCTCGTCGGAAACGGCCGACGTGGGCGGCGGCGGCGACGACGACGACGACTTCGTGGGTGAGAGGGAGAGGAGGACTGCCCGTGCGTGTGTGGTTGCGTTCTTTTTTACAAATCTGCTCGGACCACGCGTTCAATACTCCGAACGCCAGCGTGTTTTATGCAAAAATGAAACGTTTTCTCAGATATCCACTTAAGTTAGGATTGCAAGTTGAATTCTCAAAAACAAAGGGACTTTTCTGCAAAACCGCCAACGACGTACGACCAGAAACCCAATTTTCTTTATTATTAGGTAAAGATAGTGCCCTGAGTTGGAGGTCGAACAGGAGATGATAGCCAGCTAATATCCGTATCTATATTTGTCTTCTACCCCACAGACATCAAGGTGTTCGCCGGAGACATTGGCGTTTTTTTTTTGCGGGGTAGGAGGGGGGTGGAGGCATTCGCTTTTGTGGAGTGCTTCGGCGAGCGGGTGGTTTGTCGGCCCTCGGCGGTGACAACAGGATGCATAAGCCGATGCGCTATTTTACACACCATTGAATTCATCATAGAATTGTAAGTGGATCAACCTACAATCAGGAGATCACAATTGCATCTTCTTCCTTGGGCGGATGGAATTCTCTATAGATGTAGTTTTTCCTCTACATAGAACTTTTAGATTTAACATGCCACCGACACCTATCCATCCACCATCCCCCAAGGTATCCCGATTTGTTTTTTAGATTATCCAGTTGGCATCGACGATGTTGTTGCTGATGTCAGTGATCTCATGAGGTTCTGTTTGTACCTTTGCAACCAGCTTTTGCAGATATGGTTCTTATATCACGCAATATGCGTAGCCTATACGTCGGGTGACTATATTGTAGGTTGTGTCAGGCCTTTCTTGCCGCTAGATTGTTGATCCACATTATACTTTTGTTTACTACATCATACCTTGATTCCCTTTAGGAATGATTGAGAGGCTTCTCCTCTCATGACGTACTATTGTATGTTAGTTGGTTTCTTTGATATGATGGTTTACTCTAAATTGTTTGCTAGGTGCTCGATGAAAGGCCCACCTAAGCAAATATTTTGTTCTTTTGTACCAGGGTAGCAAGGTAGAATTGAAGGAAAATTTGTGCACCAGCCTCCGACACCTTGATGTTGTGCTGATTATATGGAGCACATATATTTGTGATGAATTACTCACTCTGAGATTTTGTTCAGAGGGAAAGGTCCTCTCATATATAGTACTTCCTCCGTCCCAAAATACTTGTCGAACAAATGGATAAAATTGGATGTATCTATAACTAAAATACGTCTAGATTCATCAATTTCTCCGACAAGTATTTCCGGACGGAGGGAGTACATCTCATGCCTCACTGGATTGGTTCCATCTTCAGAGTGAAAATATTTTTGGTGTTCCAGTTTCATATTTGAGAGAAGGTATTGTTTTTTTTTGCATCAGTTTGTAATCTATATATCCTGTACTCTATATACCATAAGAAAAGTAATCTTTCTAAGCAAACTGAAGGTATATCATCATTTACTAAGATTAGTGCATCAAGGGTAGACAGTTTGTACTCTATATATCCTGAGCGGCGACAAACAATGTGAGTTATCTATTGCTTTCATGTGAACCATTATTTCGAGCTCCATTAGTAAGTTCCGTTAGTTTATTTCTAAATGGTTAGAATGTACATAGCTTTTCCTCCGTCCAGGTTTCTTTAGGGATTGGTCTGTACAGTGTAGTCAGCTGCTGAAAGAAATACCAGCATTGATCTTTGAATTCTGGTCATCGAGGACCCTCTAATTAGTGGCCGCCCATGTCTCCTCAAGCGCATGCTGCCAGTTTTTCTTCCTTTTTAAACGATACCAAGCCAGCACCGCAAGTAACCACATGTTAGAAAACAAATCTTTATTTTTTTGAACCGGTTCACAAGATTACTTTTGTGTTCCTTTGAGTTTGTAGCACACTAGGGTGTCGTGGATAAACAAAAAGATAATCGCTTTATAGTATCTCATTGCCCTGTTGGTGAAATATCCGGTACACTAGAAGTTGAGGAATGACAATGCAGAAGCTGGAGCAAGTTGATTGGTTACTCCATATATTGCATGCTGATTTACATTTTTCTTATCATTTACGATTTTACTGAAATTTTTATATTCCAAGCAATTTAACTCTTAGACCAGAAACAAATCCATTTGAACTTTGTATGTTTCCTTGAGTAGTTGTTCTGTTGTCTAACTATTATATGGTGTACACAAATAAGCGTGTGTGCATTATTGTACCATTCAGAATATGGGGGATAAATGAAACTCCCTCCGTCTCAAAATAAGTGACTCAAAAGTGACTCAACTTTGTACTAAAGTTAGTATAAAGTCGAGTCATTTTTGAGTCACTTATTTTGGGACGGAGGGAGTACTTCACATTGTATTACGCAGATGATTATGTTGAAAGGTATTTTCCTTATCTTTCAAGTACATTGATTAGTAACTGTAGTAATGGAGCCAACACGTTTTGACTTCATGTCGGATAGATGAACACCTTTAATAAAAACAGTTATGATGCTTACTAATCATCTGTGATATCTCAAAGTTTTGGTGAAATAGTAAGAGCCGAGACATATAATTCACTATGATATACTCCCTCCGTTCCTAAATACTCCCTCTATAAACTAATATAAGAGGGTTTAGATCACTAGTGATCTAAACGCTCTTATATTAGTTTACAAAGGGAGTATAAGTCTTTCTAGAGAATCCAATATGGACTACATATGGATGTATATAGATGTATTTTAGAGTGTAGATTAATCAGTTTTCCTCCGTATACACTATATGATTAGGAAGAGCATGTCAATAGTACACACACGTATCAGGCACATAATCATTTACTGAAGTTAGATACTCATATTTCCTTGATTTAACTTCAAGAGTCCAACATTTAACATTTACCATAGTAGTTTGACTTGAGTTGGTTTTGCAGATCGAGATAAACGTATTGTCAAGTTCCTGAACCCTAGACTTTCATACAATTGCTGATATCACATTCATATTTTAATTCAAACTTAAGGTATGAGTCGACTTGGATCGGATAATGTATTTTCTCTTTAACTTCATCATTCATAAGTCATAACAAAAATAGCTTCACACTGTGTATTAAACTTGAAAGTGATTCAGTTGGTGTCACAACCATGGAGGATTTAGGTATTTCTACACTTCCTTATGTAACTCAGATCTAAGCATCGGTCTATTTGTACTTTAAATGTTTTTCCTTATCCTTGATTTACCATCCCGTTATAAAGGTGTTCTTCATTTTATATGAGCTGGTGCATATACATCTTCCTATAGTAGTACGCACTGCTAAGTTTTTTTCATGTGATTTTAGTTTCACTCTTGAGATAGGATGTTCACGATTTAGAATTAGAATGATTTTTTGTATCAAATTTCAGTTTTTCTCATGTAAAGCAATTAGCTATTTCCTCACCTGCAAATGAAATGTCAAGTACATTGTTTCAAGAAAACGTACTTGCTTCAGCCACAAATATGCCTTGAACTAACTTAACCATTCCTCATTTTTCTTATAGGTCAAGTTTGATTACATTCTTTTCTCTAGACATATATTTTTGAACCATAAGCCCCTTAATATAACATGCATCTTTACTTTCCAAGGAGTCCCAAGTCCCAACTAAAAGACATATAATAATATCAACATTAGATTACATTGGTTCCTATGTTAACACACCCATGTTACTTTGTTTTCAGAGAGCTCATACAGATTCTTTCTCTTCTATATAGCTTTTTATTGATGGATGATTTAAAAAAGAATATTTTTAATGATTCATTGTGTAAATAAAATAGCTACCTGCACGGGTTGACGACTAGTTTATTAAATTAGTGTCATATCCTATATACCTAAGAAGTTCACCCCCACTACTTGATTTATCTCAACATGCAACATGTCCACCTCAGCATCCTGCCACATCAGCAAGTTTAACACCATGTTACCATTTATCCTGGCATCGGTTTCCCCCTTGTGCTATCGTCTCCACCACACACAACACCATTGATCTCCCCCGCATATATTTTCTGCATGTCCTTTCCATCTCCCAATTTTCCCTTTCTCTTCGTCTCCTCCGCCTGGTCCCCCTACATAAGATCGTTACAAAACAACTAGATTGAAAGCCCCTCAACTTTGGCAGTGATGGTTGTGCTGATGGGGCGGTGCCGCTGCCGGCCAAGCCTTCGTAGTTCGTCACCGCCAGAGACCCGCGCGATGCTGCAGACCCGAGCCCCTGTGCTCACCACACGCAACCCTAGCCGCACACCCCGTTGTCGGCGTCCACATCCAACATCAGTTGTACTAAAGGTGGGGGTCTCCTTCTCTCTATCTCCTCATATCTGAGCGAATTTTTTTTCATTGTGCCCGGAGCGGTTGATATTTGAACGGTTCTGTGAGTTGGGAAGTTGATTTCCCCCATTATTTTGTTTTTTCAGTAATTTCATTTGTGAAGATCGAGGGTTGGCAAGATTGACTACAATTCACCCTGTTGTTCTGTTTGTTTTGTTTCATTGTGGAATCAGAGGTTTGGGAAATCTGATGTTGCATATGAGTACAAGTCATCCTTCGGAGGCCATGATTTCTTATATGATGTGTACAAGTTTGGATTATGGAAGTACTCTTCCATTTCTAGGTCTGTTTTACTAGACTTTCTAGTCTGTATCCTTGCAGGTCACTACATAGGAAGTGTTTGATTTTTCACTGATTGGAAATCATAAATTCAGACTTTGGTGTATATTGGATAACACATCACGCTTATGAGAGTTGGGAAATTTGGGAATGCTCATGTAGAACTTAAGGAGTGAGGCAGGTATTTTGTTTATTAATCTGAATTTCATTATACTTGCATCACTTTGGCTCTACACTCTTACCCCGATGCAGACAAACTACGTGCACTTTTACAGCCAGTACACATGTACCATTTGCTTGCCGTTTACCACATCTTAACACTTTAAAGGTCATCGTAAGTTTTAGGCTGCTGGCTGCATGACCTCTGTTAGATGCTAATTGCAAAATTCGTTTTCACCTGCAGGCAACAGTTGTTACGAGACTTCACCTAATATAATGTCCTAACAAAATACCATTTTTACTCCAATGAATTTTCCCTGTTTGTCAATAAACCCACAAGTCAATGGACATTGGCAATGGCTTCATCATGTTCAAATTCAACCAATGGTAGCATGTCTTCTATTCATTCATTGAAACCCTCGCATTCAGTCAATGGACATTGACAATGGCCGCCGTGGTGGGCTTCAGCTATAGCAGGTTCCTGGAATTTGAGCTGGTGGCCGCACACCCGGATCTGGTCCACGCTATCATTATCTCTAGCAGCACGGTCAAGCACACTAGATCCATGAAGGACAACTTGCTGGGAAGGCTCGACGGTGCACTAGTAGATAAAGGGTCTTTAGCCCCGGTTCATTTGGGCCTTTTAGCCCCGGTTCCAGAACCGGGACAAGAGGGTCGGTACTAATGCTCTGACCCTTTAGTCCCGGTTCAATCTAGAACCGGGGCAGAAGGGTGTCCACGTGGCCTGTGCACCGAGTCCAGGCAGGAGGGGCTTTAGTCCCGGTTGGTGGTACCAACCGGGACCAAAAGGCATCCACGCGTCAGCATTTCTGTGGCTGTGGTTTTTGTTTTTTTTTGAAAGGGGAGGGGGGGGGGTTTAGGTTTTGGGGGTTAATTTAGGTGTTTCATATATTGTGTTAGCTAACTAATTAATAGAGAGAAGTGTTCTCTCTTATGTCCGTGCTTGGTCGACGCTACATACTACACATACGTATATAGAGAGGACTAGAGTCACGCTAGCTAGCTAGCTAGCTGCTAGCAACTAAGCAAACGAAGGAAACAGAAGATCGTATAATCAACATATATATATATATATATGCATACAGAGAGAAGTAATATCGACCACCTCTCCTTCTCCGAGAGATTGGTCAAACAACAAGTTCTCGTATATCTATCCGACACTTACCTGGCTAGCATTTGAGTCATGTCCGCATACTCCTCGGGATCTTTACGTTTAGAGTCGAAGACAGTTACTACTCCCTTCTCAAGCTTAATCTCTAAGAGAATATAGTGGAAGCTGCGCACGAATGCATGAGATCATCAATTACATCACTATAACCTTGACTGATATATAAGGGAAACCAAATATGCACAAGACATTAACACTCACTTGAAGTTGTAAGGAAAGAGTATTATATCTTTGTTTTCATTTACCACCAACGATCGTAGCAAGTTGGTCTCGGTATCGTCGGGACGCAATTTAACCTCGGTTGCATCTATGAGGTATGTGTTAATAAACCCAATATCACCTACTTGTCTTTTCTTCAATTCGACGATCTTCAATCTGCATAATATAGTGAGGATAATTATAAATACATGCAATGAAGATCAGCTATATAGAGAGACTTAATGACAGAAGTAGTACTACTTACAGACAGTAGCAGGTGACCGTTGTTTTATCGAGGGCCAATTGATTGAAAAATTGATAGAACTCCTCGAATGGAACAGGCAACAGGTCAATTCCAACGAGGTCATGCTCCGGTTTAACTCTCAAATACAAGTTATTCCTCCCCCCAGACTCTCTGCAGATTTTCATGTACCAATCATGCAATCTTCGCATATTCGTTGATAGAGATCTTTCATTTTTGACGAGAGGCTTTTTGTACTCGTATCTTTCTATCTGCACTTCCAAGAAATCATAGTGTACATCGTCGGACGCGTAATCTGCAAGATTGGTATAACCGGGCACCATCCTCGGATCATTAGCGACAATGTCGCTAGACACCTTGAGCGGGGGGCACGATTGGTCCGCTTGTTCGCCGAGCTGGGCAATTTGTTTCCCAGCTCGCCCTTCTGCTAACCTCTGATCACTTTTAGTACTTCCCGACCGCTTCGCTGCTTGATATGACTTTTGGATCATGCGGTCATAGTTGTCCTGCGGCTTACTTTGCGCTGGTTGCTTCAGGGCAGCAAGAGTGCGCTTTGCTTTCACCGCATCTATCTTCTCCTCCGGAGGTGGATGTCTTTGTGCTTTCAACCCTTTAAAAAAGTCCTTCACTTGGCCTTGAGCGATCTTCGTGTTTTCCTCGTCGGACCTCTCGTACGGTAACTTCTCTAGAGGCGTGAGAGAAGGACCGAATTTGCATCGCCTCCCGCCTCTGGCACTGGTAGACGTCGCCGGACCAGACGAAGCGGCTGTCTTTTTTACTTGCTTACGCGCCAGAGCAGGAGCAGCCGGAGCGGCGGCAGGTCTCTTCCCCCCTTGCTGATTAGGCGGTGAAGGAGGAGCAGGCTGGCTGCTCGGGCGCGCCTGCGGCGAAGGAGGAGGAGTGCCGCCACGCGCCGGCGGCGAAGGAGGCGGAGTGCCGCCACGCGCCGGAGAAGGAGCCGGAGTGCCCTGATGGTCACTCGCCGGAGGAGGAGGCGGTGGAGGAGGCAGAGTGCCCTGACTCGCCGGAGGAGGAGGAGGAGGCGAAGGCGTCCAGTTGAGAATGTTGATTAGGTCCTTCCGCCATAGGCATGGAGTCTTCAGTGAAGAACCCAGCCGAGTCTGCCCTTCACCGGTAGGGTGGTCAAGCTGGAGCTCCTCAAATCCCTCCGTTATTTCGTCGACCATCACCCTAGCATATCCTTCTGGAATCGGCCGGCAGTGAAAAGTGTCGTCGGGTCCAGAAGGATAAACAGAGCGAGCAGCCGCCTTGACCTTCAGAATCATCCACTGTGCCATAAGGTGGCAATTTTGTGCCTGCGTGATAGCATCCACAGAATTCCTGGCAGTAGCCGTCAAGGCAAGCTCTGGCTGAAGCAGCTCGGTGGAAGCCACGCTGCTTCTCCGCTGAGATGGCGGGGTAGCTTCGGGGGAAGCTTCGGCAATTCTTTTCTCCCGATTTGCTTCCCGTTCCTCTATCGCTTGTATTCTGGCCCGCAGCGCCTGGATTTCAGTCTGCTCCATTTTCTTCCTCCTGTCGTGGCATTTGTAGCCTCCTGCGTCCGGAAACCCAGCACGCCACGGAAGGGAGCCTGGCGTGCCTCGTGTCCGTCCAGGGTGCTCAGGATTCCCAAGGGCCATTGTCAGCTCGTCGTTCTCTCTGTCGGGGATGAACGTCCCTTCATGCGCTGCTTTGATATACTGTCGCATCTTCCTGAGTGGTGTTTCCAATTGCTTGTCCGTCCAAATGCACCACCCTGTTACAGTGTCCAAGGTTCCGCCAGCCCCGAAGAACCAAGTCCGGCAATGTTCTGGCCAGTGCATTGTCTCTGGTTCGATCCCTTTCTGAAGCAGATCATTCTCAGCCTTGGCCCACTTAGGCCGGGCTACGAGGTAGCCGCCCTTCCCCGTGCGATGGTGATGCATCTTCTTCGCAGCATTTATCCGGTTTGTCTCCGACATCTTCTAACTCTTTTCCGACTTCTTATGGGCCACAAATGCGGGCCAGTCATCTTTGATCTTCTCATATATGCCCACGAATTCTGGAGTCTTTTTATCTTTGACAAACTTATTCAGTTTTTTCTTCCATGCCCTGAATTGGTCTGCCATCTTCGAAAGTGCAGCAGACTTGATTAACTCCTCTTTAACTGGGTTCGCCGGATCAACCTCTCGCGGTAGGACGAAATTTGACTTCAGCTCAGTCCAAAGATCTTCTTTCTGCATATCAGTGACATAAGTCACCTGAGCGTCGTTTGCAGCCGGCTTTAACCATTGATGGATGCTGATCGGGATCTTGTCCCTAACCAGAACCCCGCATTGATTAACAAATGCGTTCTTTGTCCGGATGGGTGCAATCGGCTCGCCGGAGCGCGAGATTTCTAAGATCTCAAACTTTTCATCCGGCCTCAACTTTTTCTTCGCTCCTCGTCTCTTTACCGAAGATTTGCTCGATCCGGAGGGCTAGAAAAAGGAACAAAGACGAGAGTTAATGAATGAATCAATTAACTAGTCAGCACATGCTTAACTAACATATATACCTCCTGGCCGGACTCGGTTCGGTCACCGGAGCCAGCATCACGGTCTCCTTCTTGCACCGGCATTGGGTCACCGGAGCCGTCCTCACGGTCTACTTCTTCCCTGTGCATTGGGTCACCGAATTCATCAATATCATAGCCTAGATCTTCCAGCTGCAGCTCTTGTTCGACCTGCTCATCGGTGTCGTTGAGATACGACAAGACGGCATTTTGTCCGTGTGCGATTATGTCCATCAACAACGCTTCTTGTGCTAGGTCTTGGGTGTTGTCTTCCATTGTTTCTACAAATATTTACAACATGCCAATTATTATTCAAACATGACAGATGGATATATTAATGGCAAACGTAGAACTAGCTTCAACCCTCGACTGCTCGGCGATCCAAAAACCCTAGACCCCCTCATGTCACATTTTGTCTAGTGTCAAAGGATTCAACAAAACCAATACTTCATCATTAGGCGAAAGTAACAGTAGCATGATGGTACGAAGCTCTCCAAAGTTGTTTTGGAACGGAGTCCCCGGATAAGATAATTCGTAACAAAAGACGGATTATCCTATCAGGGACTTCGTTCCAGAACAACTTTGCATAACTTTGTACCAAAATGCCCCGGTTACTTCTGGCAAATGATGAAGTCATGGAATTCTTCAATACTTTGACACTAGCTAGGCAACCTCTCTCGACCCCTCGACCCCCGACTTCTCGGCGATCCACAACCCTAGTCCCCCTCATGTCACCTTTTGTCTAGTGTCAAATGATTCAACAAAACCAATACTTCATCATTAGGCGAAAGTAACAGTAGCATGATGGTACGAAGCTCTCCAAAGTTGTTTTGGAACGAAGTCCCTGATAAGATAATCCGTAACAAAAGACGGATTATCCTATCAGGAACTCCGTTCCAGAACATCTTTGCATAACTTCGTACCAACATGCCCCGGTTACTTCTGGCAAATGATGAAGTCATGGAATTCTTCAATACTTTGACACTAGCTAGGCAACCTCTCGACCCCCCCGACTTCTCGGCGATCCACAACCCTAGACACCCTCATGTCACATTTTGTCTAGTGTCAAAGGATTCAACAAACCAATACTTCATCATTAGGCGAAAGTAACAGTAGCATGATGGTACGAAGCTCTCCAAAGTTGTTTTGGAACGGAGTCCCAGATAAGATAATCCGTAACAAAAGACGGATTATCCTATCAGGAACTCCGTTCCAAAACATCTTTGCATAACTTCGTACCAACATGCCCCCGTTACTTCTGGCAAATGATGAAGTCATGGAATTTTTCAATACTTTGACACTAGCTAGGCAACCTCTCTCGACCCCTCGACCCCCGACTGCTCGGCGATCCACAACCCTAGACACCCTCATGTCACATTTTGTCTAGTGTCAAAGGATTCAACAAAACCAATACTTCATCATTAGGCGAAAGTAACAGTAGCATGATGGTACGAAGCTCTCCAAAGTTATTTTGGAACGGAGTCCTAGATAGGATAATTCGTAACAAAAGACGGATTATTCTATCAGGAACTCCGTTCCAAAATATCTTTGCATAACTTTGTACCAAAATGCCCCGGTTACTTCTGGCAAATGATGAAGTCATGGAATTCTTCAATACTTTGACACTAGCTAGGCAACCTCTCTCGACCCCTCGACCCCCGACTTCTCGGCGATCCACAACCCTAGTCCCCCTCATGTCACCTTTTGTCTAGTGTCAAATGATTCAACAAAACCAATACTTCATCATTAGGCGAAAGTAACAGTAGCATGATGGTACGAAGCTCTCCAAAGTTGTTTTGGAACGAAGTCCCAGATAAGATAATCCGTAACAAAAGACGGATTATCCTATCAGGAACTCCGTTCCAGAACATCTTTGCATAACTTCGTACCAACATGCCCTGGTTACTTCTGGCAAATGATGAAGTCATGGAATTCTTCAATACTTTGACACTAGCTAGGCAACCTCTCGACCCCCCCGACTTCTCGGCGATCCACAACCCTAGACACCCTCTCATGTCACATTTTGTCTAGTGTCAAAGGATTCAACAAACCAATACTTCATCATTAGGCGAAAGTAACAGTAGCATGATGGTACGAAGCTCTCCAAAGTTGTTTTGGAACGGAGTCCCCGGATAAGATAATTCGTAACAAAAGACGGATTATCCTATCAGGGACTTCGTTCCAGAACAACTTTGCATAACTTTGTACCAAAATGCCCCGGTTACTTCTGGCAAATGATGAAGTCATGGAATTCTTCAATACTTTGACACTAGCTAGGCAACCTCTCTCGACCCCTCGACCCCCGACTTCTCGGCGATCCACAACCCTAGTCCCCCTCATGTCACCTTTTGTCTAGTGTCAAATGATTCAACAAAACCAATACTTCATCATTAGGCGAAAGTAACAGTAGCATGATGGTACAAAGCTCTCCAAAGTTGTTTTGGAACGAAGTCCCAGATAAGATAATCTGTAACAAAAGACGGATTATCCTATCAGGAACTCCGTTCCAGAACATCTTTGCATAACTTCGTACCAACATGCCCCGGTTACTTCTGGCAAATGATGAAGTCATGGCTTCAATACTTTGACACTAGCTAGGAAACCTCTCGACCCCCCCGACTTCTCGGCGATCCACAACCCTAGACCCCCTCATGTCACATTTTGTCTAGTGTCAAAGGATTCAACAAACAAATACTTCATCATTAGGCGAAAGTAACAGTAGCATGATGGTACGAAGCTCTCCAAAGTTGTTTTGGAACGGAGTCCCAGATAAGATAATCCGTAACAAAAGATGGATTATCCTATCAGGGACTTCGTTCCAGAACAACTTTGCATAACTTTGTACCAAAATGCCCCGGTTACTTCTAGCAAATGATGAAGTCATGGAATTCTTCAATACTTTGACACTAGCTAGGCAACCTCTCTCGACCCCTCGACCCCCGACTTCTCGGCGATCCACAACCCTAGTCCCCCTCATGTCACCTTTTGTCTAGTGTCAAATGATTCAACAAAACCAATACTTCATCATTAGGCGAAAGTAACAGTAGCATGATGGTACGAAGCTCTCCAAAGTTGTTTTGGAACGAAGTCCCAGATAAGATAATCCGTAACAAAAGACGGATTATCCTATCAGGAACTCCGTTCCAAAACATCTTTGCATAACTTCGTACCAACATGCCCCGGTTACTTCTGGCAAATGATGAAGTCATGGAATTTTTCAATACTTTGACACTAGCTAGGCAACCTCTCTCTCGACCCCCGACTGCTCGGCGATCCACAACCCTAGACCCCCGACTGCTAGGCAACCTCTCGACCCCTCGCCCTTCGGCCTCTCGGTCCCTCGACGACCCTCGACCCCTCGACCTTCGGCCTCTCGGTCCCTCGACGACCCTCGACACCGCCCCCCCCCCTAATGTCGAAGTTATCGGGGAGGGTGTATATCGACATAGACATATCCGATAAAAAAAAGAGGAAGAAGAAGAAAAAAGGAACCGCTAGAGGAGAAGATCGAAGAAAAAAAAAGAAAAAAAAAGGAGAAGAAGAAAGGAATAGAGGAGAAGAATTTTCTCCTCTATTTCCTTTCTTCTTCTCCTCTTTTTTTCTTTTTTTTCTTCTTCTTATTTATTTCTCCTCTTCTTCCTCTCCTCTTCTTCTTTCTTTCCTCTTTCTTATTTTCTTCTTTCCTATCCTTCTTTTTCTAAATTTGTAACTTTTGCATATATAAAACTTTCTATATATATTTAGCATATATAAACAAAAAACTATATAGCCACATACACATATATATACATCACATATACACACATCACATATATACAGCAACTTCCTAAGAAAAAATATATTTATATACAAATACATATATATTTAACATATATATTTAGCAAATTCCTAAGAAAAAAAGATATACACATACATATAAATACAGCAACTATATATACTGCAATTTATATAAACATAAAAAAAATATACACATATATACATATATACACAGCAACTATATATATATACAACAATATTAAACATAAAAAAAGGGTGCCCCTCACATCGGCGGGGCTGGGCGGCGCGACGGCGGCGGGGCGGGGCGGCGACGAGGCGGCGTCGGGGCGGGGCGCGCGGCGCGACGGCGACGGGCCGGCCGGGGCGCGGCGACGGCGCGGGGCGCGGCGACGGCGCGGGGCGAGGCGACGAGGCGGCGTCGGGGCGGCGTCGGGGGCGACGGCGACGGCGACGGGGCGACGGGGGCGACGGCGACGGCGACGTATGGGGGCGCGGAAGGAGAGGGAGGCGTCGGGGCGGGGAAGAAGAACTGAACGAAATTTTCGCAAGTGTTAGTTTATATAGGAGGCGTATTAGTCCCGGTTGGTGGCTGAAACCGAGACTTATACCCCCCTTTAGTCCCGGTTGCTGCCACCAACCGGGACTAAAGGTCCCTTTTCAGCAGCCCAAAGGGCGGGAAGGAGGGGCCTTTAGTCCCGGTTGCTGCCACCAACCGGGACTAAAGGGGGGTATTAGTCCCGGTTTCAGCCAGCAACCGGGACTAATGCCACCCTTTAGTCCCGGTTGGTGGCACCAACCGGGACTAAAGGCTTTGCTGCGATGCGGTGGGAAGTTTAGTCCCACCTCGCTAGTTGAGGGAGAGCAGCACCAGTTTATAAGCCCCGCTGCCTCTCTCATCTCGAACTCCTCTATACTGCAGGCCTAAGGGCCTAAACTGACACTGATTTGCCTGTGGTCTTGCTGGGCTTTCTACGGGCCTGAATCCTGGCCCATGGTTGGGTTTCTAGTCGTATTCAGGCCGTGTGGGCCCAGCAGGTGGCATATTTTTTATTTTTTTTATTTGTTGCTTTATTTTTTAGTTTTGTTTCTACTTTCAACAAAATACTTACTGTTGCTATTTTTATTTATTTGTTTTCTTTGTTGCTTTATTTATTTGATTTTGTTTCTACTTACAAAAAAATACTTATTGTTGCTATTTTTTTTCAAGTTTTTTTGTTTTGTTTTCTGCATTATTTATTTTCTTTTGTAAAACCAATTACAAACTTTCTGTTAGTGCAAGTAGTATTCAAATTTGAATAGTTTAAATTTGAAATTATTTGTTTTCTTTGTTGCTTTATTTATTTTATTTTGTTTCTACTTACAATGAAATACTTATTGTTGCTATTTTTTATTTTTTTGCAAGTTTTTTTTGTTTTCTGCATTATTTATTTTCTTTTGTTTTTTGTTTTATTTTTTAATTCTTTCTGGTAAAACCAATTACAAACTTTATGTTAGAGCAAACTTGAATAGTATAAACTGACAATGGTATCATACTCGTTTGTTACAAAGTTGGCATGGTATCATCATAATAGTTGCGGAAAAAAGTCTTCACTTTTTCTTCGCTTGTGTCATTTGCTTATTGCGCCGTAACCATGGATAATCTTCATCGTTTATCAGGATGCTTGGGTCAGCCTTGACTTTGAAGGGAGGAATTTCATGAAACTTTTCATAATCTTCAGACATATCTGTCTTGCCCTCCACTCCCAGGATGTCCCTTTTTCCTGAAAGAACTATGTGGCGCTTTGGCTCATCGTATGATGTATTCGCTTCCTTATCTTTTCTTTTTCTCGGTCTGGTAGACATGTCCTTCACATAGATAACCTGTGCCACATCATTGGCTAGGACGAACGGTTCGTCAGTGTATCCAAGATTTTTCAGATCCACTGTTGTCATTCCGTACTGTGGGTCTACCTGTACCCCGCCTCCAGACAGATTGACCCATTTACACTTAAACAAAGGGACCTTAAAATCATGTCCGTAGTCAAGTTCCCATATGTCCACTATGTAACCATAATATGTGTCCTTTCCCCTCTCGGTTGTTGCATCAAAGCGGACACCGCTGTTTTGGTTGGTGCTCTTTTGATCTTGGACAATTGTGTAAAATGTATTCCCATTTATCTCGTATCCTTTGTAAATCAATACAGTCGAAGATGGTCCACTGGACAACAAGTACAACTCATCACAAACAGTGTTGTCACCTCTGAGACGTGTTTCCAACCAACTGCTGAAAGTCCTGATGTGTTCACGTGTAATCCAGTCGTCGCACTGCTCCGGGTGTTTGGAGCGCAGACTGTTCTTGTGTTCATCGACATACGGGGTCACCAATGTAGAGTTCTGTAGAACTGTGTAGTGTGCTTGAGACCAAGAATATCCGTCCCTGCATATTATTGAGTCCCTTCCAAGCGTGCCTTTTCCAGTCAGTCTCCCCTCGTACCGCGATTTAGGGAGACCTATCTTATTAAGGCCAGGAATGAAGTCAACACAAAACCCGATGACATCCTCTGTTTGATGGCCCATGGAGATGCTTCCTTCTGGACTTGCGCGGTTACGGACATATTTCTTTAGGACTCCCATGAACCTCTCAAAGGGGAACATATTGTGTAGAAATACGGGCCCCAGAATGACAATCTCGTCGACTAGATGAACTAGGACGTGTGTCATGATATTGAAGAAGGATGGTGGGAACACAAGCTCGAAACTGACAAGACATTGTGCCACATCACTCCTTAGCCTTGGTACGATTTCTGGATCGATCACCTTCTGAGAGATTGCATTGAGGAATGCACATAGCTTCACAATGGCTAATCGGACGTTTTCCGGTAGAAGCCCCCTCAATGCTACCGGAAGCAGTTGCGTCATAATCACATGGCAGTCATGAGACTTTAGGTTCTGGAACTTTTTCTCTGCCATATTTATTATTCCCTTTATATTCGACGAGAAGCCAGTCGGGACCTTCATACTGAGAAGGCATTCAAAGAAGATTTCTTTCTCTTATTTCGTAAGAGCATAGCTGGCAGGACCTTCATACTGCTTCGGAGGGATGCCGTCTTTTTCGTGCAAACGTTGCAGGTCCTCCCGTGCCTCAGCTGTATCTTTTGTCTTTCCATACACGCCCAAGAAGCCTAGCAGGTTCACGCAAAGGTTCTTCGTCACGTGCATCACGTCGATTGAAGAGCGGACCTCTAGGTCTTTCCAGTAGGGTAGGTCCCAAAATATAGATTTCTTCTTCCACATGGGTGCGTGTCCCTCATCGTCATTCGGAACAGCTAGTGCGCCGGGGCCCTTTCCAAAGATTACGTGTAAATCATTGACCATAGCAAGTACGTGATCACCGGTACGCATGGCGGGCTTCTTCCGGTGATCTGCCTCGCCTTTGAAATGCTTGCCTTTCTTTCGACATTGATGGTTGGTCGGAAGAAATCTACGATGGCCCAGGTACACATTCTTCCTGCACTTGTCGAGGTATATACTTTCAGTGTCATCTAAACAGTGCGTGCATGCGTGGTATCCTTTGTTTGTCTGTCCTGAAAGGTTACTGAGAGCGGGCCAATCGTTGATGGTCACGAATAGCAACGCCTTTAGGTCAAATTCCTCCTGTTTGTGCTCATCCCACGCACGTACACCGTTTCCATTCCACAGCTGTAAAAGTTCTTCAACTAATGGCCTTAGGTACACATCAATGTCGTTGCCGGGTTGCTTAGGGCCTTGGATGAGAACTGGCATCATAATGAAATTCCGCTTCATGCACATCCAAGGAGGAAGGTTATACATACATAGAGTCACGGGCCAGGTGCTGTGATTGCTGCTCTGCTCCCCGAAAGGATTAATGCCATCCGCGCTTAAAGCAAACAATACGTTACTTGCGTCCTTTGCAAACTCCTCCCAGTACTTTCTCTCGATTTTTCTCCATTGCGACCCGTCAGCGGGTGCTCTCAACTTCCCGTCTTTCTTACGGTCCTCATTGTGCCATCGCATCAACTTGGCATGCTCTCTGTTTCTAAACAAACATTTCAACCGTGGTATTATAGGAGCATACCACATCACCTTCGCATGAACCCTCTTCCTGGCGGGCTCGCCATCAACATCACCAGGGTCATCTCGTCTGATCTTATACCGCAATGCACCGCATATCGGGCATGCGTTCAGATCGTTGTATGCACCGCGGTAGAGGATGCAGTCATTAGGGCATGCATGTATCTTCTGCACCTCCAATCCTAGAGGGCATACGACCTTCTTTGTTGCGTATGTACTGTCGGGCAATTCGTTATCCTTCGGAAGCTTCTTCTTCACTATTTTCAGTAGCTTCTCAAATCCTTTGTCAGCCACAGCATTCTCTGCCTTCCACTGTAGCAATTCCAGTACGGTACCGAGCTTTGTGTTGCCATCTTCGTAATTGGGGTACAACCCTTTTTTGTGATCCTCTTACATGCGATCGAACTTCAGCTTCTCCTTTTGACTTTCGCATTGTGTCCTTGCATCGACAATGACCCGGCGAAGATCATCATTTGGTTCCTCTTGATCTTCAGCAGCTTCACCCATTGCAGCATCATTGGGCACATCGTCTGGTTCCTCTTGATCTTCACCAGCTCCCCCCATTGCAGCATCACCGTATTCAGGGGGCACATAGTTGTCATCGTACTCTTCTTCTTCGCTGTCTTCCATCATAACCCCTATTTCTCCGTGCCTCGTCCAAACATTATAGTGTGGCATGAAACCCTTGTAAAGCAGCTGGGAGTGAAGGATTTTCCGGTTAGAGTAAGACATCATATTCACACATTTAGTGCATGGACAACACATAAAACCATTCTGCTTATTTGCCTCTGCCGCATTTAGAAACTTACGCACGCCCTTAATGTACTCGGAGGTGTGTCTGTCACCGTACATCCATTGGCGGTTCATCTGCGTGCATTTATATATAATTAAGTGTGTCAAAAACCATTACAGAACATCATAAATAGATAATTAAGTGACCAAATGGATGAAAGTTCATCATCACATTAAAACCAAAGTACATACATATATAGTTCTCATCTAACAACATATATCTCTCCATACACATTGAAACTATGTAAAACATTTGAACGCGAAAACAAATGCTATCATAATTGCAACCAAGGTAACAATTGATCCAACGGCATAATGATACCAAGCCTCGGTATGAATGGCATATTTCTAATCTTTTTAATCTTCAACCGCATTGCATCCATCTTGATCTTGTGATCATCGACGACATCCGCAACATGCAACTCCAATATCATCTTCTCGTCCACAATTTTTTTTATTTTTTCCTTCAAGAATTTGTTTTCCTCTTCAACTAAATTTAACCTCTCCACAAGAGGGTCGGTTGGAATTTCCGGTTCAACTACCTCCTAGACATAATAAAACATCTATGCATGTCAAGTTGGTCGGCATAACTATCATAAGCACTAAAACAAATAGTTATAAATTAAAGATAATATACCACATCCGAATCGTAGACCGGACGAGGGCCCACGTGGGCGGATATCAAAACCATCGCACTATATAATAACAAGCAATAATAAACGTAAGAAAATTAGACAAATATCTATCTAAAGCGATAATAAAAGTAAGAAAAGCATGGATATAACAAGAGGCTCACCACGGTGGTGCCGGTGACGAGATCGGCGGGGGCGATCGACGGCGGCGAAGACGGGGACGGGACGTGACGGACCGCTAAACCTAGACAAATCTCGGAGAAAATAGAGCTTCGAGAGGAGAAAAGCTTAACTAGTGTGGCTCGGGCATTCCACCGAACACGTTCTTTGCATAGGAGGTGAGCTAGAGCACCACTAACTCCTCTCCCCCTCAGCCAGAAAAAAACAGAGCAGTGAGCTCTGCTCTTGAGTGAGGGGGTTTATATAGGCAACTCACTGGTCCCGGTTGGTGCTACAAACCGGGGCTAAAGGGGTGCCTTTGGTCCCGGTTCATAAAACCAACCGGGACCAATAGTGGTGGGCCAGGAGCAAGAGCCATTGGTCTCGGTTTTTAGCTCCAACCGGGACCAATAGTTCCAGACGAACCGGGACCAATGGCTCACGTGGCCCGGCCGGCCCCCTGGGCTAACGAACCGGGTCCAGTACCCCCATTGGTCCCGGTTCTAGATTGAACCGGGTCTAATGGGCTGGACCAATGCCCTGTTTTCTACTAGTGGTGCCAGTCGCTGATGAAGCTCTTGCTGCCGGAGTCAGTTGGCCATCTCAGGTTGCTGTTCTCCAACGCCATGCACATTCACTAGTAGATAAAGGGTCATCAGACCCGGTTCATTTGGGCCTTTTAGCCCCGGTTCCAGAACCGGGACAAGAGGGTCGGTACTAATGCTCTGACCCTTTAGTCCCGGTTCAATCCAGAACCGGGGCAGAAGGGTGTCCACGTGGCCTGTGCACCGAGCCCAGGCAGGAGGGGCTTTAGTCCCGGTTGGTGGTACCAACCGGGACCAAAAGGCATCCACGCGTCAGCATTTCTGTGGCTGTGGTTTTTGTTTTTTTTGAAAGGGGAGGGGGGTTTTAGGTTTTGGGGGGTTAATTTAGGTGTTTCATATATTGTGTTAGCTAGCTAATTAATAGAGAGAAGTGTCCTCTCTTATGTCCGTGCTTGGTCGACGCTACATACTACACATACGTATATAGAGAGGACTAGAGTCACGCTAGCTAGCTAGCTAGCTGCTAGCTACATATATATATATATATATGCATACAGAGAGAAGTAATATCGACCACCTCTCCTTCTCCGAGAGATTGGTCGAACAACAAGTTCTCGTATATCTATCCGACACTACCGGGCACATATATACAATAATTATCTCTTACAAAAATAATCTCCTATCATATGGATGCATGGTCCACATAGTATTCTCCGTCTTCAGCGATCACGTGTTCAAGGAAGAATGCTGCCAATTCCTCTTGAATTGCTCGCAGACGATCTGGTGTTAGGAGTTCATCCCGCATCCGAAACATCTAATTTGAAGTAGGGGGTCAATACATGAAATGATGCTACAAATTTGTGAATATTATTGATTGCTTACGCACTTCAAATAGTTCATCAGTGTAGCCCCGCTCACAGGTCGTGTGGCGGATGGACTCGCAAATGTAGTATCCACAATAATCATTCCCGGGTTCCTGCCACAACCACTTTACAAGAAATAGAGGTCAATCAAACTGATAAGCAAGAATGCCAAATTGGTATTGATGTAACTAGCGCTTGAATCAAGATATAGGAGATGCGCGCGCGGAACATGCTACTATATAGTACTTACTTTCGGGTATCTAAATTGTAGCTTCTTCGGCAGTCCCGGAGCTTTTTTGGTGAATTTTTTCCAAGCCCTGCCAGACAAAGAAAACAATTAGTTGATATCAGAAATGAAGTTGCTGATATATAATATTGATCTTTCTCAAAAAAAAAGATATATAATATTGATCGATTTAACTTACCTGGCTAGCATTTGAGTCATGTCCGCATACTCCTCGGGATCTTTACGTTTAGAGTCCAAGACAGTTACTACTCCCTTCTCAAGCTTAATCTCTAAGAGAATATAGTGGAAGCTGCGCACGAATGCATGAGATCATCAATTACATCACTATAACCTTGACTGATATATAAGGGAAACCAAATATGCACAAGACAGTAACACTCACTTGAAGTTGTAAGGAAAGAGTATTATATCTTTGTTTTCATTTACCACCAACGATCGTAGCAAGTTGGTCTCGGTATCGTCGGGACGCAATTTAACCTCGGTTGCATCTATGAGGTATGTGTTAATAAACCCAATATCACCTACTTGTCTTTTCTTCAATTCGACGATCTTCAATCTGCATAATATAGTGAGGATAATTATAAATACATGCAATGAAGATCAGCTATATAGAGAGACTTAATGACAGAAGTAGTACTACTTACAGACAGTAGCAGGTGACCGTTGCTTTATCGAGGGCCAATTGATTGAAAAACTGATAGAACTCCTCAAATGGAATAGCCAACAGGTCAATTCCAACGAGGTCATGCTCCGGTTTAACTCTCAAATACAAGTTATCCCTCCCCCCAGACTCTCTGCAGATTTTCAAGTACCAATCATGCAATCTTCGCATATTCGTTGATAGAGATCTTTCATTTTTGACGAGAGGCTTTTTGTACTCGTATCTTTCTATCTGCACTTCCAAGAAATCATAGTGTACATCGTCGGACGCGTAATCTGCAAGATTGGTATAACCGGGCACCATCCTCGGATCATTAGCAACCATGTCGCTAGACACCTTGAGCGGGGGGCACGATTGGTCCGCTTGTTCGCCGAGCTGGGCAATTTGTTTCCCAGCTCGCCCTTCTGCTAACCTCTGATCACTTTTAGTACTTCCCGACCGCTTCGCTGCTTGATATGTCTTTTGGATCATGCGGTCATAGTTGTCCTGCGGCTTACTTTGCGCTGGTTGCTTCAGGGCAGCAAGAGTGCGCTTTGCTTTCACCGCATCTATCTTCTCCTCCGGAGGTGGATGTCTCTGTGCTTTCAACCCTTCAAAAAAATCCTTCACTTGGCCTTGAGCGATCTTTGTGTTTTCCTCGTCGGACCTCTCGTACGGTAACTTCTCTAGAGGCGTGAGAGAAGGACCGAATCTGCATCGCCTCCCGCCTCTGGCTGTACTGGTAGACGTCGCCGGACCAGACGAAGCGGCTGTCTTTTTTACTTGCTTACGCGCCGGAGCAGGAGCAGCCGGAGCGGCGGCAGGTCTCTTCCGCCCTTGCTGATTAGGCGGAGAAGGAGGAGCAGGCTGGCTGCTCGGGCGCGCCGGCGGCGAAGGAGGCGGAGTGCCGCCACGCGCCGGAGAAGGAGCCGGAGTGCCCTGATGGTCACTCGCCGGAGGAGGAGGAGGCGGTGGAGGAGGCGGAGTGCCCTGACTCGCCGGAGGAGGAGGAGGAGGCGGAGGCGTCCAGTTGAGAATGTTGATTAGGTCCTTCCGCCATAGGCATGGAGTCTTCAGTGAAGAACCCAGCCGAGTCTCCCCTTCACCGGTAGGGTGGTCAAGCTGGAGCTCCTCAAATCCCTCCGTTATTTCGTCGACCATCACCCTAGCATATCCTTATGGAATCGGCCGGCAATGAAAAGTGTCGTCGGGTCCAGAAGGATAAACAGAACCAGCAGCCGCCTTGACCTTCAGATTCATCCACTGCGCCATAAGGTGGCAATTTTGTGCCTGCGTGATAGCATCCACAGGATTACTGGCAGTAGCCGTCAAGGCAGGCTCTGGCTGAAGCAGCTTGGTGGAAGCCACGCTGCTTCTCCGCTGAGATGGCGGGGTAGCTTCGGGGGAAGCTTCGGCAATTCTTTTCTCCCGATTTGCTTCCCGTTCCTCTATCGCTTGTATTCTGGCCCGCAGCGCCTGGATTTCGGTCTGCTCCATTTTCTTCCCCCTGTCGTGGCATTTGTAGCCTCCTGCGTCCGGAAACCCAGCACGCCACGGAAGGGAGCCTGGCGTGCCTCGTGTCCGTCCAGGGTGCTCAGGATTCCCGAGGGCCATTGTCAGCTCGTCGTTCTCTCTGTCGGGGATGAACGTCCCTTCATGCGCTGCTTTGATATACTGTCGCATCTTCCTGAGTGGTGTTTCCAATTGCTTGTCCGTCCAAATGCACCACCCTGTTACAGGGTCCAAGGTTCCGCCAGCCCCGAAGAACCAAGTCCGGCAACGTTCTGGCTAGTGCATTGTATCTGGTTCGATCCCTTTCGGAAGCAGATCATTCTCAGCCTTGGCCCACTTAGGCCGGGCTACGAGGTAGCCGCCCGACCCCGTGCGATGGTGATGCTTCTTCTTCACAGCATTTATCCGGTTTGTCTCCGACATCTTCTGACTCTTTTCCGACTTCTTATGGGCCACAAATGCGGGCCAGTCATCTTTGATCTTCTCATATATGCCCACGAATTCTGGAGTCTTTTTTTCTTTGACAAACGTATTCAGTTTTTTCTTCCATGCCCTGAATTGGTCTGCCATCTTCGAAAGTGCAGCAGACTTGATTAACTCCTCTTTAACTGGGATCGCCGGATCAACCTCTCGCGGTAGGACGAAATTTGACTTCAGCTCAGTCCAAAGATCTTCTTTCTGCATATCAGTGACATAAGTCACCTGAGCGTCATTTGCAGCCGGCTTTAACCATTGATGGATGCTGATCGGGATCTTGTCCCTAACCAGAACCCCGCACTGATTAACAAATGCGTTCTTTGTCCGGATGGGTGCAATCGGCTCGCCGGAGCGCGAGATTTCTGAGATCTCAAACTTTTCATCCGGCCTCAACTTTTTCTTCGCTCCTCGTCTCTTTACCGAAGATTTGCTCGATCCGGAGGGCTAGAAAAAGGAACAAATACGAGAGTTAATGAATGAGTCAATTAACTAGTCAGCACATGCTTAACTAACATATATACCTCCTGGCCGGACTCGGTTCGGTCACCGGAGCCAGCATCACGGTCTCCTTCTTGCACCGGCATTGGGTCACCGGAGCCGTCCTCACGGTCTACTTCTTCCATGTGCATTGGGTCACCGGATCCATCAATATCATAGCCTAGATCTTCCAGCTGCAGCTTATTTTCGACCTGCTCATCGGTCTCGTTGAGAAACGACAAGACGACATTTTGTCCGTGTGCGATTATGTCCATCAACATCGCTTGTTGTGCTAGGTCTCGGTTGTTGTCGTCCATTGTTTCTACAAATATTTACAACATGCCAATTATTATTCAAACATGACAGATGGATATATTAATGGCAAACGTAGAACTAGCTTCAACCCTCGACTGCTCGGCGATCCACAAACCCTAGACCCCCTCATGTCACATTTTGTCTAGTGTCAAAGAATTCAACAAAACCAATACTTCATCATTAGGCGAAAGTAACAGTAGCATGATGGTACGAAGCTCTCCAAAGTTGTTTTGGAACGTAGTCCCCAGATAAGATAATTCGTAACAAAAGACGGATTATCCTATCAGGGACTTCGTTCCAGAACAACTTTGCATAACTTCGTACCAACATGCCCCGGTTACTTCTGGCAAATGATGAAGTCATGGAATTCTTCAATACTTTGACACTAGCTAGGCAACCTCTCTCGACCCCCCCGATTTCGCGGCGATCCACAACCCTAGACACCCTCATGTCACATTTTGTCTAGTGTCAAAGGATTCAACAAACCAATACTTCATCATTAGGCGTTAGTAACAGTAGCATGATGGTACGAAGCTCTCCAAAGTTGTTTTGGAACGGAGTCCCAGATAAGATAATCCGTAACAAAAGACGGATTATCCTATCAGGAACTCCGTTCCAAAACATCTTTGCATAACTTCGTACCAACATGCCCCGGTTACTTCTGGCAAATGATGAAGTCATGGAATTTTTCAATACTTT
>LR738714.1:784573003-784583888 GCA_902687465.1 Secale cereale
GTTGTTGCATCAAAGCGGACACCGCTGTTTTGGTTGGTGCTCTTTTGATCTTGGACAATCGTGTAAAATGTATTCCCATTTATCTCGTATCCTTTGTAAATCAATACAGTCGAAGATGGTCCCCTGGACAACAAGTACAACTCATCACAAACAGTGTTGTCACCTCTGAGACGTGTTTCCAACCAACTGCTGAAAGTCCTGATGTGTTCACGTGTAATCCAGTCGTCGCACTGCTCCGGGTGTTTGGAGCGCAGACTGTTCTTGTGTTCATCGACATACGGGGTCACCAATGTAGAGTTCTGTAGAACTGTGTAGTGTGCTTGAGACCAAGAATATCCGTCCCTGCATATTATTGAGTCCCTTCCAAGCGTGCCTTTTCCAGTCAGTCTCCCCTCGTACCGCGATTTAGGGAGACCTATCTTATTAAGGCCAGGAATGAAGTCAACACAAAACCCGATGACATCCTCTATTTGATGGCCCATGGAGATGCTTCCTTCTGGAACTTTTTCTCTGCCATATTTATCATTCCCTTTATATTCGACGAGAAGCCAGTCGGGACCTTCATACTGAGAAGGCATTCAAAGAAGATTTCTTTCTCTTCTTTCGTAAGAGCATAGCCGGCAGGACCTTCATACTGCTTCGGAGGGATGCCGTCTTTTTCGTGCAAACGTTGCAGGTCCTCCCGTGCCTCAGCTGTATCTTTTGTCTTTCCATACACGCCCAAGAAGCCTAGCAGGTTCACGCAAAGGTTCTTCGTCACGTGCATCACGTCGATTGAAGAGCGGACCTCTAGGTCTTTCCAGTAGGGTAGGTCCCAAAATATAGATTTCTTCTTCCACATGGGTGCGTGTCCCACATCGTCATTCGGAACAGCTAGTGCGCCGGGGCCCTTTCCAAAGATTACGTGTAAATCATTGACCATAGCAAGTACGTGATCACCGGTACGCATGGCGGGCTTCTTCCGGTGATCTGCCTCGCCTTTGAAATGCTTGCCTTTCTTTCGACATTGATGGTTGGTCGGAAGTAATCGACGATGGCCCAGGTATACATTCTTCCTGCACTTGTCCAGGTATATACTTTCAGTGTCATCTAAACAGTGCGTGCATGCGTGGTATCCTTTGTTTGTCTGTCCTGAAAGGTTACTGAGAGCGGGCCAATCGTTGATGGTCACGAACTGCAACGCCTTTAGGTCAAATTCCTCCTGTTTGTGCTCATCCCACGCACGTACACCGTTTCCATTCCACAGCTGTAAAAGTTCTTCAACTAATGGCCTTAGGTACACATCAATGTCGTTGTCGGGTTGCTTAGGGCCTTGGATGAGAACTGGCATCATAATGAACTTCCGCTTCATGCACATCCAAGGAGGAAGGTTATACATACATAGAGTCACGGGCCAGGTGTTGTGATTGCTGCTCTGCTCCCCGAAAGGATTAATGCCATCCGCGCTTAAAGCAAACCATACGTTCATTGCGTCCTTTGCAAACTCCTCCCAGTACATTCTCTCGATTTTTCTCCATTGCGACCCGTCAGCGGGTGCTCTCAACTTCCCGTCTTTCTTACGGTCCTCACTGTGCCATCGCATCAACTTGGCATGCTCTCTGTTTCTAAACAAACGTTTCAACCGTGGTATTATAGGAGCATACCACATCACCTTCGCAGGAACCCTCTTCCTGGCGGGCTCGCCATCAACATCACCAGGGTCATCTCGTCTGATCTTATACCGCAATGCACCGCATACCGGGCATGCGTTCAGATCGTTGTATGCACCGCGGTAGAGGATGCAGTCATTAGGGCATGCATGTATCTTCTGCACCTCCAATCCTAGAGGGCATACGACCTTCTTTGCTGCGTATGTACTGCCGGGCAATTCGTTATCCTTCGGAAGCTTCTTCTTCAATATTTTCAGTAGCTTCTCAAATCCTTTGTCAGCCACAGCATTCTCTGCCTTCCACTACAGCAATTCTAGTACGGTACCGAGCTTTGTGTTGCCATCTTCGCAATTCGGGTACAACCCTTTTTTGTGATCCTCTAACATGCGATCGAACTTCAGCTTCTCATTTTGACTTTCGCATTGTGTCCTTGCATCGACAATGACCCGGCGAAGATCATCATTTGGTTCCTCTTGATCTTCAGCAGCTTCACCCGTTGCAGCATCATTGGGCACATCGTCTGGTTCCTCTTGATCTTCACCAGCTCCCCCCATTGCAGTATCACCGTATTCAGGGGGCACATAGTTGTCATCGTACTCTTCTTCTTCGCCGTCTTCCATCATAACCCCTATTTCTCCGTGCCTCGTCCAAACATTATAGTGTGGCATGAAACCCTTGTAAAGCAGGTGGGAGTGAAGGATTTTCCGGTTTGAGTAAGACATCGTATTCACACATTTAGTGCATGGACAACACATAAAACCATTCTGCTTGTTTCCCTCAGCCGCATTTAGAAACTCACGCACGCCCTTAATGTACTCGGAGGTGTGTCTGTCACCGTAGATCCATTGCCGGTTCATCTGCGTGCATTTATATATAATTAAGTGTGTCAAAAACCATTACAGAACATCATAAATAGATAATTAAGTGACCAAATGGATAAAAGTTCATCATCACATTAAAACCATAGTACATACATATATAGTTCTCATCTAACAATTTATAGCTCTCCATACACATCGAAATTATGTAAAACATTTCAACGCGAAAACAAATGCTATCATAATCGCAACCAAGGTAACAATTGATCCAACGGCATAATGATACCAAGCCTCGGTATGAATGGCATATTTTCTAATCTTTTTAATCTTCAACCGCATTGCATCCATCTTGATCTTGTGATCATCGACGACATCTGCAACATGCAACTCCAATATCATCTTCTCGTCCACAATTTTTTTATTTTTTCCTTCAAGAATTTGTTTTCTTCTTCAACTAAATTTAACCTCTCGACAATAGGGTCCATCTTGATCTTGTGATCATCGATAACTTCCGCAACATGCAACTCCAATTCCATCTTCTCCTCCTCCATTTTTTCCAATTTTTTCTTTAACGAAATGTTTTCCTCTTCAACTAAATTTAACCTCTCCACAAGAGGGTCGGTTGGAATTTCCGGTTCAACTACCTCCTAGACATAATAAAACATCTATGCATGTCAGGTTGGTCGGCATAACTATCATAAGCACTAAAACAAATAGTTATAAATTAAAGATAATATACCACATCTGAATCGTAGACCGGACGAGGGCCCACGTGGGCGGATATCAAAAACATCGCACTATATAATAACAAGCAATAATAAACGTAAGAAAATTAGACAAATATCTATCTAAAGCAATAATAAAAGTAAGAAAAGCATGGACATAACAAGAGGCTCACCACGGTGGTGCCGGTGACGAGATCGGCGGGGGCGATCGACGGCGGCGAAGACGGGGACGGGACGTGACGGACCGCTAAACCTAGACAAATCTCGGAGAAAATAGAGCTTCGAGAGGAGAAAAGCTTAACTAGTGTGGCTCGGGCATTCCACCGAACACGTTGTGTGCATAGGAGGTGAGCTAGAGCACCACTAACCCTTCTTCCCCTCGGCCAGAAAAAAAAACAGAGCAGTGAGCTCTGCTCTTGAGTGAGGGGGTTTATATAGGCAACTCACTGGTCCCGGTTGGTGCTACAAACCGGGACTAAAGGGGTGCCTTTGGTCCAGGTTCATAACACCAACTGGGACCAATAGTGGTGGGCCAGGAGCAAGAGCCATTGGTCCCGGTTTTTAGCTCCAACCGAGACCAATAGGTCCAGACGAACCGGGACCAATAGCCCACGTGGCCCGGCCGGCCCCCTGGGCTAACGAACCGGATCCAGTACCCCCATTGGTCCCGGTTCTAGATTGAACCGGGGCTAATGTGCTGGACCAATGCCCTGTTTTCTACTAGTGATTAAGCTGTGGTTTCCGGGTCGCCTTCTCAAGGACTTTCTTAAGGTCAGTATGTACAGTACATACTTCTGCTCTCTCTTTGCCTACCTTCTTTAATTTTCAGTTTCCTACTAACAATTGAGTGACCCACGTGAATGATCACCTAAGAGGTAATTTATTAATTCTCAGCCGCACAGCAGCTCCTCAGTTTCTCATCCCACTCCTCACGTCTCCTCACCTGCTTAATAAGCACAAAAGGAGTGGATGATGACCAAACTTTTGAATAGGAGGAGACAGTGGACTGCGGATATCTTTGCCTAGCTGAGAGAAGGGGTTTGACAAGGAGGCTGCAGATGAAGGATTCGGAATTGCGGAGACGCATTGGTTAATTCTCTTTTTGGTTCGTTGGTTTTGTCTGATGCGTGTTACCATGTGTTTTTTTGGAACGTAGACGCTAGTAGCGTCCGGCTTTAAATTAATAAAGCCACGAGGGCAACCGTCGACACACATAAGTTTAAATTACAGACCACACATAGCAGACTCAAAGTTTCAAACTGCAGTACCAACACAAGTACCAAAAGAGACAAGGCGAAACGGAAGACGTAAGCTAACTCGCTTAAGTAACAGTGGCATGGGGTCCCTCGTCTCGTCGAACTTGGCTTGTCACCGATTTGATCTTCTCCATGACTGAAACCAGCTCGATATCCCTCCAAGCCTCAACCAGATTATCCCAGTTAGATGTTTCCACCGGGCCCAGAGCACGAATAAAGGATATCGCCGGGGGGCTGACTCTAAAGGCATCCGCAACCATAATGTTGGTATCGGTGGCCAGGTGATATAGCTCGGGATGAGATTGCCACAAAGGGGCATTCTCCCACCAATGATCAAGCCAGAAACGGGTAGAAACGCCGTTGTTAATTAAGAATTGTGCCCCTAAACCGAAAGTCAGCCGAACGTCCTGGATCCCTCTCCAAAACGTCGATCCCGAGGACTGGGCTTGAAAGACCATTCCGTCCGGAAAGTACTTAGCTTTAAGAATACGAGCCCAGAGCCCCGACTCGTTTTGAGCTAATCTCCACCACCATTTGGTTAAGAGTGCTATGTTCATTAACTTGGAATTTGTAACCCCGAGCCCTCCAAGTTTTTTTGGACGGCAAATTGCCGCCCACTTGACCAAGTGGTATTTCTTATTGGCTCCCGTGCCTTCCCAAAAAAACCGAGATCGGGGGGTGTCGAGTTTGGCATGAACTCCATCCGCCAGGAGGTACATACCCATAGTAAAGATGGGGAGAGAGGATAAGCTCGAGTTGGTCAGGATGAGTCTGGCCGCAGACGACATAAATCGTCCACGCCAAGGGCAGACTCGGTTGGCAACTTTCCCGTAAAGAGGTTCCCACTCAGCTATGGTAAGTCCACGAGTAGATATAGGTAATCCCATGTACTTAATTGGAAAGGCACCACGCTTGCAGTTGAGTAGGTTTGCCACTCGAGAGCTCGAGAGGTCATCCATCCCTATGGTAATGACTTCACTCTTGAGGAAATTTATCTTAAGCCCCGACATAAGCTCAAAGGCCAGGAGAAGGAGTTTGACAGAGGCCACACTACTGTCATTGGGTTCGAAGAGGAGTAACGTATCGTCAGCGTATTGAAGGTGTGAAACTCCGCCCGGAATGAGATGCGGAACAAGACCGGAGATGTGACCGGCAGCACTAGCACGGTGAATCATCGCGGCCAGTGCGTCCGCCACAAAGTTGAAGATTAAAGGGGAACTCGGATCCCCTTGTCTGAGTCCCCTCTTATTACGGAAGAATCTACCCATTTCCCCGTTAATAGTAACCGCCGTGTGTCCACTGGACACGAGATGCATGATGCGGTGTACAAAACCTGCCTCAAAACCCTTTTTGAGGAAGACTTCCTGAACAAAATCCCAGTTCACACGGTCGTAGGCCTTCTCGAAATCGAGTTTGAGTAAAACTCCCTTAGTTTTATTCTTTTTAAGCTCGTGCACAATTTCCAACAAAGCGATCGGACCCTTAAGAATATTTCGATGTTTAAGGAAGCCCGTTTGGCTGTGGCTAATGATCCGCTGCGCTATTGGAGCTAGACGAGAGGCTTAAGCTTTAGCACAGATCTTGAAGGGAACGCTGATGAGAGTGATAGGTCTGAACAGACGAATATTGTCCGCCCCTTTGACCTTAGGGATAAGGCTAATGGCACCATAGTTAAGTCTCGAAAGGTCTATCGTACCTAGGGCGAAACCGTTAACAATGTCGTAGAACAGGTGTTTCAACATGGGCCAAAAACGTTTGAAGAACTCCACGGGCCAACCATCCGGGCCAGGCGCCGTGTCGTTCTTCATATCAAGCAGGGCCTTATCAATCTCCTCGGGTAGGAAAGAGAGAGCCAGGCTATCGTTTTCCTCCTGAGAGACCTGATCCGCCGGATTCCACAAATCCTCACGCAGAGGCAGAGGTTTTTCACTGGCCGTCCCCAGAAGGTCAATGAAAAACTCATATATGTGGGCCGAGATTTGCTCCTGGGTGAGCAGCAGGCCCGAATCGGATTGTAGGCGAAGAATAGTACTTTTCCGTTTCCGGCCATTCGCAAAAGCGTGGAAATACCCGATATTCGCATCGCCCTTCGTAACCCACTTGACGCTGCCCCTACGGCGCCAATATTCCTCCTCAGCCCGAAGCAGGGCCAGGACTTGGTCTTCCAAGGTGTACTTGTGTGACCATTCGGTCTCCGAAAAGGGGCGAAGGTCGGCTTCTTGGTCGAGGCGCGCGATTTCGTCCGTAAGCCGTGCACGCTCTTTTTTGGACGAACTACCTTGGTTGGCTCCCCAGCCACGTAGAAAGGCCCGAAGCTTAGCCGCCGCGGCGTTCCAAAGATCCGCTGGAGATCTTTGAGGTCCAATCGTCAAGAGAATATCGTCCCAGCGATTGCGGACCATAAGCTCGAAACCCTCATACTCAAACCAAGTCGTTTCAAAGTAAAAACGTTGGCTGCGTCTAATCAACTCCTCCCCTGAGGAGAAGATTAGCAGGATGTGATCAGACCCTATGCGCGTTTCAGCTACTAATGAGCATAGGGGGAAAAGGGCTTCCCACTCAGGAGTGAAGAAAACCCGGTCAAGGACGCTCCGGACCGGATTAGTTTGTTTGTTGGTCCAGGTGTACCTGGCTCCGGTCCTAGCCGCTTCCCTAAGGACAGCCAAAGCGATAGCCTGATTGAACATGGACACCCTCGTCCAGTCAATGTTGCTGTTATTCTTGTCCGCACCCGAGCGGATCAAGTTGAAATCACCCCCAACCACAACGGGGAGATAAAGATTGCGCTTAGTGCTCACAATTAAAGATAACTCGTGGAGGAAATCGTGAGAGCGGTCGTGGTTAGCCGGGCCATACACGCAGATGGTAACCCAGGTAAGTCCCGAGCCCTTGTGCTTGGTTGTCACATAAACGCAAAACAGACCAACCTCCCAGGTTAGCACCTCACAGATATCACAGTTGCACCCCATAAGGATGCCTCCGGAATGGCCCGAAGAAGGAAGCCAGTGCCAATCAAAGCGTTGGAGGGGGTCAAAAGCAAGGAGGTCTCTATGCGAAAAGTCTAATTTGATCGTTTCTTGAAGAACAATAAAATCTATGCGCTCCTTATCTATGAGTTCTCTAAGTTGGGTGCGGCGGCCCACATGGTCGCAACCCCTAATGTTCCAAAAGAGGAACCGCATCTAGATAACACGATTACGGAGGCGAACACCCCTAGAGGTGATCACCTTGGCCACTCTCTTCTTAGTCCGTCCCCGCCCCTGCGAGTCCCTCGGAGAAGAAGGAGGTGCATCAGAACCTGAAATCGATGCAGCCTCATTGGGCACCACGACATCACCAGCCCCAACTAGGATGTTCGCAGGTAAAATTGGCCCTGCCCATCTGGCAGCAGCCTCAGACAAAGATGCCTGCGCATCTTCACGCGCCCTAAGAAAGAGATAATCTCGCCAGGGGGGTTAGGCACAAACACACCAGCATCATCCAAAATCGAGGCAAGGTGATCATTGGAAAAGGCATTAAGAATGCGAAAGGAGGGGGGAGGATTACCAGAGGCCTCCATGTTCTTGTCGGCGATGTGAAGCTAGGCGCTTTCCATGGACGATAGCTCCCCCAGCTTGGCCTTGGCACGTGCACTAGGAGCCCGCTGCGCCACCGGAGTCGCCCTCGTACGCTTGGCCTTGCTGTTGTTCCCCGTCGCGCCCAAGGCCGTGCCCAGTTCGCCACCCAGCTCCACAGAATTTCCAGTCCCCGTCGAAGGAGTGGCCTTGGAGGCCGGTTTCCGTCCCGCCGCCTTCTTAGGTTGACGACCCGCACTGTTGGAGCCCCGCTTAGGGCCCGGAGTGTGATCGGTGTCGCCAAGAACCACCAGATCTTGATCTTCAGACATAGGAGTGTTGAGGGGGGGATGAGCGTTAGGCGCTCCGGCGCCGCCATGACAAGCCAGAGGGAGAGTGTCGAGGTAGGACCCATATTCATTGAAAGAGGTATCGAGGGACCGGGCGAGCGGAGGGACGCTAACCGCGGTGTCCTGGGTCGCCATCCGAATGGTTCCCACTTCTGTGGTCAAAGCGCCCAGCTTTTCCCAGGTCTCTGTGTCTATAGATGTATCATGTAGGCTTTCATCCGGGTCGTCTGTGGGAACAGGAAGTGGGGGTGCGATAGCAGAGGATGTTCCCCGTGCACTGGCCCCGCCCGTACCGCACGGGATAGACCCAGGGTTGCTGGGCGGCGGCGCGCGCTGGCCCGTGGACGGGACCTTGGCCGTTGGGGGAGCCTTCACCGCCAAGGGGCACGGTCACCACCGCGCTTAGGAAGCACCTCACGTTCGACCTTGATTTGATAACCCTCGCTGTTGAACCAGACCTCAACCACCCCGTTGAGTTTCTCAGGTGCACGGCAAGCTATCTTCATCCTGACAGGCCCCAACCTAATCAGGGATAGCTCATCAACCACGATAGGCCGACCCAGCATCCGAAGGCCCTCCTTGATGCGGTCCTCACGACGGTGTTTCTTCGGAATGCCGTATAGACGGACCCACGTCTCCGGCATCTGCATAGGTTGAATTTCTTCGTGCAACATATCCCCCACCCTTGCGGTTATGTCATGAATAGATAGGAAAAGTTTGCCACTAGACTTAGCCATGTGTAGAAGATCAGCAGAGGGGAAAACCACCAAAAAATCGTCATCTCCAACTTGTGTTACCTGCCAGTCCCAATCGTTCGCCACCATATGCTTCAGTTCTTGCTTGAGGATGTGGAGGGTCAGCTTCCCAGGTTCGGCAGAGAGGATAGCTGTGTTCTTGATGCGCTCGTCGATGGGGGTCTCCAACCCGTCGTCGTCGTCGTATTCCAAGCAGAAGAAACCCTTGCCGGAGATAGCACTCCCCATGATCTGCAGATGCAGCTGCCGTCCCCGCGTCGGACAGTTAGCCGAGGCATGTCCCTCCTCTTTGCACAGAACGCAAAGAGGTTTGAACTTGCATTTCGACTGGTAGTGGCCGAGCCTCCCGCACTTGAAGCACTCCACCTCGGGCGCCTCCTCCACCGGAATAGGCTCCGCCGCCGTACCCTTGGAGGCAGCGGGGAGACCCAGACCCACCGGATCTGGAGTGGCCCGATGTTTCGAGGGAAACGGAGCGTCCACGCCTCCCTCAGCGTAGATCTCCCCATCGGCCTTCTTCTCCAGCGCGCGCCGGCGTTGGAGGTGCTGTTTCTTGTTCTTCTTGGCCTGCTGGTGGATCCACCAAGGGGGAGGGGGACCCCAATCCCCCTCGCGCCCGCCGAGGTCGCGCGGCCCGTCGGACCGAACACGGCCGTCACGGCCGTCGGAGCGGTCCCGCATCGCCCTCTTGGCCTTGTCTCGTAGATCCAACTCCTTGCGCCGCTCGCCCGCCAGATCGAGAGCCTCGAAGGGCCGCTTCTCCGCGCGCCGGTCGCCCATCACCGCCGCCGCGAAGGTCTTGAGAAGAGGAGGAGGGGGAGCGAGAGGGAAGAGGGTGCGGGCGGAGTGAGCCAGACGCCGCACCTCGCGTGGAGAAGCAGGAAAACCTAAATGGGGGTCGAGGCATCCGCGTCGCAACCATATATACCTCCTCCCCCTGGCCGTCGCGGGCTCGAGCGAAATGGGCCGTGGAGGCCCGCGCGGGGGCAGACCACCAGGCCCAGGCGCAGCAACCCCGAGAGCCGGGCCGCAGGTCCCACCGGACACAGCAGCGGTGGCGCCCCGTGGCCCAGCGTCTCTCAGTGGGCCAGCCGATACCGGCCCAACCGAGCCGCCCAGCCCAGGAAGAGCACCAGGCCCATCCAAGCCGCCCAGCCCAAAAAGAGCACCTGGCCCAACCCTAGGCCCAGGCGCGGTCGTCGTCTCCGCCCTCCCGCAGGACCGCGCCGCCGCGCGAGGAGGCGACGCCGGAGAGAGGTGAGCCGGCGCCCGCAGCTCCGACCGGACCAAGGCAGAGCATCCCGGCCCCATCCTCAACAGACCCGACGGCGGCGGAGCCCGGACAGGGAGAACCGGAGCAGCATCCCCACCGGCGCAGCAAGACCCCGACGGCGTCCAAATCCGGCGCGCCATGGCCCGAGGGCCTTTACCCCCAGGGGCAAACCGCCGGCCCGGACCCAGATCCAACTTGCGCGCCGCGAACGCCACAAAATCCCCCACTGTGGGGCCCGCCGAAATCTTGCGCGGATCGGGCGACTCCGGCGAGCAGTCCAGCACCTCGGCCGCGTCGTTCTCCTCGTCGGAGTCGGCCCCCTCCAGGGCCCAAAAACGGTTGGAGCGAGGGGCGGCGGAGCGTGAAGTCAACTCCGGCGGCCCAGCGTCCTTCCGTCGAGGCCCGGCGCGGGGTGAGCCACCCCCATGGCGCACCACCGTCCAGCCCTCCGGCCGGAGCGGGGGCCGCACCCCCCCCCCCCCCCCCCCCCCCCCCCCCCCCCCCC
>LR738714.1:784584009-784624669 GCA_902687465.1 Secale cereale
GCCCCGGCGCCCGTGGCCCCTGCCAAGCACGGGGCGGAGCCTGCCGTCGTCGCGCACCCCAGAGCCCCGCCGCTCCTAAGCTCACCGCCGGCGGCGGGCGGGGCGACGCCTTCCGCGCCCGCAGAGAGCCCCAACGGTGCGACTTCAAAACGAGCCATCCACTCCCCCATTCTTATCTTGCGTGTTACCATGTGTGGGTTCTCTCTGTAATTTCCTGGTACGACGTGATCAAGTGTGGATGTGTTTTCCTGTTTTCCGTATTCTACTTTATAGCTGAGTAATCCCAACAATGATTTATTAACTTTTCAATTCAATATAAAAGTTGGGCCGTTGCCCTTCTTCCTAAAAGAAGAGAAGTGGTTTGGTGGTGACCTTCTCAATTCTCATGTTATCCTCAAGTGTCGCTGCTTTGAAGGTAAGACCTGTCAGACTCACACTTGGAAGTTCACTGCGAATATTTGTCTTTGGACGAGTGAATAGGTAAAAGACCTTGCTAATAGCAATTCAACAATTTGCAATGGTTTCAGTCGTCTGTTTGTGCGTGGCGTTTAGAGGATGCTGAATCTATAAATGAGATGATCTGCCTCCTAGATACTCAAGTGTTTTCAACCTTAATATATATAATCTTTGCATTCTGCCGGTTAGCGTTGCATCACATGAACTCATGTGTGCGCTATCATGTTATTATTTTTACTACATATAGTTCATTACCCTTACACTTAAGTTACCGTGCTAAGACTCATGCCCATCTTATACATATTTTAAGATCTATGTCCTATTCATAAATTCCAAAGGTATTATCCAAATTTAATTTACTACATGTTTTTTGCTATAAATTTCTGCAGCAATGCGCGGGGCATTATCTAGTTTATTGAAGCACTTAGCTTTAGTGTATAATTATAAATGTAAGTGATGGATATAAAGGAGATTAACTTTGAATGTTTTGCTAGAAATAATTGTATTTCTTTCAACCAACCTTACTTGTCTTCTATATTTCCTTGTGTAATGTGCATTTTTGGCAAGGAGTAATGAGGACATCCATTTGGAATAAATATTTTGGAAATATAAATAATTTTTGTAGAGAACTTATATTCGCCCCCATAAAATTTCATTACATAATCTTTTAATATGAAAGCAAATTAAAATAGGTAATATTTGTATTTTTTATTGTAAAGTCACACCATGGGTATTGAGTTGTGTGTTCGGCATCATCAACAGTTTCACATTATGTTAAGTCAGATAAGAATGCTTGTGGTTGTACTAATCATAGTTGTAAGAAAGCAAATATCTATAATGCATCCGCGTAAGCAATGTTTTTCGCAACCTGGCCCGATGGAAATTCTTCATTTGTACTTGTTTAGTTTCTGCCAAAGCAAAGGCTTTAGTGGGAAAAAACAATTAGCTCTTGGTCATCCTGTAGTTTTAAGCAATAGAAAGTTGACGGTCCAACATGTGATTGAACAAATTGTACAAAAAAATATTGAAAAACTGTGCAAGAAAGCAACCAAACAGAGGCAGCCTTCACAGCTAACGGGGGAAGCTTGGCCTACCCGTGCAGCGCACGGGATAGCGTAAGAAATGTTGCTAAAATGTAGTTCAAGAAAAAAATATATGCCACCATTTTGTTCTAGATTAGACGTTTTATGGCCATACATTCTTTTCAATTTTTGCTATAGTTAGATTGGGTGATTTACATCTATCACATTTTCAGCAATTTACTCCCACTCTAAATATAAAGACGTTTGACATTTTAGTCTCCAATGCGTAAGGAGATAAATGTGTTTAGCAAAAAAGAAAAATGTTTTTAATTTGTTGGCAAAACAATGTGTGCATTTTCCTTTTTGCATGAGAACAATGTATATCTTCTTTCTTTTGCAACCCATGTTACTTTTCATATCTATTGGTGGTGGAAATTAAAAACATCGACCTTATCGTTAGCAGTCTCCTCATCGTATATAGCTCAGCTTCAAACCGTGAATGCTTTGTAGTTTTCTTGGATTGGAGAAATCTTGCTGGTTTTCAACATTGAGGATCATGTATATACAGCATATTGACAATATAAGTAAGAAAGAAAGCAAGCGAGGTACATATTTCAATTTCCTTAAAAACAATACATAAAATAAATTAATAGGCATATATTAGGAGCCAATATCTGGTAGATCTGCAACATTCATATTGTACCGATTTGTGCAAATACAGAACAGCAAAAACTATAGTTAAATTGAATTGGTTGTGCAATTTAGCTAAGAGAGTATCATTTATAGGTATTTTGGAGGTGTCAATAAATGCATTTTGCTCGTAAGTAAAAACATGATTACTGGCTTATTATACTTGATATTACCACCCTTCTGATGTAATATTTCCAGGTTAAAAACTTTCCATGATGACTGCTCAAACACACATGGAGAACTTCAAAAGAATAAATTTATCAGTTCCAGAATCATATATAGAAAGTCTATTAATGACCCTGGGTGAAAAATAAGTAATTCTTCACCCGTGTCGATCGACCGAGCGATGGTCTAGTTTAACTAAACGTCAGCCAATGTAATTTTACTTCGATGGAAACGTTAGCTGGTCGCCCACTCCCCCAAATGTCAAAAGGAAAAAAAAACTAGCCCACTCCTCCAGTCCGTTCCTATCTCCCTCTGGCCCCTCACATCCCGTCATTGCGGCGGCGGCGACGGCGCCGGAGGGACGACCCGGCGGCGAGGACTACCTCTCTCGCGCCTGGAGTACTTCCCTTTCCTCTCTCATGCGGTAGCGACTCGGAGGCGCCGTGGGCGGTGCAAGATCTGGGCGAGCTCGGCAAGAGAACGGCGTTCTCCGGCGTCCCTCTCCACCGTCGATGGTATTATCACCAGTAAGACCCCCCCCCCCCACCCTCCTCATCTCTTCCCATATCCTCCTCCATGAACTTCTGAATTTCTGGGGTTTGGGTTATTGGTTTTTGGGAGCGGTGCTGGGAAAGAGGAAGAAGACCAAGAAAGGAAAGGAAAATGAGAAGCTCGGGTGATGGAGGTAATGCTGGAAAAGGGCTCCTGGCGGTGGAATCAATTCTAGAAGGAGCTGGAGATCATAGCGGAGGATATGAAGGCCGTGTGGATGACATAGAAGAAGAGGAGGAGCTCAAGGCTGTGGAGAAAAAGTACAACAGTAGAGTATCAGACTTTGATCTAGCTGAGATCAAGTTTTGTTTTCACGGGACATGTGAATCCTCTCTCTGATTTGGTTTTGTCTAAATTTCACGAATTTTCATCAAGAAGTAAAAAATGATGGTTCTGACTTGATTGAATGTTAGTAGTGAACTAGTGATGTACATAAAGAATCAGCCTGTACCCAGCTGACAATGCTAATTCTCTGTAAATTTGTGTTAATCAAAAATTACACATACATACGAGTAATATTTCTTCAATTAAAGAATATTCACCGTACTACGATTTTTGTTTTATGCAATTCTTAAGACAAGATTTGTATCGGTGATGCTAGCTTTATGTTTTGTGAATTTATCAGGCAAACCAATAATTGAAATTCTGCCAAGAAATCTAGGAGCAGAAGAAGATGTATGCTTTAGGTGTACGTGAATCTTTAAGCCGTTCCTTTCTAGGACATTTTCTAAGACTGTTTTCCTTTTACCCAAAGGTTTTCAAGCTTTGGGTGCCTGCGGCCGGCTCGACGGGTGGCATCAGCAAGCGTCGGCCGGCCTCGGCACTGCTGCGGGTGGTTATATGGTGGGCGGAGCACACCAGTGGGCTTCAACGTCAGGGTACGGTGGTGAGCTAAATCCTGAGTCCTGCTAGGCTCTTTTTGGTTCAAGTTTTGTTACTATTTTCCATTCGGGTTTATGTGGTGAGCAAACTTAGCATTTGCAGTTGTTTGTTTCAGAAATTCATGTCCTGACATCAAATTTCGATAGCTAAGGTAAATCCTGCCAACAAATCTATGTTATGGGCTTACTAGTTCTCTTCATATCTCTATGCTGATTTTGTGTGCAATTTAGATGAATACTTTCTATTTTATTCAGGGATACGTTCACGTAGAGGTAGCAGAAAAGATCTTGTTAATGGAACCGAGCATCATATGAAGAAAACATATTTTTGATTAGTATAGGGTTCATATTTGCTTCAGTCAAATGTCTTACATTTTCTTTAAATCTACTTGCCTTGTAAGTAATCTACTACTACCCCTCTTCACTTATGTAAGACGTTTAAGCCTGTTCAGACACTGTTTTAAACAGTTCAAAACTAGCTGTCTTAAACGCTTTATAAAAACGAACGGAGGGAGTATCTTATTTCAGTAACATTCTAACCTATATAGGAGAACTATGTAGCTCCTTTATTACGACAGTAATGATTCACTAAGCTCCTATCGTACTACACGGTTATTTTTATTTCCAATTGTTGCCGCTCCATCTAGATACAACACCCCTATTCAGTATGCTCCTAGCATGCTTCGTGTTTTTAGATCAAACTATTCTTCTGCAACAAAATTGAAGTGTTGGTCTGATAACAAAATTATTTGAAAAGAAATGAACTATATGCTCATTTTCTACCATCTACACTAATATAGCAAGTGGTACATGCCAGCGAGCATATTTCAGCATGGGACACCATTCCACTATTCTTTGGAAGCACCTGCTACTAATTTCGTACATAGCATTCATAATTTGGGTTTCTACAAAGGGCTATCGAAGAAAACATATTTTTTATAAATGATGTGCCATGCATCCTTCTACACACCTAATCGCCTGCTAATAACAAATAAAATTAGTTGCATTTGCCTGTATTGTGGTGTGTGTATAGATGGCAGAATAGTTGCAGCCTTGCTTTCTACTAACCAGTTTCATTTGCTTTCAGAATCATGTACCTGTTTTTTTCTCCCTGCTTTCAGAATCATGTTCCTGTTTTTTTTCTCCCTGCTGTGAGTGTACAACAGTATAGGGTTCTCCCTGGAGGGTCGTGTAATCAGTGTGCTATCTAAAGCAATGAATAGAGTTCCAGTTCTGTTTTTCTTGAGAGCTGACCCCTGCAAATTCTAGCTCTTTCTTACAGCTGATATGTAAATTCTTCAGTGTTTAAATAAAGTTCGGCCTCAGTCCCTTAAAGATAACACTACTCCTCAGATTAAAAGGTGATGTGGTGTTTATATGATAACAATAAGGTTCTCTTAGGAATGTCATTTAAATAAAAACATTTTCTGTAATTGAGAACGCAATTCTAGAAATGGTACCTCCAAAAAGATTCCAACTCAGATTTCCATCACACCAAATCTAGATGAAACTATAGAACGAAAAAGGAGAAAAGAAACTATCTCGTTGTTTCTCTAGGAGCAGAAAAGATCTTTTTAAAGGAATTGAGTATCATGTGATACAGCTCGTGCACTTAGAGGTAGTTTGATGCCGAGGTAAAGTTACCGTGCGAGCCTATTGTCTCTCTCTTACGGCAGTGGTTCGGGTGCGCAGACGTAAGAACCATAACTTACTTAGCATGCGTGAGGGAAATTTAGGTCACAACCTTTGTTTCTTATGGCAGCGCCATAACAGTTTCTCACAGGACGTAACTTAGTGCCATGCATAATGTAAGATTACCTTTATCCCTTTTATGCGACCTAGGAATGGTTTCCTTCCTCCCGTAGTAATCTTACCTCACGCGTTTTTTTCTCTTACGTTTCAAAACTTTGGACGTGGGATAGGCGGCAAATTTGACAATTTTGACCCGTTGGCGTAATCAATTCACGAAATGAACTGTCTGCGAAACTATTTCACAGCCATGACCTTTTTGTGTAGCGCCTGCCTCAGTGGCGCTGCACCCTACTGTGCAGCGCCTGCCTCAGTGGCGTTGCACACTGGCTCAGGGGCGTTGCACGCCTGTCCACTGTGGCGCCTCCTGTGTAGCGCCTGCCTCAGAGCGTGCAACGCCCCTGAGGCAGGCGCTGCACAGTAGGGGTGCAGCGCCTCTGAGACAGGCGCTACACAAAAAGGTCATGGCTGTGAAATAGTTTCGCAGACAGTTCATTCCGTGAATTGATTACGCCAACAAGTCAAAATTGTCAAATTTGCCAGGATAGGCTGGGGTGAGGAATAAGAATCCCTCACCCAGGATGACGAATAGCGCGTCCCTTTTATGGCCATACTCCTAGGAGTACATACTCCTAAGACACGTGTCCCTCCTCTCATTTTAATAGTGGCCCGATGGCTTCCATTTTAGTTTTTTGATTTAAGAAAAATAATAGAAACATCAGACGTCTAACTGGAAGTTTGTTGACGATCCATACTTCTAGGGGTTCAGTTTCTCACGGGAATACAACTCCTTTTATGGCCATCACATCCCTCGTGTGCATAGCACAGCGGTTGTCGGCGACAACGTCCAGCAGTGACGACGCCAAGATATGCGGTGGTGGTGACGAAGAAAATAACGGCAAACCTTACTTGTCTCATTATCCATATCCATGTATTACATGTGTCTATTCAATTTCTTATATATTTTGATCAAATCTGACGGAGCAATGCTATGTTGTTGTGTAGTCTGCCCTTACATTGGCGTAATGGCGTTGGAGATGGAGAAAGGCTAGCGCAGAGCGTGCGGCCGGCGGCAGCTTGATGACAAAAAATAGATTTGGTGAGCATCATCTTGGCGTTAATTGGTAAGATTAGGGGCATGTGCGAGTATCAAGGTACATGCATCCTTTTTCATTTATCATTAGGTACTGCATGAGGTCTTCGCCGCCTGCGTCCAACGTTTGGATCGAGCGATCACTGCATGGGCTACCAACATACCTTCTCCAATTCTACTCCACTGCATGGTTAATGTAATCGCAAGGTAATATTTTTTTGTTCGTGCAAACTTCAAGACCATAGTATCTTTTGCAACTTCCACTCAGTAAATTGATGGCATCTAGAATCTCTTATTACCATTAGATATTTGTTCAAATTCTAGCTTCTTTGACGAGCACTTCTGAATCAAGTATATTATCAACTGCACAAGGAGACTAATATCTTAATTTGGTTTCGGTGCAGATTATTTCTTTGCCAAAGAAAGGGTGTCAATTTATGTGGGCCAGACAACGGAAACTCTCACTCGGCGGCGTCTGCTTCTCTCATTGCTTTCTGCATGCAGATTTGATTTGGAGAACCAAGAGCGTTGTTCCACGCATGAAGGCCATATTTGTAGCAATACATTTACGTACACTTGATGGAGAAACATGGAAAGCACTCGTAATGTTCGACGGATCGAGTAGTATATACGTAGCTCGTTGGAGGCTATGTAACATATAACAGTATATGTAGTCCTACCAAACTAACAGTGTGTACTCGTTTGGTTATTCTGATGATGTATGCTAAGCAATATATGGTCCCAGCAAGAAAAATATATTAAAAAATGGCAAACATATATAAAAAAGGGCAAGGTATGTACTCTTCCTAAAACATGCAGTACAATACGATATAAAATTAATACTAATATTGTATATACTCCTTAAAAAGGTCAATATATACTCCGAAGAAAGTCAGAGCATACTCTTTAAGGAAAAAAAAAGTACATGCTCCTTCAAAAAAAGTCAGTTTATACTCCTAATTAAGAATTTCAGTGCATACTCTTTCAGAAAAAAATAGTATATACTCCTAATTAAGAATGTCAGTGCACACTCTTTCAGAAAAAAAAGTATATACTCCTTATAAATAAAAATGCAGTTTATACTCCTTAGAAAATCATTATATACTCCTTTGAAAACTTTATACTGCATATACTCCTTTAAAAAGTTAGTATGTAGTCCTTTGAAAACAAATTCTTTATGTACTCATTCGAATCAAATTCTGTACATACCCCTTAAGAAGATCAGTATACCCCTTAAACGAAGTTTGTACTCTTTAGAAAAATAGTATATACTCATGCAAATGTAAGATATACCTCCATACTCCTTATATTGTTTCACAAGTACCATTTTTAGGGGAGGTTCAAATATACACAGCCGTCAATTACCAGTAGACTTGTAATTCCTAGCGCATGATTCATATGCATGACATATACTCCTTTTTATGTTCTATAAAAATATCCAAGGTACCTCTGTGATGGATGTGGCGACGTTATCCTAATTTTTAAACTCAATGCACCGGCTGCATGCGCCTTATCTGCAGGAAGTAGTTATGCATGCCTAAACAAATTAGTTTGCTGGTTGTACCGTTAGCTAAGAACATATTGGGTATATCCATCTACCCTATCCACTTAGGTGGGAGTACATACTCTTGGAGTATAAAAAATGAGGGAAGCAGAGACAGCTACCGTCCTCCGGACGCTTACAGCTGATTCAAGCTACCGTCCTCCGGACGCTTACAGCTGATTCAACTTGTAGGTGAATGCTTTATAATAATATATGCTGCGGATGGACGACCGCGACCAGCTGGACGACTACGCCGGGAAGGTCAGCGGCATGGCGGCGAGGTACGCGGTGCTCGGAGCGACGCTCGACGACGCGGCCATGGTGAAGAAGCTGCTCGACACCGTGCCGGACCGGCTGTATGCCGCGGTCGCCGGTATCGAGCAATTCTGCGACGTCGAGGAGATGGCGTTCGAGGACGCGCTCGGACGGCTCAAGGCGTTCGAGGAAAGGACGCGGCGACGCGCACGGGCCGGCGGCGAGCGCGCGGACGGGCAGCTGGTGATGACGGCGGCACAGTGGGCGGCTCGGGAGGGACGACAAGGCGGACGCGGCTTCGGCGACCAAGACGACGACGGCGCGGCGAGCACAGCATCGGGCAATGGAGGGAAGCGCCGTGTACGCTGCTACAAATGCGGGGAGCACGGGCACTTCCGGCTGGTTTTTTTGACGCTTAAAGACTTAAGTTGGTTGCTTTGGCAAGGAGAATACAAGTGAGAAAAGGGCCGTATGTGCGGTTGGGAAATTTTTTGTTCTTCTTCTACCTTCATCTACCTCCGTGTGTGAGTGAACCAGAGAGAGCTAGTCTAGGGCTGCATCAACATTGTCACCCCTGACGCCCTAGCACGGCCACCCGCCAGACCCATGCAAGGAAGATGCAGCCACCCGTCCGTCGGGGAGGGCCACCGGATCGATCGCACCCGCCACCGAAGGAGGCCTCTAGAGGGGCCAGCGCCCTGACCCGCACCACCGGCGTGATTCTAGAACGCCCCGCCGCCAGGAACTGTCGCCGAGCCACCCCTTGCAGGGATGCCCGCTCCACCACCTGCAGCAGGGCATGAAAGGGGGGCCCTCATCCCACGCTGCCACGGCCCTCTCCACCCGTCGCGGGCGCTGGCCGCATCACCGCCACCAGCAGAGATGCCCAGCAGAGCAAGAGGCAAGAACCACCACCTTGACGCCCGCCGCCCCGCCGCTAGGAGCTCGTCGCCTACCACTCCTCAGCACGCCACGTCGTCACATCCGCCAACCAGTCCGGCACCCAGGCCCGGCAGATCTGGCCCGCACCTGACAACCCGCGCGAGGGGACGAAGAAAGCCCCGCCGCCGCCTGTGCCGACCGGGCTTCGCCCGGCCACGCCCTCCGGCGGTGGCAAGGGAGGAGTAGGGTGGGAGAGGGGGCGAGCGGAGAAGATCGGGATGCCCTCCCTGGCCGCCTCGCGATTGGCGGCGCGGGAGGGAGGGGTAGTTGTCCCATCCTCATTTGAATTCAATGCTCCTCCTGCATGCCTGTCAATCTATCTACCAGTCATGTATTCACTACTTATTTTAAATACGCCCTCCTATATACCTTACTCATCTGTCCTTCTGTGTACGCAATTGCTGAAAGGAATGCCTATTGACGATGCTGCACTTGAATGCAAGTACACTCCAGAGCTTGCCTTGGATTACCTGAGTGATGAAGCCTTCGGCTGGTATTTCGACTAGGACCTCCGTTTACCCGCGTCCTTGAGCGACTATCAGCGGCTAGTCCCTTGTAATGAAGTAAGTATGTGTACTACCTCTGTAAACAAGTATATGGCATTTTAGGTCACTAAAGGAGTGACCTAAAATGTCTTGCATTTGCTTACAGAGGGCGTATATCCTAAAGTATAGTGACCTAAAGAACTTGTGCAGGATGCGAACATCCCCACAAGGGTACAAACCACACCAACACCTAATTAGCTAAAGCTACTCTCTCACAAGTCTATGCAATACACCTACACCCATTCCCGCAAGTTTCCATCCCTTGATCTCGTCGAAGATGTGCAAGTGAAGTTGTGCCACAGTTTTGACTTGCTCCGTACGATTGAACACTCTAGCATTTCTTTGCTTCCAAAGTGTCCAAGCAACTGCCGTGACAAAGGTGTCAAAACCCCTCTTGTCTGCACCGTGAAAGCTCGCCCTAGCCCGTATCCACCACTCCAGGAAAGTATCATCTCTTTTCAGGCGCTGGACTGTGATGTTGAGGTCCGTCAGGCATCGGTGCTTATTATTCAAAACAGTAACATGAATCTCGACTTTTCTTTCTGTGTATGATAATTGTTTTACATTAGATCAACCAAACACACAAGGGTCTAAAGAATTACATAGATGATACAAGCTCCTCGCATGCTCGACGGATTAGTTGTTTTGAGGTAAAAAAAACACGAAACAAGAAAATAGGAGAAGCGGGACCAAAACAAACTTGGCTAGAGATCTGGAGGGAAAAGCCACATGGGAGGATATTTATCACCACCCGACACATAGTGCCCCACTGACGTGATGCCCTCCTCATCGTTGTCAACACTTTCATCTTTCTTGTAGTACACATGACAACCATCATTGTCCATACTTGTCAAGAACTCCTTGGCGTGGTCAGGCAAACAATCTTTTCGTGGGTAGCAACGATGGTGGGAGTAGTAGATGTGGTTTTTCTGCAGACTTCCATGCTGGTCTTTCGGCACATACATTGCCTTGGAGAACACCGGTCCCAAGAATAAGGCGTGGTCGCCTAGGCTCTTCATATGTTCCAATTCACACACGTCATGTCCGACATCAACTAGCTCGCAAACCATGAAAAAAGGCCCCTTTTCATTGGGTGGCAACCAGCACCACCGTCTTTTCTTCCTCGCCACAATCATGATCTTGCCACGTAGCTCAATAATATACATGGCATGCTCGTCCGGATCGCCATCGGCCTGCAAGTACCACGGTTCTCGTATATGCAGCCATTGAGGATCACCTTTGAACACGCCATGTTTGGTTAAGCCGACCTCAAACCTAATGATCCACATTGTTTCTGATAGGAGGCAATATAGATGGCCGTTGCAGAAGGCAATATCGGTGATAGTCATCCCAACAAATCTCTCTGGCGACCATGCAGACTTGAGGCGGCCATGTCCGCAGATCGCGACCTCATTCTTGCCGATGATGGCAGCGAGGATACAACCGCTCGAGGTGGGCGCCTCAGAGAATATTACCTTCAACGGAACAAACGTTTTGGCGCCCGGGCGTAAACGGATGATACTCCTTTGCTTTGCCGAGAGCTGCACCTCGGCACCAGAGAAAAGGTTCATAATCCTGAGAGGGGCATCCGAGATGGCGACCCACCCGCCGTCATGGCTGCCAATGATGCGCCTGCCGACGGCCTCGTTCGGAAACCAGAAGTGCGACAGGATGGCACCGTCCTCAAGGCAGCACGCGTGCTTCGCCCTGTCGTTGCTTCCTGGATTGAGGATCAACCACGGGAGGACACGACGTGTCGGATGGATCGGTGCGATGGCGCCCCAGGACCTGCACACGGCAGCGAAGCGGACGCGGGCCACCGCGCAGGCCAGCCTAGAGTAGACAAGGCTGAGGATATCGTCGGGGAGCATGGACCACAGCTCAGTTGCCGCCATGGCCGCCGCTGAGGTCCCGACCCGATGCTGATGCCGTCATCGTTGGCGGCTGCCGTGTGCGTCGGCTCCTCCATCTTTGTGGTCGTGTGCGTGCGCCGGCACGATCGCAATTGTAGATCCATCGATGAGATTTTTTATTTACTTTTTATGAAAAGATCGATCGATGAGACAGAGCTAACGGGAGGGACGACTTCAATTATGCTTCCATGGACCTGCCTCTAGGCCCATCATCTTGGCCCGGCCTAGTTCACTCTGCCGGTTCGTTTTCTGCTGCTAAGTCTCTAGCTTATACTCTCTCCATTCCTTTATCTAAAGTGTATTATTTTCAGCACGTTAACCAAGGCACGTAATTATAGACTATTTAGGACGAAATTACCCTTGTCTAATTTGTATATTAGCGGCAAGTAAATTATTTAGGCTAGGAAAGAAAGAGATACACGCAATCAGCAGAGAGATAGTTTCCATTTATTTCTCTACAAGGAGAGATACATGCAATCAGGGGAGATACTTTCCTTTTTCTGGAGGGTCAAGATCGCAATTATGAGGAATTAGAACAAATGCACCTTACATTGTGTAATTTTATCAAAAAACAAATACACCTTATATAAAGGAACGGAGGGAGTATATAGCTAGGCCAAAGCGAGACGAGACCTCTTCACCGCCGCCTTCGCCTGCTACTCCGCTCGCCATCGCCGTAAAAATCCCAAAGCCTAGGAGAACACGGAGACTCCATTGATGCATCATGCATGAGTCCAAGCACGGCAGGGCATGTAGTCAGGCAAACATATTCTCTTGAGACTTGTTATTAATTCTCACATCTATTTTAACTCTTCTTTTTTGTGTATTTTTTTATTTGGAATCACCGGAGGAACTTTCCTACCCATATATATTACCCTAAGATTGCATCCATCATTTAGATTGATTATTTACAAGCAATATAAGTACGACCGTCATGAGAAAGTAGCCTCTTATTCCAGCGGCTTCTTGATGAGTAGTGGAGCTATGAAGATCTTGCTGTCCAAAGGCCATCGCGTTCCAAGCAGCCCAATTTTTTTTTTTTTTGGAAAAGCATAGCTTTTCTTTACCTAATAATAAAGAAAATATGGTTTCAGTCCGTCCGTCAGATCATTTTGCAAAAAAGCCCTTATACTTTCTTAAAATCAAACCGCAGTCCAAACATAAGTCAGCCGAACCGTTATTTTATCGTTTTACAAAAACGCCCCTGTATTTTCCTGAAATCAACCCGCACTCCGGACTTAAGTCAACCGATCCGTTATTTTACATTTTTTCGAAAACACCCCTGACCTTTTAGGTAATTGATCCGCGGCTCATATTTAACTCAAACAAATGATTTTCTAAATCATCCATATCTTTTAGACAGTAACCCCGATTTAAACATGTTATATATGAAATTTGACTAGAAAATTATGTAGAATATGAATATGAGATTATTTTAATCTGTTATGTATTTCTAAATAATATTTTAGCAGATATTAAAGTCAAACAAATGATTTTCTAAGTTATTCGTATCTTTTAAACCGTAATTCCGATTTCAGCATATTATATATGAATTTTTATTAGAAAAATATGTAGAATATGAATATGAGATTATTTTAACTTGTTAAATTTTTCTAAATATTAGTATAGAATATATTATAGTCAAACAAATTGTTTTCTAAATCATCTGTATCTTTTAAACCGTAACTCCGATTTTAACATGTTATATACGCAATTTGATTAGAAAAACGTGTGAAATCTGAATATGATGTTAATTTTACCTGAATATGGCGGAGGGTTTGGAGCGCGCAGGCGTGCGAGCTCGGGCTCCTAGGTACGCACCTCACAGCGCCGAGGCTAGCAGGTACGCAACACATCTCTCAGCGCTGCCTCACATCATGATGAATGGATAAACTTTGAAGTGGCAGCCGCTTGACAGTGTGATAGACAAATAGAATGCGGCTGCTCGCTTGAACTACACATGAATGTACATGGCGTCAACTGGATTCCAACGAGTTGGCATATATATTTTAATTATTTTCTTTATCGTGGTTAGCTCTATAGTATCTACATGATTGTTTAATTTCGATCTCAAACTTATAATCTATAGCGCACGATCCGTTTTTCTTTCGTACCCGCGTCGATTCAGATTGCAAATAAACACCCACTATAACCATATAGGGGAAAAAACATCGATAACTACACATGCATAACTCTGAAAACGTCGCAGGGGAAAAACAAGAAATTTATCATGGCGAGTGTGAGAGAAAGCGAGAGAGAGAGAGAGGGAGAGGGAGGAGAGAGGGAGAGAGCGACGCCTTAAGATTAATCATATTCAAACATGTTTTGATTTTGTGTGAACACTGAGTCCACCACCGGCGAGGGTGTGAGGATAAGCGGCATCACAAATATGATGCCTCGCTAAAATAAAGGAGATGGACCTATTTGTGGTCTTGAGTGATGGTTGTTGGGTTAAGAGTGTGTATTGTGCTTTTTCTCCCGTTGCAACGCACGGGCTCTTTTGCTAGTATTACTTAACGGTGTCGGGGCATATCACCCTCAACACTGGCAGCCACAGTGGCTGGTACATCAGACTTAAACTCCACACACTGGATCACTGGTACATACGGCCAGCCTTGGCCAACTCATGTGCAACTGAATTTGCACTCCGACGGCACACCTCTACTACATAGTTAGAGAACCACATTTTCAATTGGAATTTGGTATCCTCGATGACACCTGCGTACGGCGAAGAGTCGACCTTCCGGAGATCCAAGGCTTCCGCCAGCAGTTGTGAATCAGTCTCGAATTCCGGCCGAACAACTCCAAGATCCGCAGCAAGAGCAACCGCCTGGGACATAGCAATAACCTCTGGATCACTGATGTATTCTTGTGTGCCGGCCCGAGCAGCCACCAGTTCACCGTCCGCGGTTCGGGCAGCAACACCCCAGCCCACATGATTTTCACCTTGAACAAAGGACCCATCCAGGTTGAATTTAACCACTCCCTCCGTTGGTGGCCTCTATTTATCAATGCATTTTTCCTTCGGCACCGCGATATAAACCTGCTTATACTCCAGTGTTAAGCTGTGGGTCCGACGAGCCACCTCAGCAGGTGATAGCGATGATTCTCCCTTTCTTAACTTATTCATGTTGCTCCACCACAACCACCAAAATGTAAGTATCTTTATGCGCTTCATTTCGTCACAGCCCCAGAGATAATCCAACATTGCATGAACGTATGTGATGTGTTCCAGGTCCATTGTCTCTTTCTCCAGTGCTAGTTCCCTCCAAACCTCCTTAGCCTTGGTACATTTGACGAACAGATGAGCCCTATCCTTGTCAGTTCTGCCACAGAAATAACATTTCATACTATGTGGTTTCATTCCCCTCCTTTGCATGTTAGTCAACAGCGCCAGCGACTCGTGCTTGATCCTCCATGCGAACATCTGAACATTCCTGGGACATGGTAGTTTCCAAATCCGCTTCCATGAGTCATCGGTGCAGCTATTCAGATTGCCCACGACATGAGAGCTCGTCCCCACGCCACCACTTGCGCCCACTTTCGTTAGCTCCACATGTAGTTTGTATACGCTCTTTACTGAGTGTAGCCCTTTGGGGTCGACCTGCCATGCCATGAAGTCGCTGACTCCGTCCCTTAGTGGCAGTTGCAGTATGTGGTGCACATCATCTGGCCAGAATGTTTCTCTAACGAGCCTCTCATCCCACTACCCAGAAGCCGGATCTATAAGCAAATTGACATACTGAAGGATATTGTTCCCCCTCGGGGTAATAACTGTCCGCGACCAAGGCCTTGGAATCCAAGGGTCGGTCCAGATTTTAAGGACGCTCCATCCCCTATTCGCCATATGTATCCTCCGTGAATTAGCTCCAGTCCTTTCAGCACACTTCTCCAGGCATATGAGATGCCCTCCTTAGGTTCAGCTTCCCATACTTGGCAGTTAGGGAAATATCGAGCCTTGAGAACTCGGCCACAGAGTGTATCAGGGTTTTGAATTAGCCTCCATCCTTGCCGTGCTAGCATTGCCATGTTGAAGCTATGCATATCTGATACGTCTCCAACGTATCTACTTTTTCAAACCCTTTTGCCCTTGTTATGGACTCTAACTTGCATGATTTGAATGGAACTAACCCGGGCTGACGCTGTTTTCAGCAGAATTGCCATGGTGCTGTTTTTGTGCAGAAATAAAAAGTTCTCGGAATGACCTGAAACTCCACGAGATTTATTTGGGAAAATATAAAAAATATCTGCAAGAAGATCCAGACCAGGGGGCCCACACCCTGTCCACGAGGGTGGGGGGCGCGCCCCCTGCCTCGTGGGCCCCCTGGTGCTCCACCGACATATCCCCAGATCCTATAAGTTCACTTTCGGGGAGAAAAAAATTAGGGAGAAAGAATTATCGCGTTTCACGAGACGGAGCCGCCGCCAAGCCCTAATCTCTCTCGGGAGGGCTGATATGGTGTCCGTTCGGGGCTCCGAAGAGTGGAGATCATCGCCATCGTCATCATCAACCTTCCTCCATCACCAATTCCATGACGCTCACCGCCATGTGTGAGTAATTCCATCGTAAGCTTGCTGGACGGTGATGGGTTGGATGGGATCTATCATGTAATCGAGTTAGTTTTGTTAGGGTTTGATCCCTAGTATCCACTATGTTCTGAGATTGATGTTGCTATGAGTTTGCTATGCTTCATGCTTGTCACTAGGGCCCGAGTGCCATGTTTTCAGATCTGAACCTATTATGTTTTCATGAATATATGTGTGTTCTTGATCCTATCTTGCAAGTCTATAGTCACCTACTATGTGTTATGATCCGGCAACCCCGAAGTGACAATAATCGGGACCACTCCCGGTGATGACCATAGTTTGAGGAGTTCATGTATTCACTATGTGTTAATGCTTTGGTCCGGTACTCTATTAAAAGGAGGCCTTAATATCCCTTAGTTTCCAATAGGATCCCGCTGCCACGGGAGGGTAGGACAAAAGATGTCATGCAAGTTCTTTTTTTCATAAGCACGTATGACTATATTCGGAATACATGCCTACAATGCATTGATGAACTGGAGCTAGTTCTGTGTCATCCTAGGTTATAACTTCTACATGATGAATTGCATCCGACATAATTTCTCATCACCAATCCAATGCCTACGAGCTTTTCCTATATTGCTTGTTGCTTATTTACTTTTCCGTTGCTACTATTACAAAAACTACAAAAACACTATCGTTACTTTTATTACTGCTACCGCCACTATCATATTACTTTGCTACTAAACTATCTTGCTGCAGATACTAAGTTTCTAGGTGTGGTTGAATTGACAACTCAGCTGCTAATACTTAAGAGTATTCTTTGGCTCCCCTTGTGTCGAATCGGCAAATTTGGGTTTAATACTTTACCCTCGAAAACTGTTGTGATCCCCTACACTTGTGGGTTATCAAGACTATTTTCTCGCGCCATTGCCGGGGAGCATAGCTCTATTCTTTAAGTCACTTGGGATTTATATCTGTTGATCACTATGAAGAATTTGAAGGACTCAAAAATCAAGAGCTTACCCTCAACTACGAGAGGAGGTAAGGAATTGCCATCTAGCTCTGCACTTGATTCTCCTTCTGTTATGAGTAAACTTGCGACACCTACTCCTGCTATTGAATCTGATATGTCGTATGTTCTTGATGATGCTACTTCTGCTATGTATGATGAAACTACTTCTATGCATGATAATACTGTGCCACTAGGTGAATTTATAGATGAACAAATTGCTAAGGTTAGGGAGAATGCAAATGTTGAAACTGATGATATTTATGAAAGTGATGATGAGGCTATGATACGTCCAAAATGTATCTATAATTTCTGCTTGCTCCATGCTTCTTTTGTGTGATATTGCTATGATATTTATGCACTTCCATACACTTTTGATCATATTTGGACTAACCTATTAACTCAGTGCACCCCAGTGCCAGTTTCTGTTCTCTGCTATTTTTGTATTTCAGGTTTTCCCATTACTTAAATTGCCAGAAAAATTCCGGGAAAATATATAAAAAATCAGCGCTCCAGAAGCTTCCACACGCCAGAAGTGGGGCCAGAGGGGAGCCAGGGGCAGCCCAGGCGGCCTGCCCACGCGGCACCCCTCCTGGCCGCGCCGGGGGGGCGCCTGGGCCCCCCTCTCCGCCACTGGTGACCCCCTTTGGCATATATTTAGCACGCGTCCCGAAACCCTCGAGGATGGAACCCTTTTTCGCGATCTCATCTCTGTTCCGCCGCCGCCGCGCTTCCAAGATCGGGAGCACCAGGAGAACTCTTCCCGGCACCCTGCCGAAGGGGAGAACCACCACCGGGAGCTTCTCCACCACCATGGACGCCTCCCGGATGAGTTGTGAGTATTCCCCCTTGGACCATGGGTCCATGACCAGTAGCTATGTGATGTTCTCCTCCCCTCTTTGTTCTTCATCGATTAGACCTCGTGAGCTGCCCTACATGATCGAGGCACATATGTAATCTTTATGCTATTGCTCTGCTGAGTTTGCTGGGATACGATGGATTATGAGATTATGTTCAGATTGTGTGTGAGTAATATATTTGATTCACCTCTTTTATATTTATGTTCTTGAGTAATTCTTGCATGTTCTCCGTTGCTATTTATTGCTTTGGCCGAGTAGTAGGTAGTAACTCCAAGAGGGAACGTTATGCTTGATTGTGGGTTCATGCCCCTCGATGACTAGCTTGAGTGACAAAAACATGAGTCTAGGGGATGTGCTGTTGCCACAAGGGGGAAAACAACGGTGCTTGTACTTGCGGGTGCAAGGATTGTTTACTTTACGCAAAGTTCTTTTAATGCAGTTGTCTGTTGCTTTGAGTTTACACTTTGGGTGGGACTCGCAACTTAATACCAGCGAGATGTTCTGGATAGATATCTCAAGGTGGATGATTAGTAGTAGATGCAGATGGATTTCGGTCTACTTGCCTTGGCGTACCGCCCATGCTTTTGAGCCTCTACCTTTCTTTGCAGCATAGTTAGCATTGGTTTTGCGCACATAATCCTGTCAATTTCCCAGCTGTAATTTGTTTACCTCGCTTAGCTGTTTTATCGTCTTTTGGGAGAGAGAGACATCACTAGTTAACATCATGGGACCCCGGTCCATATTACCATCACTGATCACACCCGCTATTTACTTCATGTTCTTATTTCCTAGTTGCAGTCATACCTATCACTATTATCTCTTGCATTTGATCCTTTGTAAACGACAAGGCCGGAGGGATTGACAACCTCTCTGTACTCGTTGGGAGCAAAGTTATTTGTATCTGTGTGCAGGTCCTGTCAAAGCAAAAGTTTCTGGCACTATTGACACCTTCTTGTCGACCTTCGGAGTCTCACGGGATTCGATCATTGGTATCTTTGCCAAGGGAAATTTGCCGCTACGCTACATCTCAAACCTTCCACTTGGGGTAACCAACGAGGGGCAAGAAGCCATCAAGCAAGTTTCTGGCGCCGTTGCCGGGGACTCCACTCTTCAAGATAGGGGAGTTGCACGCTATCTTTTATCTTTGCTTTTTAGTCTTGTTAGTTTACGTTTTAGTTTTTGCTTTAGTGTCCTTTACCAAAAATCACAAAAATAGTTATCTTGCTTGCTGCTGCTATGGGTTCCACCGAGAACACCAAGTTGTGTGACTTCACTAGTCATAACAACGATGACTTTATCTGCACGCCTATTACTACACCTGCCACTTCAGCACATTCTTATGAAATTAAACCTGCTTTACTGAACCTAGTTATGAAAGATCAATTCTCCGGTGCTGGAGATGATGCTGCTTTACACTTAAATAATTTTATTGAACTCTGTGATATGCAAAAGTACCAAGAAATAGATGGTAATATTGTTAAGCTTAAGCTTTTTCCTTTCTCCTTGAGAGGAGGAGCTAAAATCTGGTTTCAATCCTTGCCTAGGAATAGCATAGATTCTTGGGACAAGTGCAAGGATGCCTTTATTGGGAAATACTATCCCCCTGCTAAATTATCCAACTAAGGAGTAATATAATGAATTTTAAACAATTGGATAATGAACACGTTGCCCAAGCTTGGGAACGCATGAAATCTCTTGTCAAGAACTGCCCTACTCATGGTTTGACTACTTGGATGGTTATCCAAACTTTTTATGCAGGCTTGAACTTTACCTCGCGGAACTTGTTAGATTCGGCCGCGGGAGGAACCTTTATGTCAACTACACTTGGTGCTTCCACGAAGCTTCTCGATGAGATGATGACCAATTATTCCCAATGGCACACCGAACGCGCTCCAACAGGTAGGAAGGTAAACTCTGTCGAGGAGATTTCCTCCCTAAATGAAAAAGTTGACTTGATCATGTCTCTACTTTCCAAGCAATCTCCTATTGATCCTCATGATGTTCCTTTGAATTCTTTGATTGCTCAAGATCAAGTAGATGTGAACTTTATCTCTAGAAACAATTTCAATAACAATGCTTATAGGAGTAATTTTGGTACCAACCCTAGACCGTTCCCCTCTAATCCCTATGGGAACAACAATGCTTATCCTAACACCAGGAACTCCACTTCTGAACTAGAGATTATGCTTAAAGACTTTATCACTACCCAAAAAGCCTTCAATAAGAGTGTAGAAGAAAAACTAAACAAACTAGATAATCTCTCTTCGAAGGTAGACAATTTAGCCCATGAGGTAGAATTGCTTAAAATTAGAAATTCCCCTCTTGAGGAGTGGAAGACCACTCCTATGAATGCTATTCAAGTGCAAATTAATGAAAACATTAGGATGATGGCTAAACTTAAAGAGAGATGGGCTAGAGAAAAGGAGGAAGAAGATAGAATTAAGAGCCTTCCTACCCACCACACTGTTGCTACTATCTAAGTTGTTGAGGATATCCAAACTCTTAGCACCCAATGCACTCCTGGTCCCATTGGACCTATTAATGGTGATGCTATGACCTCAACCGTAGAGACTCCTATAACCATAGAAGCTACCAAACAAGTGAGCCTAAAGGACACCACTACCACTTTACTTGATAGTAGTGACCTTGATTTTGATAATTGCACCCTTTCTGAAGTTATTAGTTTTCTTCACAAGATGTCTAGAGATCCCCACACTAGCACGCTTAATCTTGCCTTCACAGAGCATATCACTAATGCTCTTATCAAAGCTAGGGAGGAGAAGCTTAGGGTAGAAGCCTCCATACCTGGAAAGCTAGAAGATGGTTGGGATCCTATGATTAAAATTAAGTTGAATAACTTCTCTTGCTATGATTTATGTGATGTTGGAGCTAGTACCTCTGTTATGCCCAAAAGAATATATGATATGCTTAAATTGAAATCTTTTGATCCTTGTTCTTTTGGTGTTCGTCTTGTTGATTCTTCCATAAAGAAACCTTTGGGGAGGATCGACGATGTTCTTATCATTGTCAATGACAATTATGTTCCCGTTGATTTTACTATTATGGATATTGAATGTGAACCTTCTTGTCCAATTATTTTGGGACGTCCTTTTTTTCGCACCGTTGGTGCTATCATTGACATGAAAGAGGGGAATATAAAATTCCAATTTCCTCTCAAGAAAGGAATGGAACACTTCCCTAGAAAGAAGATTAAGTTACCTTTTGAGTCCGTTATACGGGCTAGCTATTCTTTTACTCTTGATAAAACTTGATCTTCTTCTTTTGCATTATGCCTAGCTTAAAGGCATAAAAGAAAGCGCTTTTGGGAGGCAGCCCACAATGAATAAAGTTTTATTTTGCTTTTGTTGTGTCTTGATGTTTGTTACTACAGTAGCATCATCATTGTATCTTTTCTTTTCAGCTTTGTGCCAAGTTTAGCCTCTAATTGACGTGCTGTCCAAGAAACAAATTCTGTCCTTGGACAGAAAAATTCGTATAAAATCACCAGCTCATCTTTTTGGTCTGAATTTTTTCGACAGCGTGCTCTATACAATTGGCTTTCGGGCGTCTGTTCTGAGTTTTTTTATTTGAGTTGCAGAAGTGCCCCGAAAAAATTATTTACTACCTGCTGGTCTGTTTTTCACAGATTCTGTCCTGTTTTGCCTTTTCTTCGTTTTGCAAACCTTGAGCTTGTTTTTTCTTTGCAAAAACCTTTTGGCAATCTTGAGAAACAGTAGCTCTTCAAGATTATCTTTATTTCCAGCAGGGAAAAGTTATTTTATTATGGGTACTAACCTCGCTAATCAGATTATGATGAGTTATGTATGAAGGGAGTTTTCAAGTGTGCGAGGGAAGATGATAAAAAGATTCAGGAGTGTCAAACGCTCAAGCTTGGGGATGCCCCCGTGCACCCCCAAGAAATATTCAAGAAGACTCAAGCGTCTAAGCTTGGGGATGCCCCCGTGCATCCCCTTCTCCATCAACAATTATCAGTTCGTCTTTCGTTCCACTATATTTTAATCACTTCATGCATTATGTGCTATGCTTGGAGCGTCTTGCTTTTAGTTTCCTTTTTAGTTTTCTTTAGCTTTGCTTGATGTTCATAACGAGTTAGAACCCAGCTTTCTTTGTGCGGGAGAGAAACACGCTCCACTTCAACCTAGAACACAACATAGGATTTTCATGCTTATCTTTGTTGTGTGTGTTCTTTGTCTTTCCATAGCTACTATCATGTTTAGCTCTTAGTTTTCATGCTTTTCTTTTTAAAGAGCTTTTGTTTAGTTGGTTGTTGAACTCTCTTGAGTTTTCATGATTATCTTGTTAAGAGAGTTTGTCTGTTGCACTGAGTTGTGTGTCTTAACTCAAAGTAGGTAATTGAGGTTGCTATTTAATTTTAGTAGTAACTTGCAATAGTTTTGAGGTATTGCCATGAGTAATGTCTGAACTTTTGGTGTCAAGAGCTTTAGCCTATTAGTGATAGATGTCGTATTTTGGGCAATCCGTGTTTATTTTCGAAAACCTACAAAATAGTTGAGAACTTTAGCTACTAAATGGATCACTAATCTTTGGAGGGGTCGAATATTAGAGTACACTCACGTACCATGGGTCGAGGATGCGCAAGGGTAACCAAACCCCCATACACACCTACTCGGGGTACTTGTCTCTTTGTGAACCTCCTAATTAGATTGGGAGTTACCGATAATAAGTGCATGAGTTCTTCGGACTAATGTGAGTATTCGAAGGTTGACACTTCCACCTATCCATATTTTTCTAGCCTCTTCGGTACCATGCATTGCCCTTTCTCACCTCGAGAGTTGGCGCATACTTCGCCGGTGCATCCAAATCCTTGGCATGATACGCTCTGTCATCATAAACCTCATTATATCCTTCCTCAAAACAGCCACCATACCTACCTATTAAGGCATTTCCATAGCCTTTCCGAGATACATTGCCATGCAACATCCATCCTCTCATGACTTGATCTTCATGGCATACATGCTTTTGGCTTGATCGATGAGCCGCATGCTAGTTGGGCCTTGCCCTAATCATTGCTACATGACGCGCTAGTATCATTTCATATCCTGCTACACTGGCAGAGGCATACATTTGCATACATCATGATAGTTTCATTTTCTTTATGTTGAGTACTTTTGTAAAGTGTGAAAGATCTTCTATACTTCTTGTAATACATAGAGTGTTACCCCTAAAGTGAGGAAAAGATCCCAAAGAGGACAAATCAAATGATCCCAAAGAGGACAAAATCAAAAGATCCCAAAGAGGACAAATGAGAGATAAATAGAAAGAGCCATTGAGGCCACAAAAAAATTAAAAAAAAAAGAGAAAAAGAAATAAAAAGAGAGAAGGGGGCACACTACTATTTCTTTTGAGAGATCCACACTCGTACTCCATCTTATACCTTGTACTCCATAGAGATTATCATTCATGCATATAGCTATGTGGGGACCTTCACACTATAGAACTTGGCTTGTATATTCCAATGATGAGCCTCCTCAAAAGAGCTCTAGGTCTTCTTGAGCAAGCAAGTTGGATGCACCCCCACTAGTTCCATTGGAGAGCTTACCTTAGCTCATATGTGCATCCGTTGCATGGCAATCCCTACTCCTCACATCATATCTATCATTTGGCTTTCTCTCGCCGATGATTGTCCTCATTGATGTGAGCCTTTCACACCTTTTTTGTCTTCCCCCTCTATCATTTCTCTCTTTGCCATCCTAAGTGTCGACTTTCTTGCTTACGCTCATCCATTGCATGAGTGCTCAAAATATCGAAAGGGAGTGGATCATTTTGACTTGTACCTGGCTGACTGTCGGTGTACTAAAGTAGGGGTACCTTAGTATCCCGAACTTGTGCACGGGCAGTCGCAGCGTCCCGTGGCAGGGCTTGCCGCGCGTCCGCCAAGGCCCACTGTGTTCCCTTTAGAGCCATTCAAGAACAAAGTATTCAAGTTAAAGAGACAAGGCCCCCGCAAGAGGAGCTTGCCGGGAAGGCCACCCCAGGCTCAAGACCACTTCTTTAGCACAAGACCCTGGCAAGAGGAGCTTGCCGGGAAGGCCAAGCGTGGCATTTCATGAAACTTGCCGTGACGCGCCGCGCGCCCCGGCAAGGCCCGGAGAGCGACAAGCTCATGGGCGCGGCAAGATGGCGGCCGCGGCAAGGCGCTTGCCGCGGCAGACTTCCACTAGGTACCCGCGCTCCAGCGCATCCGCCCACGCGTCGCCCTGTGGCCCTTCCAGGCGCACGTGGCGGAAGGCTGTGCAGCCTGGGGTACACGGTGGCAAGATGCGATGACGAGGCTACCGTCGTGGCGGACGGAGACGCCCTGACGGACGCTTTTTGCACTGTTTAGGGCGACGTCGACGGGCATTTAATGCCCTTGTCCCCTGCCGTCAGGGTTAGGTATAGAGCACTATGCATACACTGTTCCAACTACCACCGCTTTTACGTTTTTACCCTCGACTGCGTTGCCACCTGTCGGTGACCCCTTTGACCTATAAAAGGAGGCACATGCGCAACGTAGAAGGGGTTCCGATCTTCTATCACTCTCACGCTTGGTGCTGCTAGCGATAAGCACTGTAGCTCTTCTTGCTCCCGAGCCAAGAACACAATACAAACCAAGGCAGGAGTAGGGTTTTACGCATCCGTGCGGCCCGAACCTGGGTAAACTGCTCGCGTGCATGCCTCGATCCGCTCTTTGTGCATCCTCCGCCCCCTTGCCGTACCGAAAAGGGGCTCTGGTCCCATAGGTGTTCGTGGGCGACCAGTTTCCCCGACACTGACGGTCTAGAGATGAGTCAAGATAAGATTCCAAAGAAGACCAAGTGTGAAACTTTAGTAGATTAAGTTCTCAACAATACAAAAACTATGTTTTACTCTCTCATATATCCCTATCCCCTTTCTTGCACGCAAACACCATTTGGAGACATTCGAGTCACGGACAGTGAGAGCTCTTGCACCTTTATGTTCTTATGTTACTTGTTACAATGCTAATATAGACTCTTGCTTGTTATGACTTGAATTGGATTACATGCCTTGATTACTTTACTTAAAAGTTCTTATATGGTTGATAGCATGTCACCACAGAAATTATGCTTGTTATCATTTACCTACTCGAGGACGAGCAGGAATTAAGCTTGGGGATGTTGATACGTCCAAAACGTATCTATAATTTCTGCTTGCTCCATGCTTCTTTTGTGTGATATTGCTATGATATTTATGCACTTCCATACACTTTTGATCATATTTGGACTAACCTATTAACTCAGTGCACCCCAGTGCCAATTTGCATTCTCTGCTGTTTTTGTATTTCAGGTTTTCCCATTACTTAAATTGCCAGAAAAATTCCGGGAAAAATATATAAAAAATCAGCGCTCCAGAAGCTTCCACGCGCCAGAAGTGGGGCCAGAGGGGAGCCAGGGGCAGCCAGGCGGCCTGCCCACGCGGCCCCCCTCCTGGCCGCGCCGGGGGGGCGCCTGGGCCCCCCTCTCCGCCTCTGGTGACCCCCTTTGGCATATATTTAGCACGCGTCCCGAAACCCTCGAGGACGGAATCCTTTTTCGCGATCTCATCTCTATTCCGTCGCCGCCGCGCTTCCAAGATCGGGAGCACCAGGAGAACTCTTCCCGGCACCCTGCCGGAGGGGAGAACCACCACCGGGAGCTTCTCCACCACCATGGACGCCTCCCGGATGAGTTGTGAGTAGTCCCCCTTGGACCATGGGTCCATGACCAGTAGCTATGTGATGTTCTCCTCCCCTCTTTGTTCTTCATCGATTAGACCTCGTGAGCTGCCCTACATGATCGAGGCACATATGTAATCTTTATGCTGTTGCTCTACTGAGTTTGCTGGGATCCGATGGATTATGAGATTATGTTCAGATTGTGTGTGAGTAATATATTTGATTGACCTCTTTTATATTTATGTTCTTGAGTAATTCTTGCATGTTCTCCGTTGCTATTTATTGCTTTGGCCGAGTAGTAGGTAGTAACTCCAAGAGGGAACGTTATGCTTGATTGTGGGTTCATGCCCCTCGATGACTAGCTTGAGTGACAGAAACATGATTCTAGGGGATGTGCTGTTGCCACAAGGGGGGAAACAACGGTGCTTATACTTGCGGGTGCAAGGATTGTTTAATTTACGCAAAGTTCTTTTAATGCAGTTGTCTATTGCTTTGAGTTTACACTTTGGGTGGGACTCGCAACTTAATACCAGCGAGATGTTCTGGATAGATATCTCAAGGTGGATGATTAGTAGTAGATGCAGATGGATTTCGGTCTACTTGCCTTGGCGTACCGCCCATGCTTTTGAGCCTCTACCTTTCTTTGCAGCATAGTTAGCATTGGTTTGCGCACATAATCCTGTCAATTGCCCAGCTGTAATTTGTTTACCTCGCTTAGCTGTTTTATCGTCTTTTGGGAGAGAGACATCACTAGTGAACATCATGGGACCCCGGTCCATATTATCATCACTGATCACACCCGCTATTTACTTCCTGTTCTTATTTCCTAGTTGTAGTCATACCTATCACTATTATCTCTTGCTTTTGATCCTTTGTAAACGACAAGGCCGGAGGGATTGACAACCTCTCTGTACTCGTTGGGAGCAAAGTTATTTGTATCTGTGTGCAGGTCCTGTCAAAGCAAAAGTTTCTGGCGCTATTAACACCTTCTTGTCGACCTTCGGAGTCTCACGGGATTCGATCCTTGGTATCTTTGCCAAGGGAAATTTGCCGCTACGCTACATCTCAAACCTTCCACTTGGGGTAACCAACGAGGGGCGAGAAGCCATCAGGCTACTCCTAATAGATATGAATTGCCTATTGTTCCTGAGGGTTAGGTTATGGATGAAGAAACTGCTAGAGACATTCTTGCTTGCAATGATAGATATGATCTTAAGAAGTTATTAGCTAAGCTGCAAGAAAAGTCCTTGAATCCTAGAATGAAACATGACCGTGCTTTTGCTACTTCACCTATCTGCGTTACTGATAAGGATTATGAATTCTCTGTTGATTCTGAGTTAATTACTTTGGTTGAATCTGATCCTTTCCATGACTATGAGTCTGAAATTGTTGTGGCACATCTTACTAAGTTGAATGATATAGCCACCCTTTTTACAAACGATGAAAAGATTCATTAATACTATATCCTGAAGCTATTTCCGTTCTCGTTAAAGGGTGATGCTAAGACCTGGTTTAATTCTCTTGATACTCGTTGTGTGCGTAGTCCCCAGGATATGATGTATTACTTCTCTGCTAAATATTTTCCCGCTCATAAGAAACAAGCTGCCTTACGGGAAATATATAACTTTGTGCAAATTGAAGAAGAGAGTCTCCCAAAAGCTTGGGGGAGGCTTCTCCAATTACTTAATGCTTTGCATGATCATCCTCTTGAGATGCATGATATACTTGATGTCTTTTATAATGGACTAACCGATGCTTCCAGATACCACCTGGATAGTTGTGATGGTTGTGTTTTCAGGGAAAGAACAGTTGAACAAGCTGAACTACTATTGAATAATATGCTGGCCAATGAAAATAATTGGACACTTCTTGAACCAGCCCCTAAGCCAACTCCGAAGAAAAGAGGTGTTCTATTTCTCAGTCCTGAAGATATGCAAGAGGCAAAGAAATCTATGAAAGAAAGAGGTATTAAAGCTGAAGATGTTAATAATTTACCACCTATTGAAGAAATACATGGTCTTGATAACCCGACACAGGTAGTAAAGGTAAATTCTCTTTATAGATTTGATGAAGGTGATATTCCTTGTTATAAATCTGCTAGCCAATACTTAGATGAGTTTGACAATTTTATTGTGAAACAAGAAAACTTCAATGCTTATGTTGGTAGACAATTACAACACAATGCTTATATGATTGAACGCTTGAGTGATTATCTGTCTAGAGCTAAAGATGAACTGAAACTCATTAGTATACATGCTTCTATGGTCACCACTCAAGTAGAACAAGTACTTAAGGCTCAGAGTGATTTGCTCATTGAATTAAATAGTAGGAATAATGACTATGTTGTTAGAGTTGCTACTGGAGGTGGTAAAATGACTCAGGAACCTCTGTATCCTGAAGGCCACCCTAAGAGGATTGAGCAAGATTCTTAGAGAGCTAATTTAGATGCACCTAGTTCTTCTAAGAAGAAGAAAAAAAATGGAAGAGCTTTGCATGCTTCTAGTGAACCTGTAGCTAGCACACCTGAGAATCCCAATGATATATTTGTTTCTGGTGCTGAGACACAATCTGGTAATGAACATGAACCTAGTGATAATATTAATTATGATGTTCATGATGATGCTCAACCTAGCAATGATAATGATGTAGAGATTGAACATGTTGTTGATCTTGATAACCCACATTCAAAGAAACAACGTTATGATAAGAGAGACTTTGTTGCTAGGAAGCACGATAAGGAAAGAGAACCATGGGTCCAGAAACCCATGCCTTTTCCTCCTAAACCATCCAAGAAAAAGGATGATGAGGATTTTGAGCGCTTTGCTGAAATGATTAGACCTATCTTTTTGTGTATGCATTTGACTGATGTGCTTAAAACAAATCCTTATGCTAAGTATATGAAAGATATTATTACCAACAAAAGAAAGATACCTGAAGTAGAAATTTCCACCATGCTTGCCAATTACACTTTTAAGGGTGGAATACCTAAGAAACTAGGAGATCCAGGAGTACCTACTATACCTTGCTCCATTAAAGGAAACTATGTTAAAACTGCTTTGTGTGATCTTGGAGCCGGTGTGTTATGCCTCTCTCTTTATATCGTAGACTTGACTTGAGTAAGTTGACACCTACTGAAATATCTTTGCAAATGGATGATAAATCAACTGCTATACATGTCGGTATTTGTGAGGATGTGCATGTTGTAGTTGCAAATGTTACTATTCTAACGGACTTTGTTATACTTGATATTCCCGAGGACGATAGTATGTCTATTATTCTCGGAAGACCCTTTTTGAATATTGCAAGGGCTGTTATTGATTGCAACAAAGGCAATGTCACTTTTCATGTCAATGGTAATGAGCATACGGTACACTTTCCGAGGAAACAACCTCAGGTCCACAGTATCAATTATATTGGAAAAAATTCAACTATTACTATTGGAGGTTTTGAATTTCCTCTTCCTTCTATCAAGAAGACGTATGACATCCTTATTGTTGGGGACATACATATCCCCATTGAGGTAACCTAGTGTTATTCGAAAATTCTCCGGTTTCCTGTTACTCGGAAAGAGTTTATTAACAAGACCTGATCAACCTTGTTAATGGATTCCTTTAGGTGAGCATGGGATAGGTGAATCTAGATAGCACAACCTTCTGTACCCTCTTTTTACTTTATGTTAATTAGAATAAATAAAAGAAAAATAGTATTTTCTGTCTGTTTCCAGACTTATCCGTGCAATAAAAAAATATCCCGAAAATAGAAGTTCTCCAAATGCCATGAAAATGAAATATGATTTTTCTAGAATATTTGAGGAAATATGGCACAGAACACACAGCGAGGGGAGCCTGTTGGAGATATGCCCTAGAGGCAATAATAAAAGCATTATTATTATATCTCCTTGTTCATGATAATTGTCTGTTATTCATGCTTGAATTGTATTGTACGGAAACAGCGATACATGTGTGAATACATAGACCACAATGAGTCCCTGGTAGGCCTCTAGTTACCAGTTCGTTGATCAACAGATGGTCACGGTTTCCTGACCATGGACATAGGATGTCAGTGATAACGGGATCACATCATTAGGAGAATGATGTGATGGACAAGACCCAAACTTGAGCATAACACGAGATCGTATAGTTCGTAATGCATAAGCTTTTCGGTGTCAAGTATTTATTCCTTAGACCATGAGGTTGTACAACTCCCGGATGCCGTAGGAGTACTTTGGGTGTGCCAAACGTCACAGCGTAACTGGGTGGCTATAAAGGTACGCATCGGGTATCTCCGAAAGTGTTTGTTGAGTTGGTACGAACCGAGACTGGGATGTTGTCACTCCGTATGACGGAGAGGTACCTCTGGGCCCACTCGGTAAGACATCATCATAATGAGCTCAATGTGACTAAGTAGTTAGTCACGGGATGATGGATTACGGATCGAGTAAAGAGACTTGCCATAACGAGATTGAACAAGGTATTGGGAATACCGACGATCGAATCTCGGGCAAGTACCGTACCGATGGACAAAGGGAATAACATACGGGATTGAGTGAATCCTTGACACGGTGGTTCATCCGATGAAGATCATTGATAGCCCTCAACCATAAGGGATCGAGATAGTCTTCGCGGGTAAGAATAACCCAATTTATTGATTCGACACACGGGGAGCCAAAGAGTATTTATAAGCTTTAACAGTTGAGTTGTCAATTCAACCGCACCTGAAATATACTAACTTGCAACAAAAGATAAGTGGTAACAGTGATATGATAGTGATGATAGTAATAGTAAAAGTAAACAGCAAAAGTAAATAGCAGTAGTAAATGGCAGAAGTAGCAACTAGTGACAGGCAAGGTTTAAAATACTGTAGGCTAGGGAGATGGATGGTTGGGCGTTGCATGGATGAGATAGATTCCAACTTGGGGCACGGCACACGGAAAAGTAATGATCATCTAGGCAAATATCAAACATTAGGCATGTATCCCTTATGTAGTTGTACGTGCTTGCAATAAGAACTTGCACAACATCTTTTGTCCTACCATCCCGCTACGAACGGGGCCAAAAGGAACTAATGGATGTTAAGGTGCTCCTGTCAAAAAGCACCGGAACAAAGCAATGAACTCAATGGATACATGTAATCCTCAAACTACGGACCATCCCCTTTGGTGTCCCAAGCTGTCACTTTTGGGATCACCGGTTCCGAACCGTAACAGGTGCATACAACTCATAGATAGGATCAAGAACTCAAATATATTCATGCAAACACATATGGTTCAGATCTGAAATCATGGCACTCGGGCCCTAACTGTCAAGCATTAAGAATAACAAGTTGTAGCAAAGATGATAAACACCATACTAGATGATAGCCAACATGCCCCCAACAATCTGACGAACTATTACATGATCTAACTCATCCAATCCCTACCATCCCCTTCGCCTACAGCAAGGGAATTACTCACACATGAAGGGGGAAGTCATGGAGGGATGATGGAGTGGTGATGATGATGACGATGGCGACGATCTCCCCTCTCCGGAGGCCAAATCAGCCTCCAGATTAGCCCTCCCGAAGAAGAACAGAGGGTGGCGGTGGCTCCGCGACGAAAAACAGCGAAAGGACTTTCGATCTGGGATTTCTGCGTCGGGAGAAAAAATACGGGCTAAAGTAGGGCACCAGGGGGTGTGGGGCCCACCCAGGCGCCCCCCGGCGCGGCCCGAGGGCGGGGCGCCCACAGGGAGCCTGGGCACCCCCTGGCCCCCCTCTGGCCCCACTTCTGGCATTTTGTTTCGTTGGGTGCGTGGATTTTTCGTGATTTTTCGTGGATTTTTCTGAGATGCTTAAAAATCCGTTTTCCTACACACAAATAAACCATACAGGCAGCTCTGCTGAAAACAGCATCAGTCCGAGTTAGTTTAGTCCAAATCATGCAAGAATGAGGTCAAAACAATATCAAAAGTGTTTGGAAAAGTAGATACGTTTGAGACGTATCAACTCCCCCAAGCTTAGCATATTGCTTGTCCTCAAGCAATTCAGTTCAACGAACTGGACGCGACAAAGAAAACTTTGACAAACTCTTTTGCTTCATTAGATGTATATAAGCATGTACTACGAAAAGAGTTCAGCAAGTATTAAAACAGTACTTATGAGAACAATGCAAGGAGCAATCCTTCTTTCAAGTGACCAGTCACAAATAATTAAGAGTAAACAATATATTACTGAAAATCAAGACAAGATCACATTGCACATAGCTTGAGCATATTAAGGTGGTATCTCGCTAGCCTCCATGAGTGAAGCAAAACATAAATGTAGAGACCCCTCCAGAGTTTTAAAGGAGACTAGAACTAAGAATTTCAGAATAAATCATATCACAAGTATGCAGAAGACAATGTAATACTTTGGGACAATGCACATTACACTCAGAATGACAATTATGCTCTCCTAGTCAGTGCTTTGAAGAAAGAAGATGAGACTCTCGAACCGTGGCTTTTATTGGCAAAGTTGAAAACCCGTGATCGGAAACAAAAACTAAACATGTACCAGAGCTCTTGGTTTTAAAAACAGAAGTAAATATGTTTTTGAGAGGTGCATATTTCGTCAATGAATGCTAGCAGACAACTCAATCGCTTTTTAAGCTAGACAAGTTTCGAGGAACGGCTCCCGCATGAGGACGATCACATCCTCTTAATCTCCTTTGTTTATCACTGCCAAAGTTTTCTGATTTCTCATGAACAAAGCGTGAAGGAGGGTTTGTTTGTTATATTATCTTTTCGAGCCGGGCGCACTCAATGCCAGTTCCTTTTCATATTAGGGGTTCGCACATTATACATGCAATCCAGGGGTGAAACTTGTCCAACTTAAAGAGATCATGAATTAACTACTACTTCCTCATGAGCTAAAACATAGGCACAAAAAGAGAAATGCTTTTGATTAATTTCGAGATGGTACACGAAAGTCTTCGTTAGGAATGGCAGGTAAATACCATGTATAGGAAGGTATAGTGGACTCATATGGCATAACAGGTTTAAGGGTTTTGGATGCACAAGCAGTCATTCCGCTTAGTATGGGTGGAGGTTTAGCAAAAGACTGGGAAGCGACCAACTAGAGAGCAATAACGGTCATAATCATGCAGAGCAACAAAGCAACATTGAATCGGGCATGAAAGTGATATAACTATTCTAAAACTCAAAGATCATCAAGGCAAAGTAGACTTTTTAGTCTTAAACATGTGTAAGCATGTGCCAAGTCAATCCAAAAATTCTCTAAAGGGAAATACCACCCTAGTATGCCAGACTATGAACAATGCGATGCATGTAGATCATTTCAATAACACATTATATACTCTAGTTATTGGAGACTAGCCACAAGGAAAGCATGAACCACTGGAAGAGCATTGTAAACATAGCACTATGTCGCTACAAGCTGGACTCTAGATCATAAGTACAGGCATATGTACAAAAGTAGAAACAATAAGAGTTCATACCGGTCTTCCTTGTTGCTTCCTTTCAGTCGATCTTCGTCATTACTACTTGTCACTTGCACGATCGAACGTAGAAAATATAATCAAATGCCATCACGGACTCGAGCTGATCTCTGAAAACAAAGCAAACTAAAGAGAGAAAGGAAATCTTTTTGAGTTTTTAAAAAGTTGAATAAAAAGCAAAAGAAAGAGAAAATCTTTTTGTTGTTTTTGCAAATAGAGGAATAAAGAAGAACGGGTAAAAACTTCGAAAAGATCAAAGTGAATAAAATGGATAATATAATGGAAAAGTGAGAAGGGCACATACTCCCCCAAGCTTAGGCTTTTGGCCTAAGTTAGTAGCAGCTACTGCCCCCAGGAGCCTCCTGCTCCAGGGGTATGGTGGTGAGACCAAGGGTCGTAGAAGGATGATGGCGCGTACACCGAACTCCTCGGAGTCTCCCACGAGGAAGGTTCCGAGCACCAAACAGAGGAAGACCCTTCACCAAACTCGGTGGCGGTCTCTTCCTGAAAATGTGGTATCTCACCGTGCCTCTCCTCGTCGGGCACAACCCCCTCCATGGGGTTATGGAACTGATGCTGGACCATGAACTCATCGAACTGGACAACATCAAAGGACCATCTGTTCCTGCGAGAAAAATCAAACAAAAGAGGTGCAGGTAGACGGATCTCGCGTTCCGCGGTAGTTCCGAAACGCAAGATATAAACAAGGTTATCAAGCTCAGAACCCATGGTAACAAACTTATGCCTTTTCATAGCAGCAAGATCAAAGCTTAAATAAGTAAAAGGAGTATCATCAGGGTGTGGGGTGCCTCCAAGATGCTCTAAGATAAGTGTGGCATAAATGCCACCATATAAGTCCCCCTTGTTACCGTTCATAGCAAGGCGTCGAGCAATTAAGGTACCAATATTATAATCAGACCTCCCTGAGAGGGCTGCTGCCAGGATAGCAATATCCGGAGCAGAAATGCTGCTCGTGTTGTCACGAGCTAACACCCCTCTAGCAATGTAATATGCAAAATACCTGAGGTGAGGAAACAAGATACTGGAGATCTTCGACCGATGAATATCCCTCGTACCCATGCTGCAGAGAGAGTTGATGACGGTTTTCAGCTCGGAGGGCTGAGTGGCCATCCTTGCCGTCCTCCCAACGTTCGGCACACCTATTACTTCACAAAAATTTCCCAGAGTCATGGTGATAAGATCATTATAAATTTTAAACTCAATAGCACCTGAATCAGTTTTATATCTAAAACTGTTAATGAAACCGGATGTGAGTTTCTGATACTGAGTAACACGGCTCGTGACTAGTCGTGTCAAACCTGCATTAGCACAAAGATTATAAAACTCATCCTTGATTCCCGCAGCTTCCATGAATTCATCGCATGGAAATGTCATCGCACGTGCTGGACTTGTGTCTTCCAACAACTCCAGGGGCACATGATCTTCATTATAGCTCACCCTAGCAGTCGATGGTGAAGCTGCGGCTCTAGTGACTCGATCGGAGTGTGCGGGCCTCCTCTTCTCAAGCCATCCTTTTGCCCTTCCTAACAAACTCATTTCTGAAAAAATAATACAATTTACAAAAACGAGGATTAAAACAAAGTGAGCTAAGGCAAACTACTCAACTCACTTGCCTAAGGCATAAACTTGCATCAAAACTTGGAAAACAACTTTCTACACATGCATGCAAGCTCATCTCTACAGCATCAAGAACTACTAAATACTCACAAATAAGGCCACCAATCGAAAATCTAATTGGAGGGGTGGGGGAGTCACATACCAGGGAGTATTTGCTCAAAATTTCAGCTCAAATGATGGGCTGTAGAGAGAGATCGTAGAATCGCCCCCAAGAACAGCAAGAACAAAAAGAACACGACTAGAACTCGGGTTTCTGGAAAAAGAGAGAGAGAGGGGAAGGAGAAGTACCTGGAGGGGGGTCCCGTGGGCCCCAGGCGCCCTGTGGGCGCGGCCAGGGGCTGGGCCGCGCCAGCTGGCCGCCTGGGCCACTGGTGGCCCCCCTGGCTGGCCCCAGGACTTTCCGGGTCTCTCCCGTTGTGGAAATTTTTAATATAATTTTTCTGGAATTTTTCTGAAAACTTCACAGTTGAAAATTTTTCAAAGTTCAAAAAGGTGCGAAACTCTCTGAAAACTTGAAGCAGTTAGTAGTATTGTGAAGCTTCAAAAACATAGATACTTGGTACAACAAGTAGGACAACACTAAAAACAAATGAAAACATAGCAAGCCCAACTTTTTATCCATATAAAACACGTTCACTAGTAAGGTTGATCAAGTCTTACCAACAAACAAGCGATATATAGAGCAAAAAGTCTCACCTCCTACGAAGTAATCACTGAACTTTTACCTTGATGGACATTGTCCCTACCATCATAGTTTTGTATTTGTGAGGCACATGTAGTGGATAGTCCCATTCTCCAATTTTCACGGTCTCGATATTCTCTATAGAGTTGAGGGCATGCCTCCTGTCGGTCTTCTTCGGATATACCGTGTGTTCTTTATCATTCACATGAAAGGTAACCTTCCCTTTGTTGCAATCAATAATAGCACCTGCGGTGTTAAGGAAAGGTCTACCAAGAATAATGGACATGCTCCCATCCTCGGGCATGTCAAGCACAACAAAATCAGTAAGAATTAAACAATTAGCAACTTCAACTGGAACATCCTCACAAATACCTATCGGAACAGCGGTTGACTTGTCAGCCATCTGAAGGGAGATATCTGTAGGAATTAGTTTCTCTAAACAAAGCCTCTCGTAAAGAGAGAGAGGCATAACACTCACTCCCGCTCCAAGATCACATAAAGCAGTTTTGACATAATTATTCTTTATGGAGCAAGGGATGGTGGGTATACCTGGATCACCGAGCTTCTCAAGAATCTTTCCACTGAAAGAATAGTTAGGAAGCATAGTAGATATTGCATCATTGGGAACTTTTCTTTTGTTAGTGACAATATCTTTCATATATTTTGAATAAGGAAGTAACTTAATAGCATCAGTCAAAGGAATTTGAAGAAAAAGAGGTTTAATCCATTCACAAAACTTATTGTAATGCTCTTCTTCTTTAGATTTGATGGACTTACCTGGAAAGGGCATGGGTTTCTATACCCATGGTTCTTTCTCCTTCCCATGTTTTGTTGCGATGAAGTCTTCTTTAGTGTACCTCTTACGTTTGTCATGTGCTTCTTGTTCTCGAACTTCAGGCGGATCATTCTTCTCATTATCATTACCTTCAGGTTCAGCACCGTCTTCAGTCTCAGCATCGGAGATAGATACATTGTTGGGATCAATAGCTGGCTCTTCATCTGCAATAGGATCATTAGAATTGTCAGTCACTTTATGTTTCTTCTTCTTATTTGGAGAGACAACAATTTCTTCTTCCTGCATTTGAGAATCTTGCTCGATTCTCTTCGGATGTCTCTCTGGGTAAAGAGGATCTTGAGTACTAGTTCCCCCTCGGGTCTTAATCCCAAAAGCCTGCAATTTATCTTGTTTGGCATTGTTAGCAAGCAAATCTCTTTGCACATTAGAAATTTGATCGAGCTGAGTTTGAACCATATGAAAATGCTTCACAAGACATTGAACATCATTAACTGTTCTATCTAAAACACCAAGCAACTTTTTGATAGCAAGGGAATTATCATGCAACTGACTTTCTATCCTCTCATTAAAATGATTCTGTTTCATAATAAAATTATCAAACTCATCTAAACATTGATCAGGAGGCTTACCATGAGGGATGTCACTTGCGTTGAAATCTAAAAGAGAGTGTACCTCTACCATAGGAGGGTGAGTGGTAGGCTCACACAGCTTCTCAATAGGGGGTAGATTCTTCACATCTTCAGCTTTAATACCTTTCTCTTTAATAGACTTCTTTGCTTCTTGCATATCCTCGGGGCTTAGAACAAACATGCCCCTCTTCTTTGTTGGTGGAGGTGGTTCAGGGACGGACCAATCTTCATGGTTTTTGGCAATCCTGCCCATTAGATCTTCCGCCTCGTCCGGTGTTCTTTTCCTGAAAACACAACCAGCACAACTGTCCAAATAGGATCTAGATTCATCAGTTAGACCAGCATAGAATATATCAATTAATTCATTCTTAGGAATTTCATGTCCTGGTCTAGCCCGAATCAAACCGCAGTACCTCCCCCAAGCTTTAGGGAGGGACTCATCCTGCAACTGTTTAACACTACAAGAAATATGTCAACTTATGACCTTTTGTTAGTGACCCTGGAAGAATTGGTCATAGATCTATGACCATTTCAGACCAATTGGTCAAAAGCTGTTCGGGGGGCTCCAAACCCTAAACTATAACGACCATTTTGGTCAGAAAGGTCATAATTTCCTTACACGAAATGGTCACAAAGCAGATAGCACTGGTTCGCTGCCTTATTTCTAGCTGTTCATGACCAATATAGATGGTCATAACCTTGAAAATTGTGGTGGGTTGCTACGACTAGGCGCCACCTCATCAGTTTTGCCTATGTGGCATGTCCATGTGGCAGTTTTTGCCCTAGGTTGTGAAGCAACCTATATTTCTGTCATTCCCAAAATTGCCCAAAAAATCTCATAAATTCTTTGGGTCATATCTTCGTCAAATATGTAAAAAACCTTCCTTGCCTAGTTCAAAAATAATTCAAAAATATTCATTTTCCTATTCTGTTTAAAAAACACTTTGTGAAGGAAGTACCACTTTGGCATGTCCAAATGGTATCCATTTTCTACAGTGCTTTCCTATGCCCAAATAACTATCCTCCAACAAATGCCAGCTCAATCCATTCATTATTTTGAGCCCATCTTCAACATTTGTATTTATGTCCAGTGTGGTACTTTGCAAAGCAAGTACCACCTAGACTCCTCCTTTTGAGCTGAAAATTTGTGAAGACGGTCTTCTTAGTAACTGATCATCCTCAACCAAAACTCACGCCCATTAGCCATGTGCATTTTCCATACCGCTAATCAAACACTTGGCTGCTAATTCATGTTTGAGCATCGATCAGTCTCCTCGTGAGAATCTTATGTTGTAATTTTCTTCCTAGCACCTACCTGGGGAGTGGCCAACCCACTAGACATGCCTAGGCCGCCCAGAACACATGACAACGCCACAGTCACGCGGTGACCACGCAGCGGGCATGCGAGTTCACGCGCTCTAGAGTTGGGGCCCTCGACCACCGCCCAAACCTCGACGTATCGCCACCAAACCATGTATTTATGATTAAATAGGTACTTATGTACCTAGAAATGATTTTTGGAAAAAATAAATAGTAAACTATGAGGCAGCCGCAGTTCAAATTTGACCCGCTTCTAGCTGAATCGGCGGAAATTTGTCTTTTTCACGAGAGGTGGATCAAAACTTTTTACACCCAACCATTTTGTCAATTGTGCATTAAATATGTCCTAGTATTTTAGAAAAATGATTTGGTCAAATTTTGCAACAATTATTTGGGAGGTCCTTCGCAAAAAAACCTCCTTTTGGGCACTCGAAAAATGGAAAATGAATTTTTCGTCCAAAGAAAATGAAAACTTCCTTAGGCAACATTGTTTGCCATTCGAAAATGCACCCTTGTGCACAATATGAGATCATTTGAACAAACTATGCCATGAATGTGGCCATAGGATTGATCATTTGGCTTGAAAGCCATGAATCTTCACGCATGATAGCTCATTTCTGAGAACACTTTTTTAATAGAATTGTCGTATTACAAGTTTATTATTTTTCCTAGTAACTTGGTCATATATAATGACACAATGCGAAGGTGTTCCAATTTTTTAATTTTTTTTGAATTTTTTATGCCCGTTTCAAAATGCGGTCAAAACGGCGGGAATGACCGTTCCTAGCTAGTGGTTGAATCTTGGAATTTTTTTGGTGTTTCTATGATTAAATAGGTACTTATGTACCTAGAAATGATTTTTGGAAAAAATAAATAGTAAACTACAAGGCAGCCGCAGTTCAAATTTGACCCGCTTCCACCTGAATCGGCGGAAATTTGTCTTTTTCACGAGAGGTGGATCAAAACTTTTTACACCCAACCATTTTGTCAATTGTGCATTAAATATGTCCTAGTATTTTAGAAAAATGATTTGGTCAAATTTTGCAACAATTATTTGGGAGGTCCTTCACAAAAAAACCTCCTTTTGGGCACTCGAAAAATGGAAAATGAATTTTTCGTCCAAAGAAAATGAAAACTTCCTTAGGCAACATTGTTTGCCATTCCAAGATGCACCCTTGTGCATAATATGAGATCATTTGAACAAACTATGCCATGAATGTGGCCATAGGATTGATCATTTGGCTTGAAAGCCATGAATCTTCACGCATGATAGCTCATTTCTGAGAACACTTTTTAATAGAATTGCCGTATTACAAGTTTATTATTTTTCCTGGTAACTTGGTCATATATAATGACACAATGCGAAGGTGTTCCAATTTTTTGATTTTTTTTTAATTTTTTATGCCCGTTTCAAAATGCGGTCAAAACGACGGGAATGACCGTTCCTAGCTAGTGGTTGAATCTTGGAATTTTTTTGGTGTTTCTCTGATTAAATAGATACTTATGTACCTAGAAATGATTTTTGGAAAAAATAAATAGCAAACTATGAGATAGTTGTAGTTCAAATTTGACCCTCTTCCTACTGAATCGGCGGAAATTTGTCTTTTTCACGAGAGGTGGATCAAAACTTTTGAAACCCAACCACTTTGTCAATTTTGCATTAAATATGTCCTAGTATTTTATAAAATTGATTTGGTGCAAATTTGCAACAAATATATGGTAGGTCCTTCACAGAAAAACTCATTTGGGGAACTCGAAAATTGGAAAATTGATTTTTCGTCCAAAGAAAATCTTTTGACACACAACCATTCGGTTAATTGTGCATTAAATATGAGATCGTTTGAACAAACTATGGCATGGATGCGGCCATAACATTGGCATTTGAGTTGAAAGCCATGAAACTTACCTGTTTTTAGCACTAAGAAGAGTAATTTTTAATAGCTCATTTTTCGAACCAATCAGGACACAACACACGGATCACCCCTTTGTTCGATCTGAGCCGTCCTCCCTGCTGATCCAACGTCTCTCGATCCCCTCCTTCCTGAGAAACCCTAGGGCGCTGCTGCCTCCCTCCCCCATCCAGATCCAGATCTCTCCCCCACCCCTCCTGTCCACTCCCGCAGCCAACGCCCCACCCTCACCGCCGCCGCACACCACTGCGCCCTCCCCTCACCCCGCGCCCTCCCGCAGCCGACGCCCCACCCTCAACCCCGCGCGCACACCGCT
>LR738714.1:784624720-784703301 GCA_902687465.1 Secale cereale
GCGCACACGGCGTTCGCCACCCCTCTCCCGCCTCCTCCGCCCACCCCACCCGACGCCGCCATCTCCCCTCCTCATCTGCATCCTCCTGCTCCTCCCGCCGCCACTGCGCTCTCCTCCTCGACCTCGTCGGCGGCGGAGGAGCGCCTCAAGGTGTACCTGCGCATCCGGCCCCTCCCGGCGCCGGAGCGGGAGCACGGCGGCAGGCCTGCCGCCGGCCGCGCCAGGGCCAAGGAGCAGCCGCCGCCGCCCAAGAAGCCCGGGGTCTGCCTCGTCGCCACCGGCCCCGGCTCCATCGCGCTCACCGTTCCACAGGCCAAGCTGGTCGACCACCGGCGCGGCCGCACCGCCACCGAGGTCTTCGATGGCTTCTCCGCCGTGCTGCCGCCCGACTCCTCGCAGGTATAACCAACCCCCAAACCCTCATCCCCTCCCGATTACAACCCACGGAAGCAGCAATTTTGATGCCTCGCTTAGAACAAGCTGCTGCACCCCAAGAAAAAGCACAAAAACACCGACAAAACGGCTCCATTTCGACCTGCATTTTGCGTTGCAGCTGTGCATTTCGTAAACCGAGGCCGGCCTTCGACCGGCTACAGATGACCGTGCTACGATCTCAGCCGGATTCTGCTGGGAGGATGGAACTTGTGAGCATCCCCAGCACAGCAGTGAGGAGCTGTTACCGTGTTTGAACTAGACTTTTTGTTACTATAGTTAGCTGGAGATGTTTAACTCGTGTAAACTTTGCACGGCTTTTGTATGTATTTTCAGCGGTGAAGTTTTGTTTGTTGTATGATGATGATACGATGAAAGCTCTATTACATGTCATGAGTACAGTTCTATTACTAAAGACTGTCGATTCATATAATCCTTGTTATGCTAGTTTAAGAAAAAGCAGCATCAATCTTCTTTTCTCAGATCTGTGCTTTAACCTCACACTTGTGCCAAGTATAAGGAACTTATTGTCCTTGCTATTATGATTGTTTACCTTACCGTAGATACTGGGCTATTTGTGCATTACTATCTTAGTTTTTTTTTTGAGGTGATGCATTACTGTCTTAGTGGTACAATGCTATCGATTTCAGAATATTTCTGTACCGGGCTATGATTTAGATGACATTTACTGGACCTAAACCTATGCATTTGCTGGCATGCTATTGATATCTCCTTCCAATTCCGTACAGAATGATATCTTTACTCAAGTGATGAACCCACTCGTTGACGAGTTCCTGGGAGGAAAGAGCGGCCTTCTGGTCGCGATGGGTCCGACGGGTTCCGGCAAGACGCACACCGTGTTTGGCACTGCAAGAAATCCCGGCCTAGTACCGCTCACGCTACAGAAGATCTTCACTGCGGCAGATGAATCCGAAGGCGGCGACCAATCGCCAAGGTACACCTGTTCTGGCCTTTTTTACTACCAGCTTGGTACAGTCTACTGATGTATGATCTGCATATCTAGTACTGGGCCTGTGCTAGGATTGACGCCAAATGCCGCAAATATTCAGAAGGTTATTGCAGCATGCAAGTCTATAAATTTCTGAAGCTAAAAAAGTTTTACAGTTTTGGATTCTTTTGCGAGCAGCTTATAACTTAACATGATCTGCAAATGCAAGTTCTTTGTTAGCAGGTTTTCTAGCTATAGTGGAAGCAGTTAAATCACAAATGCTCTCTTAATGAGTTCCATGTCATACTTGCAGATCATTTTACTTGTCAATGTTCGAGATTCTCTGTGAAGGAAAAGGAGAACGGATTCTCGATCTTCTGTCTGATGCAGCGGAACTGGTCCTCCAGCAGTCAGCAACAATCAAAGGCCTTAAAGAGGTATCTACCTACCATCTCGGTTGGCCTGCTTTCTTTAAAATCAGGCCCCTTGGAACAACACTTTGAATATGCCTGATAGGGTCATAGAGTAGTCTTACTCTGATGTCAGTTTAAATGTCATGGTCACGACTTCGTGACAACTTAAATTTCATGATCAGAATGAAGATGAATGAGATGTTTCTGTTTCGAGTCCTTTTAAGGAATTTGCACTTCTAAGCTGTAATCAACCTTGGCTTCCAACCTGAAAGATGGGGCCTTGGAATGGCACATTCCATTTCCAGTTGATATGAATAGTTCTTGTAGTAGCATGCAGTAAGGTGCTCTCCTTTCTGGCTATAGCTTAAAATTAGATGATCACTGTTATTTATTTTGCAGGTGTCCATTTTAAGTGCCATGGATGCTGAGAGTTTAGTTTCATGTGGCATGCTCAAGCGTAGCATAGCTGCATGCAACTAATGCTAACAGCGAGTCAAGGCATGTCCTCTGTATAGATAGATCTGCAAACTCATTTTCCTTTGAACTTTTTAGTTACAGTTGTATACGATGATGTTAAGATTAACTTCATATTGTATTGCGGCCGGTCACAGTGCATCATCACTATACGTGTTGTTCATAAAAACATTGACCAACAGAGTGAGCACCCAATTAGTGGACTGTCCTGACCATCGCTGACCTTGCTGGAGCAGAGCGCAAGAAGAATACTGGAAATAAATACAGTTATGTAATTATGATCTAAAATGTCACATAGGTGACCATTTGTGCCGCCGCCGTCGTTGTGCCGGTTGGAGGTGTTGCTGCTGCATCTGACGAAGCTGCAGCTGCCGCCCCAAAGGGCAACCTTCATCGGACACAACCCCATAGCAGGGCCTCAAGGTTCTGTGCCCCATCGCCCCTCTTTCTAAATTACTGAAATGAAAATGGCTAGGCCTGATGTGCCTCTTGTATCTATTGCTCGATTTGTTATGATTTGATTCACCAAGAGTGATTCTTCTCTGTCTTGTAGTATGGTTAAATGGAACAACGAGGGGTCTTTCTAATTTAGTTATTGCTAGAATAATTCATCGACTTAATTGTATAGCTCTTTATTGTTCTTTTCCAGGTATTCTATTTATGCTCCATTCCGAAATCTATTGTGCACGGCCAAGTCCATGAGGCAAAGCACTCACTGCTCGACTATTTGTTTACTGAACTGGGAGCAGCAAAGGCAAGATATTCGAAACAAGCTGAAGTCCTTTTGATTCTTGATTTCTAGCATATACATGCAACCTGATTGGTGATGTTAATGTAGATATGATGTAGGTTCAATGCTTACAATTTTTTGATGTGATGCATGTTACATTTCGAAATATGAAGATGCACTATCACTATTTCTGGCAATCTTGCATATCATAACAGTCTTACCCCTAGTTCTGTCACTAGCATACACTACAGTTTTAGATAAAAGGGGGGCATATCATTTGCTCTATAAAATGGATTGTTTATTAATTTATTTGGACTTGCACACATTAGGTAAGGAAGGATCGCCAATCTGGGTGTCCAAATGATAGTAAAACCTAGGCTCTTGCATGGTTCTTGGATTTATTTTTAGCATATATTACCCATATCGAGACTGAACATGTGGCTTTTCTTCTCATCTACAGGAGAGTTATGTGCTAATTTTTTTTGAAGAAGCTGGAAGTCCAAGTCAACGACTTGCTTTATATGTTTGTTGTAATGCCGTATTTTCTGGGAATTTGGATGTATTGTTGATCTTGCTGAGAATTTAGTGTATATTTGCTTGCTGAACTTATTATTCAAATGCTAGGATATATGTACAAATCCTTGGAATATTATTCTATGTTTATTTGAAATGTATTCTTGGATTGAAATTTGGGTTGAATTTATGTCTATGCTGTAAATTGTATTTGAAACAAAGAGGCGTGGCCTAAATTAAAAACTGGCCGAAATGCCTATTGGACCAAATGAAAAACTGGTGGAAATGGCTACAGCCCAAAAAGAATGGATCGCAAAGAGGCCAAGGCCCAAAAATTGGATTGCAAAAAGGCCAAGGCCCCAAAATTAAATGCACTGTAAAAATCGTGAGGCCCAAATTTAAAATGGACCGCAAAATGCCCAAAGCAGTTGACCAAAATTGGCAGGAAAAAAAACATAAATGGGCTGAATTAACGGGCTCGGCCCATATACACACCTAATCGGACCGGGCTGAATCTTATCAGTGACCTTTTCAATTGGTCGCAATTTTGCCACGTCAGATTGCCACGTCGAATCCGACGTGGCCTGGGCAGACATCCAATGACCAAAACAAAAGGTCATTGGTTCAACGACCTTTTGTTTTGGTCAAAAACGTCTACGACCTTCTCACAGAGAAGGTCGCTATAGTCAGTTTATGACGGCCAGCTTTTGACCTTATGTTTTTGGTCACAAAAAGGTCACAAATGAAAATTTGTGACCATTCAGTGACCAATAGTGGTGGTCACAAGTTGACATATTTCTTGTAGTGTAAAGTTGTAAATTCTTTGTAAAGCAGCATGTTGCATATGAGCAGGAAAGTACTTATCAACAAAAGAGTGAGCTAAGTCCTGAGGACTCTTAATAGAACCGCATGGGAGTGAATCATACCATGCTTTAGCACCTTTCTTCAAGGAGAAAGGAAGAAGCTTGGTCACATAAAAGTAGCGTATCTTTTCATCTGTGGTAAACAGGCTACCTAGCTCACCAAGTTTAGTTAGGTGTGCAATAGCGTCATCATTTTCTCTGCCATAAAAGGGGTCAGCTTCAACCATAGGTATAAGTGAAAGATCAATAGAGAAATCAAAATCAGGATCATCAATGCATATAGGAGATGTAGCAAACTCAGGATTAGGAATGGTTTTGTTTTTCAAAGAGTGTTTTTCAAATATTTTCTTAATAGTTTCAGGGTCAGAGCCGGCAAACTCTGTCAGTTCCCTGCATAAATCTTCATCAAGTATATAGTAATCATCATCAAGGAGCCTCTCCTGGAGTTTACTCAAATCAGGATAATCATAAGTTTCACCAATAGGGTAGCGAGTAACAGGAAGTTCAATTCCATATTTTTCAGCAGCAGCAGTAATTTGTTTCTCAAGAGCATAACCAAGTGAACTAATATCATCATCAAAAGTAGTAGAAGAATCATCAAGAGTATCAGACATAGTAATAGGTTCAGTAGGAGCATCATGTGGTGGTGGTGAGGCAAACTTACTCATAACAGAAGGTGAATCAAGCGTAGCACTAGTGCTCAGAGCAGTACCTCTTCTTGTAGTGGATCGTAAGATCGGAACCTTGGGGTCTCCTTTCTTACCCATAGTGAATAAAGTGCAGCAGGTAGGATACCTCAAGTAGACTTGTAAAGATTGCTATGCTCCCCGGCAACGACGCCAGAAAACGGTACTTGATAGCCCTCAACCGTAAGGGATCGAGATAGTCTTCGCGGGTAAGAATAACCCAATTTATTGATTCGACACACGGGGAGCCAAAGAGTATTTATAAGCTTTAACAGTTGAGTTGTCAATTCAACCGCACCTGAAATATACTAACTTTCAACAAAAGATAAGTGGTAACAGTGATATGATAGTGATGATAGTAATAGTAAAAGTAAACAGCAAAAGTAAATAGCTGTAGTAAATGGCAGAAGTAGCAACTAGTGACAGGCAAGGTTTAAAATACTGTAGGCTAGGGAGATGGATGGTTGGGCGTTGCATGGATGAGATAGATTCCAACTTGGGGCACGGCACACGGAAAAGTAATGATCATCTAGGCAAATATCAAACATTAGGCATGTATCCCGTATGTAGTTGTACGTGCTTGCAATAAGAACTTGCACGACATCTTTTGTCCTACCATCCCGCTACGAACGGGGCCAAAAGGAACTAATGGATATTAAGGTGCTCCTGTCAAAAAGCATCGGAACAAAGCAATGAACTCAATGGATACATGTAATCCTCAAACTACGGACCATCCCCTTTGGTGTCCCAAGCTGTCACTTTTGGGATCACCGGTTCCGAACCGTAACAGGTGCATACAACTCATAGATAGGATCAAGAACTCAAATATATTCATGCAAACACATATGGTTCAGATCTGAAATCATGGCACTCGGGCCCTAACTGTCAAGCATTAAGAATAACAAGTTGTAGCAAAGATGATAAACACCATACTAGATGATAGGCAACATGCCCCCAACAATCTGACGAACTATTACATGATCTAACTCATCCAATCCCTACCATCCCCTTCGCCTACAGCAAGGGAATTACTCACACATGAAGGGGGAAGTCATGGAGGGATGATGGAGTGGTGATGATGATGATGATGGCGACGATCTCCCCTCTCCGGAGGCCAAATCAGCCTCCAGATTAGCCCTCCCGAAGAAGAACAGAGGGTGGCGGCGGCTCCGCGACGAAAAACAGCGAAAGGACTTTCGATCTGGGATTTCTGCGTCGGGAGAAAAAATACGGGCTAAAGTAGGGCACCAGGGGGTGTGGGGCCCACCCAGGCGCCCCCCCCCCGGCGCGGCCCAGGGGGGCGCGCCCACAGGGCGCCTAGGCACCCCCTGGCCCCCCTCTGGCCCCACTTCTGGCATTTTGTTTCTTCGGGTGCATGGATTTTTCGTGATTTTTCGTGGATTTTTCTGAGATGCTTAAAAATCCGTTTTCCTGCACACAAATAAACCATACAGGCAGCTCTGCTGAAAACAGCGTCAGTCCGGGTTAGTTTATTCCAAATCATGCAAGAATGAGGTCAAAACAATATCAAAAGTGTTTGGAAAAGTAGATACGTTTGAGACGTATCAATCATCGAGGAACACGTGGGAACCAACATGGGTATCCAGATCCCGCTGTTTGTTATTGACCGGAGAGTGGTCTTGGTCATGTCTACGTGTCTCCCGAACCCGTAGGGTCTACACACTTAAGGTTCGGTAACGCTAGGGTCGTAGAGATAAATGCACGTGGAAACCCGAAAGTTGTTCGGAGTCCCGGATGAGATCCCAGACGTCACGAGGAGTTCCGGAATGGTCCGGAGGTAAAGATTGATATATAGGAAGTCCAGTTTCGGCCAACGGGTGATCTCCGGGGGTCACCGGGAGTGTCCCGGGACCACCGGAGGGGCCCCGGGGGTCCACCGGGTGGGGCCACCCATCCCGGTGGGGCCCCTAGGCCGCAAGGGGAAGTGTCCAGCCCTAATGGGCTGGCGCACCACTAGGGGCCCACCTTCCCATGCGCGTAGGGTTGAAACCCTAGGGGGAGGGGGCGCCCACTAGCCTTGGGGGGCAAGGAACCCCCCTGGCCGCCGCCCCCCTGCAGATTGGATCTGCAGGGGCCCTGGCGCACCCCCTGGCCCCCTATATATATGTGGGGAGGGAGAGGTCAGCCGCACCCCTTGCCCTGGCGCCTCTGCCCCTCCCGTCACACCTCCATACTCCAACGCAGGGCGCCCGGCGAAGCCCTGCTGCGATCTCCACTGCATCCGTCATCACGCCGCCGTGCTGCCGGATCTCTGACGACTTCTCCTCCCCCTTGCTGGATCAAGAAGGAGGTGACGTTGCTGCACCGGACATGTGTTGAACGCGGAGGTGCCGTCCGTTCGGCGCTAGATCATCGGTGACGAAGAACGCGAAGAGTACGACTACTTCATCCACGCTTCTTCGAAAGCTTCCGCTCGCAATCTCCATAACGGTATGTAGATGCACTCTTACTTGCTCGTTGCTAGATGTCTCCATAGTTGGATCTAGGTGAAGGCGTAGAATTTTTTTGAATTATGCTACGTTCCCCAACAGTGGCATCTGAGCTAGGTTTATGCGTAGCATCTTGCACGAGTAGAACACAAAGCAGTTGTGGGCGTTTGGTTTTGTTTAACTTTCTTACCGTTACTAGTCAATCTTGATTCGGCGGTATTGTGGGATGAAGCGGCCCGGACCGACTTTACACGTACGCTTACGTGAGACTGGTTCCACCGACAGACATGCACTAGATGCATAAGGTGGCTGGCGGGTGTCTGTCTCTCCTACTTTAGTCGGATCGGATTCGATGAAAAGGGTCCTTATGAAGGGTAAATAGAAGTTGACAAATCACGTTGTGGTTTTGGCGTAGGTAAGAAACGTTCTTGCTAGAAATCCTATAGAAGCCACGTAAAACTTGCAACAACAATTAGAGGATGTCTAACTTGTTTTTGCAGCATGTGCTATGTGACGTGGTATGGCCAAAACGAAGATGTGATGAATGATATATGTGATGTATGAGATTGATCATGTTCTTGTAATAGGGAATCAAGACTTGCATGTCGATGAACTTGACAACCGGCAGGAGCCATAGGAGTTGTCTTAATTATTTTATGACCTGCGTGTCACTGAATAACGCCATGTAATTACTTTACTTCATTGCTAAACGTTAGCTATAGTAGTGGAAGTAAGAGTTGGCGTGACGACTTCTTCAAGACACGATGATGAAGATCATGATGATGAAGATCATGGTGTCGAGCCGGTGACTAGATGATCATGGTGCCCAGAAGATGGAGATCCAAGGAGCAAGATGATATTGGCCATATCATGTCACTTTAAATTGATTGCATGTGATGTTTATCATGTTTATGCATCTTGTTTACTTAGAACGATGGTAGTAAATAAGATGATCTCTCACTAAAATTTCAAGTATTGTGTTTCCCCTAACTGTGCACCATTGCTAAAGTTCGTTGCTCCGAAGCACCACGTGATGATCGGGTGTGATAGGTTCTAACGTTCGCATACAACGGGTGTAAGACAGATTTACCCACGCGATACACTTAGGGTTCACTTGACGAGCCTAGCATGTGCAGACATGGCCTCGGAACACGGAAGACCGAAAGGTCCAACACGAGTCGTATAGAAGATACGATCAACATGAAGATGTTCACCGTTGATGACTAGTCTGTCTCACGTGATGATCGGACACGGGCTAGTCGATTCGGATCGTGTATCACTTAGATGACTAGAGAGATGTCATTCTGAGTGGGAGTTCATTAAAATTTGATTAAGATGAACTTAATTATCATGAACTTAGTCTAAATTCTTTACAATATCTCTTGTAGATCAAATGGCCCACGCTCCAGTTTCCCTCAACTTCAACGCGTTCCTAGAGAAAACGAAGCTGAAAGACGATGGTAGCAACTATACGGATTGGGTCCGTAACCTGAGGATTATCCTCATAGCTGCCAAGAGATCATATGTCCTAGAAGCACCGCTAGGTGATGCACCTGCTCCCGATGCGGCCCAAGACGTTTTGAACGTCTGGCAGTCGCGTAGTGATGATTACTCCCTGGTTCAGTGCGGCATGCTTTACAGCTTAGAGTCGGGGCTCCAAAAGCGTTTTGAGCACCACGGAGCATATGAGATGTTCGAAGAGCTGAAAATGGTTTTCCAAGCTCATGCCCGAGTCGAGAGATATGATGTCTCCGACGCATTCTATAGCTGTAAGATGGAGGAGAACAGTTCTGTCAGTGAGCACATCCTCAAGATTTCAGGATTGCACAACTGCTTGTCTCAGCTGGGAATGAATCTCCCAGATGAAGCGGTCGTTGACAGAATCCTCCAGTCGCTCCCACCAAGCTTCAAGAGCTTCGTGTTGAACTTCAATATGCAGGGGATGGAGAAGTCCATTCCCGAGGTGTATTCGATGCTGAAATCAGCGGAGGTGGACATCAAGAAAGAACATCAAGTGTTGATGGTCAATAAAACCACTAAGTTCAAGAAAGGCAAGGGTAAGAAGAACTTCAAGAAGGACGGCAAGGGAGTTGCCGCACCCGGCAAGCCTGTTGCCGGGAAGAAGCCAAAGTATGGACCCAAGCCTGAGACAGAGTGCTTTTATTGCAAGGGAACGGGTCACTGGAAGCGGAATGCCCCAAATACTTAGCAGACAAGAAGGCCGGCAACGTCAAAGGTATATATGATATACATGTTATTGATGTGTACCTTACCAGCACTCGTAGTAGCTCGTGGGTATTCGATACCGGTGCAGTTGCTCATATTTGTAACTCAAAACAGGGGCTGCGGAATAAACGGAGACTGGCGAAGGATGAGGTGACGATGCGCGTCGGGAATGGTTCCAAGGTCGATGTGATCGCCGTCGACACGCTACCTCTACATCTACCCTCGGGATTAGTTTTAAACCTCAATAATTGTTATTTAGTACCAGCTTTGAGCATGAACATTGTTTCTGGATCTCGTCTTATGCGAGATGGCTACTCTTTCAAATCGGAGAATAATGGTTGTTCTATTTATTTGCGAGATATGTTTTATGGTCATGCCCCGCTGGTCAATGGTTTATTTTTGATGGATCTCAAACGTAGTGATACACATATTCATAGTGTAGATGCCAAAAGATGTAAAGTTGATAATGATAGTCCCACATACTTGTGGCATTGCCGCCTTGGTCATATTGGTGTCAAACGTATGAAGAAGCTCCATTCAGATGGACTTCTAGAGTCTCTTGATTATGAATCATTTGACACGTGTGAACCGTGCCTCTTTGGCAAGATGACCAAGACTCCGTTCTCCGGAACAATGGAGCGAGCAACCAACTTGTTGGAAATCATACATACCGATGTGTGCGGTCCAATGAGTGTTGAGGCTCGCGGAGGCTATCATTATGTTCTCACCCTCACAGACGACTTGAGTAGATATGGGTATATCTATTTAATGAAACACAAGTCTGAGACCTTTGAAAAGTTCAAGGAATTTCAGAATGAGGTTGAGAATCAACGTGACAGAAAAATAAAGTTCTTGCGATCGGATCGTGGGGGTGAATATTTTAAGTCATGAATTTGGCACACACCTAAGAAGCTGTGGAATTGACACCGCCCGGAACACCTCAACGTAACGGTGTGTCCGAACGTCGAAATCGTACTCTGTTGGACATGGTGCGATCTATGATGTCCCTCACCGATTTACCGCTATCTTTTTGGGGTTATGCTTTAGAGACTGCCGCATTCACTTTAATAGGGCTCCGTCAAAATCCGTTGAAACGACTCCGTATGAACTTTGGTTTGCCAAGAAACCGAAGCTGTCATTTCTGAAAGTTTGGGGTTGCGATGCTTATGTCAAGAAACTTCAACCTGAAAAGCTCGAACCCAAATCGGAGAAATGCGTCTTCATAGGATACCCAAAGGAAACGATTGGGTACACCTTCTACCACAGATCCGAAGGCAAAGTCTTTGTTGCAAAGAATGGATGCTTTCTGGAGAAAGAGTTTCTCTCGAAAGAAGTGAGTGGGAGGAAAGTAGAACTTGATGAGGTGACAGTCACCCCTCCTGTACCGGAAAGTAGCGCAGCGCAGGAAACTGTTCCTGAGGTGCCTGCACCGACAAGGGAGGAAGTTAATGATAATGATCATGAAGAAGCAGATCAAGTTACTACTGAACTTCCAAGGTCAACAAGGGCACGTTCCACACCAGAGTGGTACGGCAACCCTGTCCTGGAAATCATGTTGTTAGACAACGGTGAACCTTCGAACTATGAAGAAGCGATGGCGGGCCCAGATTCCAATAAATGGCTTGGATCCATGAAATCCGAGATAGAATCCATGTATGAAAACAAAGTATGGACTTTGATGGACTTGCCTGATGATAGGCACGCCATAGAAAACAAATGAATATTTAAGAAGAAGACAGACGCGGATGGTAATGTGACCATCTATAAGGCTCGGCTTGTCGCTAAGGGTTATCGACAAGTTCAAGGGATTGACTACGACGAGACTTTCTCTCCCGTAGCGATGCTGAAGTCAGTCAGAATCATGTTAGTTATTGCCGCATTCTATGATTATGAGATATGGCAAATGGACGTCAAAACAGCATTCCTTAACGGCTTCCTCAAGGAAGAGTTGTATATGATGCAACCGGAAGGTTTTGTCGGTCCAGAGAACGATAACAAGGTATGCAAGCTCCAACGCTCGATTTACGGGCTGGTGCAAGCATCTCGGAGTTGGAATATTCGCTTTAATGATGTGATCAAAGCGTTTGGATTTATACAGACTTATGGAGAAGCCTGTATTTACAAGAAAGTGAGTGGGAGCTCTGTGGCATTTCTCATATTATATGTGGATGACATATTGCTGATGGTAAATGATATAGAATTCTTGGAAAATGTAAAGGCCTACTTGAATAAAAGTTTTTCAATGAAGGACCTTGGAGAAGCTGCTTACATATTAGGCATCAAAATCTATAGAGATAGATCAAGACGCCTCATTGGTCTTTCACAAAGTACATACCTTGACAAGATATTGAAAAGGTTCAATATGGATCAGTCAAAGAAAGGATTCTTGCCTGTTTTGCAAGGTATGAGATTGAGCAAGGCTCAGTCGCCGACCACGGCAGAAGATAGAGAAAAGATGAGTGTCATTCCCTATGCCTCGGCCATAGGTTCTATCATGTATGCCGTGCTGTGTACCAGACCTGATGTGAACCTTGCCATAAGTTTGGTAGGGAGGTACCAAAGTGATCCCGGTACGGAACACTGGACAGCGGTCAAGAACATCCTAAAGTACCTGAAAAGGACTAAGGATATGTTTCTCGTTTATGGAGGTGACGAAGAGCTCGTCGTAAAGGGTTACGTCGATGCTAGCTTCGACACAGATCTGGATGACTCTAAGTCTCAAACCGGATACGTGTACATTTTGAATGGAGGGGCAGTCAGCTGGTGCAGTTGCAAACAGAGCGTGGTGGCAGCGTCTACATGTGAAGCGGAGTACATAGCTGCTTCTGAAGCAGCGCAGGAAGGAGTCTGGATGAAGGAGTTCATCACCGACCTAGGAGTCATTCCAAGCGCGTCAAGCCCGATGACTCTCTTCTGTGACAACACTAGTGCTATTGCTATTACCAAGGAGCCCAGGTTTCACAAGAAGACCAAGCACATCAAGCGTCGTTTCAACTCCATCCGGAATTATCTTCAGGATGGAGACATAGATATTTGTAAAGTGCATAAGGATCTGAATGTAGCAGACCCGTTGACTAAACCTCTTTCACGAGCGAAACATGATCAACACCAGAACTCTATGAGTGTTCGATTCATCACAGTGTAACTAGATTATTGACTCTAGTGCAAGTGGGAGACTGTTGGAGATATGCCCTAGAGGCAATAATAAAAGCATTATTATTATATCTCATTGTTCATGATAATTTTCTGTTATTCATGCTTGAATTGTATTGTACGGAAACAGCGATACATGTGTGAATACATAGACCACAATGAGTCCCTGGTAGGCCTCTAGTTACCAGTTCGTTGATCAACAGATGGTCACGGTTTCCTGACCATGGACATAGGATGTCAGTGATAACGGGATCACATCATTAGGAGAATGATGTGATGGACAAGACCCAAACTTGAGCATAACACGAGATCGTATAGTTCGTAATGCATAAGCTTTTCGGTGTCAAGTATTTATTCCTTAGACCATGAGGTTGTACAACTCCCGGATGCCGTAGGAGTACTTTGGGTGTGCCAAACGTCACAACGTAACTGGGTGGCTATAAAGGTACGCATCGGGTATCTCCGAAAGTGTTTGTTGAGTTGGTACGAACCGAGACTGGGATGTTGTCACTCCGTATGACGGAGAGGTACCTTTGGGCCCACTCGGTAAGACATCATCATAATGAGCACAATGTGACTAAGTAGTTAGTCACGGGATGATGGATTACGGATCGAGTAAAGAGACTTGCCATAACGAGATTGAACAAGGTATCGGGAATACCGACGATCGAATCTCGGGCAAGTACCGTACCGATGGACAAAGGGAATAACATACGGGATTGAGTGAATCCTTGACACGGTGGTTCATCCGATGAAGATCATCGAGGAACACGTGGGAACCAACATGGGTATCCAGATCCCGCTGTTGGTTATTGACCGGAGAGTGGTCTTGGTCATGTCTACGTGTCTCTCGAACCCGTAGGGTCTACACACTTAAGGTTCGGTAACGTTAGGGTCGTAGAGATAAATGCACGTGGAAACCCGAAAGTTGTTCGGAGTCCCGGATGAGATCCCGGACGTCACGAGGAGTTCCGGAATGGTCCGGAGGTAAAGATTGATATATAGGAAGTCCAGTTTCGGCCAACGGTTGATCTCCGGGGGTCACCGGGAGTGTCCCGGGACCACCGGAGGGGACCCGGGGGTCCATCGGGTGGGGCCACCCATCCCGGTGGGGCCCCTAGGCCGCAAGGGGAAGTGTCCAGCCCTAATGGGCTGGCGCACCACTAGGGGCCCACCTCCCCATGCGCCTAGGGTTGAAACCCTAGGGGGGAGGGGGCGCCCACTAGCCTTGGGGGGCAAGGAACCCCCCTGGCCGCCGCCCCCCCTGCAGATTGGATCTGCAGGGGCCCTGGCGCACCCCCTGGACCCCTATATATATGTGGGGAGGGAGAGGGCAGCCGCACCCCTTGCCCTGGCGCCTCTCCCCCTCCCGTCACACCTCCATACTCCAACGCAGGGCGCCCGGCGAAGCCCTGCTGCGATCTCCACTGCATCCGTCATCATGCCGTCGTGCTGCCGGATCTCTGACGACTTCTCCTCCCCCCTTGCTGGATCAAGAACGAGGTGACGTTGCTGCACCGGACGTGTGTTGAACGCGGAGGTGCCGTCCGTTCGGTGCTAGATCATCGGTGACGAAGAACGCGAAGAGTACGACTACTTCATCCATGCTTCTTCGAAAGCTTCCGCTCGCAATCTCCATAACGGTATGTAGATGCACTCTTACTTGCTCGTTGCTAGATGTCTCCATAGTTGGATCTTGGTGAAGGCGTAGAAAATTTTTGAATTATGCTACGTTCCCCAACAGAGCCAGCACCTGGCCACGAGGGTCCAAGGCGCGCCCCCCTGCCCAGGGCATGTCCCCTGCCATGTGGGCCTCACGTGGCCCCCCTCCACTTATTCCTGCACCCATGCTCTTCTTCTTCCTCCCAAAAAAATCACCAACCAGCTCAAACCCAAGTTCTAGCTCATCTTGCTGCCCTTTTCGATCTCCTTGCTCAAAGCACCACTCACCAAACTGTTTGGGGAGATTGTTCCTTGGTATGTGACTCCTCCATTGGTCCAATTAGTTTTTGTTCTAGTGCTTTATTTATTGCAAATTTATGCTGCTGTGGTGACCTTATTCTTGAGCTTGCATGTCAAATTTTCTTGGTCCCAAGTAGTTCTAATGGATGATATAGTCTCTAGGCACTTGTAGGAGTTGTTTCTATCAATCTTGTTGAGTTTGGTTAACTTTTATTTTGAGTTACTAAATATTTCAGAAAATTTCAGAAAAATGCATAGGATAAACTTCCAAGGTAATTCTTCAAGGAAGCAAGAACCGAGGCTCGCGTTCCGTGAGCCGGACAATGAACCACCAAGGGATGCTGACGTACGGCCCTGTGAATGGCCGTCAGATCACTTCATGGATCAGGCTGGCATCAAGGATGAATTTTACGCATACGTGCACAACGCTGACCTCGAGGGCTTCATACAAGATAAGTGCCCTCAATACCGTGGCTTAACTAATAGCTTTGTGAGAAGGTTTAAATTTTCATCTTCGCGTAATTCTCACACCGTACTGTTTGACCTGTATGATAAGTCTTACACCATGGACTTAGAGGATTTTAATGATGCTTGTAAGCTCCCTCGGTGGGGCAGTATGGGTGATCCTCGCAAATCTGAATTTAGAGATTTCCTTACTAGTATCACTGTGGGGGAATCTAGAGAAATCACACAGGCTACCATAGGGAGCATTCATTTTCTTGCTATTCATTACTTTACTCTCTTTATCGGTAGATGCATAAACGGTAAGGATGAGGCTAGCCACATGTGTGTCCCTGATCTTAGTGTTCTCAAGAGTGTTGTACTAGGTAATAGACAATATAACTTGGGAGCCATTGTTGCACGTAGGCTACATCATAATGGTTTGCATGGAGATTTATTTGGTGGGATTTATGCCACTCGCATAGCCCGCCGCCTTGGTGTGCATGTGCACGAGAATGATGACCCTTTACCTCCTTCTTATTTTGTTGGGGAACGTAGTATTTTAAAGTTTTCCTACGATCACGCAAGATCTATCTACCAGATGCATACCAACGAGAGGGAAGAGTGTGTCTACGTACCCTCGTAGACCGGAAGCAGAAGCGTCAAGTGAGGCGGTTGATGTAGTCGAACTTCTTCGCGATTCAACCGATCAAGCACCGAACGTACGGCACCTCCGCGTTCAGCACACGTTTAGCTTGATGACGTCCCACGAGCTCTTGATCCAGTTGAGCTTCACGGGAGAGTTTCGTCAGCACGACGGCGTGGTGACGGATATGATGTATTTACCGGCGCAGGGTTTCGCTTAAGCACTGCAACGGTATGACCGAGGTGTGTTTCTGTGGAGGGGGGCACCGCACACGGCTGGAACAATTCAACTTGTGTGTCTTTGGGTGCCCCCCTGTCCCCGTATATAAAGGAGCAAGAGGGGAGGGCCGGCCGGCCTCCTATGGTGCGGCTAGGGCAATCCTACTAGGAATAGGATTGCAATCCTATTCCTAGTAGGAGTCCACCAAGAAGGAAGAGAGGGAAAGGAAAAGAGGGAGAGGTGGCGCCCCCCAATCCTAGTCCAACTAGGATCCCTAGGTGGGACGCCGGCCAGCCTCTATGGGCTGCCTCTCTCCTTTCCTCAAGGCCCACTATGGACCATCCCCCCTCGTAGGGGGTTCCGGTAACCCCCTCCGGCAATCCAGTTAAATCCGAAACTTTTCCGGAACACTTCCGGTGTCCGAATATAGTCGTCCAATATATCAATCTTTATGTCTCGGACATTCCGAGACTCCTCGTCATGTCCGTGATCTCATCTGGGACTCCGAACTACCTTCGGTACATCAAAACTCATAAACTCATAATACCGATCGTCATCAAACGTTAAGCGTGCGGACCCTACGGGTTCGAGAACTATGTAGACATGACCGAGACTCATCTCCGGTCAATAACCAATAGCGGAACCTAGATGTTCATATTGGCTCCTACATATTCTACGAAGATCTTTTATCGGTCAAACCGCATAACAACATACGTTGTTCCTTTTGTCATCGGTATGTTACTTGCCCGAGATTCGATCATCGGTATCTCCATACCTAGTTCAATCTCGTTACCGGCAAGTCTCTTTACTCATTCCGTAACACATCATCTCGCGACTAACTCATTAGTCTTTTGCTTGCAAGGCTTATTGTGATGTGTGTTACCGAGAGGGCCCAGAGATACCTCTCCGACACTCGGAGTGACAAATCCTAATCTTGATCTATGCCAACACCACGAATACTTTCGGAGACACCTGTAGAGCATCTATATGATCACCCAGTTACGTTGTGAAGTTTGATAGCACACAAGGTGTTCCTACGGTATTCGGGAGTTGCATAATCTCATAGTCATAGGAACATGTATAAGTCATGAAGAAAGCAATAGCAGTAAAACTAAACGATCATAGTGCTATGCTAACGGATGGGTCTTGTCCATCACATCATTCTCCTAATGATGTGATCCCGTTGATCAAATGACAACTCATGTCTATGGCTAGGAAACATAACCATCTTTGATCAATGAGCTAGTCTAGTAGAGGCATACTAGGGACATACTGTTTTGTCTATGTATCCACACATGTACTAAGTTTCCGGTTAATACAATTCTAGCATGAATAAAAGACATTTATCATGATATAAGGAAATACAAATAACATCTTTATTATTGCCTCTAGGGCATATTTTCTTCATATTTAGATTGCCATGCTATGACTAGTCACTGGTTTATAGAGTGGGATGATCAAACCCTCAAATATCGACTAATCTTTAACAGGCAGCATGACATCCCTATTGTTCTTCCTGCCCCCACTTTGTTCAACTTTCAGGCAAAAGGGAGACACACTATTACTATGGAGGAGGCAAATGTTTATTATAACATGACGGAGGCAGCCCGCCTTCGAGCTGCAGCTCAGCATGCAGTATCTGCTGCATCCCGGTACAACCCCAACTACAACTTTGGATATCCGTCAGGCCAATACTGGTCATAGACCAACTTAGGCCAAAAGCCTAAGCTTGGGGGAGTACGTGTTTCTCACCGACTTTACATTCATGTTCGCACACTTATTCTAGTTGTCGGTGCTCACACTCTTTCACTGTACCATCCATGCTTAGTTTTAATTTCTTTTTCTTAGTCTTTTTCTTGTGAGCTAGAAAAACCCAGAAAAACAAAAAATTTAGTTGTAGCTTCTAGCTAGTTTACTTTCTTTGCTTGTAGTAGTAGTTAAAATGAAAGCCCAAAAAGATTTCCCGTTCTTCTTTTGCTTGTTGGGAGCTTTCCCGTGTAAATAGTTTCTCTTCTTTTCTTTGGGGGTTAAGAGTAGAAGACCATGATTAAAATGCTTAGTGGCTCTCATATGCTTTGTTGTTGATTTAACCTTGAGCCACATTACCTTGTCTTCTCTCTTGCATTAATTGCCTGCAGATTCCAGCTTAGTCCAATGCATGTGCACTATTATTATTATCCACACCGTTCGGTCGTGCGAGTGAAAGGCAATAAGGATGATACATGATGAACTAATTGAGATGAGAAAAGCTGGTATGAACTCGACCTCTCTTGTTTTTGTAAATATGATGGCTCATCGTTCCTGATTCAGCTTGTTATGAATGAAACATGCTTGCAATGACAATTAGAGATCATAGCTGCTTATGCCATGCTTAATTAGCTGAGAGTTTATAATGGTCTATCTTGCGTGCCAACATGATATTAAAATGGTTCTGATGTGGTATGCTGGGGTGGTATTCTCCTTTGAACGATTTAAGTGATCTGACTTGGCACATGTTCATGCATGTAGTTGAAACAAATCAACATAGCCTCCACGATATTTATGTTCATGGTGATCTATATCCTACTCATGCTTGCATTCATTATTGATTAATTTTAATGCATGTTCTTGACCGTTGTTGCTCTCTGGCTGGTCGCTTCCCAGTCTTTTTCTAGCCTTCACCTGTACTAAGCGGGAATACTGCTTGTGCATCCACTTCCATAAACCCCAAAGTTATTCCACATGAGTCCACCATAACTTCCTATATGCGGTATTTACCTGCCGTTCCAAGTAAATTTGTATGTGCCAAACTCTAAACCTTCAAATGAAATTCTGTTTTGTATGCTCGAACAACTCATGTATCAACTAGGGTTGTCTATATCTTCCATGTTAGGTGGGTTATTCTCACGATGAGTGGACTCCGCTCATCATTCATGAGAAAATGGCTGGTAACCGGGATGCCCAGTCCCATGCTCAAAATCATAATAATTAAACAAAACTCCCCCAGGGTTGTTGCTTGTTTGGATGGTACCCCGTGGATTCGGATGGCCTGGAGTGTGCTTGTTGGTGGTTGGGGGAGTATAAACTTTACCATTCTGTTTGGGAACCGCCTATAATGTGCGTAGCATGGGAGATATCGAAATTCTTGGTTGTTATGTTGACAATGAAAGTATACCGCTCAAAATGTTATTCATCTCTATTTAAAAATCGAGCTCTGGCACCTCTACAAATCCCTGCTTCCCTCTGCGAAGGGCCTATCTATTTACTTTTATGCAGAGTCATCATCCTCTTATCAAAGAGCACCAGTAGGAGAGCACCTCTGACGTTGCATGTATTACTATTAATTTGCATTGAGTATGATCATGACTGGATCTCTTTTACCATGAATTACAATGTCTAGTCAGTCCTTGATCTTTAAAGGTACTCTGCATTTATGTTTTGCGGTCTCAGAAAGGGCTAGCGAGATACCGTCTTTTTATATCATATCATGATTGTTTTGAGAAAGTGTTGTCAATCCAGGTTTATTATTATTGCTCACTAGTTGATTATGCCATTGATGTGAGTAGTCTTGAGACCTAAAAGTTATTGTGAATGTGGTTAGTTCATGATCTTTTTGAAAAGCTGAATGCTAGCTTACATATTTACAACAACAAGAGCAAACAAAGTTTGTCAAAAAAATTATTTATCACTTTCAGTTTATCAACTGAATTCCTTGAGGACAAGCAAAGGTTTAAGCTTGGGGGAGTTGATACGTCTCCAACGTATCTACTTTTCCAAACCCTTCTGCCCTTGTTATGCACTCTAACTTGCATGATTTAAATGGAACTAACCCGGACTGATTCTGTTTTCAGCAGAATTGCCATGGTGTTGTTTTTGTGCAGAAATAAAAAGTTTTTGGAATGACCTGAAACTCCACAGAGATTAATATTGGAAAATATAAAAAATATCTGCAAGAAGATCCAGACCAGGGGGGCCACACCCTGTCCACAAGGGTGGGGGCGGACCCCCAGCCTCGTGGGCCCCCTTGTGCTCCATCGACGTATCCCCAGATCCTATAAGTTCACTTTCGGGGAGAAAAAAATCAGGGAGAAAGAATTATCGCATTTCACGAGACGGAGCCGCCGCCAAGCCCTAATCTCTCTTAGGAGGGCTGATCTAGATTTCGTTCGGGGCTCCGGAGAGTGGAGATCGTCATCATCAACCTTCCTCCATCACCAATTCCATGATGCTCACCGCCGTGTGTGAGTAATTCCATCGTAGGCTTGCTGGACGGTGATGGGTTGGATGGGATCTATCATGTAATCGAGTTAGTTTTGTTAGGGTTTGATAACCCGCAAGTGTAAGGGATCAGTTGTAGCCTCTTTCGATAAGTAAGAGTGTCGAACCCAACAAGGAGCTAAAGGCAGAACAAATATTCCCTCAAGTTCTATCGACCACCGATACAACTCTACGCATGCTTGACGTTTACTTTACCTAGAACAAGTATAAAACTAGAAGTAATTTGTAGTTTTTGTGGGATAGGTTCGCAAGAATATAAAGAGCACGTAAATATAAACTAGGGGCTGTTAAGATAAAGAAACAACTAAAGTTAATGATAGCGAGTGTGGAAAAGTGGTGGTAGGAGTTGCGAAATTGCCCCTAAGCAATTGACTACGTTACTAGACCGATGGCAAGTTTTATGTGGGAGAGGCCACTGCTAGCATGTCATCCCTTACTTGGAATTCCAAGAACTTATGATTGGAACTATTAGCAAGCATCCGCAACTACTAGCGTTCATTAAGGTAAAACCCAACCATAGCATTAAGATATATTGGTCCCCCTTCAATCCCGTATGCATCAATTTCTATGCTAGGTTGAAGTTTCTGTCACTCTTGCCCTCCAATACGTAGTCCTATCAACATACAACTAACCCTATGGTGTGATCCACACGCGCACTCATATGATGGGCACCAAAGGACAGCAACATAACCGCAAGCAATTTAAACCAATCATAGCAATTCACCAATCACTGATAGGACAACGAAAATCTACTCACACATCATAGGATGGCAACACATCATTGGATAATAATATGAAGCATAAAGCACCATGTTCAAGTAGAGGGTACATCGGGTTGCGGGAGAGTGGACCGCTGTAGATAGATGGGGGAAGGTGATGGAGATGTTGGTGAAGATGACGGAGGTGTTGGTGTAGATCGCCGTCACACGATGATGGCCCCGGTAGCACTCCGGTGCCACCGGAAGCGAGGGGGAGAGAGCCCCCCTCCTTCTTCTTCTTCCTTGACCTTCTCCCTAGGTGGGAGAAGGGTTTCCCCTCTGGTAAATGGTCTCCATGGCGTGGGAGGGGCGAGAGCCCCTCCGAGATTGGATATGTCTCTCTGTCTCTCTCTGTTTCTGCATTCCCAGATTCTAGCCCTTCACTGTTTCTTAAATTTCCGGAGATCCGTAACTCAGATTGGGCTGATTTTTTGACACGATTTTTATCCGGATATTAGATTTTCTTGCGGCGAATTAAGGGCATCAACCGCCTTAAAGTGTGGCCACGAGGGCCCAGGGCACGCCCCCAACCTCGTGGCCCACTCGGGCATCGTATCGTGTTGGTTCCGCTTTCCAAAATTCACATATATTCCAAAAAAATCTCCTTCCGTTTTTATTCCATTTGGACTCCGTTTGATATGGATATTCTGCGAAACAAAAAACATGCAACAAACAGGAACTGGTACTGGGCACTGGATCAATATGTTAGTCCCAAAAAATAGTATAAAAAGTTGCCAAAAGTATGTGAAAGTTGTAGAATATTGGCATGGAACAATCAAAAATTATAGATACGACGGAGACGTATCAGCATCCCCAAGCTTAATTCCTGCTCGTCCTCGAGTAGGTAAATGATAAAAAAGATAATTTTTGATGTGGAATGCTACCTAGCATAATCTTGATTATGTAATCTAACATGGCATGAATATTAAGACACGAGTGATTCAAAGCAATAGTCTATCATTTGACATAGAAGAATTTAATACTCGGGCATCCCAACAAACAATCAAGTCTTTCAAAATATCAATGCTAAAGAATGTTATCCCTACAAAATCATATAGCCTTTTATGCTCCCTTTTCTTAACACAAGGTACCCCTCATGCCCATCCCGGTGTCAGCCAAGCAATTGTGTTCATACTGTACTTTTTCGAACTTTTTCAACTCTTCATGCAATACATGAGCGTGAGCCATGGATATAGCACTATGGGTGGAATAGAAGGTGGTAGTAGACAAAAGTAGGGAGAAAGTCTCACATTGACTAGGCGTATCAATGGGCTATGGAGATGCCCATCAATAGATATCAATGTGACTGAGTAGGGATTGCCATGTAACGGATGCACTAGAGCTATAAGTGTATGAAAGCTCAAAAGAAAACTAGTGGGTGTGCATCAACTTGCTTGCTCATGAAGACCTAGAGCATGTGAGGAAGCCCATCGTTGGAATATACAAGCCAAGTTCTATAACGAAAAATTCCCACTAGTATATGAAAGAGACAACATAGGAGACTCTCTATCATGAAGAGCATGGTGCTATGATGAAGCACAAGTGTGGAAAAAGATAGTAGCATTGCCCCCTTTTTTCTTTTTCTTTTTATTTTTGGCCTTCCTTTTTTTATTTGGCCTTTCTCCTCTCTTTTTTGTGGCCTTTCTTTTTTTTTCTTTTCTTTTGGCCTTTCCTTTTTTTTCTTTTTTTCAAGGGACAATGCTCTAATAATGATGATCATCACACTTCTATTTACTTACAACTCGATATTACAACTCGATACTAGATCAAAAATATGACTCTATATGAATGCCTCCGGCGGTGTACCAGGATGTGCAATGATCTAGCGCAGCAATGACATCAAAAACAAACAAGCCATGGAAACATCATGCTAGCTATCTTACGATCATGCAAGGCAATATGACAATGATGGTGCGTGTCATAATAAACGGAAGGGTGGAGTTACATGGCAACATATCTCGGAATGGCTATGGAAATGCCATAATAGGTAGGTATGGTGGCTGTTTTGAGGAAGGTATATGGTGGGTGTATGGTACCGGCGAAAGTTGCGCGGTACAAGAGAGGCTAGCAATGGTGGAAGGGTGAGAGTGTGTATAATCAATGGACTCAACATTAGTCATAAAGAACTCACATACTTATTGCGAAAAATCTATTAGCCCTCGAAGCAAAAATACTACAACGCACGCTCCTAGGGGGGAGGTTGGTAGGAGTTAACCATCGCGCGCCCCCGACCTTCGCGCAAAGATAAACAATCAAAATACAATGCGCGCCAATTTGGTTACATAGTTAGGAGACCATACGTGCATGCTTCGGGAATCACAAACCTTAACACCAATATTTTTACTAAACCATAATCATTCACTAGTTTCTCCCACATATTAGCATCTCTATATCGCAAAACTATTGCAAGGAATCAAACATATCATATTCAGCGATCTAAAAGTTTATGTAGGATTTTATGACTAACCATGTGAACGACCAATTCCTGCCAACTCTCTAAATAGATATAAGTGAAGCAAGAGGGTTTTAATTCTTTCTACAAAAGTTATGCCCACGCTCTAACAATTATAAGTGAAGCAAAAGAGCATTCTACAAATGGCGGTTTTCTATGTGAAGAGAAACAGGCAATCCAAACTTCAAATGATATAAGTGAAGCACATGAAGCATTCTATAAAGCCATACCCAAAAGATATAAGTGAAGTGCAAAGAGCATTCTATAAATCAACCAAGGACTATCTCATACCAGCATGGTGCATAAAAGAAAAGGTGAACTAAATGCAAAAGACGCTCCAAGATCTGCACATATCACATGAATGAAACGAATCCGAAAACATACCGATACTTGTTGAAGAAAGAGGGGATGCCTTCCGAGGCATCCCCAAGCTTAGACGCTTGAGTCTCCTTGAATATTTACTTGGGGTGCCTTGGGCATCCCCAAGCTTGAGCTCTTGCCTCTCCTTCTTATCCTTACATCGAGACCTCCTCGATCTCCGAACACTTCATCCACACAAAACTTTAACAAAAAACTCGGTAAGATCCGTTAGTATAATAAAGCAAATCACTACTTTAAGTATTGTTGCAAACCAATTCATATTTTGTTTTTGTATTGTAGCTACTGTAATATAACTTTTCCATGTCTTAATCCACTGAGAGAAATTGATAGTTTCATCAAAACAAGCAAACTATGCATCAAAAACAGAATCTGTCTAAAACAAAACAGTCTGTAATAATCTGAACATTCACCGTACTTCTGATACTTGAAAAATTCTTCCAAAATTAGTAAAAATAAAAAATTTGTATAGAAAGACAGTGCAAAAAGTTTCAGAACCATTTGACGTTCCAGCAAAAAATGTAAAATCTCACACTACAGCCAAAGTTTCTGTCCTACACCGCACAAACCAACAAACATTGTAAACATCCTAAAGGGAAACCTTGGCACATTATTTTTATAATACAATGGAATTGTACAAGGGGATAATTATAATAGTTGAAAAGTTTCTGTAATTAAGATTCACAAAGTTTCCGTGGGCATGAACAAAGTTCAAGGACGTCCCCCACTTTCACAATGCTCGTCTATCTCACTTTCACTTTTCTTTTTGAAAAGTTTTGGGTTCTCCTCTTTATTTTTTTTGTTTTTAAACTATATAAAAGCACACAACAGAAATAAATGACTCTCTAAAACTTCCGGGTTGTCTCCCTGGCAGCGCTTTCTTTAAAGCCATTAAGCTAGGCATATAGTGCTCAAGTGATGGATGCACCCGGATCCCAAGGTATATCAAAGCCAATTTTAATTAACAATGATTTGGCATTTAGTAGTGAGCACAAAGTGATATATATCATGCAACAACGAAGTCTAACTCTCTTCCTATTCATCGGCATGTCATAAAAGAACAATTCATGCACATCAAGTAAAGGCCAATGCATAGTATAAGCAGTTTCTTGCAATGTTATCGTGTTGGAAACATAGAGAGGCGGAGATGTAGTTCCTCTCTCATAATAATTGCAAGTAGGAGCAGCAAGCACATGCATATTATATTCATCAAAATCATCACGTGTAACAGAAAAAGGCAACCCATCAATATAATCCTTAATAAGTGCAAACTTCTCCGATATAGTGTAGTTTGGAGGATTCAAAAAGATAATAGGACTATCATGCGTGGGTGCAATAGCAACAATCTCATGTTTTTCATATGGAACTATAGCAAGTTCATCTCCATAAGCATAATTCATATTGGCATCTTGGCCACAAGCTTTGAAAGCATCATCAAAAAGGGATATTTCAAAATAATCAACGGGATCATAGCAATCATCATAGCATTCATCCTTCGGTAAGCACGAAGGGAAATTAAACAATGTATGAGTTGAAGAGTTACTCTTATTAGAAGGTGGGCACGGGTAGCTAATCCGATCTTCCTCCTTTTGTTCTTCGCTCTCCTCCTCATCTTTTTCATCCAACGAGCTCACAATGTCATTGATTTCTTCTTCCATAGACTCCTACAAAATATTAGTCTCTTCTTGGACAGTGGAGACCTTATCAATAAACGCATCAATATTGGAGTTATATTCATAATTCAAATAGCAATATTTCAATATAGCAAGATTTTCAGGCCTAGAAACATCATCATGAAAAGCATCATTCTTTTTAAACAGAGATTCAATTTCATAAGCACCCTTAAAAGCAACGAATTCTTCTATTTGTTCCACATCATAATAATCATATATACCATTAACATAAGAAGCTAAGGTTTCATTACCATTAAATTTGCATGAAAAGGGAAGGTGTGGAACCTTCATCCTAGGGCAACAAGTATAATCATATCTCAAGCATAGTTGCCGAGCATACCAATGCAACAAAAGAATTTGATCCCATAATAGTTTCCCTTTTTGTGTCAAGCGATAATCCCTAAAGTATTCGCGTTGATCCAACGTTACTCCCATTACATAGTTGAATGGGGTTTTCTCCGGATTATCAAAGTAGTAGATACTATCTTTCACATAATGAGCATCGAGGGTTTTAGGAGGTTCCCCATCTCCATGAGTAGCAAGTACACCTAAGTTTTTTGGTATTTCGTGTTCCATATTCATAACTAGAGATAGAGAACAACTTAGAACAACAAATAAAATCTACTTAGTGAGAAAGCAAACAAGCACACACAAGAATATTCACCCCAAGCTATTGCTCCCCGGCAACGGCGCCAGAAAAAGGTCTTGATAACCCACAAGTGTAGGGGATCAGTTGTAGCCTCTTTCGATAAGTAAGAGTGTTGAACCCAACGAGGAGCTAAAGGCAGAACAAATATTCCCTCAAGTTCTATCAACCACCGATACAACTCTACGCATGCTTGACGTTTACTTTACCTAGAACAAGTATAAAACTAGAAGTACTTTGTAGTTTTTGTGGGATAGGTTCACAAGAATATAAAGAGCACGTAAATATAAACTAGGGGCTGTTAAGGTAAAGAAACAACTAAAGTTAATGATAGCGAGTGTGGAAAAGTGGTGGTAGGAGTTGCGAAATTGCCCCTAAGCAATTGACTACGTTACTAGACCGATAGGAAGTTTTATGTGGGAGAGGCCACTGCTGGCATGCCATCCCTTACTTGGAATTCCATGCACTTATGATTGGAACTATTAGCAAGCATCCGCAACTACTAACGTTCATTAAGTTAAAACCCAACCATAGCATTAAGATATATTGGTCCCACTTCAATCCCGTATGCACAAATTTCTACGCTAGGTTGAAGTTTCTGTCACTCTTGCCCTCCAATATGTAGTCCTATCAACATACAACTAAACCTATGGTGTGATCCACACGCACGCTCATATGATGGGAACCAAAGGACAACAACATAACCACAAGCAATTTAAACCAATCATAGCAATTCAGCAATCAACGATAGGACAACGAAAATCTACTCAGACATCATAGGATGGCAACACATCATTGGATAATAATATGGACATAAAGCACCATGTTCAAGTAGAGGGTACAGCGGGTTGCGGGAGAGTGGACCGTTGTAGATAGATGGGGGAAGGTGATGGAGATGTTGGTGAAGATGACGGAGGTGTTGGTGTAGATCGCTGTCACATGATGATGGCCCCGGTGGCACTCCGGTGCCACCGGAAGTGAGGGGGAGAGAGACCCCCTCCTTCTTCTTCTTCCCTGACCTTCTCCCTAGGTGGGAGAAGGGTTTCCCCTCTGGTCCATGGTTTCCATGGCGTGGGAGGGCGAGAGACCCTCCGAGATTGGATCTGTCTCCGTGTCTCTCTCTGTTTCTGCGTCCCCAGATTCTGGCCCTTCACCGTTTCTTAAATTCCCGGAGATCCGTAACTCCGATTGGGCTGATTTTTTGACACGATTTTTATCCGGAAATTAGCTTTCTTGCGTCGAAAGAAGGGCGTCAACCGCCTTACGGTGTGGCCACGAGGGCCCAGGGCGCGCCCCCCTGCCTCGTGGCCCACTCGGGCATCTTATAGTGTTGGTTCTGCTTCCCAAAATTCACATATATTCCAAAAAAAACTCCATCCGTTTTTATTCCTTTTGGACTCCGTTTGATATGGATATTCTACGAAACAAAAAACATGCAACAAACAAGAATTAGCACTGGGCACTGGATCAATATGTTAGTGCCAAAAAATAGTATAAAAAGTTGCCAAAAGTATATGGAAGTTGTAGAATATTGGCATGGAACAATCAAAAATTAGAGATACGACGGAGACGTATCAGGGTTTGATCCCTAGTATCCACTATGTTATGAGATTGATGTTGCTATTACTTTGCTATGCTTAATGCTTGTCACTAGGGCCCGAGTGCCATGATTTTAGATCTGAACCTATTATGTTTTCATGAATATATGTGTGTTCTTGATCCTATCTTGCAAGTCTATAGTCACCTACTATGTGTTATGATCCGGCAACCCCGAAGTGACAATAATCGGGACCACTCCCGGTGATGACCATAGTTCGAGGAGTTCATGTATTCACTGTGTGTTAATGCTTTGGTCTGGTACTCTATTAAAAGGAGGCCTTAATATCCCTTAGTTTCCAATAGGACCCCGCTGCCACGGGAGGGTAGGACAAAAGATGTCATGCAAGTTCTTTTCCATAAGCACATATGACTATATTCGGAATACATGCCTACATTGCATTGATGAACTGGAGCTAGTTCTGTGTCACCCTAGGTTATAACTTCTACATGATGAATTGCATCCGACATAATTTCCCATCACTGATCCAATGCCTATGAGCTTTTCCTATATTGCTTGTTGCTTATTTACTTTTCCGTTGCTACTATTACAAAAACTACAAAAACACTATCGTTACTTTTATTGTCGCTACCGCCACTATTATATTACTTTGCTACTAAACTATCTTGCTGCAGATACTAAGTTTCCAGGTGTGGTTGAATTGACAACTCAGCTGCTAATACTTAAGAGTATTCTTTGGCTCCCCTTGTGTCGAATCAACAAATTTGGGTTGAATACTTTACCCTCGAAAACTGTTGTGATCCCCTACACTTGTGGGTTATCAATATCCTGGAACCCCAACCCACCTTTGGCCTTTGGCATGGTTAACTTCTCCCAGCTAATCCAATGAACATTATTGTCCTTGTCTTGCTGACTCCACTAGTAGGTGCCAATTAGCGAGCTCAGTTCATGGCAGAAAGTTTTTGTGAGGTCGAAGCAGGACATGGCAAAGGTAGGGATCGCTTGTGCTACTACCTTCACTAGTGTTTCCTTGCCAACCTTTGCAATAAGCTTCTCCTTCCATCCGTATACACGTCCCGCAGTAGCGCCTTTGACATAGGCAAATGCTTTCCTCCTGGACTTGCCAACATGCACTGGGAGACCCAAATACTTGTCGTTACATGACTCACTCAGGATTTGAAGAGCAGCTTTCACACTATTCTGCACATCTACCGGTGTATTTGGACTGAACATCACAGCAGATTTTTCCAAGTTGATGCATTGACCCGAGCAGTGCTCATACAAGTCTAGAATTTCTCTCAGTGCTATAGCCTCCTCCTGGTTTGCTTTCAGCAAGAGTACCGAGTCATCCGCAAACAGCAAATGGGAAATTGCCGGTGCGTTTTGGCAGATTTTCACCCCACTAATTCGGCCATTCCTCTGTGCATCATTCAGCAGTGCCGACAGCCCTTCCGCAGATATGACAAAAATATACGGTGAAAGAGGGTCACCTTGACGAAGGCCTCGTGAAGGTGCAAACTACTCCGTGAGTTCGCCATTAACTCTGATTTGATATCGTACCGAGGTCACACATTTCATAATAAGCTCCGTCCACACTGTACCAAACCAAAGTTTTTCCAACATGGCCCGCAAAAAGCTCCATTCGACACGGTCATATGATTTGCTCATAACTGCCTTTACTACTGCAAAACCCCTCTTTCCCTTCTTCTTGTTCAGCAAGAAGTGCGACAACTTATAGGCTATCAAGACGTTATCGGTGATCAACCTTCCATGCACAAATGTGCTTTGATTTTCTGAGATGAGGTCCGGTATGATGAGTGATGGCTTCTCGCCCCTCGTTGGTTACCCCAAGTGGAAGGTTTGAGATGCAGTGTAGTGGTAGTTTTCCCTTGGCAAAGATACCAAGGATCGATTTCCCCTAAGACTCCCAGTTTCAACAAGAAGGTGCCAACTGCTAACGGCGCCACATATTAGCAATCAACTTGGACCTGCACACAGATACAAATAACTTTGCTCCCAACGAGTACAGAGAGGTTGTCAATCCCTCCGGCCTTGTCGTTTACAAAGGGTCAAACGCAAGTGATAATAGTGATAGGTATAATTGCAAATAGTAAGTAAAAGCAGAAAGTAAATAGCGGATGTGATCAATGATGGTAATATGGACCGGGGTCCCATGATGTTCACTAGTGATGTCTCTCTCCCAAAAGACGATAAAACAGCTATGTGAGGTAAACGAATTACAGCTGGGCAATTGACAGAATTATGTGCGCAAACCAATGCTAACTATGTTGCAAGAAAGGTAGAGGTTCAAAGCATGGGCGGTACGCCAAGGCAAGTAGACCGAAATCCATCTGCATCTACTACTAATCATCCACCTTGAGATATCCATCCAGAACATCTCGCTGGTATTAAGTTGCGAGTCCCACCCATAGTGTAAACTCAAAGCAACAGACAACTGCATTAAAATAACTTTGCGTAAAGTAAACAATCCTTGCACCCGCGGGCACAAGCACCGTTGTTTTCCCCCTTGTGGCAACAGCACATCCCCTAGACTCATGTTTCTGTCACTCAAGCTAGTCATCGAGGGGCATGAACCCACAATCAAGCATAACGTTCCCTCTTGGAGTCACTACCTACTACTTGGCCAAAGCAATAAATAGCAACGGAGAACATGCAAGCATTACTTACGAACATAAATATAAAAGAGGTGAATCAAATATATTACTCAAACACAATCTGAACATAATCTCACAATCCATCGGATCCCAACAAACTCAACATAGCAACAGCATAAGGATTACATATGTGCCTCGATCATGAAGGGCAGCTCACGAGGTCTAATTAGTGAAGCACAAGAAGGGGAGGAGAACATCACATAGCTACTGGTCATGGACCCATGGTCGAAGGGAGACTACTCACAACTCATCCGGGAGGCGTCCATGGTGGTGGAGAGGCTCCCGGTGGTGATCCTCCCCTCCGGCAGGGTGCCGGGAAGAGTTCTCCTGGTGCTCCCGATCTTGGAAGCGCGGCGGCGGCGGAACAGAGATGAGATCGCGAAAAAGGGTCCCGTCCTCGAGGGTTTCGGGACGCGTGTTAAATATATGCAAAAGGGGGGCATCAGCGGATACAACAAAACCTGCCAGTAGAGACGTCAAATTAGATAGCTAGTGACGTGGTATTTCATCTCTAGGAAATTGTAGAGGCGTTTTAGTAAAGCGTCCTTCGAGCGTCTCCACACGGACCGTCTCAAAACATTTAGACACGCTTGATGGGCGTGTCTACATGACATAGGACCTTATGGAGGGACGCTCAAAAGCGTGTCTACATGACTTGAGGCGCTATATAGGCACGCTAAAAAAACGTGTCTGAACAAAGATATACATTCTGCTAGACATGCCCGTATAACATCGTACATTGTTGTATTTTATCATTTTGAATTGGATTGTTTTATCATGCCGTGCTGCACATGCAGGTCATCAAATAATATAGTTATGTAGGCACTATTCAACATCATCGTTGCATTGCAATCATAATATTCTCGTAATTAACTGGGAATGTTTCTCATAACCACAGCCGCAAAATAAGTAGCAATGTGCAAGCCATTACAACTATTTTTTATTACAAAGGGTATTGATACTTTACAAGTGAACTGTACGTTCATACAATAATGTGTATGTCACTAGAAATAAACTTCTAATTCTAATTCTAACTATCTGACAGTTGAAACCAATTTGAAAAAATTGGAAATTCTCAGTGGAAATCTATCTAAAAATTCTATAGCTAGTTTGGTACATCAGCTTGACGGCTTTCGCAGCTTTATGGACATGACTTCTAGAAAAATGTGAAGATTTCCCTTGCACGTTTCAAGATTATTTCCGATATAAAACCTGTTATAATCTGTCCATATAATTTTTTTCCTCTAACTCCTGCAATAAAAGCACATTAGCATCAGAAAAGGTGAAGGGAAATATATAGAAGCAGAGCTAGATAATTTTAAATAAGAAATATACATAGATTTCACAAAGAATAGTTATAATTTATGTGTTTCTTCTCTATAGAACTAAGATTTCTCAGGATTGACTGGTTATGCTTGTCGACACTAGTAATCTTTCGTCCAATAGAAACTCTACACTGATGGGGATGACACAACAAAGAAGTTTGAGCAAGCTGATCTAGAGATAATGCAGCTTATCTGTCAAAAAGATGACGACTACATTATTCTGAACCATCTTTCTCAGCAGAAAAGGTTGGAACATGGATAAATCACACACCTTGTATTGGTCCCACATTGATTGCTCCTTACAAAAGTGTATCCTTTTCACTTGCAAAAGATCATCTTCTGAACATTCCCATAATGTTAAATCCTTGAATATCTGCATACAGTAAGAAAACATTGTCTCTTATGATAGTGTCAATGCAATACAAAACTTACTAGCTGTTGTGCTGACAGAAGGAAATCACAGTGATGTTTGGTTATAGGCTTATAGCCCACATCGATTTGACAATATTATAATTTGTATAAAAATGACCAGTTAATGTGCGGACAGAAAAAAATACTGTATGTTGTTTGGTTAAAGCCCACATCAGTTTGATATTATTACAATTTGTATAAAATTGTCCAGCTAAACTGCTTTCAGAAAGAAATTACAATGTTTTGTTTGGTTAAAGCCCACATAAATTTGACAGAATTATAATCTGTTGTCATGTATATAAAGGTAACATAGAGAAACTTTGATCACCTTGACATACTACCAAATCTATAGTCTTTATATAACCTCTCCGAGATATCAGAAGTATAATATTCTCTCACGTGCCATGGTATCAAAATAAACGTGCCACCATTGAATAGTAGCACAAAACAAGTGGACAATGGTACGGAAGGTGAGGTATACGATGTAGAAGTATTAATATTCTCATACTAGATCCTCCGTGATATGTACAAAAACATGAATCCTATCATTCACTCTGATACATAACAAGGTGAACTCGACCAACACCCAAAATTAGAGCTCTGATCAATCGCTCATAGGAGTAGTACTTATTGAAGAAGGAAAAAAATGTTTGGGGGCAAACACAAATTGACAATAAAAAAATCAATTGAAAGGAGGATCATGGGGTACCACTGTACGAGGCGCCTTCCATGGGAGAGGATGGACACACGGCTGCACCTCCGCAATCTCCTTGAATATCTAGCCTGCCAGCGCAGGAAAGAATCAATCTATGGCTGCAAGGTAGTGGTATAGGCGGCATCTTCCGATGGGGGCAGGGGAACTTTTGGTTGGTAGCGAGCGGCATCACCCAGATGTCCGGGAAGTATTGACGTTGGAAGTTATCCCCGTTGGGGGCCATGAATGCGCTGCATCTGGTGAGAGAGATACAACTTTTTTTCTGTTACTTTGAGCGGTTAGGTATAGGGCAGTTGTTTGTAATAGAGCGTTGATCTGGTCAATTTGTTGATTCAACAATTTGCCGCATCCTCCATTGTCAGATACTAACATGCATTTCCCTTTGCCCCAGCCGAGTTGTGTAAAATCAGAATGTTTGAAGGCTATATCGGATAGGTCGGCGAACCACAATTTGCCTGACCAGGTGTACTGGATCAAACTGAGCGGAAAACTATATCTAGTTCGGATCTTTTTTCAAAATGTACATAACTTGGCTTGTTCTTGATCTTACTCATGCCTAATTAAGATGCATAACCACTTCCCAAAATGGTACAGTTAAGCCAAATACTAAGCATCAACCGAGCTGAAGTAAGCAAAAATCCATGAAAATAATCTGCACTAGCCATTAGTGGTGGACCAAAATATATGCCTTGTTAGTCGTCATGTGAAGCCAGAACCAATAAAGTAAAAAACCACATAGATATGTCATTTTGCTTCGTAAGTACTAGGCCAAAGTGATGCTAGTTTCTGGAAGCTAAAACTATACATCATCAAACAATGAACGTACGAATCATGTTGGAATTGCAAATTAAACTAGAACTCTCCCACAGAGTAAATGCAGTCTACTTAATGGCCAGTCATTCGATCCTGTACCTGATTAATGTATTCGCTCCTTCTTCCCCTAAAAATGAACAAACGAAATTAGTAAGTTGCAGAGGGAGATGCAAAATAGAAATTTCGTCAAGCTGCAGGCTACACCACCAACGAGATTTACTTCATGAGATCTGATGCATCAGGACCAGTTCTGTGATTGATAGTTGTGGATCCGAATTTTGAAATTCAATTGGGAACCATCCAATCGAGATAGAGGCGTGGGATGTGTCAACTAAGAAGCTGCGTTGACAGATTTAATTTTGAAAACTGTAGAGGAGATGGGATTCGAGGGAGCACCTTCTTGACATGGCAGATCCCATCTTGCGGGATGGTGTAGCGAGAGACTTGGGAGCAGCGCGGGGTGGCAACGGGGAGTACGCCGACGGCCAAAGGGACTCCGACTGGCTAGGATGCCGACATAGGAGATTGGGAAGTCGCCGACCGAGGGTGGAGTTGGCGCCGGAGGGCAGAGCTGGGCCGAGAACTGCCGCGGGGCGGCGCAGAGCCGCAGGTTGGGATTCTTGTGGGAGGTGGAAACTGGAAAGACGGGGCGTGGGAGGCTTATACGGAGTATGTTACTAGCATAATAAAATCCAAAAAGCCGCCCGAAGTCTTTAAGCGGTAAGATAATGAATTTATGAGTGTGATTTTTTTCCGGGGTGACTAATCGTCTCACAATTCGTCTCTAAGCTAATTAAAAATATAAATTCATTATATAAATGCATAATTATAAAAATAAGATTGGGATGCTTATGTAAACGTCTCAGGAAGCGTCTTTAGCATGCTAGTGTCCTTGGCATAGAGACGAATATAAATAGCGTCCCAGAAAAAACGACCCTACGCGGTTGTTTTGTTGTAGGGGGGCCCAGGCGCCCCCCGGCGCGGCCAGGAGGGGGGCCGCGCCACCAGGGCGCCTGGAGCCCTGGTGGCCCCCCTCCGGCCCTACTTCGACCGTGTGGAAGCTTCCGGAACGCTGATTTTTTATATAATTTTTCCGGGATTTTTCTGGCAGTTTACGTGATGGGAAAACCTGAAATACAAAAACAGCAGAAAACAGAAACTGACACTGGGGTGCACTGAGTTAATAGGTTAGTCCAAATATGATCAAAAGTGTATGGAAGTGTATAAATAACATAGCAATATCACACAAAAGAGGCATGGAGCAAGCAGAAATTATAGATACGTTTTGGACGTATCAACATCCCCAAGCTTAATTCCTGCTCGTCCTCGAGTAGGTAAATGATAACAAGCATAATTTCTGTGGTGACATGCTATTAACCATATAAGGACTTTTTATAGTCACATGACAAAAGCTTACAGAGATAATGAATCTGTAGTAATTAAGTTGCCTTATGAGAAAATCACAAAGAACTGAAAGTTTTACAACATGATACTGAAACATCAAATAGATTTGTAATGAACATGGTGTGTAAATATGATAAAGTGATATCTCGCTTGCCCCCTTTAGTGAAGCAAAACATAAATGCAGGGGCACCTCCAAGGTTTAAGTGATGACTAGATACAATGATTTCAGAATAAACAATATCACAATCATGCAAAAGACAATGCTACTTTGGGACAATGCACATTACACTCAGAATGACAATCATGCTCTCAGTAGTTGGTGCTTTAAAAGAAGGCGGAGACTCTCGAACCGTGGCTTTTGTTGGCAAGGTTGAAAACCCGTGGTCGTAAACAAAGACAAAGCATGTACCAGAGCTCTTGGTTTTAAAAACAGAAGTAATAATTATTTTTTTGGATATGCATGTTTCGTCAACGAATGCTAGCAGATAACTCAATCACTTCTTGAGATGGACAAGTTTCGAGGAACGGCTCCTGAATGAGGACGATCACATCCTCTTAATCTCCTTTGTTTATCACTGCCAAAGTTTTCTGATTTCTCATGAACAAAGCGTGAAGCAGGGTTTGTTTGTTTTATTATTTTTGAGCCGGGCGCACTCTTTGCCAGTTCCTTCTCGTATTATGGGTTTGCACATTAGACATGCAATTCCGGGGTGAAGCTTGTCCAACTTAAAAAGATCATGAATTAACTACTACTTCCTCATGAGCCTAAACAGAGGCACAAAATAGAAATGCTTTTTTGAATAATTTCGAGATGGTACATGAAAGTCTTCGTTAGGAATGGCAGGTAAATACCATGTATAGGAAGGTATGGTGGACTCATATGGCATAACTGGTTTAAAGGATTTTGGATGCACAAGCAGTCAGTCCGCTTAGTACAGGTGGAGGTTAGCAAAAGACTGGGAGCGACCAACTAAGAGAGCAATGACGGTCATAATCATGCAGAGCGACAAAGCAACATTGAATCAGGCATGGAAGTTATATCGCTACTCAGAAACTAAAGATCATCAAGGCTTGGTAGACTTTCTTTACAGTCTTAAATATGCGTGAGCATACGCCAAGTCAATCAAATAAATTTTTGAAGGAAGATATTACTAAACCATACCACATCATAGGCAAACAAATCATGTTGGTACTCCAATAACATATTGGGAACCCCCCAGCTATTTGAGACTAACCATAAGAAAACATGAACTACTAAGCACCATTATGCACGTAGTATTTTTATCATAGACATATCGACCAATGCAACAGAAGCAAACTCTCTTAATAAGATAAGCATGATGACTAAAGAGAGTTCAAGCAACCAACTAAACAAAAGCTCTTTAAAAAGATAAACATGAAAACTAAGAGCTAAGCATGACAGTAGCTATTGAAAGACCAAGAACATACACAGCAAAGATAAACATGAAAATTCTATGTTGTGTTCTAGGTTGAAGTGGAGCATGTCTCTCTCCCACACAAAGAAAGCTGAGTTCCAACTCGTTATGAAAAGCAAGCAAAGCTAATGAAAACTAAAAAGGAAAACTAAAAGCAAGACGCTCCAAGCATAGCACATAACACATGAAGTGATAAAAATATAGTGGAACGAAAGACGAACTGATAATGTTGATGGAGAAAGGGATGCACGGGGGCATCCCAAAGCTTAGACACTTGAGTCTCCTTGAATATTCCTTGGGGGTGCATGGGGGCATCCCCAAGCTTGAGCGTTTGACACTCCTGAATATTTTTATCATCTTCCCTCGCACACTTGAAAACTCCCTTCATACATAACTCATCATAATCTGATTAGCGAGGTTAGTACCCATAATAAAATAATTGTTCCTTGCTGCAAATAAGGATATTCTTGAAGGTCTACTGTTTCTCAAGATTGCCAAAAGGTTTTTGCAAAGAAAAAGCAAGCTCAAGGTTTGCAAAATGAAGGAAAGGCAAAACAGGACAGAATCTGTGAAAAACAGAACAGCAGGTAGTAAATGATTTGTTCGGGGCACTTCTGCAACTCTAATCAAAAAACTCAGAACAGACGCACGAAAGACAATTGTATAGAGCATGCTGTCGAAAAAATTCAGACCAAAAAGATGATCTGGTGATTTTATACGAATTTTTATATCCAAGGACAGAATCTGTTTCCTGGACAGCACGTCACAACTTTTGAACTTTCTTGCAATCAGAGGCTACACTTGGCACAAAGTTGAAAAGCAAAGATACAATGATGATGCTACTGTAATAACAACATCAAGACACAACAAAAGCAAAATAAAAAATTTATTCATTGTGGGCTGCCTCCCAAAAGCGCTTTCTTTTATGCCTTTAAGCTAGGCATAATGCAAAAAGATCAAGTTTTATCAAGAGTAAAAGAATAGCTAGCCCGTATAACGGACTCAAAAGGTAACTTAATATTCTTTCTAGGGAAGTGTTCCATCCCTTTCTTGAGAGGAAATTGGAATTTTATATTCCCCTCTTTCATGTCAATGATAGCACCAACGGTGCGTAGAAAAGGACGTCCCAAGATAATTGGACACGAAGGTTCACATTCAATATCCATAATAGTAAAATCAACGGGAACGTAATTGTCATTGACAACGATAAGAACATCGTCGATCCTCCCCAAAGGTTTCTTTATGGAAGAATCAACGAGACGAACACCAAAAGAACAAGAATCAAAAGGTTTCAATTTAAGCATATCATATATTTTTTGGGCATAACGGAGGTACTAGCTCCAACATCACATAAAGCATAGCAAGAGAAGTTATTCAACTTAATTTTAATCATAGGATCCCAACCATCTTCTAGCTTTCTAGGTATGGAGGCTTCTACTCTAAGTTTCTCCTCCCTAGCTTTGATGAGAGCATTAGTGATATGCTCTGTGAAGGCAAGATTAAGCGTGCTAGTGTGGGGATCTTTAGCCATTCTTTGTAGAAAGGTGACAACTTCCGAGATACTACAATTATCAAAATCAATTTTATCATTATTGAGCAGAATTGTAGTGTCATCTTCTTTGTTTGAATTGCTCTCTATTATAAGAGTTTGAACGTCTTCCCAAGTTTGGGGAAGCATAGGAGCAACTTTAAACTGAGGCTCATACTCTTTCCCTGGAAGACCATGCCATGGGCATAACTCTCCATTAAGACTAACATAATCACAAGGTTTATTACTTTTGTAGATCCCGACAGTGGTGATTGGCGTGATGGAAGAAGGGGTGTACTCCTCCCATTTAGTGTTTTTGGTGGAACCCATAGCAGCAAGCAAGCAAGATAACTATTTTTGTGATTTTCGATAAAAGACACTAAAGCAAAACTGAAAGGTAAACTATCAAGACTAAAAAGCAAAGGTAAAAGATAGCGTGCAACTCCCCTATCTTGAAGAGTGGAGTCCCCGGCGACGGCGCCAGAAAACTTTGCTTGATGGCTTCTCGCCCCTCGTTGGTTACCCCAAGTGGAAGGTTTGAGATGCAGTGTAGTTGTAGTTTTACCTTGGCAAAGATACCAAGGATCGATTTCCCCTGAGACTCCCAGTTTCAACAAGAAGGTGTCAACTGCTAACGGCGCCAGATATTAGCAATCAACTTGGACCTGCACACAGATACAAATAACTTTGCTCCCAACGAGTACAGAGAGGTTGTCAATCCCTCCGGCCTTGTCGTTTACAAAGGAATAAACGCAAGTGATAATAGTGATAGGTATAATTGCAAATAGTAAGTAAAAGCAGAAAGTAAATAGCGGATGTGATCAGTGATGGTAATATGGACCGGGGTCCCATGATGTTCACTAGTGATGTCTCTCTCCCAAAAGACGATAAAACAGCTATGTGAGGTAAACGAATTACAGCTGGGCAATTGACAGAATTATGTGCGCAAACCAATGCTAACTATGTTGCAAGAAAGGTAGAGGTTCAAAGCATGGGCGGTACGCCAAGGCAAGTAGACCGAAATCCATCAGCATCTACTACTAATCATCCACCTTGAGATATCTATCCAGAACATCTCGCTGGTATTAAGTTGCGAGTCCCACCCATAGTGTAAACTCAAAGCAACAGACAACTGCATTAAAAGAACTTTGCGTAAAGTAAAAAATCCTTGCACCCGCGGGCACAAGCACCGTTGTTTTCCCCCTTGTGGCAACAGCACATCCCCTAGACTCATGTTTCTGTCACTCAAGCTAGTCGTCGAGGGGCATGAACCCACAATCAAGCATAACGTTCCCTCTTGGAGTCACTACCTACTACTTGACCAAAGCAATAAATAGCAACGGAGAACATGCAAGCATTACTTACGAACATAAATATAAAAGAGGTGAATCAAATATATTACTCAAACACAATCTGAACATAATCTCACAATCCATCGGATCCCAGCAAACTCAACATAGCAACAGCATAAGGATTACATATGTGCCTCGATCATGAAGGGCAGCTCACGAGGTCTAATTAGTGAAGCACAAGAAGGGGAGGAGAACATCACATAGCTACTGGTCATGAACCCATGGTCCAAGGGAGACTACTCACAACTCATCCGGGAGGCGTCCATGGTGGTGGAGAGGCTCCTGGTGGTGATCCTCCCCTCCGGCAGGGTGCCGGGAAGAGTTCTCCTGGTGCTCCCGATCTTGGAAGCGCTGCGGCGGCGGAACAGAGATGAGATCGCGAAAAAGGGTCCCGTCCTCGAGGGTTTCGGGAAGAAACATGTTAAATATATGCCAAAGGGGGGCATCAGCGGAGGCCTGGGGGGCCCAGGCCCCCCCCCCCGGCGCGACCAGGAGGGGGGCCGCACCACCAGGGCGCCTGGAGCCCTGGTGGCCCCCCTCCGGCCCTACTTCGACCGTGTGGAAACTTCCGGAACGCTGATTTTTTATATAATTTTTCCGGGATTTTTCTCGCAGTTTACGTGATGGGAAAACCTGAAATACAAAAACAGCAGAAAACAGAAACTAGCACTGGGGTGCACTGAGTTAATAGGTTAGTCCAAATATGATCAAAAGTGTATGGAAGTGTATAAATAACATAGCAATATCACACAAAAGAGGCATGGAGCAAGCAGAAATTATAGATACGTTTTGGACGTATCAATGAGTTTGAGACGATTCGCCACCACCTTTGATACAAGCTTGTACAGGACATTACATAAAGAGATTGGCCGAAGATCCTTTATCCGGGTTGGGCTTTTAACCTTAGGGATCAACACTACGGTGGTATCATTCCACCCATCTGGTATTTCACCCCCATTTAACATGGCCAGCACCTCTTCCACAATCCGATCTCCCATGTGATACGTCCAAAACATATCTATAATTTCTGCTTGCTCCATGCCACTTTTGTGTGATATTGCTATGATATTTATGCACTTCCATACACTTTTGATCATATTTGGACTAACCTATTAACTCAGTGCACCCCAGTGCCAGTTTCTGTTTTCTGCTGTTTTTGTATTTCAGGTTTTCCCATTACGTAAACTGCCAAAAAAATTCCGGGAAAAATATATAAAAAATCAGCGTTTCGGAAGCTTCCATGCGGCCAAAGTAGGGCCGGAGGGGGGCCACCAGGGCTCCAGGCGCCCTGGCCACGCGGCCCCCCTCCAGGCCGCGCCGGGGGGGCGCCTGGGCCCCCCTTAGCTCCCCTGACGACCCCCTTTTTCATATATTTAACACCCGTCGAGGAAACCCTGATTCCGGACCCCTTTTCTCCAGACGCAATTCCGATCTCCGCCGCCATCGCCATCAAGCTTCGGGGGACCAGAATTCCTGTGCCGGCACCCTGCCGGGACGGGGAAGTGCCCCCGGATTCATCTCCATCGACGTTGCTTCCTCCCTCCATGATGCGGGAGTAGTTCCTCCTCGGGGCTGAGGTTTCTACTAGTAGCTATGTGGTCAATTCTCTCTCCCATGATGTGATCTTCATTGTGATCATAGGCTATGTTAATCTAGGGTGATCCCATGATATTTCCCCTTCCTCTATGTATTGGATTGATGTACTCACTTGTCTTTATCTAGTATAATCCCCGAGACCAAGGTGACAGCGGTCTATTGGACATGGATTAGAAAAATATTTTCATGAGTGATTTCCTCTCTTGTGTGTTGATTGAAGATTGAGAGTCTCTTGGTGCTTGTCTTTGACTATCCTTTAGATATGTTGTGGTGATTGTGGGACTCTCTTTGGATGGCCGTGGTGACATTGGGAAGTCCTTAGATTGAGAACTACGAACTTTGAGGTGTGCTTTTGTAGCCATACATAATTCTCGTCCTCTCTTGACCACGAAGGAATGACCTTCGGGTGCGTCTCCATTGCATGTTTTATGGGAAATATCATGTGATTCGATTATGTCAATGTTGTTGGGAGTTGCCACTAGTGAAAGTATGAAGCCTAGGCCTTGTTTCCACCATTGCAATACCATTTGTGCTCACGTTTACCACTTGTTTGCTTGCTGCACTTTTTATTACAGATTTATATTACTTTGTTTTGCCATCCATATCACTTGCCATTTAACATCTCTTCGCCGAACTAGTGCACCTATACATCTAACAAGTGTATTAGGTGTGTTGGGGACACAAGAGACTTCTTGTATCTTAGTTGCAGGGTTGCTTGAGAGAGACCATCTTCAACCTCTACTTCCCTGAGTTCGATAAACCTTAGGTCATCCACTTGAGGGAAATTGCTACTGTCCTACAAACCTCTGCGCTTGGAGGCCCAACATAGTCTACAGGAGTAGAAGCGTGCGTAGACATCAAGCTATTTCTGGCGCCGCTGCCGGGGAAGTGAGTGCTTGAAGGTATATCTTTAGATCTTGCAATTAAATCTTTTTGTTTCTTGTTTTTATTTCACTAGTTATGCTTATGGACAACCTTGCTATTGGATCGTTGCTTGCGGGAAGACGCCCCACACCTGTGGTGGTTGCTCCTCCCCCTACTGAAATTGTGTCCTATAAAATACCAGCTGGTATTATCGATTATGTTTTGGCTAATCGTTACGCAGGAGACAGACATCCCGGTGAACACTTGCTATATCTGTCACAATTATGTTCGTTATTTAAGCTTGCAGGTGTATCAAGGGAGTTTGTCATGAGGAAATTGTTCGCCTTATCACTTATAGATAAAGCTTCAGATTGGTATAAGCTTCTCGATAACTCGCACTTGCTTGATTGGCAAGAGCTTATGTCTCTCTTTTATACTAAGTTTTATCCTCTTCATGAAATTCATCGAGACATGAACTATATCTATAACTTTAGGTCTCGTGACGGAGAGAGCGTAGCTCAAGCTTGGGGGAGACTGAAAACATTAATGCTAAAATGTCCTAACCATGGGCTCCCCAAAGATGCATATGTGGAGAGTAATAGTACCTTTTTGCATGTGGATCATGGTAACAATGCTTTATGTGATGCTTATATTGTTGTGTTTATTCGTGATCCCACTGAAAATTATTATGAGAAGGGAACATATGCTTATAGATATTTCAATAATATCAAGTTCTCTCTCTTTATGGTGAACATTTTGAAGTTATGCTTGTTCTGCCTTCCTATGCTAGTTGCTTTATGCTTCAATAATTTATTTTCTTACAAGATTCCCATGCATAGGAAGTATGTTAGACTTAAATATGTTTTATATATGCTTCTTGATGCTCTCTTTTGTTCTTCAACTCTTATTCCTACGAGAGCATCATTAAAGTCTTAAGCCTATCTTTATGGCTATAAAGAAAGAGCTTTTGGGAGGCAGCCCACAATGAATAAAATTTTATTTTGCTTTTGTTGTGTCTTGATGTTGTTACTACAGTAGCATCATCATTGTATCTTTACTTTTCAGCTTTGTGCCAAGTGTAGCCTCTGATTGCAAGAAAGTTCAAAAGTTATGACGTGCTGTCCAGGAAACAGATTCTGTCCTTGGACATAAAAATTAGTATAAAATCACCGGATCATCTTTTTGGTCTGAATTTTTTTGACAGCGTGCTCTATACAATTGTCTTTCGGGCGTCTGTTCTGAGTTTTTTTATTTGAGTTGCAGAAGTGCCCCGAAAAAATCATTTACTACCTGCTGGTCTGTTTTTCACAGATTCTGCCCTGTTTTGCCTTTTCTTCATTTTGCAAACCTTGAGCTTGATTTTTCTTTGCAAAAACCATTTGGCAATCTTGAGAAACAGTAGACCTTCAAGAATATCCTTATTTCCAGCAAGGAAAAATTGTGGTCGCTGGAACTCTCTTTATTTATCATGCTTATCTTGTTAAGAGAGTTGGCTTCTGTTGCACTGGTTGATATGTCTATGATAAAAATGCTATGTGCATAATGGTGCTTAGTAGTTCATGTTTTCTTATGGTTAGTCTCAAATAGCTGGGGGGTTTCAATGTGTTATTGGAGTACCAACATGATTTGTTTGCCTATGATGTGGTATGGTTTAGTGATATCTTCCTTCAAGAATTTATTTTGATTGACTTGGCATATGCTCACGCATATTTAAGACTATAAAGAAAGTCTACCAAGCCTTGATGATCTTTAGTTTCTAAGTAGCGATATAACTTCCATGCCTGATTCAATGTTGCTTTGTCGCTCTGCATGATTATGACCGTCATTGCTCTTTTAGTTGGTCGCTCCCAGTCTTTTGCTAACCTTCGCCTGTACTAAGCGGACTGACTCCTTGTGCATCCCAAATCCTTTAAACCAGTTATGCCATATGAGTCCACCATACCTTCCTATACATGGTATTTACCTGCCATTCCTAACGAAGACTTTCATGTACCATCTCGAAATTATTCAAAAAAAAGCATTTCTCTTTTGTGCCTCTGTTTTAGCTCATGAGGAAGTAGTAGTTAATTCATGATCTTTTTAAGTTGGACAAGCTTCACCCCGGGATTGCATGTCTAATGTGCAAACCCATAATACGAGAAGGAACTGGCATAGAGTGCGCCCGGCTCATTAAAAAATTATACAACAAACAAACCCTCCTTCACGCTTTGTTCATGAGAAATCAGAAAACTTTGGCAGTGATAAACAAAGGAGATTAAGAGGATGTGATCGTCCTCATTTGGGAGCCGTTCCTCGAAACTTGTCCAGCTCGAGAAGTAATTGAGTTATCTGCTAGCATTCATTGACGAAATATGCATATCCCAAAAATAATTTTACCTCTGTTTTTAAAACCAAGAGCTCTGGTACATGTTTAGTTTTTGTTTCCGACCACGGGTTTTCAACCTTGCCAACAAAAGCCACGGTTCGAGAGTCTCCACCTTCTTTAAGCACCAACTACTGAGAGCATGATTGTCATTCTGAGTGTAATGTGCATTGTCCCAAAGTAGCATTGTCTTTTGCATGATTATGATATCGTTTATTCTGAAATCATTGTATCTAGTCATCACTTAAACCTTGGAGGTGCCCCTGCATTTATGTTTTGCTTCACTAAAGGGGGCAAGCGAGATACCACTTTATCATATTTGCACACCATGCTCACTACAAATCTATTTGATGTTTCAGTATCATATTGTAAAACTTTTAGTTCTTTGTGATTTTCTCATGAGGCAACTTAATTACTACAGATTCATCGTCTCAGTAAGTTTTTGTCATGTGACTATGAAAAGTCCTTATATGGTTAATAGCATGTCACCACAGAAATTATGCTTGTTATCATTTACCTACTCGAGGACGAGCAGGAGTTAAGCTTGGGGATGTTGATACGTCCAAAACGTATCTATAATTTCTGCTTGCTCCATGCCTCTTTTGTGTGATATTGCTATGATATTTATGCACTTCCATACACTTTTGATCATATTTGGACTAACCTATTAACTCAGTGCACCCCAGTGCCAGTTTCTGTTTTCTGCTGTTTTTGTATTTCAGGTTTTCCCATTACGTAAACTGCCAGAAAAATTCCGGGAAAAATATATAAAAAATCAGCATTCCGGAAGCTTCCATGCGGCCAAAGTAGGGCCGGAGGGGGGCCACCAGGGCTCCAGGCGCCCTGGCCACGCGGCCCCCCTCCAGGCCGCGCCGGGGGGGGCGCCTGGGCCCCCCTTAGCTCCCCTGGCGACCCCCTTTGGCATATATTTAACACCCGTCGAGGAAACCCTGATTCCGGACCCCTTTTCTCCAGACGCAATTCCGATCTCCGCCGCCATCGCCATCAAACTTCGGGGGACCAGAATTCCTGTGCCGGCACCCTGCCGGGACGGGGAAGTGCCCCCGGATTCATCTCCATCGACGTTTCTTCCTCCCTCCATGATGCGGGAGTAGTTCCTCCTCGGGGCTGAGGTTTCTACCAGTAGCTATGTGGTCAATTCTCTCTACCATGATGTGATCTTCGTTGTGATCATAGGCTATGTTAATCTAGGGTGATCCCATGATATTTCCCCTTCCTCTATGTATTGGATTGATGTACTCACTTGTCTTTATCTAGTATAATCCCCGAGACCAAGGTGACAGCGGTCTATTGGACATGGATTAGAAAAATATTTTCATGAGTGATTTCCTCTCTTGTGTGTTGATTGAAGATTGAGAGTCTCTTGGTGCTTGTCTTTGACTATCCTTTAGATATGTTGTGGTGATTGTGGGACTCTCTTTGGATGGCCGCGGTGACATTGGGAAATCCTTAGATTGAGAACTACGAACTTTGAGGTGTGCTTTTGTAGCCCTACATAATTCTCGTCCTCTCTTGACCACGAAGGAATGACCTCCGGGTGCGTCTCCATTGCATGTTTTATGGGAAATATCATGTGATTCGATTATGTTAATGTTGTTGGGAGTTGCCACTAGTGAAAGTATGAAGCCTAGGCCTTGTTTCCACCATTGCAATACCATTTGTGCTCACGTTTACCACTTGTTTCCTTGCTGCACTTTTTATTACAGATTTATATTACTTTGTTTTGCCATCCATATCACTTGCCATTTAACATCTCTTCACCGAACTAGTGCACCTATACATCTAACAAGTGTATTAGGTGTGTTGGGGACACAAGAGACTTCTTGTATCTTAGTTGCAGGGTTGCTTGAGAGAGACCATCTTCAACCTCTACTTCCCTGAGTTCGATAAACCTTTGGTCATCCACTTGAGGGAAATTGCTGCTGTCCTACAAACCTCTGCGCTTGGAGGCCCAACATAGTCTACAGGAGTAGAAGCGTGCGTAGACATCACCATGAAGTGCCAACTTTTCTTGTAGACGATGGACGGCATCCCGTCGGGCCCCGGCACCTTAAGGTCACCAATGTGGTCGAGAGCAGCCTTAATTTCTTCTCGGGTAACTCTGCATTGAGGACCGCACGCATGGCGCTGGTTACCCACGGCTCCACCTTGTTCGTCAGTTCGGGGACACGATGGCCCGCATTGGTGGTGAAAAGATCCTGAAAAATGAGCGCACATAGTTAGTCATCTCCGGCCCCTCCTTCACCTCCGAGCCATCCTCCCTCCTCAAAATCTTCACTATGTTGTGTTTCTTCCTCGCTGCCACAGCCGCCATGAAATAACGAGTGTTCCTATTGCCCTTCTTCAGCCAGGTGATATGTGACCTCTGTTTTGTTTTGATGTTCCTCTTCTGTTCTAAGTCTCGCACCTCACTTCGTAGTTGTGCCTTCTATCGTACTTTATTCTCTGAAAATGGGGTTCGCATACACGCTTCCAGCTTCGCTCTTGCTATTTTCAACCTCCCTTCCAACTCCCCCACCACTTTGTTATGCCACGTTCTCATTCTACCCGCCACCCTCTTCATAGCTTTTGCCACTCCTCCTTCCCCTAGCATCCAGCTCTCCTCCCAGGCCCCTTGGATCTCTTCACTACATCCTTCCTCCTGCAGCCACCACGCTTCAAAACGAAAGCCCCCGTCACCCCTTCGACCTCCCCTACTATCGCCTGACGTGGTAACGATAATCGGCCTATGATCAGAATGTCGAGGGTTTCCATTAATCACCTCAAACTCCGGGAACGCCTCACACCACTGGGCATTGGCAGTCGCACGGTCAAGCCATTCACAGATATAAGATTGCACCTCCTGGTTATGGTTCCTTCAAGTAAATTTGTCCCCCTCGAAACCAATATCACACAGCCCGCACCGCTCCAAGCTCTCTCGAAAGGAATCCATACAGGCTTGGGACCGCGGTATTCCTCCACTCTTCTCATCGCTAGTAAGGATTTCATTAAAGTGTCCTAGGCACATTCAAGTTCTCCCATCCTGGTGTTGTTGCCCTAGCAGTTTGAGTGTTCTCCACGTCTCCTTTTTCCTATTTGCCTCTGATTCTCCATACACCCCTATCAGCCTCCAGATCCTTCCATTCTCTTCTGTCACATCAACGTCAATGTGCCTCCTCCCGTAGGAGCGTAGTGATAGATTTAGCCCCCTTCTCCAAAACAAAGCAATCCCCCTACTCTGGCCAATCGGGTCCCAAGCAAGCATCTGAGTTAGGCCTAGAGACCATCTAAATTTGTCCAATTCCTTTCCCGTCATCCTAGTTTCCGATATAAAGAATAAATCGGGATCCTCCACTCTCCCCATGTCGAGGAGACTTTGAACTGCCGGGCCATTCCCCAACCCCCGGCAGTTCCAGCTTACTATTTTCATTGTTCTCGGCAGGGTTGCTCCTGCAACCCGACCGATATAGTTTCAATACTGATCTGCTTGTCCTTCAACGCATCCTGAACTGCTGCATGAGCTACCTCGAGACCCTCACTCCCCACACTTCGTCCTCTCTTAGCTTCATTCTCGTCGACGCTAATGTTTAGGCTTCGTTTCTGCCCCAGCATCTGCTCCCTATGTGCGTTAGGACAGGGGGACCGATCAGCCCAGTCCCTTCTTCTAAACTTCTTGCCGTTAGGGTTTTTGATGTTGGTTGTGTTCCTGGTACCCTTTGCTGTCATGTGCGATCCCCTTACTGCGAGGGGGGGGGGTCTCCAAACCCTTTCCTGCACCGGTATCCGTACCCTGCCCCTCCTTGTTTTCTCCATCCGCCGGCATACGTACACTTCTCCCCCTCTCTCCTTGATGCTTCTCCTTCCCCCTTCTTCTTCTCAGAGCCCTCCTCCAGCAGCAGCTTCCTAGGGACTCCTGACTGTGCAAATGCCTGCTTATTCTTGGCCGGACTAGTGACCTCCTCCCCCTTTTCTGTTCTGCCAGAGCCATCACCACTCCCCCTAGTGCCCTCCTTACGCCACGAGAGGCTATCGTTTCCGCTCCCTGTCCTGTCGCTTGATCGGCTGAAATCGTAGCTCATGTTATTTCCTAGCTCCCTACCTCCTCTCCTCCAGCTCCCCTCCTCGCCCACTCCCCTCCTATGCCCCATGTCTGCCTTAAGCCATCTCCCATACATAAGATGAGTAGCGCCCTGTTTGAGATGTGGTCGTTTAGCCCATGTGGCATTTGGCATTCCAAGAGGTTTTTCTTTTGAGTAATTTGACATTTCTTATATGCACGTGAAGGACAAATTTACATGATATTGACCAAACCCGTAGGAGCTACATAACAAGAAAAACATTTGTATAATTGCATCAAGTAATAACCTAAGACCACTAGATGTCTCCTCGCAAGGTAGAATGCTCGACCACTGCAGTTTAATATGATTAATCCTTGAGGGTAAAATGGAGGAGATGATAAAATAGAATAGAGAAAAGTATGTTTTTGATCCCGCGAGTTTACAAAAAGTACACATTTAGTCCCTTAACTTTTTTCCATTGATATTCCCTCCCTCATGGTTTAAGCCCGGACATTTTTTATCCGAAACCATAAGTGAAGTGGTATTAGGCTGATGTGTCCAGGTTTTGACTAGAAAATCCAAAAAAAAAATCCAAAGTTGACTGTCACCTCATCTTATCTCTATGTGTGGGATGCATGAGCAACATTTCATCGAACACCTCGCATGGGTTAGGCCTCCGTATCGACGGCGACACAACAAGCTCGAGGATGGCTACCCCACGCTGGTGGCCAAGCGCGTGCTGCACGAGCTCTCACCACCGCACCGCCGCTCGCCATCTACGAGCATCAGTAGCAGATCCATGGTCGATGTTGCCGCGACGAGCTCTCTCGAGGCCATGGTGGCCGAGCCGCTGCTTCACAAGGTGCTCTCCATGACAACCTGGTCCTCGAAGCTCCCACACACGGGCTAGAGTTGCGTGTAGAGGCGTAGACAGTGTACGGATGTGCGACGACAAAGGGCAGCTCCCGGCTAAGTGAGCAGACCGTCTGCGCGACGACTCGCTCTGGAGCTGGACACGTGGCCAGGCACGACTGGGCAAATGTAGTCAGGCAGACATATTCTCCTGAGAGACTCGGTCTCACATCTATCTTAACTCTTCTTTTTTGTGGGTTTTTTTTTTTTTTGAGGAATCACCGGAGGAACTTTCCCAACCAAATATATATATTACCCGAAGATTGCATACATCATGTAGATTGATTATTACAAGCAGAACTACAGTATAAGTTCGATGGTCATGAGAATGTAGCTTCTTATTCCGGCGGCTTCTTGATGATAAGCCTATGAGTAGTGGAGCTATGAAGATCTTGCTGTCCGAAGGCCATCTCGTTCCTAGCAGCCCAAATTTTTGGTAAGATGAGTAACGCCCTGTTTGAGATGTGGCCGTTTAGCCCATGTAGCATTTGGTATTCCAAGAGGTTTTTCTTTCGAGTAATTTGACATTTTTTATATGCACGTGAAGGACAAATTTACATGATATTGACCAAACACATAGGAGCTACATAACACGGAAACATTTGTATAATTGCGTTAAGTAATAACCTACGACCACTGGATGTCTCCTCGCAAGGTAGAATGCTCGACCGCTGCATTGTAATATGATTAATCATTGAGGGTAAAATGGAGGAGATGATAAAATAGAATAAGGTGCGCCAAAATAAACTTGGTTGTAGATTTGGATGGAAAGCCCACATGGGAGGATATTTATCATCACCCAACACGTAATGCCCCACGGACGTGATCACCTTCTCAACGTCGACGATGCTTTCATCTTTCTTGTAGTACACACGGCGACCATGGTTGTTCGAGCTCGTCGGTACATGTTCTTTTCGTGCGTTACATTGATGGTGTCAGTAGTAAATATGGTTTCTCCGCGGGCTGCTTTGCTCGGCAGTTGACATGCGCATAGCCATGAAGAACATTGGCCCCAAGAACAATGTATGGTCCCCCGGGCTCCTCACCCGTGCCAATTTGTACATGCCATGTTCAGACATCTAGGCAGGAATTAGGAAAAAAGGACTACATGTGTTGCATGAGTCATGGCCGGTCCTGTGATTTTAGGGGCCCGGGGCGAAAGTAGAGCTCGGGCCCCTAAGTATATATAGTTTGTGTAGAGATATAGGGGCCTTAATATAAGAAACACAATAATTATAGAAATATTGTCCTCTGTATTTTTAATAATAAATCTAAAAGCAATATTGATATGAAATACAGTTTATACACACAACGCTAAAAATAAACAAATTCGCATGAAAAGTTTAACAGTAAAATTCACGCATCATGTTGACAAGATAAATTACTTAATCAGCAATAAACAAAGAGATAATGGTCACCTATTAAAATTGTCGGAGAAAGGAATTGCGGCAGCCAAATCTGCACTAAATTTATAGCCAAAATCAGCATGATCTCCAGCAATCGCCCGTGATCTCCTGCGATTTTGGGCTGCATGCAAATCATCGCAGGGCAAATTTCCAGCGGCGATTGTGCCGCACACGCGGCCGTTTCTGTTGCGGTTTAAGAGCATCTCCAGCCGTTGGCCCCCAAGTGCCGCCTGGCGATGAGCCGGCGCAAAAATTGGGCCTGGGGCGAGTTGGTTCCCAGCCGCCGGCCCAGGGCAGTTCGGCGAAGTTCGGCTAAAAACACATTAAATTTCGGCCAAACACGATAAATTTCGGCGAAGTTCGTGGATTTTCATTACATTAAACTAATCTAAAAAAACTGGCTGAAGTCGTCGCCGCCATCGTCGTTGTCGGCCTTCTCCTCCTTGACGCGGGCGCCCCTGCTGGACCTCTGCCCGGCGTCGCCATGGCGGACTGGTGGCGGCGCATCGTCGTCGTCGCTGTCGTAGATGACGACGACTCCGCCTTCGTCGCGGTCGCGTCGACGCTCCGCGAAGCGGCGCAGGGCGGCGCACTGGCGCTCCTTCTCCATCACTATGGAGTCCCTGCGCGCCCATTCCAGGGCCGCGTCGTCGTCGTCGAGCTCCGTCTTCACCGGCGCAGCCGGCTCCTTCTTAACCGGCGCGAGCCCCGGCTCCGTCTTTGGCTTGATGAAGCGCGGAGGAGGAGCCGACGAGGAGGCGCACCGGTTGCCCTCGTTGATGACGATGCTGGCGCTGTGAGTGCGCCGGCCGAGCGGCGTCTCCGCCGCAGGCTCGGCCTTGATGCCGAGCAGGGCCGGAGTGCCGGAGGAGTGCGATGAAGATCGCGGGGAGGAAGAAGAGGAGGAGGACCCGAACCTCCGTGGCGCCCATGGCCCGGCGCGTCGGTGCTGCGACGGGGCGGCCACCCTCGCCGGGTACGCCAACGGCGGGTACGCCAACGGCGGGTCTTTGCCGCCGTCGAGGTACGTCAGCACGCCCTCCAGTGTGTGGCCGGGGACGCCCTACCACAGGTGGTGCCCCTCGTTGTTCTTCACGCCGCCGACCACCGACGCGCCGTTGGTGGACGCCAGGCGCTGCTGCTGACGACGCTCGAAGTATGCCGCCCATGCCGCGTGGTTGTCGGCGGCGTATTAGGGGAGGGAGAGCTCGGCGTCGGTCTAGGAGGCGCGGACGACCTCGACCTCCTCGGCGAAGTACTTGGGCTTCGCCACGGCGTCGGGCAACGGGGCAATGGGCACGCCCCCGTCGCTGAGCCGCCACCTCGTCGGCCCGGCGCGCATGTCCGGCGGCGCCTGGATGTTCGCCTGGAACAGGAGCCAGGACTCTTGTTCGCGGAGCGAACGGCGGCCGAAACCGTTGGCCGCCGCCTCGTCTCCGGGGAAACGCTCTGCCATGGCGACGGGCTTGGGTGAGGTAGAGAGGGAGAGCGAGGGGCTGGGTGGCGGCGCTCGGGAGAGGTAGAGAGGGAGAGCGAGGGGCTGGGCGGCGGCGCTCGGGAGAGGTAGACGGAGAGGGAGGGGCTGGGCGGCGGCGAGGGGTGAGGCTGGTGTGGGCACAGGCGAGTGAGGCCACCGGCTTTATAGCCGCTCCGCGCCCGTGTGTATGCGTGCGAGGGAGGGGAGGCGTCGGCGCGACGTCCCGTGACGCGCCGCCCGTGAGGAATCAATGGCAAGGCTGACCGGCGGCAGCCTTGCCATTGATTCCCCGAGGGAACCGAGGCAGTTGGAGGAAGACGAGCCGCCGTGTCGCTGACGCGGCTGGCCCGCGGCTTTTTCACGCCAAAACAGTTCGCCCCGGTGCCCCGGGGCGCCCCCCAGCGTGCCTGGTTCGGCCTGGGTCAGCCGGCGCTGTTTTCGGCCCAGGCCGGCGAAAATCGGGCTCTCGGGGGCGCGACTGGGCCGTTTTTTCGGCGCCGACGCAAAAAAATCGCCTGGGGAGGCCTTCCTGGGGGCGCGGCATGTTGGAAATATGCCCTAGAGGCAATAATAAAAGAGTTATTATTATATTTCCTTGTTCATGATAATCGTTTATTATCCATGATATAACTGTATTGATTGGAAACTCAAATACATGTGTGGATGAATAGACAGACTTTGTGTCCCTAGTGAGCCTCTACAGGACTAGCTCGTTGATCAAAGATGACCGTGGTTTCCAGGTCATAGACATGAGTTGTCATTTGATAACGGGATCACATCATTAGGAGAATGATGTGATGGACGAGACCCAAACATTAAAACATAGCTTTTGATCGTATCAGTTATCGCTATAGTTTTCTGCATGTCAAGTATAAGTTCCTATGACCATGAGATCATGTAACTCACTGACACCGTAGGAGTGCTTTGTGTGTGCCAAACGTCGCAACGTAACTGGGTGACTATAAAGGTACTCTACAGGTATCTCCGAAGGTGTCTGTTGAGTTGACATGGATCGAGACTGGGATTTGTCACTCCGTGTGACGGAGAGGTATCTCCGGGCCCACTCGGTAATACGTCATCTCAATGAGCTCAAAGTGACTAAGTAGTTGGTCACGGGATTATGTATTACGGTAACGAGTAAAGAGACTTGCCGGTAACGAGATTGAACTAGGTATAGAGATACCGACGATCGAATCTCGGGCAAGTAACATACCGACGAGACAAAGGGAACTGTATACGGGATTGCCTGAATCCTTGACATCATGGTTCATCCGATGAGATCATCGAGAAACGTGTGGGAACCAATATGGGTATCCAGATCCCGCTATTGGTTATTGACCTGGAGTGTCTCGGTCATGTCTGCATGGTTTCCGAACCCGCAGGGTCTACACACTTAAGGTTCGGTGACGCTAGGGTTGTTAGTGAGAACAGTGCATGGTTACCGAAGGTTGTTCGGAGTCCCGGATGAGATCCCGGACATGACGAGGGTCTCCGGAATGGTCCGGAGACGAAGATTGATATATAGGATGAAAGGTTTCGGAGTCCGGAAGTGTTCCGGGGAGCATCGGGAAATCGGCGGATTACCGAAAAGGGTTTCGGGGGTTCCGGAAGTGGTTCTGGGCCTAATGGGCCACAAAGGGGGGACACCACAGCCTTCATAGGGCTGTGCGCCCCCCCCTGGGCCCTCTCCTATGGCGCATGGGGGGCTGGCCCCTCCTAGGGCAGCCGCACCCCCTGGCTTGGGGGGCAAGGCACCTAGGGGGGGAAACCCTAGGGCCTGCGCAGCCCTTGGCCGCCGCCCCCCCACTGCCCTGGCCGCCGGCCCCCCTAGGGGAAACCCTAGGGCGCCCCCCTCCCATCTATTCCCCCTATATATAGAGGGGCAGAGGGAGGGCAGCCAACACACGTTTGTGCCTCAGTGCTGCCCTCCCTCTCCCACAACATATTCGTCTTCCCGCGGTGCTTAGGCGAAGCCCTGCTGGAATCCTCCTCCACCATCACCACCACGCCGTCGTGCTGCCGGTCTCTCCATCAACCTCTCCTCCACCCCTTGCTGGATCAAGAAGGAGGAGACGTCCCCGAGCCGTACGTGTGAAGAACGCGGAGGCACCGTTGCTTCGGTGCTAGGATCTTCGGCGATCTGAATCGCGGCGAGTACGACTCCATCAACCGCGTTCTTAACGCTTCCGCTTAGCGATCTACAAGGGTACGTGGATCCAACTCTCCTCTCGTAGTAGCATCTCCTAGATTGATCTTGGTGAACGTAGGAAAAATTTTTGTTTCCCATGCAACGTTCACCAACAGTGGCATCATGAGCTAGGATCTTGCGTAGATGCTTTCTCGAGTAGAACACAAAAGGGTTTGTGGGCGTTGATGTTTAAATTGCTGCCCTCCTTAGTCTTTCTTGATTCAGCGGTATTATGGGATGAAGCGGCCCGGACCAACTTTACATGTCCACGTACATGAGACCGGTTCCATCGACAGACATGTGACTTTTGTTGCATAAGATGGCTGGCGGGTGTCTGTCTCTCCTATCTTAGTTGAATCGGAATAGAACAAGGCGGTCCTTGTAGAAGGTTAAATAGCAACTTGAATATCACCGTTGTGGCTTTGCGTAGGTAAGAAGCGTTCTTGCTAGATACCCATAGCAGCCACGTAAAACATGCAACAACAAATTAGAGGACGTCTAACTTGTTTTTGCAGGGTATGTATGTGATATGATATGGCCAATGACATGATGAGATATATTTGATGTATGAGATGATCATGTTGTAATAGTTAATATCGACTTGCATGTCGATGCATACGACAACCGGCAGGAGCCATAGGGTTGTCTTTAATTTTTGTATGACCTGCGTGTCAATCATTAAGCGCTTTGTAATGCTTTACTTTATCACTAAACGGTAGCAATAGTAGTAAGAGCATGGTGGGCGCGCGACAACCCCGATGGCGACACGATGATGGAGATCATGATGATGGAGATCATGGTGTGGCGCCGGTGACGATGGAGATCATGCCGGTGCTTTGGAGATGGAGATCAAAAGCACGAGTTGATGGCCATATCATGTCACTTATGATTTGCATGTGATGTTAATCCTTTTATGCATCTTATTTTGCTTAGGACGACGGTAGCATTATAAGATGATCCTTCACTAAAATTTCAAGATAAAATTGTGTTCCCCCCGAGTGTGCGCCGTTGCGAAGGTTCGTCGTTTCGAAGCACCACGTGATGATCGGGTGTGATAGACTCTACGTTCGCATACAACAGGTGCAAGCCAGTTTTGCACATGCAGAACACTCGGGTTAGACTTGACGAGCCTAGCATGTACAGACATGGCCTCGGAACACGGAAGACCGAAAGGTCGAGCATGAGTCATATAGTAGATATGATCAACATGTAGATGTTCACCATTGACACCACCTCATCTCACGTGATGATCGGACTTGGGTTGGTGAATTTGGATCATGTCACGCTTGAATGACCAGAGGGATGTCAATTTGAGTGGGAGTTATAAATAATTTGATTAGGTAGTAACTCACTTATCATGAACAATAGTCTAAAATGCCTTTGCAAATCTTTTGTTGTAGATGGCTCGCGCAGTAGCTCCCCTGAATTTTAATGCGTTCCTAGAGAAAGCTAAACTGAAAGATGATGGGAGCAACTTTGTGGACTGGCTCCGCAATCTGAGGATCATCCTCACAGCTGCCCAAAAGGTTTATGTCCTAAATGCACCGCTAGGTGACCCCCCCGCTCCTACAGCCACTGCAGACGTTTTGAACGCCTGGCAGTCGCGTTCGGATGACTATTCGATAGTGCAGTGTGCCATGTTGTACGGCTTGGAAGGAGGACTTCAAAGGCGTTTTGAACGTCATGGTGCATATGAGATGTACCAGGAGTTGAAGTTCATCTTTGAAAAGAATGCTAAGATCGAGAGGTATGAGACCACCGATAAATTCTTTGCTTGCAAGATGGAGGAGAATTCGTCTGTCAGTGAGCACTTGCTGAAGATGTCTGGGTACTATACCCGCATAGCTGATCTGGGACTTGTGTTCCCGGATGAGGCTATCATTGACAGAATTCTCCAGTCACTCCCTCCAAGCTACAAGAGCTTCGTGCAGCAGTATAACATGCAAGGGATGAACAAGACCATCGCCGAGCTGTTTTCAATGCTGAAAGTCGCTGAGGCAGACATCCAGAAGGAGTATCAAGTGTTGATGGTCAATAAGACCACCAGTTTCAAGAAGAATGGCAAGGGCAAGAAGGGTAACTCTAAGAAGGGTGGCAAAGCAGTTGCTAATCCAGTGAAGAAACCCAAGGCTGGACCCAAGCCAGAGACTGAGTGTTTCTATTGCAAGGGGAGCGGCCACTGGAAGCGGAACTGCCCCAAGTATCTGGCGGACAAGAAGGGGGCCAACAACAACAAAGGTATATGTGATATACATGTTATTGATGTGTACCTTACCAACTCTCGTTGTAGTGCCTGGGTATTTGATACCGGTTCGGTTGCTCACATTTGCAACTCTAAACAGGAACTGCGGAATAAACGGAGGCTAGCGAAGGACGAAGTGACGATGCGCGTGGGAAATGGTTCCAAGGTTGATGTGATCGCCGTCGGCACGCTCGCTCTTCGATTACCATCGGGATTAGTTATGAACCTGAATAATTGTTATTTAGTGCCTGCGTTAAGCATGAACATTATATCTGGATCTTGTTTATTGCGAGACGGTTACTCATTTAAATCAGAGAATAATGGTTGTTCTATTTATATGAGTAATATCTTTTATGGTCATGCACCCGAAGTTAGGGGTTTATTCTTATTGAATCTCGATAGTGATGATACACATGTTCATAACATTGATGCCAAAAGATGTAGAGTTGATAATGATAATACCACTTTCTTGTGGCACTGCCGTCTGGGTCATATCGGCGTGAAACGCATGAGGAAGCTCCATGTTGATGGACTTTTGGAGTCTCTTGATTTTGAATCACTTGACACGTGCGAGCCGTGCCTCATGGGCAAGATGACAAGGACCCCGTTTTCAGGAACAATGGAACGGGCAAGTGACTTATTGGAAATCATACATACTGATGTGTGCGGTCCGATGAGTGTAACGGCGCGCGGTGGATATCGTTATTTTCTCACCTTCACTGACGACTTAAGTAGATATGGGTATATTTACTTGATGAAGCATAAGTCTGAAACTTTTGAAAAGTTCAAGCAATTTCAGAGTGAAGTTGAAAATCATCGTAACAAGAAGATCAAATTCCTACGATCTGATCGAGGGGGAGAATATCTGAGTTATGAGTTTGGTGATCACTTAAGAAAATATGGAATTGTTTCACAGTTGACGCCACCTGGAACACCACAGCGTAATGGTGTGTCCGAACGTCGTAATCGAACCCTATTAGATATGGTACGTTCTATGATGTCTCTTGCCGATTTGCCACTATCGTTTTGGGGATATGCGTTAGAGACAGCTGCATTCACTTTAAATAGGGCTCCATCTAAGTCCGTTGAGACAACACCGTATGAACTGTGGTTTGGTAAGAAACCTAAGTTGTCTTTTCTCAAGGTTTGGGGTTGCGATGCTTATGTCAAAAGGCTTCAGCCAGAAAAGCTCGAACCCAAAGCGGACAAATGTGTCTTCATAGGATACCCAAAAGAAACAGTTGGGTACACCTTCTATCTCAGATCCGAGGGCAAAGTGTTTGTCGCTAAGAACGGGTCCTTTCTCGAGAAAGAGTTTCTTTCGAAAGAATTGAGTGGGAGGAAGGTAGAACTTGATGAGGTTATTGAACCTCTGCTTCAACCAGAGAGTAGCGCAGCACAGAAAGATGTTTTTGTGGAGCCTACAGAGGTTGAAGAGGAAGCCAATGATGATGATCAAGAAGCTTCTGATCAAGTTACTACCGAACCTCGTAGGTCGACAAGGGTACGCACTGCACCTGAGTGGTATGGTAACCCTGTCTTGGAGGTCATGTTGTTAGACAACGGTGAACCTACGAGCTATGGAGAAGCGATGGTGGGCCCGGATTCCGACAAATGGTTAGAGGCCATGAAATCCGAGATTGGATCCATGTATGAAAACAAAGTATGGACTTTGGAAGTATTACCTGAAGGGCGGAAGGCCATTCAGAATAAATGGATTTTTAAGAGGAAGACGGACGCTGACGGTAATGTCACCGTGTATAAAGCTCGACTTGTGGCAAAGGGTTTTTCACAAGTTCAAGGGATTGACTACGATGAGACTTTCTCACCCGTAGCGATGCTTAAATCCGTCCGAATCATGTTAGCAATAGCTGCATTTTTCGATTATGAAATTTGGCAGATGGATGTCAAAACAGCGTTCCTTAACGGTTTTCTTAAGGAAGAGTTGTATATGATGCAACCAGAAGGTTTTGTCGATCCAGAGAATGCTGACAAAGTATGCAAGCTCCAGCGTTCCATTTATGGGCTGGTGCAAGCATCTCGGAGTTGGAATCTTCGTTTTGATGAGGTGATCAAAGCGTTTGGGTTTATACAAGTTTGCAATGAAGCTTGTATTTACAAGAAAGTGAGTGGGAGCTCTATAGCGTTTCTAATATTATATGTGGATGACATATTGCTGATTGGAAACAATATAGAATTTTTGGATAGCGTGAAGGGGTATTTGAACAAGAGTTTTTCGATGAAAGATCTCGGTGAAGCTGCTTTCATATTGGGCATCAAGATCTATAGAGATAGATCAAGACGCTTGATAGGACTTTCACAAAGCACGTACCTTGATAAAGTTTTGAAGAAGTTCAAAATGGATCAATCCAAGAAGGGGTTCTTACCGGTATTGCAAGGTACAAAGTTGAGTAAGACTCAATGCCCAGTGACTGCGGATGATAGAGAAAAGATGAGTGTCGTCCCCTATGCTTCAGCCATAGGCTCTATCATGTATGCAATGTTGTGCACAAGACCAGATGTCAGCCTTGCCATAAGTATGGCCGGAAGGTTTCAAAGTAATCCTGGTATGGATCACTGGACAGCGGTCAAGAATATTCTAAAGTACCTGAAAAGGACTAAGGATATGTTTCTCGTGTATGGAGGTGATCAAGAGCTCGTCGTAAAGGGTTACGTCGATGCAAGCTTTGACACTGATCCGGATGACTCTAAGTCTCAAACCGGATACGTATATATTCTCAACGGGGGAGCGGTAAGCTGGTGCAGTTCCAAGCAGAGCGTGGTAGCTGATTCTACATGTGAAGCGGAGTATATAGCTGCCTCAGAGGCGGCGAAGGAAGGTGTCTGGATGAAGGAGTTCATGACAGATCTTGGAGTTGTGCCTAGTGCACTGAACCCAATGACTCTGTTCTGTGACAACACTGGTGCCATTGCTCTAGCCAAGGAACCAAGGTTTCACAAGAGGACCAGACACATAAAGCGACGCTTCAATTCCATCCGCGATTCAGTCAAGGAGGAGGACATAAACATTTGCAAAGTACACACGGATTTGAATGTTGCAGATCCGTTGACTAAGCCTCTTCCACGGGCTAAGCACGATCAACACCAAGACTCTATGGGTGTTAGATTCATTACCTTGTAATGCTAGATTATTGACTCTAGTGCAAGTGGGAGACTGTTGGAAATATGCCCTAGAGGCAATAATAAAAGAGTTATTATTATATTTCCTTGTTCATGATAATCGTTTATTATCCATGCTATAACTGTATTGATTGGAAACTCAAATACATGTGTGGATGAATAGACAGACTTTGTGTCCCTAGTGAGCCTCTACAGGACTAGCTCGTTGATCAAAGATGACCGTGGTTTCCAGGTCATAGACATGAGTTGTCATTTGATAACGGGATCACATCATTAGGAGAATGATGTGATGGACGAGACCCAAACGTTAAAACATAGCTTTTGATCGTATCAGTTATCGCTATAGTTTTCTGCATGTCAAGTATAAGTTCCTATGACCATGAGATCATGTAACTCACTGACACCGTAGGAGTGCTTTGTGTGTGCCAAACGTCGCAACGTAACTGGGTGACTATAAAGGTACTCTACAGGTATCTCCGAAGGTGTCTGTTGAGTTGACATGGATCGAGACTGGGATTTGTCACTCCGTGTGACGGAGAGGTATCTCCGGGCCCACTCGGTAATACGTCATCTCAATGAGCTCAAAGTGACTAAGTAGTTGGTCACGGGATTATGTATTACGGTAACGAGTAAAGAGACTTGCCGGTAACGAGATTGAACTAGGTATAGAGATACCGACGATCGAATCTCGGGCAAGTAACATACCGACGAGACAAAGGGAACTGTATACGGGATTGCCTGAATCCTTGACATCGTGGTTCATCCGATGAGATCATCGAGAAACGTGTGGGAACCAATATGGGTATCCAGATCCCGCTATTGGTTATTGACCTGGAGTGTCTCGGTCATGTCTGCATGGTTTCCGAACCCGCAGGGTCTACACACTTAAGGTTCGGTGACGCTAGGGTTGTTAGTGAGAACAGTGCATGGTTACCGAAGGTTGTTCGGAGTCCCGGATGAGATCCCGGACATGACGAGGGTCTCCGGAATGGTCCGGAGACGAAGATTGATATATAGGATGAAAGGTTTCGGAGTCCGGAAGTGTTCCGGGGAGCATCGGGAAATCGGCGGATTACCGAAAAGGGTTTCGAGGGTTCCGGAAGTGGTTCTGGGCCTAATGGGCCACAAAGGGGGGACACCACAGCCCTCATAGGGCTGTGCGCCCCCCCTGGGCCCTCTCCTATGGCGCATGGGGGGCTGGCCCCTCCTAGGGCAGCCGCACCCCCTGGCTTGGGGGGCAAGGCACCTAGGGGGGGAAACCCTAGGGCCTGCGCAGCCCTTGGCCGCCGCCCCCCCCACTGCCCTGGCCACCGGCCCCCCTAGGGGAAACCCTAGGGCGCCCCCCTCCCATCTATTCCCCCTATATATAGAGGGGCAGAGGGAGGGCAGCCAACACACGTTTGTGCCTCGGTGCTGCCCTCCCTCTCCCACAACATATTCGTCTTCCCGCGGTGCTTAGGCGAAGCCCTGCTGGAATCCTCCTCCACCATCACCACCACGCCGTCGTGCTGCCGGTCTCTCCATCAACCTCTCCTCCACCCCTTGCTGGATCAAGAAGGAGGAGACGTCCCCGAGCCGTACGTGTGAAGAACGCGGAGGCACCGTTGCTTCGGTGCTAGGATCTTCGGCGATCTGAATCGCGGCGAGTACGACTCCATCAACCGCGTTCTTAACGCTTCCGCTTAGCGATCTACAAGGGTACGTGGATCCAACTCTCCTCTCGTAGTAGCATCTCCTAGATTGATCTTGGTGAACGTAGGAAAAATTTTTGTTTCCCATGCAACGTTCCCCAACACGGCAGGAGATGCTCTAACATCGTGAATATGATAATACCTTTGATCGGTTGAATCGCTGTCGATGATTGTCTGATCCGGCGCTCGGCGATGACGCGATCTGTATATGCGTTTGCGGCATGCGCTCGGCTGTGTTTTCTTTTTGTTTCCGACCTAAGATCGGTTTGTGTCGCCCACCGCCGCCGTCAATTCCGCGCATCTACTCTGACACTGGCGCAACCACTCGGCCTCTACTTCGACCCGGCGGTCTCACCCGACGAAATGGCCTGACATGGCCGTTGTCTGCGCGTCTGCGCGCCCGTCATCCTGCACCAGCCATCGCCGCCCTGCTCCGACCGGGATTTCTCTATCACCACCCGCCTTCGCCGCGTCTGTACAGGCGCCATGCCGTCTGCCTCGCCGGCCCCGTCGCCGACTATAGGCTGCCGGCTGCATCGAGCTAACCGACTGCCTCGAGCACACCGCTGCCTCGGGCTCGCTCGCTAGCTCGGGCCGGTTGTGCTCGAAATGGATGATAGATTTGGGTTGATCAACCCAAAGCCACATCACTCGAAAGTACAAAGTACCCAAACATAATAAAAATTACAATGATATTCCAAGACCACATAATGATGACTAGCGCTGCTAAAAAAACGCCAACATGACGCTATCGCCGCTCCTCTACCAAAGCCGGCTTGACCTCATCAATGGCAGCCGAAAAATCTTTATGCGTGTGCCCCTAACGACCAGCGCCCAAGAGCCACAATCGTCGTCATTGAACCTCTTGAATAGATTTGAAACACCTGACACGAAATCTCGCTACATAACGAGAAATCATAACCTCACCGTCCCAAGGAGATGATAGGAATCTAGGTTGGAGCTTCATCAACTACGCCCAGATTGACGAACTCGAGGAGGATCGGAGCTCAAAAGACAAACTCGAAGAAAAAAGCACCGCCATCTGTCTGAGCGCCACGCTTGCTACGACTAAACCACCCTAGCCTAAACTAACAACCAAAGAGGAGGCACCGGGATTTTCCTTCCCGCCACCGGCCACCGAAGCGGCAGCCAGAGGGGAGGTGAATCTACGGGCTTGCTGGTGAAGTCGTCAAGGGTTAGGAGAGGAACCTAGCTAGGGTTTTCTAAAGGAAGAGAAATATGACTCATGTTTGTGTGCAGTTTTGGTGGACGAATGTCGTGAGCTCCTGACGACTTTTGGCAAGGCCACAATAGTTCATTGCATGCCCGAAGCAAATGCAGCAACACATCATATTGTTTGTTTTAGCTTCTCGGGGAGGACTGCGATTATGTGGTCACACAAACTCCTCATCTCTTAGTTCCATTCATTGAAAAAAACCTGATCATTATTTTAGTAAAGTCGCCAAATTAAAAAAAAAAGTAAAAATAGTACAGTAACACAGATTGAAAAAAAAATCTAAAGAAACAACTGATCAACGAAATCTCTCTAAAAACGAAAGTTATACTATCACATTTCTCGATGTCAGTAACATGAATCTCACCATTTTCTTTTTGCACATGATAAAAAATTACGTAAGATCGACCAAACACCCGTACGAGCTAGATAATACGAATGGGTTTGAAGAATTGCATAAAGTGGGAACCTAAAATCGTTGGATGTCCGGCACCAGCAACAGACTCCTCGCGGGATAGAGTGCTCGAGTCATCAATTATTTTGGGAAGAAACAAAAAGCATATGAAGAGAAAATAGGAGTAGTGGTACCAAAACAAAATTGGCTAAAGATCTGGAGGGAAAATCCACACGGGAGGATATTTATCAGCGCCCATCACATAGTGCCCCACCGTCGTAATCCCGTCCACGTTGATTTCATCTTGCTTGTGGTGTGTCTTGTAGTACACATGACGACCATTGCTATTTGAGTCCGTAAAGAACTCCTCGGCGTCGCCGGGCACCGATTCTTTCTGTGGGTAGCATCGGTGGTGGGAGTAGTAGATGTTGTTTCTTTGCAGGTAGCCGTTGTCATCAGTTGACATCTGCATTGCCTTGGAGAACGTCGGGCCCAAGAAAAGGGCATGGTCGCCTAGACTCTTCAAACGCTTCCACCTCCTCAACTTGCCCATACAACCATAGACCTCAAAAACTAGCTCGAAAACTGAAAAAAAGGTAACATAAGTGTTGCGCGGGCGTGACCACTCCGTCTTCCTCACCGCTATCATGATCTTGCCTTGTAGCTCAACCATGTACACTGCTTGCTCATTTGGATCACCCCCGTTCTGGTAGTAGAATACCGTGGACCGCAGATCACCACCTACAAACAACCATTGGGGACTACTTTTGAACACACCGCGTTTGGTTAAGCCGACCTCGAACTTGACGATCTCCATCGTCTCCGATACGAGGCAATAGAGATGGCCGTCGCAGAAGGCAATATCCATGAATGTCTTCCCAGGAAGCCTCCGTGGCAACCACGCACACCTGGGGCGCCCAAGCCCGCAGACCGCAACTTCATCCCTCTCGGTGATGGCGGCGAGGATACAGCCGCTCGAGGTGGGCGGCTCGGAGAATATCACCTTGAGCGGAACAAACCGGTCGTCCACGGACGATCCTCCTCGGTTTCGCAAGCGGACGATCCTTCTCTGCTTCGCGGAGAGCGTCACCTCGGCGCCCGAGAAGAGGTTGACGATCCTCAGCGGGGATTCCAGGAAGGCGACCCAGCCGCCGTCGTGGCCGCCCACGATGCACCTGCCGACGGCCTTGTCGGGGAACCGGAAGCGCCACGGCACGACGACGCCGTCCTCGAGGCAGCGCACGTGCTTCGCCCTGTCGCCGCCGCCCGGGTCAAGGACCAGCCACGGGAGGGGACGGCGCCGCGGGTGCGTCGAGGCGACGGCGCGCCACCACCCGCACACGGCGGCGAAGCTTAGCCGGTCGACGATCGGGCCGGCGACCAGCCTGAGGTAGATTATACTGAGGAGATCGCCCGGGAGGGCGGACCACCGCTCGGTCGCCGCCGTCGGGATGCGGCCGTTGTCGTCGCCGGCGGCGGCCGTTTGCGCCGGCTCCTCCATCTCTGTGGCCCTAGATCAGATCGGCCGACGAGACAACAAACTGTTCGTTCTGCACGTGCGTGCGTGCGTGCGCGTGACCGACCAACTTAACGGGTCGCGACGACGATGGGATTCCATAGGCCTGTCCGCAGGCCCATCTGAGGCCCAGCCCGGCCCTTCGTCGGTCTACTACTAGTCTCCATGTCGAAATCATTAGTTGAGGAGCGCTCCCCGCAACGATTAGTCGGGGAGCCCTCCCCGCGCGCCAAGTGTCACGCGCGGAGTGCTCGTGAAACTTTTTTGGGACGCTTCGCGCGCGACACTTGGCGCGCGCACGGTCTCTCCCGTGATTTCCGGTTTTCGGTTTCCGGTTTTTCTTTTTGGTTTTTCCTTTTTTTTTCACTTTAGTCCTTATACTTGTAATGTTTTGTAATATGTTTTGATCTATTTTGAGATCTGTTTCTACTCTGGTGTGGCCAAACCATCGCCGCGGACTGTTCTTTCTTTGCCATCGTCTCCGCCCGTCGCGGCTGCCGCTCTTGTCGCGTGGTTACGGCGGCCCCCGTCCCTGCCTCCGCGCTTGTTGCCTGTGCTTACGACGGTCCTTCTTTAGCGTCGACCGCGCTTTCCTGTTCGTGACATCGTCGTTCCCTATCTATTGCATTTGTGGGTTCCCTGTTTCTCTTTTCCGTTTCCCTTTTTGTTCCCATTATATTTTCGGGATACGGAGATTTATGGGGTAGTTACGCGTGGGGACTACTAACACTATTAGATGTCAAGTTTTAACTGGGTTTTGTGGGATTAGTTCTTGATAATCATTGTGTTCGTTGCAGTTATGGCTTGTCTTTTTTGCCGTATGCCTGGTGGCCCGTGTTCTTTTGTTGATTCTTCTTTGTATGGGTTCAGTGTGATCCTGGATCGGCGTTGTTCGAGGCGTGCAGTAAGAATATCATTTTATAATTGTTTAATTTTTGGCACACATGTTTATTTCTTTTGGTGCTACCCCATGCTGTTTTGATTTTGATTATGATCCTTGTTTTGATTTGTTGTGCAGTATGTTCCGTGCAGTGTTAGAGCTCATCTTGCTCGGTACATCGAGGAGTGTAAGGCTTTAGCCATAAGGAGGGGTGACGAAGATACTGATCTTGCTCTTCAATGCAATGAGGGTTATTTGTATGTTGTTCTGTTTAGTCATGGTCGGGTGAGGAGCAAATTCCATGGTCCTTCCTGCCGACGATTGATTAGTGATTATGGTGTTCGTCCTCGTGATATAATGACCGTTAGGCTTGAACGTTATGGAACGTGGATTGGTATTGATTTTTATCGTGTTGGTCGTGGAGATGCGTTGTCTCTTTTACTGTCTGTTGGTAAGGTTTATTTTTAAAAAATGTAAAGAAAAAGCGACAACGATGAACCGATGCTCGCTGTTTTTTGTGTACATATATACATTTCTGTTTTCCATATCCTGGAATACTGCAATGAAGCCATGTCGTTTATGTTTCAAGGGAGTTGTCATTAGGATTCAGTCAAGAAAAAAAACATAATGCAAAGTAGCACAATCTTAGCCCACACAATGTGAACTATTAGCTCTCTCAAACGCATTATTAAAATGAAGATCGATCAGTAAGTTGATGAAGTGTCATGTAACGATGTAAAGTATAAACAGGAGCACCACTGAAACTTCTGAAGCTCCCCTCTACTGAGCGATGAGTAAGTCAGGCACCATCAGTAAAAACCTCTGCAAGACACTAACATTCTATCTAATCTCTACCACCATAATCGTCGTACGAACTAAGGCCTAATCCCCAGAATGAACCAATGACCATCTGTGCACAAAATCTCTGTCCAGCACTACCCCCTCTCCTCTACCACCTTAGTCACAAAATAAAAACATGTCTGCAGATCGGTGCAAGTGGCGGGGGAAGGGATTGAGAATGGGAGTTTTCTTGTGCGTGCACCCGCGCCGCATTAGTATCCGGGTGGCATGGTACAAACACCACCTAGGTATCATTGTAGAATGCAAAGTGTTGAGTATCGTGGTTAGATTGAAAACATAGGATAGACTAGCGAGTATTCTGACTTGTCTGGTGATCCAAGAAGATCATGTACTCATATATATATGCCCACGCGGCTAAAGAAATAAACATCGATTCCATCAATCACTTTGTAGTCCTTCTAACATGGCATCAGCCCTAACCGATCCAAACCCTAGTCCCCGCGGCCGCTTCCGTTCCGTGCCACCCCCGGAGCGGTCAGTCTCCATGATTGCCGCCGGGGGCCGCGCCACCCTTGCCTATGGTTCGTCCGCCGGTCATGGTCACTGGCTGCCCTAGAGAGTCGTTTCCCCGATCGCTTGCTCCGGGTTTTTGTCTCTTTCACCGGTCGCATTTATCGGTGTTTTCTTTATGCTTTCCAACCTAAGATTGGTTTGCATCGCCCACCGCCGCCGTCAACTCCGCGCCTCTACTCTGACACCGGCGTGACCACTCGGCCTCTACTTCGACCCGGCGGCCTCACGCGACGAGATGGCCCAACACGGCTGTTGTCTGCGCGTCTGCCCGCCAGTCACCCTGCACCAGCCATCGCCGCCCTGCTCTGTCCGAGACTTCTCCATCACCACCCGCCTCTGCCGCATCTGTACGGCCGCCATGCCGTCTGCCTCGCCGTCCCTGTTGCCGACTACAGGCTGCCGGCTGCGTCGAGCTCGTCGGCTGCCTCTGGCACACCGCTGTCTCGGGCTTGCTGGCTGGCTCGGGCTTGTTGCCTGGCTCGGGCCGGCTGTGCTCGTAATGGATGATAGATTTGGGTTGCTCAACCCAAATCCACATCACTCGAAATTACAAAGTACCCAAACGTAAAAAAAATTACAACGATATTTCAAGACCATAGAATGATGACTACCACCGCTAAAAAAAACCGTCGGCGTGCCACTATCGCCGCTCCTCTACCAAAGCCGACTTGACCACGTCGATGGCAGCCTGAAAATCTTTATGCATGTGCCCCTAAGGACTAGCGCCCAAGAGACGCAGTCGTCATCACTGAACCTCTTGAATAGATTTGAAACACCTGACACGAAATCTCGCCACGTGATGAGAAATCATAACCTCACCGTCCCAAGGAGATGGTAGGAATCTAGGTCGAAGCTCCATCAACTACGCCCAGTTTGACGAACTCGAGGAGGATCGGAGCCCCAATGACAAACTCGAAGAAAGAAGCACCACCATCCGTCTGAGCGCCACACTTGTGAGGACTAGCCTAAACTAACAACCAGAGCGGAGGCACCGGGATTCTCCTTCCCGCCACCGACCACCGGAGCGGCAGGTAGAGGGAAGGTGAATCCACGGGCTCGCTGGCGAAGCCGTCAAGGGTTAGGAGAGGAACCTAACTAGGGTTTTCTAAAGGAAGAGAAATATGACTCATGTTTGTGTGCAGTTTTGACGGAGGAATGTCGTGAGCTCCTGAAGACTTTTGGCAAGGCCACAATATATAGTTCATTGCATGCCTGAAGCAAATGCAGCAACACATCATATTGCTTGTTTTAGCTTCTCAGGGAGGACTGTGATTATGTGGTCAGACAAACTCCTCATTTCTTAGTTCCATGCATTGCAAAGAACCTGATAATTATTTTAGTAAAGTCGCCAAACTTCGAAAAGAAAAGTAAAAGTAGTACAGTAACACAGATTGAAAAAAAAATCTAAAGAAGAGACAGATCAACGAAATCTCTCTAAAAACGAAATTTATATCACATTTCTCGATGTCAATAACATGAATCTCACCCTTTTCTTTTTGCACATGATAAAAAATTACGTAAGATCCACCACGCCAGCAACAGACTCCTCGCGGGATAGAGTGCTCGAGTCATCAATTATTTTGGGAAGAAACAAAAAGCATATGAAGAGAAAATAGGAGTAGTGGTACCAAAACAAAATTGACTAAAGATCTGGAGGGAAAAGCCACACTGGAGGATATTTATCAGCGCCCATCACATAGTGCCCCACCGTCGTGATCCCCTCCACGTTGTTCTGAACGCTTTCATCTTCCTTGTAGTGTGTCTTGTAGTACACACGATGGCCATCGCTATTCGAGACCGTCAAGAACTCCTCGGCGGCAGCGGGCACATCTTCTATCCGTGGGTAACATCGATGGTGGGAGTAGTAGATGTTGTTTCTATGCAGGTAGCCATTGTCATCACTTGACATGTGCATTGCCTTGGAGAAGGTAGTGCTCAAGAACAAGGCATGGTCGCCTAGACTCTTCAAATGTTTCAACTTGTACCACTTGTGCATACCACCAACCACCTCAACCAGCTTGGAAACTGAGAAAGAAGGCACAAAAGTGTTGCGTGAGGGCGACCAACCCTTCTTCCGTACCGCTATCACCATGTTGCCATGTAGCTCAACCATGTACACTGATTGGTCATTTGGATCGCCCAAGGTGCTGTACAGGCCATCTAGAGGCAACCATTGGGGATCACTTCTGAACACACCGTGTTTGGTTAGGCCAAATTTGAACCTGACGATCTCCATCGTTTCGGCCACGAGGCAATAAAGAAGGCTGTCGCAGAAGGCGATATCCATGATTGTCTTGCCAGGAAGCCTCCGTGGCACCCACGCACACCTGGGGCGGCCAAGCCCGCAGATCGCGACTTCATCCCTCTCGGTGATGGCGGCGAGGATACAACCGCTCGAGGTGGGCGGCTCGGAGAATATCACCTTGAGCGGAACAAACCGGTCGTCGACCGACGATCCTCGTTTGTTCCGCAAACGGACGATCCTCCTCTGCTTTGCGGAGAGCGCTACCTCGACACCGGAGAAGAGGTTGACGATCCTCAGCGGGGCGTCCAGGACGGCGACCCAGCCGCCGTCGTGGCCGCCCACGACCTCACCGGGGAACCGGAAGCGCGGCGGCAGGACGACGTCGTCCTCGAGGCAGTGCACGTGCTTCGCCCTGTCGCCGCCACCCGGGTCGAGGACCAGCCACGGGAGGAGACGGCGCCGCGGGTGCGTCGAGGCGACGGCGCGCCACCACCCGCACACGGCAGCGAAGCTCAGCCGGTCGACGATCGGGCCGGCGACGAGCCGGAGGTAGATTACGTTGAGGAGATCGCCCGGGAGGGCCGACCACCGCTCGGTCGCCGCCGTAGGGACGCTGCCGTCGTCGTCGTCGGCGGCGGCCGTTTGCGTCGGCTCCTCCATCTCCCGTGGCCTAGATTAGATCAGCCCAGGAGACAACAAACTACATGAGGTTCGTTCTGCACGTGCGTGCGTGCGTGCGCGTGACCGACCAACTTAACGGGCCAGGATCCATAGGCCTGTCCGCGGGCCCATCTGAGGCCCAGACAGGCCCATCTTCAGCCCAGCCCGGCCCATTCCGCCCCTTCGTCTGTCTACTACTACTAGTCTCCATCCAGGCGGAAGGCGAGACGAGACCTCACCACCGCCGCCGCCGTCGCCTGCTCTCCCCGCTCGCCTAGAAAGCCCACGACTTTACCGCCGCCACCGCCGCAGGGATGGCCGAGGACACGGAGACGAGGCCCGCGTCGGCGGGCGCGGAGGAGAGGGAGGAGGGGGAGATCCCGGACGACGGGGACAGCTCCTCCGCCGCCGCCGCGGGGCGCATCAGCGCCCATCCTCTCGAGAACGCCTGGACCTTCTGGTTCGACAACCCGCAGGGAAAGTCCAGGCAGGTGGCCTGGGGGAGCACCATCCACCCCATCCACACCTTCTCCACCGTCGAGGACTTCTGGGGGTACTGCCTCCCTCCCCCCTTCAACCCGATCCCCCCTCTCGCTTATCTCGTCCGATTGGATCCTCTCCCCTATGATTGATTGTCGTCGTTGCGGTGGGTTGGGTGGGTGAAATTTCGTTGCTTCGATGTGCTAGGTTTAGTTAGTAGTAGATGCGATTGAGGCTAGGCTGGTAGCCATTGTTTTTGCGCTGGTCACTTTGTTGCGGTCCATGTATGAGGGGCATCGCGCGCCGTGGTTAGTGGTTGAAAGAGGCCATGGTTTCCTTGTAGCAGCTTGCAAATGAAATCGCCGTCGTAGCGTTTTGTCCGGTGCGCACGTTTGAGATTAGGAAGCTTATATAACAGCTTATGAGTTATGACACGTGATAACAAGGACCGCGTGTTTCATAGGCAGGAAGTGGACACCATGTTCTGATTGATGCATATCTTCAAGCTTGCTACTTGTTGATGCCTAATAGTAATTCATACTGTATTCGTTCATTTACTCTTACCATTGTTATTTGATGGACGCGCCGTTGTAGTGTCGTGTATTATGCTGTCTTGTTGTTCTGGTTGTCTAGGTGTGCATTGAGGACAATTTTCGTTTTAGGCTTTGGTAGGTGACTAGAGATTTTTATCATTAGAGTTTGTGATGCATCCAAATGTATCTCTTTGTGCTTCTGTTAACCAATAATGCTTGTATTAATTTCTTGACCGATCACTCAATCACACATATGGCTGAAAAAAAAATCGTCATTTTCTTATTTCTCTTATGTTTCTTTCTATTTTATCAACTTTTTAATGAGACTACTTTTCTTTTCCGGTTGTTTAGATTCAGTTTTAAGAATGATAATTATATATGTGTAAATTCAGTTGTCTTGAAATTAGCGTATTGTTCCTAACAATGAAGGATACCCGAAGACAGTAAGTTAGATTCCCTGCAAGACATTCATCTTAAGTTGACGCAAGAACGCACTCATAAGTTATTTCTAGATATTTATGTTAGACTTTAGGAGGAACTGGTGTTACATACAGCTAAAGATTACTAGAATACTCAATGTTCTATTGTAGTCTTAAGATATTATGTAGGTTAAGTTTGTGTAATATGGTACTCATACTTGACACCTCTAAAATCTACTACTCCGTCTCATAATGTAAGACTTTTTTACAAGCTATATGAGACGGAGGGAGTAGTTTATATTAACTAAAAATATACTTATGTTAATGGATCTTGTTCTATGAGAAATTTTCAGTCACCTGCAAGCATGCCATGTTCACAGATTCGAGATAGTCCATTAAGCTGCCGAAAAGTGTGTATTGTGTGACACTGTAGCTTGTCTTCACCTGTTCACCAGATAATTTACAAGAACTCACGAAATATATTTTAGGATGATTTCTTTTGTGCTATTAGCTTGCTTCAGAAATTTGGTTATGTTTGTGTTGATAATTTAATTTGCATTTTCATTTGTTTTTGAGCTTTTGCTTTCATCTGTTGATATATTCCTTTATATCTAACAAGCTGAGTGGTATTTCAGCCTTTACAACAATATCCATAACCCTAGCAAGTTGAATGTGGGAGCCGACTTCCATTGCTTCAAGAACAAGATTGAGCCAAAGTGGGAAGACCCTATTTGTGCCAATGGCGGTAAATGGACCATCAGTTGTGGGAGAGGGAAATCTGACACATTCTGGTTGCATACTGTAAGGATCTTTTGCATCGTTTTTGTTGCAGAATGATCTTTTCTGTAACTTCGACCCTAATTCCCTTTTCACAATATTATATGTAGTTGCTGGCAATGATTGGTGAACAATTCGACTTTGGTGATGAAATTTGTGGAGCAGTCGTTAGCGTGCGTCAGAAACAGGAAAGAGTAGCTATCTGGACTAAAAATGCTGCCAATGAAGCTGCTCAGGTATGTACTGTAAAATGCATATTATAAAACTGTTCATTGATTGCAGGCAACAGCCATGCATGTAGTTTGCAACATTGTAGTTTAAACTGTCTCGGACATAAGCATGCATAATAATATTGTGACCTGCATATAAAAATGGTGACCTGACTGTGTAGCCCTTTACAGTGTGATTGTGCTAACTGCCAGTATGTATGCAATTCTCCCATTTTACGTGCATAATTGATTTAACTTATATCCCTGAAAGGAAAGGATGTATGCAGTACACCTTGAACAGCAGAACATTGTTGATGAAACTTGACCTGTTATCTTCCGGTTTACTGTGTTTCTATGTCTAGTTTCCCCAAAATAAGTTTGTATTAGAAGAAAGTTTCACTATTTCAACCAAATATTCCAGCTGTGCTATGTACCTCCTAAGTTATTTTAACTCTTCTTGCAACATACGTTCATTTGTCTGTGTTATTCTCCGGCTATATTTTTGTGTCAACTCCTTGTGTAAGCATTTAATTGTGTTAGCATTTGTTGACAGTGTCCTCTGTAGCATCATAAAGTGTGACACATTTAGGAGAACTCCAGGCCCCGCTTGGATGGCCGTTTTTGCTTTCTGCGTGTATGATACAGTTGTATCTTACCGGCCACCAGCGAAATCCCATCGGGAAAAACACTGGAGACGCTAATTTCTTACGGTTGCAAACGAAAGAACGATCATTTTGGGCTGCACCTAAACGACCAACCAAGTGTGTTTTTCCAGCTGGAGGGAAAAACAATTCGGAGCCGTATTTTACGCTTGTTTTGGCCAAGAAAACGGCCATCCAAGCGGAGCCCCATTGGATGGCAAGACATATTTATTTGAAGCTCCATTGATAAATGTTCTTAATCCCCCAACATAGTTCTATTTATTTTCTCTGATATGCGCTCATTCATTAACATTATGCAAAATACTCCCACGTCATTCTAAATCAATCATCAGAGGGTACCTGGGTAAATTCTATCACCTATCTCAGTGGGAAGTACAAATAGGTGAGGGAGTACTATAAACGGTTTTGTTGTCGTGCCTCAGTGGATAAATGAGCGTATGTACCGTCTAGTTTCTGTTTGTATCATTTCCGGCCAATCAGCGTTTATTGGTTTCTGAACACATTCCCTATTTTATTTACCAGATAAGCATTGGCAAGCAGTGGAAGGAGTTTCTGGACTACAAGGACTCAATTGGGTTCATTGTTCATGTGAGTGGCTTCCACCTAAGCCTGGATTGCGTTGTGTCTTTGCTGTCACCGTCTGACACTGTCTCTTTCTACTTGTTTGCAGGAGGATGCAAAGAGGTCTGACAAAGGCCCCAAGAACCGCTACACCGCTTGATCCCGCGACTCGTCGATCCTGAGCTTCCAGCAGGCCCGCCCACTCTTGCGCAAGAAGGTTTCTCCTGGAATAGCTTTTAGCTTGTAGCGGGCAGATGCTGTTTTCCGAAGGATATATTATGTGTGTTTGCTGTGAATTGCTTGGAAGACATAATCTAACATCGTTGCGTTTGTCGTCGTTGTACTCCATAAGTCACATTTTATTTTATGAAGAGTTATATTTTATGAGAAGCGAGATAACTCGTTTAAGCTGCAGTGTTTACGCTACTGCTTTGTCCTTCTTGAACGTGAGATGGTTTCGGTGCAGAAGATTGCTCAATTATTTGTCATATCGAACTTGGATGTTATGGTTGGAATTACAGAGGATCGGTTCATACCCCCTCCGTTCCAAAATACTCCCTCCATCCGGAATCACCCTTTGAGAAATTCCCTCTGTCCGTAGTTACTCCTTGGAGAAATGAATGTATCTAGATGTATTTTAGTTTTACTAGCAAAACAGCTCATGTGTTGTAAGGGGAGAAAAAATAACACATCCTCTTCACCCAATAAAGTTTTACTAGCAAAACAGCTCATGTGTTGTAAGGGGAGAAAAAATAACACATCCTCTTCACCCAATAACACATCCTCTTCACCCAATAACCATCCTTCTTTATTTAGCAAGCCATCGCATTTCTGTTGCTGCTTATCCTCCTTCTCACCTTTGCCGGTGGTGGTCTCAGTGCTCGCACAAACCAAAACTTGCTTGAATGTGGTTAATCCTAAGGCGTCTCACTCTCTCTAGCTCTCGCTCTCACGATGAGAAATATGTTATTTTTCCCCTGCGATGTTCTACAGAGGTTCTCACGATGTGTGGTTATCGATGTTTTCTTTCGTCTCTATATAGTTTTAGTGGGTGTTTACTTGCAATCTGGATTGTCGCCGGTAGAAAAGAAAAAAGGGCCGTGCGCTATAATTATAGTTTTGCTATTAAAATAATATTTCAAAAAATTTAACAGGTAAAAATAACATCATATTCAGATTATACACATTTTCAAATCAAATTTCATATATAACATGTTAAAATCGGAATTGCGGTTTAAAAGATATGGATAATATAGAAAAACTTTTGTTTGACTTAAATATCTTTCAAAATAATATTTTAAAATATTTATCAGGTAAAAATAACATCATATTCAGATTCTGCATATTTTTATAATCAAGTTTCATATATTACATGTTAAAATCGGAGTTACAGTTTAAAAGATATTGATAATTTAAAAAACAGACGTGATTTACGTATGTACCGCAGGTTAATTCACAGAAAATACGGAGGGTTTTCTGTGAAATTGTGACAGACAAGAAGAACACTCCATGCTTTATTATTAGGTAGAGATAGAGATTAGATAAATCTATTTTCACAAGTAATTCCAGATGGAGGTATAATGTGTAACAGTTTTTTCACCTAGCTTTTTAGAGAAAAAATATCAACATCTACAGTACCAAATTTATGTCAGAAAAGTATTATTATATTTTTATTTATTTTGTATTGTAGACATTGATATTTTATTCTATAATCTTAGTCAAACATACACAAGTTTGACTTGCATCAAAATTGATACACTATATTTTGGAACGAACGGAGAGAGCATGTCACAAGAAATTACAGAGAATTTACTGCTTCGGGGGCTTGTGTGGTGCCTTAGATAGAACCACAGTAGGTAAAACACCAAATACAGTAAAGTTCACAACAGTGTATATTCCTGTTTTCGCTGGCATCATAAACAACATGGGTCTTCTTCTGAACTGTTATTGGTAAAATTGTAAATGGTCAGCGATATGGTGTCATATCATACAAGGTTCTCAGCGGCAGCATAGTACCAAACTAAGATTTCTCCCATGCGAAAACGACACATGATGCGCCTAGTTACAGTTCCATATGGCCTTGCCGCGGATTCTGCTTCCCTCGGCGATCCTGCTACTCAAGCCGCTCCATCTGTCAAATGAACAAAACCAAAGTTAGCAAAGTAGCATATGTGTTATGTTTCAAACTGAATCTCTGCTCCCCAAGGAGCGAGCTTGCTGCGGCAATCATGAACAAATTGCAAGGGTAAAAAGGGCTGTCAATCACCATCTGGTACTTATTTTCACAAATCTGGCAAAGCCACTTGACATGCGCTTCAATTACAGCAACTACTCCCTCCATTTCTAAATATATGCCCTTTCAGAGATTTCAACACGGACTACATACGGATGTATATAGACATATTTTAGAGTGTACATTCACTCATTTTTTGCTCCGTATGTTGTCCGTATTGGAATCTCTAAAAGGGCTTAGATTTAGGAACGGAGGCAGTATTTCATAAGGTAGAGAAAAAGCAGAGAGTACCTTCCACAGGCCATCATTTAAATAGTGCATGTTGTCAACTCCAATTCCTTTGTTGATGGTGCTTCTGCAAAAGCTCAGGATTTCAGGAGCATCATTATCCACGGCCAAATGCGAGACATGATACTAGCAAAGAATGTATGGGGTGTAATATTCAGGAAGGCTAAAGTTTATCAGTATGTCTGCATACGGTTCTGCTATGTTGAGATTTAATTTGCAGGTACTATCACATAGTATTAAGATCTAAAGTAAGGAATACCAAAGCAGACCACCACAAATGTAATTTTTTTAACACATATTATCATTCATTTGGAAACATTAGGACGGAACCTGACGGAAACGTCAAAAAAGATGGAAAAAGAAACCATGAGCGCTTCAGAAGTATAATTTAGAGACTCTGAAGCACCATTAGTGATTAATAATTCAGAAAGGAGCTTACATGTCTTTCGCTGACATCTTTGTGAATCCAATCGCCAGCGCGTGTTGCTTGCCTTCAGCCATTATAGCCTGACAATTATAGTTTTGAAGAGACAAATAATTAGTCTGATGGTTGGCATGCTCAGGAGAAGGAAGCTTTTTCATCATTTTAAAGTGTATTAGGATGCATAGTAACCAATATCAAATAATTACAATACTAAGAACTAGTGAAGCGCACTAATCTGCAGACATCCAAATTTAACTCATGTGAAAATAATAGAAACAGAGAGACTAAAATATAGCAATGTTATGTTGCTAGATATGACAGTCTACTGAAGCAGACGAGATTCCATTCGTACAGTATCTATAAATGGATAAACTGGAATTTAAAAGATTAGTCTTGTACCACTGGCGTTTCCTCCTCGACTTCATTGTCCAACACACCACCAGGCGATGTGAGTCCAGGGCACATTATGTTGGCACCAGAGAGAACAAACTTGATAGCACCTCTGTCCACTTGGAACTTCTTCATGATGTTAGGATCTAATCAAATGTAAGCATAAATTAGCAAAACAAAGAGGGTATTTTGGAATGCAGATTTTTAAATATGCAACTTGAAGTTTAAAAAAAATGGAAACAAAACAGGGCCATACATATACATGTTATAACATGAACGCAAATATGGCTTACTATGTGCTATTCAGAGACGACAAGAAACGGGCGAATAGTATCCACACAAATTTGTATTGTTGCTCGGTTCACAAATGGTCACACTATTGTCTGATTCTTTTGTAAATGCCCATATTATAGCAGTTCATCTATGATATGTTCTGAAAATGGAAAATTTTGACAAGGGTAGCACCCGCAGCTAGTTGCACATTTTGGTTTCTCGATATTTTGATGTTTTGCATTTACAAATAACTCATATAATTTCCATTCTGGTTGACATTCTTCAACAGGTAAATGTTAAGAGTGCTGGTGCTCCAATTCTCTAACAGATAGGCAAGCCCAAACATATAAAAAAAGAGGTAAACTCCATAGACAATGATGTACCTCATAGGGGAGAAACAGATATAGCGACGGCATGCCAGAAAAAAAACTGAGAGAAGAAAATTACACTGATGAAGAAGGCGCAGGGTTGGCATGTATGGACCATCACGGATGTTGAAGAAGAGTGGGACATTGTTCACCACCACAAGATTGAGATGATTTTGGCTAGGGAAAAAAACCAACTGCATAAGTTCTTTGGAGAAGCAGCAATCTTGCAAATAAAAGCTAAAGTAGTCTTCGGTCATCAATCTAATCTACCAGCAATTACATGCAACCTAACCTATTCTGGCTTCTAGAAGTAGAAAGAACTAGGAAACAGCCAATGTAACTCTCAGTATGTCAGAAGCAGCACAGGCATAACAAAGGCAGGCTATTAAGCAATAAGCATGATAACCTATAAATAAAGGTAATTCAACAGACCATCAAGCAAGCGTAATCAGAAAAACAGGGAACCACTGACCATTTGACAACAATCATCGGCGACTTCTTTGGAAGCATGTCCTCCAGCAAAGGTTCGAGGAGAGGGTACTGCAACAAACAAACTTGCTAATTTCAGTACAGCTTGAGAGCAGAGAGCAGGGTCCGCAGCTGAAACAAAAGATAATAAATAGAGAGGGCTATGCGGATATTTTAGACATAACCTCCTCGGCGATGCTTTGCCGGATCCTCCGCTGCACCGACGCCTTGACCTGATTCTGCCCGGATATGTCTTCGGAAGAGAACCTAGGGAGGAAAAAAAGAGGCAGTTTTTGTCATGGTAAACAAAATAAACCCTGTGCTGGCGCTTCACAAGGCACACAAATCTTCTTGTATAGGATGCAATGGGGATTAGTAATGGCCACCTAGGCCATGAAAAATCATCTGTGGCTGTGATGCTGTCTAAAATCAATCACAAGGCATGGAGAGCAATATAGAGATTGACACCATGCCAATTGCAATTAGTTTAGCTGAAACAAGCTGCTTGTAAAGCCAATCGGGAGCGGCATGGCGTGCAGAGCAAGCGCAGCGTGCAGTTGGGAGACGAGTGCTTGCGAATCAAGCCCGAGGCTATGGCTCGCAACGCGCCCCTCCCTCCTCACTAGCTCTCTCCCACAACGGCAATGGCGCGCCTCTGAATCCAGTCCTACTTATGCGCTACTCGTCTACCTGGCGTACGCGTTTGGACGGAGAGGGG
>LR738714.1:784703390-784719620 GCA_902687465.1 Secale cereale
GAGATCGACGCGGAGGGGCGGCGGCGGGCGGCGGGCGGCTCGATCTGGAGAAGGGGAGAGAGAGGTCGGGAGAGGAGAGAGGGTTTGGGCGTGGGCCCGACCCGGTGAGATGTGGGAGGCTACGCGGGGACCCACATGTCAGAGCGCAGTTGTTTTGGTTTTTCTCCCGGTTCTGCTCTTTGGGTTTTCAGCTTTGCTTCTTCGGTTTTTCTGCGCATCTTCCCCGGTTTTATTTTCTATTTTCTTATTTTATTCCTATTCGGTTTTTCGTTTATTTCTTTAGTTTTTTCAATTTTTATTCAATGCATGTCTACTTTTCTCAGCGCACAGCGTACTTTTTCTATATACGCCTAACATTTCTATGATACACCCTTAACAATTTTTCGGTACGTGGTGGGCATTTTTTAATACATATATTCAAAACTTTTTTTAAATATCAGTTAAATAAGTTCGAATACACATTGAATATTTATTTAATTGCACAAAACATTTTTTGACTATGCAGACATATTTTTTTTTCCTTGTACAATACATTTCTTTAAATGTCACGAACACTATTTGAAACACGTGAACATTTATTTAGGATGCCTCGTACATTTTTATGAATTAAATTGAGCAATCTTTTAATCATGCGAACATTTGTTTTTACATTATATAAAAAATCAGAAAAATATCATCAAACACTTTTTTGAAACCTGTAAATGTTTTCAAAATGTTAGATTTTTTTTATGCTGCCAACGTTTTCAAAAGCGCTCCTCCCACGTTGGGCCTGCCCAATTAGGGTGTCCTTCGGGCGAGGGCATTCCAAATGATGTTTTTTCCTTTAAAAGGCCCAAGACTCTAGCTAGTAAAATCAGCCCTTACGAAAACTTCCCTACAACAATAAGAAATTATAGATCGACCCTGTGGACGACTGGTATAGAAATTATGAGTGCCTTCATTTCATAAAAAGCAACATAACAAAGAAGAGCGATTTTGTGCTTTCAAGCTGGATATGATGAAAGCATACGACCGTTTGGAGTGGGATTATCTACAGGCCATCATGTCTAAGCTGGGGTTTGCACCGGCATGGATTACTTCGGTTATGAGGATGGTAAGTTCACTAAGTTTCACATTTTTATTTAATGGGAAAAGACTCGAGGAGTTCAAACCTTCAAGAGGTATTCGCCAGGGAGATCCAATCTCGCCCTACCTATTCTTGTTGACAACAGAGGGCCTTTTGTGCCTCATAAAAAGTCAGAATCCGTCATCTCAAATCAGTGGAATTAATGTGACAGAGTCGGCTCCACCGGTTAGTCACCTACTCTTCGCAGATGACAGCCTGATGTTCGTCAAGGCTAGTAGCGAGGGTGCTAGTTTGGTCATGTCTGTTGGGGAACGTAGTATTTTAAAATTTTCCTACGATCACGCAAGATCTATCTACCAGATGCATAGCAACGAGAGGGAAGAGTGTGTCTACGTACCCTTGTAGACCGGGAGCGGAAGCGTCAAGTGACGCGGTTGATGTTGTCGAACTTCTTCGCGATCCAACCGATCAAGCACCGAACGTACGGCACCTCCGCGTTCAGCACACGTTCAACTTGATGACGTCCCACGAGCTCTTGATCCAGTTGAGCTTCACGGGAGAGTTTCGTCAGCACGACGGCGTGGTGACGGATATGATGTGTTCACCGGCGCAGGGCTTCGCCTAAGCTCCGCGGCGGTATGACCGAGGTGTGATTCTGTGGAGGGGGGCACCGCACACGGCTAAAACAATTCAACTTGTGTGTCTTTGGGTGCCCCCCTGCCCCCGTATATAAAGGAGCAAGGGGAGGAGGCCGGCCAACCTCTTCTGGTGCGGCTAGGGAAGGAGTCCTACTAGGAATAGTCCTACTAGGAATAGGATTGCAATCCTATTCCTAGTAGGATTCACCAAAAGAAGGAAGGGGGAAAGGAATAGGAGATGTGGCGCCCCCCCCCCCCCAATCCTAGTCCAACTAGGAATCCTAGGTGGGGGCGCCGGCCAGCCCTATGGGCTGCCTCTCTCTTTCCCTTTAGGCCCACTATGGACCATCCCCTCTCGTAGGGGGTTCCGGTAACCCCTTCCGGCAATCCCGATAAATCCGAAACTTTTCCGGAACACTTCCGGTGTCCGAATATAGCCGTCCAATATATCAATCTTTATGTCTCGGACATTCCGAGACTCCTCGTCATGTCCGTGATCTCATCCGGGACTCCGAACTACCTTCGGTACATCAATACTCATAAACTCATAATACCGATCGTCATCTAACGTTAAGCGTGCGGACCCTACGGGTTCGAGAACTATGTAGACATGACCGAGACTCATCTCCGGTCAATAACCAATAGCGGAACCTGGATGTTCATATTGGCTCCTACATATTCTACGAAGATCTTTTATCAGTCAAACCGCATAACAACATACGTTGTTCCTTTTGTCAAACGGTATGTTACTTGCCCGAGATTCGATCGTCGGTATCTCTATACCTAGTTCAATCTCGTTACCGGCAAGTCTCTTTACTCGTTCCGCAACACATCATCTCGTGACTAACTCATTAGTCTTTTGCTTGCAAGGCTTATTGTGATGTGTGTTACCGAGAGGGCCCAGAGATACCTCTCCGACACTCGGAGTGACAAATCATAATCTTGATCTATGCCAACACCACGAATACTTTCGGAGACACCTGTAGAGCATCTTTATGATCATCCAGTTACGTTGTGACGTTTGATAGCACACAAGGTGTTCCTACGGTATTCGGGAGTTGCATAATCTCATAGTCATAGGAACATGTATAAGTCATGAAGAAAGCAATAGCAGTTAAACTAAACGATCATAGTGCTATGCTAACGGATGGGTCTTGTCCATCACATCATTCTCCTAATAATGTGATCCCGTTGATCAAATGACAACTCATGTCTATGGCTAGGAAACATAACCATCTTTGATCAATGAGCTAGTCTAGTAGAGGCATACTAGGGACATACTGTTTTGTCTATGTATTCACACATGTATTAAGTTTCCGGTTAATACAATTCTAGCATGAATAATAAACTTTTATCATGATATAAGGAAATAACTTTATTATTGCCTCTAGGGCATATTTCCTTCAGTCTCCCACTTGCACTAGAGTCAATAATCTAGCTCACATCGCCATGTGATTTAATACCGATAGTTCACATCGTTATGTGACCAACACCCAAAGGGTTTACTAGAGTCAATAATCTAGTTCACATCGCTATGTTGGGGAACGTAGTATTTTAAAATTTTCCTACGATCACGCAAGATCTATCTACCAGATGCATAGCAACGAGAGGGAAGAGTGTGTCTACGTACCCTCGTAGACCGGGAGCGGAAGCGTCAAGTGACGCGGTTGATGTTGTCGAACTTCTTCGCGATCCAACCGATCAAGCACCGAATGTACGGCACCTCCGCGTTCAGCACACGTTCAGCTTGATGACGTCCCACGAGCTCTTGATCCAGTTGAGCTTCACGGGAGAGTTTCGTCAGCATGACGGCGTGGTGACGGATATGATGTGTTCACCGACGCAGGGCTTCGCCTAAGCTCCGCGACGGTATGACCGAGGTGTGATTCTGTGGAGGGGGGCACCGCACACGGCTAAAACAATTCAACCTGTGTGTCTTTGGGTGCCCCCCTGCCCCCGTATATAAAGGAGCAAGGGAGGGAGGCCGGCCGGCCCTTCCTGGTGCGGCTAGGGAAGGAGTCCTACTAGGAATAGGATTGCAATCCTATTCCTAGTAGGATTCACCAAAAGGAAGAAGGGGGAAAGGAATAGGAGAGGTGGCGCACCCCCCAATCCTAGTCCAACTAGGAACCCTAGGTGGGGGCGCCGGCCAGCCCTATGGGCTGCCTCTCTCTTTCCCTTTAGGCCCACTATGGACCATCCCCTCTCGTAGGGGGTTCCGGTAACCCCCTCCGGCATTCCCGATAAATCCGAAACTTTTCCGGTATACTTCCGGTGTCCGAATATAGCCGTCCAATATATCAATCTTTATGTCTCGGACATTCCGAGACTCCTCGTCATGTCCGTGATCTCATCCGGGACTCCGAACTACCTTCGGTACATCAATACTCATAAACTCATAATACCGATCGTCATCAAACGTTAAGCGTGCGGACCCTACGGGTTCGAGAACTATGTAGACATGACCGAGACTCATCTCCGGTCAATAACCAATAGCGGAACCTGGATGTTCATATAGGCTCCTACATATTCTACAAAGATCTTTTATCGGTCAGAACCGCATAACAACATACGTTGTTCCTTTTGTCAAACGGTATGTTACTTGCCCGAGATTCGATCGTCGGTATCTCTATACCTAGTTCAATCTCGTTACCGGCAAGTCTCTTTACTCGTTCCGTAACACATCATCTCGTGACTAACTCATTAGTCTTTTGCTTGCAAGGCTTATTGTGATGTGTGTTACCGAGAGGGCCCAGAGATACCTCTCCGACACTCGGAGTGACAAATCCTAATCTTGATCTATGCCAACACCACGAATACTTTCGGAGACACCTGTAGAGCATCTTTATGATCACCCAGTTACGTTGTGACGTTTGATAGCACACAAGGTGTTCCTACGGTATTCGGGAGTTGCATAATCTCATAGTCATAGGAACATGTATAAGTCATGAAGAAAGCAATAGCAGTTAAACTAAACGATCATAGTGCTATGCTAACGGATGGGTCTTGTCCCATCACATCATTCTCCTAATGATGTGATCCCGTTGATCAAATGACAACTCATGTCTATGGCTAGGAAACATAACCATCTTTGATCAATGAGCTAGTCTAGTAGAGGCATACTAGGGACATACTGTTTTGTCTATGTATTCACACATGTACTAAGTTTCCGGTTAATACAATTCTAGCATGAATAAAATACATTTATCATGATATAAGGAAATATAAATAACATCTTTATTATTGCCTCTAGGGCATATTTCCTTCAGTCTCCCACTTGCACTAGAGTCAATAATCTAGCTCACATCGCCATGTGATTTAATACCGATAGTTCACATCGTTATGTGAATAACACCCATAGTTCACATCGCCATGTGACCAACACCCAAAGGGTTTACTAGAGTCAATAATCTAGTTCACATCGCTATGTGATTAATACCCAAGAGTAATAAGGTGTGATCATGTTTTGCTTGTGAGAGAAGTTTAGTCAACGGGTCTGTCACATTCAGATCCGTATGTATTTTGCAAATTTCTATGTCTACAATGCTCTGCATAGAGCTACTCTAGCTAATTGCTCCCACTTTCAATACGCATCCAGATTGATACTAAGAGTCATCTGGATTTTAGTGTCAAAGCTTGCATCGGCGTAACCCTTTACGACGAACTCTTTATCACCTCCATAATCGAGAAACATATCCTTTGTTCTTTTCAGATACTTTAGGATGTTTTTGACCGCTGTACAGTGATTTACTCCTGGATCACTATTGTACCCCCTTGACAAACTCATGGCAAGGTACACAACATGTTTGGTACACAGTATGGCATACTTTATAGAACCTATGGCTGAGGCATAGGGAATGAATTTCATTCTCTCTATATTTTCTGCCGTGGTCTGGCATTGAGTCTTACTCAACTTCATACCTTGTAATACAGGCAAGAACCCTTTCTTTGACTGATCCATTTTGAACTTCTTCAAAATCTTATCAAGGTATGTGCTTTGTGAAAGTCCAATTAAGCGTCTTGATCTATCTCTATAGATCTTGATGCCTAATATATAAGCAGCTTCACCGAGGTCTTTCATTAAAAAACTCTTATTCAAGTATCCTTTTATGCTGTCCAGAAATTCTATATCATTTCCAATCAACAATATGTCATCCACATATAATATTAGAAATGCTACAGAGCTCCCACTCACTTTCTTGTAAATACAGACTTCTCCAAAAGTCTGTATAAAACCATATGCTTTGATCACCTCATCAAAGCGTATATTCCAACTCCGAGATGCTTGTACCAGTCCATAGATGGATCGCTGGAGTTTGCATACTTTGTTAGCACCTTTTGGATCGACAAAACCTTCTGGTTGCATCATATACAACTCTTATTTGAGATATCCATTCAGGAATGCAGTTTTGACATCCATTTGCCAGATTTCATTATCATGAAATGCGGCAATTGCTAACATGATTCGGACAGACTTAAGCATCGCTACAGGTGAGAAAGTCTCATCATAGTCAACTCCTTGAACTTGTCGAAAAACCTTTCGCAACAAGTCGAGCTTTGTAAACAGTAATATTACCGTCTGCGTCGGTCTTCCTCTTGAAGATCCATTTGTTTTCGATGGCTTGCCGATCATCGGGCAAGTCAACCAAAGTCCACACTTTGTTCTCATACATGGATCCCATCTCAGATTTCATGGCTTCAAGCCACTTTGCGGAATCTGGGCTCATCATCGCTTCCTCATAGTTCGTAGGTTCATCATGGTCTAGTAACATGATTTCCAGAACTGGATTGCCGTACCACTCTGGTGCGGAACGTACTCTGGTTGATCTACGACGTTCAGTAGAAACTTGATCCGAAGATTCATGATCATTATCATTAACTTCCTCACTAATTGGTGTAGGAATCACTGGAACAATTTCTTGTGATGTACTACTTTCCAATATGGGAGAAGGTACAATTACCTCATCAAGTTCTACTTTCCTCCCACTCACTTCTTTCGAGAGAAACTCTTTTTCTAGAAAGGATCCGTTCTTAGCAACGAATATTTTTGCCTTCGGATCTGTGATAGAAGGTGTACCCAACAGTCTCTTTTGGGTATCCTATGAAGACACATTTTTCCGACTTGGGTTCGAGCTTATCAGGTTGAAGTGTTTTCACATAAGCATCGCAGCCCCAAACTTTAAGAAACGACAACTTTGGTTTCTTGCTAAACCAAAGTTCATAAGGTGTCGTATCAACGGATTTAGATGGTGCCCTATTTAACGTGAATGCAGCTGTCTCTAAAGCATAACCCCAAAACGATAGTGGTAAATCGGTAAGAGACATCATAGATCGCACCATATCCAATAAAGTACGGTTACGACGTTCGGACACACCATTACACTGTGGTGTTCCAGGTGGCGTGAGTTGTGAAACTATTCCACATTGTTTCAAATGAAGACCAAACTCGTAACTCAAATATTCTTCTCCACGATCAGATCGTAGAAACTTTATTTTCTTGTTACGATGATTCTCTACTTCACTCTGAAATTCTTTGAACTTTTCAAATGTTTCAGACTTGTGTTTCATTAAGTAGATATACCCATATCTGCTCAAATCATCAGTGAAGGTCAGAAAATAACGATACCCGCCGCGAGCTTCAACACTCATTGGCCCACATACATCAGTATGTATGATTTCCAACAAATCTGTTGTTCGCTCCATAGTTCCGGAGAACGGAGTTTTAGTCATCTTGCCCATGAGGCATGGTTCGCAAGCACCAAGTGATTCATAATCAAGTGATTCCAAAAGTCCATCATTATGGAGTTTCTTCATGCGTTTTACACCAATATGATCTAAACGGCAGTGCCACAAATAAGTTGCACTATCATTATTAACCTTGCATCTTTTGGCTTCAATATTACGAATATGTGTATCACACGATCGAGATCCAACAAACTATTTTCATTGGGTGTATGACCATAGAAGGTTTTATTCATGTAAACAGAACAACAATTATTCTCTAACTTACATGAATAACTGTATTGCAATAAACATGATCAAATCATATTCATGCTCAACACCAAATAACACTTATTTAGGTTCAACACTAATCCCGAAAGTATAGGGAGTGTGCGATGATGATCATATCAATCTTGGAACTACTTCCAATACACATCGTCACTTCATCCTTTAACTAGTTTCTGTTCATTATGCAACTCCCATTTCGAGTTACTACTCTTTAGCAACTGAACCAATATCAAATACCGAGGGGTTGCTATAAACACTAGAAAAAATACACATTAATAATATGTATATCAAATATACCTTTGTTCACTTTGCCATCCTTCTTATCTGCCAAATATCTAGGGCAGTTCCACTTCTAGTGACCATTTCCTTTGCAGTAGAAGCACTTGTTTCAGGCTTGAGTTTAGCTTTGGGTTTCTTCACCGGAGTGACAACTTGCTTGTCATTCTTCTTGAAGTTCCCCTTCTATCCCTTTGCCCTTTACTTGAAACAAGTGGTCTGGTCAACCATCAACACTTGATGCTCTTTCTTGATTTCTACCTTCGCCGAATTCAGCATCGTGAAGAGCTCGGGAATTACTTTCATCATCCCTTGCATATTATAGTTCATCACGAAGTTCTACTAACTTGGTGATAGTGTCTAGAGAACTTTGTCAATTACTATCTTATCTGGAAGATTAACTCCCATTTGATTAAAGTAATTGTAGTACCCAGACAATCTGAGCACATGCTCACTGGTTGAGCTATTCTCCTCCATCTTGTAGGCAAAGTACTGTCAGAGGTCTTATACCTCTCGACACGGGCATGAGTATGAAATACTAATTTCAACTCTTGGAACATCTTATATGCTCCGTGGCGTTCAAAACGTTTTTGAAGTCCCGGTTATAAGCCGTAAAGCATGGTGCACTAAACTATCAAGTAGTCATCATACTGAGCTTTTGTCAAAACGTTCATAACATCTACATCTGCTCCTGCAATAGGTCTGTCACCTAGCAGTGCATCAAGGACATATTTCTCTGTGCAGCAATGAGGATAATCCTCAGATCACGGAACAATTCCGCATCATTGCTACTAACATCTTTCAACTTGGTTTTCTCTAGGAACATATGAAAAATAAACGGGGAGCAACATCGCGAGCTATTGATCTACAACATAGATATGCTAATACTACCAGGACTAAGTTCATGATAAATTAAAGTTCAATTTAATCATATTACTTAAGAACTCCCACTTAGATAGACATCCCTCCGGTCATCTAAATGATCACGTGATCCAAATCAACTAAACCATGTCCGATCATCACGTGAGATGGAGTAGTTTCAATGGTGAACATCTTATGTTGATCATATCTACTATATGATTCACGCTCGACCTTTCGGTCTCTAGTGTTCCGAGGCCATATCTGCATATGCTAGGCTCGTCAAGTTTAACCCGAGTATTCAGCGTGTGCAAAACTGGCTTACACCCGTTGTATTTGAACGTAGAGCTTATCACACCCGATCATCACGTGGTGTCTCGGCACGACGAACTTTCGCAACGGTGCATACTCAGGGAGAACACTTATACCTTGAAATTTAGTAAGGGATCATCTTATAATGCTACCGTCGTTCTAAGCAAAATAAGAAGCATAATAAGATAAACATCACATGCAATCAAAATATGTGACATGATATGGCCATCATCATCTTGTGCTTTTGATCTCCATCTCCAAAGCACCGTCATGATCACCTTCGTCACCGGTGCGACACCTTGATCTCCATCGTAGTATCGTTGTCGTCTCGCCAACTATTGCTTCTACGACTATCGCTACCGCTTAGTGATAAAGTAAAGCAATTACATGGCGATTGCATTTCATACAATAAAGCGACAACCATATGGCTCCTGCCAGTTGCCGATAACATTACAAAACATGATCATCTCATACAAAACCGTATAACTCATCATGTCTTGACCATATCACATCACAACATGCCCTGCAAAAACAAGTTAGACGTCCTCTACTTTGTTGTTGCAAGTTTTATGTGGCTGCTACGGGCTTTAGCAAGAACCGTTCTTACCTACGCATACAAAACCACAACGATGTTTCGTCAAGTATGTGCTGTTTTAACCTTCACAAGGACCGGGCGTAGCCACACTTGATTCAGCTAAAGTGAGAGAGACAGACACCCGCCAGTCACCTTTAAGCAACGAGTGCTCGTAACGGTGAAACCAGTCTCGCGTAAGCGTACGCGTAATGTCGGTCCGGGCCGCTTCATCTCACAATACCGCCGAAGCAAAGTATGACATGCTGGTAAGCAGTATGACTAATATCGCCCACAACTCATTGTGTTCTACTCGTGCATATCATCTACGCATAGACCTGGCTCTGATACCACTGTTGGGGAACGTAGTATTTTAAAATTTTCCTACGATCACGCAAGATCTATCTACCAGATGCATAGCAACGAGAGGGAAGAGTGTGTCTACGTACCCTCGTAGACCGGGAGCGGAAGCGTCAAGTGACGCGGTTGATGTTGTCGAACTTCTTCGCGATCCAACCGATCAAGCACCGAACGTATGACACCTCCGCGTTCAGCACACGTTCAGCTTGATGACGTCCCACGAGCTCTTGATCCAGTTGAGCTTCACGGGAGAGTTTCGTCAGCACGACGGCGTGGTGACGGATATGATGTGTTCACCGACGCAGGGCTTCGCCTAAGCTCCGCGACGGTATGACCGAGGTGTGATTCTGTGGAGGGGAGCACCGCACACGGCTAAAACAATTCAACTTGTGTGTCTTTGGGTGCCCCCCTGCCCCCGTATATAAAGGAGCAAGGGAGGGAGGCCGGCCGGCCCTTCCTGGTGCGGCTAGGGAAGGAGTCCTACTAGGAATAGGATTGCAATCCTATTCCTAGTAGGATTCACCAAAAGGAAGAAGGGGGAAAGGAATAGGAGAGGTGGCGCACCCCCCAATCCTAGTCCAACTAGGAACCCTAGGTGGGGGCGCCGGCCAGCCCTATGGGCTGCCTCTCTCTTTCCCTTTAGGCCCACTATGGACCATCCCCTCTCGTAGGGGGTTCCGGTAACCCCCTCCGGCATTCCCGATAAATCCGAAACTTTTCCGGTATACTTCCGGTGTCCGAATATAGCCGTTCAATATATCAATCTTTGTGTCTCGGACATTCCGAGACTCCTCGTCATGTCCGTGATCTCATCCTGGACTCCGAACTACCTTCGGTACATCAATACTCATAAACTCATAATACCGATCGTCATCAAACGTTAAGCGTGCGGACCCTACGGGTTCGAGAACTATGTAGACATGACCGAGACTCATCTCCGGTCAATAACCAATAGCGGAACCTGGATGTTCATATAGGCTCCTACATATTCTACGAAGATCTTTTATCGGTCAGAACCGCATAACAACATACGTTGTTCCTTTTGTCAAACGGTATGTTACTTGCCCGAGATTCGATCGTCGGTATCTCTATACCTAGTTCAATCTCGTTACCGGCAAGTCTCTTTACTCGTTCCGTAACACATCATCTCGTGACTAACTCATTAGTCTTTTGCTTGCAAGGCTTATTGTGATGTGTGTTACCGAGAGGGCCCAGAAATACCTCTCCGACACTCGGAGTGACAAATCATAATCTTGATCTATGCCAACACCACGAATACTTTCGGAGACACCTGTAGAGCATCTTTATGATCACCCTGTTACGTTGTGATGTTTGATATCACACAAGGTGTTCCTACGGTATTCGGGAGTTGCATAATCTCATAGTCATAGGAACATGTATAAGTCATGAAGAAAGCAATAGCAGTTAAACTAAACGATCATAGTGCTATGCTAACGGATGGGTCTTGTCCATCACATCATTCTCCTAATGATGTGATCCCGTTGATCAAATGACAACTCATGTCTATGGCTAGGAAACATAACCATCTTTGATCAATGAGCTAGTCTAGTAGAGGCATACTAGGGACATACTGTTTTGTCTATGTATTCACACATGTACTAAGTTTCCGGTTAATACAATTCTAGCATGAATAAAATACATTTATCATGATATAAGGAAATATAAATAACATCTTTATTATTGCCTCTAGGGCATATTTCCTTCATTTGTTGGATACTTATTGCGGTGCGTCTGGTCAGAAAGTTAATATGGCCAAGACCTCGGTCTTCTTTAGTAAGGGATGCCCTCAAAATATTCGAGTTGAGATGAAACACATACTGAATATAACAAATGAAAAGCTTATCAGAAAATATCTTGGTATGCCCACTGACGTCGGCATCAGTAAGAATGGAGCTTGTAAGTACTTAAAGGAAACAATCTGGAGCAAGGTCAAAGGGTGGATGGAAAAAATCTTATCATATGGTGGAAAGGAGGTGCTTATAAAAACCATAGCCCAAGCAATTCCAGTTTATTCCATGTCATGTTTTAAACTCCCTCAAGGTTTGTGTCAACACATTAACTCCATCATTCAAAAAAATTGGTGTGTGTGTGTGGGGGGGGGGGGTAGACGGGGAGAAAGGAAAATTGCTTGGGTCTCATGGGAAGTAATGACCAGACCTAAGTACCAAGGGGGACTGGGTTTTCGCGACATTGAACTTTTCAACTTAGCCCTGCTCGCAAGACAAGCATGGCGCATTTTGCAATCCCCTAACACCCTCAGTGCAAGAATTCTAAAGGCTCGGTATTTTCCAAACATAGATTTTCTTCAGGCCGAACTTGGCAGCAACCCCTCTCAGATTTGGAGGTAAGGATGGCACTCGGTAGGGTATGGGTAGGGTAGAGCAACACCATACCCAAAAGCGTATAGTCAGTGGATACGAAATTGTACCCATACACGTACCGATGGGTATGAAACTTTACTCATACCCATACCCGACAGGTACTCGTACCCATTGGGTACCTGTCGAGTAGAACAAATAGTACACGAGTTGTTCACATTTTTACACTCATTGTTAGAACAATTGACAAAAGAACAATTATCTCACCTCAATAACAGGTACATGAGTACAACATACTCATAAGTCAATAGAAGTAGACAAGTCACATGACAAGTTAATGATTAATTAACGACAACTTAACATTAGTTCACAAGCCGGGAGGTTATGGGTATACCCATGGGTACAAGGCTATACCCGTACCCTACCCATGACTTAATGGGTAGGGTATAGGGTACTACACATGGGTATAAAAGTGTGCCCATACCCTGCCTATGTGGGTACGGTACCCGCGGGTACCCATACCATTGGGTAAAATTGCCATCCTTATTTGGAGGGCAATTTAGAAGGCAAAGAAACACTGACTCATGGCCTCATTAGGCATATTGGAGAAGGCTCCACGACCAACATCTGTTAACATAATTGGTTACCGAGAGAACATACTATGTGGCCATTTGTATGTTTCTTTCCTTAAAAAGGCCCAAGACTCTAGTAAAATCAGCCCTTGCAAAAACTTCCCTATAATAACAATAAGAAATTACAGAAAAGATCAACCATGTGGACGGCTGGTATGGATCTAGAGCACGGGAGCTCGGTGCAGTTCGAGGCGGTGGATTGATTTTTCCGGTGAGTTGTATTCGTGTGAGGAGGAAGAAGACGCTAGAAGGGAGTGGATAAGGGAGGGCCATGGGGGCCTGGTGGATCTCGGCAAGGGTCGGTGGGAGGGCTCCGTTTTTAATCGTTTCTTTCAGTTTTGTTAAGGTTTGTGTCCTGCTCAGGAAGACGAGACGGCGACGAAGATACACAAAGAAATAAAATCTTTGAGAGCAAGTGCACTGTTAATGGCAAGGTATGCAAATTGGTGGTCGACAACTGCAGCTGTGAGAATTTGATCCCTAAAAATAGAATAAAAGTCTCCCCGCCTAGCCCCCGTTCCGGCGGTGCGTCTAGCATCATTGGTGGGCTTGTGGAGGTGTGTCTCCGACGGATCTATCTTTGGTGTATTTGCTCGGATCTCGTCGTTGTTCGTGTACGTTCGTGTGTCTTCGGATTGGATCTTTTTGTTCTACGTTATTCTTTATCTGCGGCGGTTGCTGTTCTGGTGCGCTGGTCCTACGGGGCCTTAGCACGACGACTTCCCGACTGTCTACTACAACAAGTTGTGCCCGACTCCGGCGATGGAGGGGCGATGACGGCGGCACGCCTTCGGCTCGCTTCAGTGATGGTAGTCGTCGCTAGGTGGTCTACGGATCTTGATGTAATTTCTATTGTTTCTGGTATTCGTTGTACTGCCATGATTAAAGATGAATATATCGAAAATTTTCTCGCAAAAAAAGGGAGGGGAAGGAATAAAAAATAGAAAGGGTACGAGTGCTCGATGGGTAGCAGGGACGCGGGGCCCCACGCACTTTCGTCGTCAACGAGGCGACTGACCCAATTGTTAGCCGGCTGGCCGACATGAATCATTAGCCTTTTGATAAGGGAAACGTTTCGAGCCGGAGCGCCGGCCGAACGACTCGGCCGGTCGCTAATTGCTCGTTCAATCAGCGCATCGTACAACCCACAAGAAGTTAGTCGTTTGATTGCCCCATGGACCCCCAACCACCGCTTTAATCAAACCTTATCCCTATCTCTTTCCTTGTCTTCTACATGCGATCATCACATCTCTAGCTTCGTCTCTCTTTCTCTACTGTTTGTTTACGCCATCAAGGAAGCCGCTGCGCCTGAATCAAATCCGCTGCCTTTCGCACCTCCTCGTACTTTGATTCTCTCCTCACCTCTCCTTCCTCCCCTGCGCCGCGGCATCGAGGTCCTGTAGGAGGACCCTGGCGACTGGCCCGCACGCTCCTGCTGATGCGGTGGTTGTGCAGTCGGGGGAGACGTCCACACCGGTGTTGCCGCTTCTGCTGCGACGACGCGGCGCCGTGGGCTGCTACTTTCTGCTCCAACAGTCGCGATGCTGCTACGGCCGGCACCCGTGCTCGTGCACGCTACCGCCCGGTGCTACATTCGGCACCGTGTTTTGTTGGAACAAGTGATACGATTTGCTGGAACCAGAAGTCGCCAGTGATGGAAGTATATCACACCGCGACTGGTGCTAGAACACACTGCATTTTTTTGCTGGAACCAGGTCCGTGATTTGCTGGAACCAATGAGAATTTTTGCTACCACCAGCAGACGCTGGAGCTGGTACCAGCACATGCTTATGCTACAACCGATGAAGCCCAGAGCTGGAACCAGTGGATATTTTTGCTACAACCGGTAGAGCGCTGAGCTGGGACCAACAACTATTTTTGTTGCATTGACCGGAGAGTTTCTGCGATGGCGACGATGGCCCTGATTTTTGTTGCAGCCGAGCACCAAAAAAGCTTCCACCGACAAGATTGTTTTCTACGATGGGAAGCTGGATCCTGCTGTATGTTTCCTTGACGGAGCTACGACCCGCGATGACGGAGACGGTTATTTTGCCACAACCGTCGTCATCTTTTGCTACAACCGACGAGGAAATTTTCTACATCCATTAATGGCGGAGATGTGACGCGGGACATCGACGACAACGTTTTTGTTGCAACCGTTGTTGTGTATTGCTACCACCGGCTAGGGTGTTTGCTACATCCATTTAAACGGTGTTGATTGGGCGGCCGTTGTTCATGCAACCCCGGGCAGCGAGCATCGATAACTGTGGGAGTTGTGGCCGGCGGCACGGAGGTGCTGCGACGGACGTCATACGAAGGGGACGGCTAGGTGCTGGAACGATAGAGACGTTGGGCGTTTTGCTACGATGGCGGCGGCCGTCTGCTAGAGCCAGCGAGGACGGGCGCTGCGATGGCGAACACCGGCGACGAGGGTGGAGAACACTGGCGACGAGGCGGCGACCGGCTGCGGGGCAAGCCGGCAAGGACGGCCGGCCAGCTGGCTAACTTCTACAGAAGAACACGGGCTGGACTTCACGACATACGCTATGGTTGTTTCCTTTGTTTTTTAAATAAATCAGTTGGGGAAGGATGACCATCGCAAGGTTATAATTAACCATCCAATCGTGTGTCCGGCGAGCCGGCGCTTAGCGCTCGCCTTTTGATAATTAGGTAGTACACTTGCTAATCTTCGCGCACACCGCTATCATTATGTATCATTATGGAGTCGCGAGAGGGCTAATATGCAAAAAACTTCCAACAGATCAAACTTTGCCATCTGACACGGCATGACACAGACTAATCGGACCGTGCCAGGCACACGACACACCCTAGGATGTCCTTGGGCTGCTAGGCTGAGCACGCCTGCCGGCACTAGACGATCATCTGCCCCGCCTAGTTTATGCATAAATAGCCTAGAGTGTCTGGCTGCTACATACAGTAGTTGCTTAGGTTCAATTTTTTCTGTAGAAACTGCATATTCATACTTAAGCCTTACTGCCTATGTACTTTGATCTATGCATTTCAGGAGTTTACGAATAGACTGATAAAATTCCACATAATTATTTTTGCAGCTATAATCCCAGGAACCACGTTGGATCACATGCAAATCTTTAATATTGAAGCTCATACTAAAAGCCAGGGGCCGCGGGCACCAGGGGGGGGGGGGGGG
>LR738714.1:784722513-784748187 GCA_902687465.1 Secale cereale
GGGGGGTGTGTTGTTGAAAAACATACGTTAACATATGTGAAATAACATGATAATCTATGAACCACATACTTGATAACTTATATGAAAACACCACGGTAACACTGACAAGTGGGGAAAAATTGTTGAAAAACATACCCCTAGTAACTTATGTGAAAATAACAAGGTAAGCTTCATATGAGAGACGTGGTAACTTTTGATCCAAAAAAGTTATCGGAACATATCAACATGGGATCTAGTTTTAAAGATCTTGTCGCGATAAATCTTTTATATGAAAACGTTTTTCCATCGGACTGACGGTTTGAGCTATAAAACATTTTAAATATTTTTGAATATGGGAGAATCTATGATGACATCAACTTTTTGTCATCTAATGCATGTATGTAATTAGAGGAAGGAATGAACGTGAATGAAAAGTGAGTCATTCTAATGCATGCATACATGTAATTTTATGGAAGGAATGATGTGTGTGATAGTTTTGCTATCTACCACACATGTGCCAAATAAAACAGTCCATTTCTTTATGGAGGGAGTATTGTTTAACAACTGTGCTTGATTTTCCTAACCAGGTTCCTGGCAACGTGAACCCATCCACCCTCATCTGTTTTGCTTCAAAGGCATCTAATGCTGAAACAATTACGTCTAAGTTGCAAATTATTGAACTGGGCGCCCAGCCAGGTTTGTGTTTAGAACCCTGGAGTTCTACTTTTCAGTATTTTTATTTCTGCATTCAAATTCTTAGTAGAGCAAACTTGATGCACCTATCATGTTGTAGACACAACTGAATGTCTTTATCCACCATACACTTGTCATTAGATGTAGCCATTGAAAGATTGTTTTGTAGTACATTTTTTCCTGTTATTTTGTTTAAATTCATTCCCCTGTTGTTGGTTCATTTCGTGCAGGGAAACCTGGCTTTTTGAATAAAAAAAACTTCCCACCAAATTTCCAGGATGATTTTCCTGTAGCCATACAGGTATAAGGGGTACCACGTAGCCTGAGCTACAAATAAACTTTGTGTACAGGTATTGTTTTAAGTCCCATAGGATGTATACCCTATTTGGTACCATATATAGATCTAAATCTTTTTATCTTTTTTTGATTACAGATCTCTCAAAAGTATGGCCATGTCTATGTAATTACGAAGCTTGGGCTGCTGTTTGTATATGACCTGGAAACTGCCAGGGGAGTTTACATATATAGAATCAGTCCAGACCCCATAATCTTGACTGCGGAGTCTTCTACAACCCGTGGATTTTATGCCATTAACAGAAGAGGGCAGGTTTTGCATGCCACAGTTAACGATGCGGCTGCTGTGCGCATAATTCCAATCGATTAACTGGTACAATCTTGATGCCTGAAATCATCTGGCCATAATTTGACATGTTGCAATACCAATCTAACTAGCTAATACAGGTCCTAGCAGCAGTTCACACAAGGGGGAAACAAACTATCCATTATTATAAGCTCAATAGCCTCATCTAACGTGATAGGCTAGCAGATGACAAGAACTCTGCCTCCATGCATGCTATAGCGCCATTGGCTACCTCCTGGCCGTATGGGCGATTGCCAAGCAGATTTACTCCTTCGAATTAACGACCTTGCTTGCATTGGTTCTTCATTCCTCGGATCCACCTGAGATGAGTTCACCTGTTTTATTAGCAGAGTCTGCAGTTCAGTCTCCACCTGTTTCATGGTGGGTCTTTCTTCGCCGTGTAGCCTCAAGCACCGCTCTGCAAGAGAGGTGACGGTGTTGATCTCTTCTTCAGTTCCTTCCTCAAGGACCTGGGAATTAATAATACCTATGATTCTTCCCTCATTGAACTCTTGGAGAAAATAGTTTGACAAGCTCTTGATTGCGTCAGCTGAGCTCACTAAAAGCAACTGAATCCATCTTCAGAAGGCTAACAATTAGCTCAAGATAAAGTAGATAAATCAAAGTCTCTGGAGATAAAGTAGAGAAATGTAGAGAATCGACTAAAATGATAACAAGAAATGAGCACCTGTACATTTTACTGGGACAAGTGGGTTCATCTCAAGAACTGGAGAGAACCCAGTGCCTGAGATTGTTTCGACATCCTCGATTTCAGCATACAAAATACACATTCAGTTATTCAGAGGCCTTTGCTGTCTGACATTGAAGGTGCAAATTGGAGAAGGACGGCAGCGGTGTGAGCTGGATATAGTGCATTCTCCTTCTGTTTCCCCAACATGCATCTGAATGCCTTCTGTATTTGCGCCCAGAGAAAAAACATTAAACATATATTTTGTATTAAAATAAGCACTAAGAAAACGCAGCAATGTACCAATGGTGGCAATGGCGAAATAACAAGAGCGCTCAAAATCATTGCTAGTGTAATTCACTAAATCTCTTATAAACATTGATCTCATCAACACAATGCATATGCTAGTAATTCATTCCATATCTCTGGGTAATTAAAACCTGTGTACACATATAAGCTAGCATAATTCCAACCAAGAAACTGATGCAATCATGATGCCTAAAATCATGGCTTATTACAGTACCAACCTAACTAGCCTGTAATACAGGTTCTAGCAACAGTTTATAAAAGAGGGAAGCAAATTATCCTTTATTATAAGCTCAATAGCCTAACGTGGTAGGCTAGCAGATGACAATAACTCTGCTTCCAAGCTATAGCGTCGTCGGCTACCTCCTGGCCGTACGGACGATTGCCGAGAAGATCTACTCCTTCGAGTCAACGGGCTTGGTTGCATTTGTTCTCCATTTCTTGGATCAGGCTGAGATGAGTTCATTTGTTTTGTCCGTAGAGTCTGCAGTTCCGTCTCCACTTGTTTCATGGTGGGTCGTTCTTCACCACGCAGACTTAAGCACCGCTTTGCAAGAGAGGCGACACGGTTGATCTCTACCTCAGTTGCCTCCTCCAGGACCTGGGAACTAACAATACCCGTGATTCTCCCCTCACTGAACTCCTGGAGAAAATAGCTTGATAAGCCCTTGATGGTGCCTGATTCACTTGTAAAAACAGGCTTCTTTCTGAGAAGCAACTCCACTAGTACCACACCAAAACTGTACACATCACTCTTCCCGTTCAGCTGCCTAGTATGGAAATACTCTGGATCTAAGTACCCAAATGTACCTTGCACATTCGTGACAATGTGTGTTTGATCAATCGGAACCAACCTTGATGCACCGAAATCTGACACTTTAGCTGTGTAGTTCCCATCCAAAAGTATATTTGAGGACTTCACATCACGATGGAAGATTGATATTGAAGCTGAAGAGTGCAGATAAGACAGAGCTCCTGCTGTTTCTAGGGCAATCCTTAAGTAATCACCCCAAGACAGAGAAATATCATCGCTTGAATCTGCATGAAGAACTTCAGACAGTGAGCCACTGGATACATAATCATACACCAGCAGTGGAACCTCAGTTTCGAGACAACATCCAAAGAGCTTCACAATATTTCTGTGGTTTATCTGAGTGAGTACCGCAACCTCATTGATGAATTGACTGATCTCAGACTGCTCAATGACCTTAGACCTTTTTACTGCAACAACACGCTGATCAGATAATATGCCTTTGTAAACCATGCCATGGCCCCCACGTCCAATGATACGTGTATCATCAAAGTTGTTTGTTGCCTTCTCCAGCTCTTCTAGCGAGAAAATCTTAGTATTCTCATTTGCAGTTTCATCAGATGATATCAATGTTTCTAGGAGAAGACCTTGGTTCTTTCGGAAATACTTCTTCCGTAGTTGCCTTTGAACATTTCTTCTCCATCTATGGATAAGAAATACTGTACTGAAGGTCAGTAGTAGAATGCCAAAACCGCAGGACAGCCCAATAATTATACCTGTAGACATTAAGCTTTTTAATTTTCTTATTTATCTTGTCTATCATAAATATGACTTATATATATAACATTACCTAATAGCAGAGTCTGTTGTTTTGTCCTGGCACACAGTTTTTTCAATGGATCATACTGAGTCTTGCGAGGACATTCAGTACAACTGAAGCTTCCTTTGGTATTATGGCAGATCCCTTTACATTTATTCGGCTGAAGGCATTCATCAATATCTGAAATTAACAAAATCTTGATAAGATGAAGATCATTTCATGACTAATCTATAATAACAATTGGATACAGTCCATATTGGTAAAAAATAAATACTGATTGTCAAACCTAACTTTTTTGAACGACACATATTCTAAAACTGCTGATATCATGGATCATAGGGAGTAACATGGAACAAAGTACACCATTCAATTAACAAGAAACAGTTCAACAGCCAATTACTACATAAAATATTGATGCTGTATTAATTTTTTGAGAAGTCAAACTTCCTATCTTTAACCAAGTTTAGTGAGAGAAATATAAGTATCTACAATGCCAAATTAGCATCATCAGATTCATCATCAAATATATTTTCATATTCTGCTTACTTGGTATTATATATATGTCGATATTTTTCTATATAAATTTGGTCAAACATAGATGCTTGACTTTATTTATTTTTAATACAACTAGCAAAGCGGCCCGCTCGATGCGTGGGTTAGAATTTTATATAGTTTATTATTGGAACATATTGTTTCATTTTTCTACAAAAAAATTGGAATGGAATGTGATGAAATTTACAAATATATGACCTCTTCAAACACATTTTTTTGTTAGGTATGCTAGTATTTTATTATATATATATGTAGAAAAATGGGTTATTACTCCTAGGAGTATGTACTCTCACGATCAAACTACTGTTGCTAACACGCTCCCGGGTCGTAGCGTGCATGCCGGATAACAAATTACCGGCCGCGGTCAAATCTATTGGTACAGATAAGGCTTGTTTTAAAAATCAGCTCCATGATAGTAGGGATTTCATTATGGTGCCGAATATTTTCTGATGCAATCCTAGACGGCGCCTTGTCTGGTGGTGCTCGCCAACAGGCTCTCACGACCCTTTCTACGACTCGCAGCACCGCGTGCATCTCATCCGGCCAAAGGTGGTGTTGTACGAAGATCTCGGACGACGTCGACGACTCGCGGCGGCGTGCATCTCGTCAAGAGACGGTGTCTGCTCTAGGAATTCATTCCAATCAGCAACGACCTAATCGTTTTCGTCCATGTTGTTGTAGTTGCTGGGATGGTAGCACGATGGACTGCGGGGTTGAGATGGCAAAACTTCCGATCACAAGCTGTGGGTTGGCGATGTAAGTCTCCTGCATTATTTTGTATGTGAACCTGGATGGATGAAGCTTTCTTCCTGTATTTCTCTCATGTCGTTTGCTGCAGGTCACAACAATGAAATCGGGCGGTCGGGCGGCTCGCCGACAAAGGGCTGATGAGGCTAGCCGGCGGCTCCACGACGAAGAGGAGATGCAGCCAGCATCCGGCGGCCAGAGGTGCGACGTGAAGTCAGCATAGATCATCATGCATGGGCACATGGCCAGAGATCAAACTGGACATTGATGCATTGGTCTGTGGTAGTGCAGCTTTCCTTGCATCGATCAGCTCTTCCGAAGATCTTACATGCACGATGATAGGAATGTGCTGTCACATGCAAATGCAAATCAATCTACATCGAACTATCAATGTGTATATAAATGTGTATATACTTCTTGATGGAGAGCATACACTTCTTTTTAGGCAGCGTGTATTCTTTGATCCACAAGGTATATACCACATGAAAAAAATATACACTCCATAAGAGAGCGTGTATTCTTTGATCCACACGGTATGTACTACATGCAAAAAAAAAAGGTATGTGCTCCATAAGAAAACACGTATGTACCCTTATTTTAAGTAGACGATGTCTCATTTTGGATTCTTTGACATTATATACCACTTGAATAAAAATGTAGTATATACAAACAGAGCAGTATATATACAGCTATGAGAAAATCAGTACGTACACATCACTTAAATAATGTAGTATGCAAAATGTGTTCGAAAAATAGTACTACATAAAACGTGTTAGAAAAGTAGTACGTAGAAACTAATTTGGATGCTGAGAAAATGCTACAGAAATCATTATATACAAATTAAAATAGGCAGTATATATCACCTCACATACTATACATTAAAAAATGCAGTATATACTTGTTTGAATATGCCAGAGGAGTGCATATTAAAGAAGTAGTATATAGAAATGGTAAAAACCAGTATATAAAAATGTACACTATAAAAAAATCAGCATGTGCGTACATACTACTTAGTTTAATATAGTAGTATATACCCACAACTTGGAGGCCAAACGCAAAAAAAAGCAACAATATTCTGAGGTGCCGGGCGGGTGATTACTACTATAACAAATTTCCTAGCGACGGAAGGCTCAGGGGAACATCCTTGCATGTAGGGGCATGCAACCGGTTCATACCCACTTCAATTTTTTTATTACGGTGGTAAATGCTGCTAATGGGTATATTTTAACGCGCCACACCCGCTTATCCATCCACTAAAGGTGGGAGTACATACTCATGGGAGTATAAAAGAGGAGTCATATATATATATATATATATATATATATATATATATATATATATATATATATATATATATATATATATATATATATCATTTACCTTCTAATTATGCATGTCATACAAACTATATTTGCTATGGCCACTCACGTTTTGCAAGTAATATTTCTACAATTTTTGAAGCATTCATCGCATGTTGCATAGTAGTTTTTTTCTTTAAACCAAATACATTAGAGTTCATTATTTTTGTGTTGGCACTAATAAATTTTCTAACACTCTGTAAGATGGAAAAATTAATTTTTATCTTTGTAATAGTTTACCATAAGTGATCTTTTTTATGTGCGCAATATCTTCAATTTTCCGCTGGGTATTATGAAATGACTCTTACTGGCATAAAACATATTTGAGAACATAAACTACAAATGATGAAGGATATGGAAGGGATATAAACATGAAACAAACAAATTCCATTAGTGATTAGTGTATTTTTTTATATAATCAGTTATCCGTCCTTTGCCTCGAAGCCAACTCATTTGTATTTACTTCCCTTGCGATGAAACATCAACATACCACTACCTGAACACATAGTTTGTGTGGACTATGGAACCCCGATGGTAAGCTCCTGCCATAATGGTTGTCTTCTTTTTCTTTACTAAATGCAAGGATTAATCTACTATCTTCAAATAGTTTGCATAATAGAAATGGGATATCTAGGCTTTTTCAATAATTTCATTCAGCCCTAACCAATATTTCAAATTCTTAGATGAGATCAACTAATGATCGGCTTAATTCATACATTTATTGATAATTTGTGGAAGGTAATTAAAATGCAAGATATAGTTTGTTGATCAAAATTATATAAATGCAAATTGTTCTGCAATAGTAAAAGATTGGCTACTTGATGGTATTTGATATTTCACATGTTGCAATAATGATGGTAGTATTAACGAATCTAAATAAATTGAATCACATAGATAAGGCGCACTACAATCATTCACTCTATATTCTTACATATTGCAATAACTATTGTGTAGGAATGATATGATACTTGAGCAAATATGAGAAGCCCAAAAATGCTCTAACTTGCATGCCCTGATAAACATATTTTTTCCTCGCAAAATCTTAGAGTACACGACAATTAGTATTTACTGTAAGACATGATATTGGTGCGAGAAGAAAGAAATTATTTAGTGTTCTAGTACCGTGCATGTTCTAGAGTAGTGAAATTAGTGTCAAGTCTCTAAACTTATAAATTCATCGTTTGTACATAACTTTATATAGCTTTGGTCCATCAATAATGTATCAATTACTATTAGCTTGTGCTTCATTAGAAAAAAGGGAGTATGTTTGACAAATTGTTGGCAAATCATGTGAAGCTCTTAGAGTTACTTACGATAAAGCAAATCTGTTATGCTTTCTTTGGTGCATAGATTTGATGCAGACACTGCATGTCTTGATAAACATATTTTCTTCGTCGCAAAATCTTGGAGTACATGACAATAAGTATTTACTCTAAGACATGATATTGGTGCGAGAAGAAATAAATTATTTAGTGTTGTAGTACCGTGCATGATCTAGAGTAGTGAAATCATTGTCAAGTCTTTACACTTATAAATTCATTGTTTGTACATGAATTTATATAGATTTGGTCCATCAATAATGTATCAATTATTAAGGAAGTGAGCCTAGCTCACTTTTCTAGTGGAGTGGGTGTACAACCAAACCACCCAATTTCAAGTCCTCAGGGGCGCGAATATGGGTTCTTATTAATAAAAAAAAACTCACCGTGGGGGCGAATTTGGGTCCCCTACTACTATCCTTTCAGAAAAAAGTATCAATTACTATTAGATTGTGCTTCATTAGGAAAAAGGGAGTCTGTTTGACAAATTGTTGGATGTTCTTTTTGTGATAATATTTACCATGTCGTCCCTATTAATGCCTAGATTAATCGCAAATCATGTGAAGCTCATAGAGTTACTTACGATATAGCAAATCTATTATACTTTCTTTGCTGCATAAATTTGATGCAGACGCTTAGTTTTTTCACCTGCATTTGATAGGTTGGGGTACATATATAGTTTATTTGTAGTATTATAATGAGTTAATAAACGTTGGGATAAATCATTTCATGAATTGAATTGGCATAAATCTCATATGTGCATATATGAAAATTTGCAGAATAGATTGCAGAAGAACTATTGATAAATTATTTTACTGTCTATCATTCTGATCTCTTTATCCAAACGTCCATCCAATTTGTTGTCGTAGTAGGCGCCATAGGCAAAAGTCCTATGGGGAATATACCACAGAAGAATTACTTAAATTAATAGGTTTTTTTTGTTTCAAACTTAAATCAATAGGTTACTTGCTTCTTATTATTGTGTAAACATCCGTTTCTATACCTTTCAAGCCATCAGTATCATAGTCTTATTCGTATATGTACAGCGTCCGTAATGGTGCATAGATGGGTCATCTATGAGGGAAACAGACGTCATTACCTTGGGTTGGAAACTCATGCATCCATGTACAATGGAAAAATGCATGCATGCATGTAGTACATGCAACTTTTTTTTTCATACATCCATACATAATAGAAAAATATATGCATGGCACCGTCACACTTCTTTTCATTTTTTCTGAGTGGGGCCAACTTTTTCTCATCCGTATAAATACAGTGGAAAAATACATGGACATATATAGTACGGGATGAGGCTAGTTTTTCTTTTTTTATTATTGAGGAACGCATCCGCCCACGTCCTCCTTTTTTTTTGTTTTTTCTGTTGGGCGTCCTTTTTTGTGGGGCATCAGCATACGTACTTTTATTTGCTTTGGCATTAGGACACCTCCTAGTTGGTACGAACATCAGAGGATTATTTATTTATTTATTTCATATAGGTGTACGTGAGGCTGCAACTTATTTGAGTTGTTTCTTTCTTTGAGGACTCCTACTTTCTTTTGCTTCAATATATTGTTACGCAAACCCTAAAAAAATATTGTTACGTAGATTGAACGGCTACATAATCTTAATTTTAAGAGGCCCACCCAATGAAGGGCTAGTATTTTCTAATTAGTGTGAGAATTTCTAGCTTATTTCTCTTGCTCCTGGTTTCACCGTATATTACAGAGGAATTTTTATTTATTTATTTCATATAGCTGTACGTGAGGCTGCAACTTATTTGAGTTTTTCTTTTTTTGAGGACTCCTACTTTTTTTTCTTCAATATATTGTTATGCAGATTGAACGGCTACATAATCTTACTTTTAAGAGGCCCGCCCGATCAAGGGCTAGTATTTTCTAATTAATGTGATAATTTTTCTAGCTTATTTCTCTTGCTCCTGGTTTCACCGTATATTACTTTTAATATATAATAGATTTATACTTTAGAACCGAGGGAGTAAATGAAACCTACACGAATGATAAACAAACTAGAAGTAGGGAAAACAACCTCTGTCTACTAGTAACATGCAGTTACCTTAGTAACAGAAGCCTTTTAATATATATGTACAACATTCTTTTAGAGAGTTAAGAAATACTCGCTCTGATTCTCAACAAAAAAAGAAATACTCGCTCCGTTCCTAAATATAAGTCTTTTTAGGGATTTGATTTGAATATGGACTACATACGGATGAACATAGACATATTTCAGAGCGTAGATTCACTCATTTAGCTGTCCATATTATAGAACCTCTAAAATGACTTATATTTAGAAACAGAGGTAGTAATAGCTAGTAGTACATTTTTCTCTAGCGGTAGGTGTAGTATCATTTGTAATCCTAGAGAGAGGGAGGGAGTACCTCTACAACCACTTAGGATGTATGGATTTCCTTGGAAGCCATCTGAGCATTTGCAACGGTAACCAGTATAGACCCCTTCAGCACTTATTCCCATACACTTGATGTTCGTGCTCATACAAGCATATCCAAATTTATTCTGTTGGGCCTCTGCGCAACTTAGATTAGCAGCAACCCAGTTCATAGAGAAAAATAACCCATGTACAGAGAAAAGAGCGTTAGGAAATAATGCAACCAACAGGGAGTTCCCCAATTGTTGGTCAGGAATGGTGCCATTAATGGTCCCTTCGTCAACATTTATGTCAATCACCAGACTGTCCTCCAACATGAACAGGGTAGCTGATAATGTCATATTTCTGCAGTTGAGATAAAACTCTTCACTAGCAAAGCAACCCTCTTCTAAGCCGAATGGGAATTGCACGCTAGTGTTACCACACCGACGGGTGCAATCACCCCTGCTCGGATTTGGATTATACCCTAGTTTGATCAGTAAAAGTTTAGCACAGTATGAATCCCAAAAATACTTAACAATAGCTATATGTTTGGTCTCGATTAAGAAAAGAGGAGTTACCTCTATTATTGAAGCAACCATCTTGAATGTAGGGATTCCCTGCATAGTTAGTCCTACACGTGCAGCTGTAGCCATTGCTTCCGTCAATGCACGCGGCATCTTTAGCGAGACAATTACTGGGTGTACGGTCATGGCACTCAGCATACTTGCTGACACAGGCAAAGCTAGTCCTGTTTCGCCTGGCAGCATCACAGCTGGATGGCTCGACTATCTGCCACATTAGCATAAAGCCACCCGGCTCATCACTAGTTATGTTGATTCTATCCCACAGTTGAGAGGTTTGATTAGAGTGTGCATGAATGTTGCTTTTGCGGTGGTTGTGGACAAACTGGAACTCAAAACTGCCACCATCTTCCATACTAACACGACAACATCCAGAGGTATTTTTACAGTGGTGCATAGCCACTATCTCTGGGATTCCTAGATCCAAACACACAGTGCTGCATATCAACTTGGTGGCATCGTCTCTGGCAGAGTATATCTCCAGGTCACAGCCGGTAATGTTTAGAACAGTGTACACAAGAGAGAAGGACCTCCCACGTGGTTTCAAAGAAAAGTTGTAGACACTGACACCAGATTTCATGGGGATGGTATGCGAGAAGGAGGCCCAGATTGAATTTGGAGCAAAAAAATGATTGCTGAATTTGGTCACCTTGGTGATACCGTCACCCAAGAAGAGTCTTGGTGGATGAGTGGTGTCGTTGCAAATGAGGTTGAAGTCAGGCCCACGGGAGCATGTGGATCCGATGCCGAATGGATAGGCGAAGCTCACACTGCCGCAGCTCGTCGGGCAACCATCGAGTGTGCCACCGGGCACCGGCACGCGATGGTTGCGCCCAGTTTCCTTCAGGGCTCTGCTGGCTCGTGACAACTCCAGATGCTAGAGCCGTTGGCTGTCCTAGTAACCCAAGTACCAACAGATAGAACATCATGGGGAAGATGCCCATGATCGATCTACAGTTCTATACTACACCTTGCACACTAGAGAAATTCAGGTCAGGCAGCAGTGGCTTATCTTCAAGGTAGCACCTCAATGACTGCCTCCCTAATGCATATTTATATTTACAGCTGAACCAAGGAAGATTGGTAGAGGATTTGTATGGAGGTGGATGCGGTGTGCTTTGTTGGCATGTGGAAGGAGATGCCTCGTACATGCCCATGTGGATGTGGCAGTGGTGGTACATTTGATAGGATGTAAAGTAGAAGACCATGACTATCAGTCCGTGACCTCGTAAGTCGTGCTGCAGGAAGACCTCAACAAGACAACAAGTCGGTCTATTAAAGGGGCTAATCTGTGCCTGTTCCTGATAAACCGCGTTACAAAATTTGCTTGTGGATTTCTGGGTTTCCAAATCTTTGCTCTAGAAAAGAAAGGCATTACCAACATACGTAGAAAGGAAAAATATGAGCATGCTACAACATGAAAAAGGGAACCGTTCCATAGAAAGAAACTCACCAACAGTAGGTAGGCCATCGGTAGAATGGAACCGTTCCATGCAAACTGTTGTGAATGCCATCTCTTGCTGGTCAACAACAAAGATGGCCTGCATATCTTTGTTAGGAAAGCAACTTGTATTCCCATGAGGCCATAGGCCGATATATATATACATGTACAGGTGTGAAACATATGCAGGAAACCCCTTATATAACGGGATAAATAGAAAGGGGTACATGACTTATATTATAACTCTAACACCTCCCCCCCCACCCCTCAAACTCATGGTGGAGGAACAACACTGAGTTTGGAGAGATAAAAGCCATGTTGTGCTCTAGTCTGGGCCTTCGTCAGAAAATCCGCCAACTGTAACTCGGAAGGCACATACTGAAGAGCAATAACCTGATCCTGCACACCAGCGCGCACATAGAAAGCATCAACACCAATATGCTTGGTGAGCTCATGCTTCACAGGATCACGCGCAATGCTAATAGCACCTGTACTATCAGATAAGAGCAGAGTCGGTGTAGTGACAGAAACACCAAAATCCTGAAGTAACCAAGTCACCTCTGTCGTCAAAAGAGCAATTGGTCGCAACTCAGCCTCGACACTCGAGCGGGAAACTGCAATCTGTTTCTTCGTCTTCCAGGCAATGAGAGAACCACCAAGAAAAACACAGTAAGCAGAAACTGAACGGCGATCTGAAGGATCACTAGCCCACGTAGCATCCGAATAGGCCTGAAGCTGTAAAGAACTGGAGCAAGGAAAGAATAGACGGTGAGAGATCGTGCCCCGAAGATATCGAAGAACACGAAGGAGATGACTATAGTGAACTGATGTGGGAGCAGAGACGAACTGACTCAGAATATGAACCGGATAAGAGATGTCCGGACGAGTGACAGCTAGATAGACAAGACTGCCAACAAGATGACGATAACGCGTCGGGTCAGGGAGAGGATCACCATCAGTAGCACGGAGGTGAATATTGAGCTCCATAGGAGTCTCAACAATGCGCTCGTCAGTAAGAGCAGCACGAGCAAGAAGATCCTGGATATACTTTTCCTGAGATATAAAAAAGCCATCAGAGGTAGAAGAGACTTCAATCCCAAGAAAGTAGCGAAGAGGTCCAAGATCAGACATAAGAAACTGCTCACTGAGACGGGCCTTTACAAAGGCACTATACTCGGGGTCATCCCCAGTGATGATCATGTCATCAAAATAGAGAAGAAGAAGAGTCCGACCACGAGGAGAAAGGTGAATAAACAATGCTGGATCATGAGCACTTGCTGAAAAACCAGCAGCAGTGATCACAGAGGCAAAACGCTCAAACCAGGCGCGGGGGGCTTGCTTAAGACCATAGAGAGAGCGACGAAGACGACATACCATGCCATCAGGAACAGAATACCCAGGTGGTGGCTGCATGTACACCTCCTCACGCAGCTCACCATTAAGAAAGGCATTCTTAACATCAAGCTAAGATATAGACCAGTGATGTGCAGAGGCAACGGCAAGAAGTGTACGAATAGTGGTCATATGGGCCACAGGAGCAAAAGTCTCGTCATAATCACGACCATGCTCCTGCTGAAAACCACGAGCCACAAGACGAGCTTTGTGATGCTCAAGCGAACCATCGGAGCGAGTCTTAACCTTGTAGACCCACTTACAAGTGATCGGACGGACCCCGGGAGGAAGAGAAGCAAGATCCCAGGTACCAGTGCGTTCAAGAGCAGCAATCTCCTCTGCCATCGCAAAATACCATTCATGATGAACAACAGCCTGATGGTAAGAAGTCAGCTCAAGAACAGCAGCACCAGCGGTGGGAAATCCAAAGCGATCAACAGGCGGACGAGGACGAGAACGCAAGCCATAAGTAGGCTGAGAGGAAGATGACGACTCATCCACAGAGGCATCGACAGGTCGTGGACGACGAGTGTAATGCTGAGGAAAAGACGGAACAATAGAAGGATGAATCGCCAAGGTACAATCGGGGGTGGCGACGAAGAAGTCACCGGAGATGAAGGTGTAGAATCCGGTGACATGCTAGGAGAGGAGACTGGGGAGGAAGTCACCGGAGATGAAGGTGGAGAACCCGGTGACATGCTATGCGAGGAGACCGGGGAGGATGGTGTCTGCAAATTAACTAGAGGTGGAGAAGGAGAGGAAGTGGAACGAATAGGCACAGGCTCGGCGGGGGTGATAGGTGAGTCAGGAAAAGTGAGGAAAGAGATATCCTGCACTGAAAAAGTCGAGGAAGATGGGCGTGGGTAGAAGGGACGAGACTCATCAAAAGTCACGTCTCTAGAGATACACATCCGACGACCGATAGGATCCCAACAACGATAGCCCTTATGCTCATCACTGTAGCCTAAGAAGACACACTCAACAGACTAAGCGGTCAGTTTGGTGCGTTCACGAGGGGCAAGAAGAACATAGCAAACACAACCAAACAAGCGAAGCATCGAATAATCGGGCGAACGATCAAAAAGTCGCTCAAAAGGAACACCACCCTGTAGAGCAGCGGAAGGCTGTATATTGATAAGATAGGTGGAGATGGAGACGGCCTCAGCCCAAAAATGAGGCGGGAGAGAGGGAGCAATCATCAATGCACGAGCCATCTCAAGAAGATGTCGATGCTTTCGCTCAGCCACACCATTCTGAGCATGAGCACCAGGACAAGAGAATTGAGAGAGAGTCCCTTGCTGATAACCCTCAACCGTAAGGGATCGAGATAGTCTTCGTGGGTAAGAATAACCCAATTTATAGATTCGACACACGGGGAGCCAAAGAGTATTTATAAGCTTTGACAGTTGAGTTGTCAATTCAACCGCACCTGAAATATACTTTCTTGCAACAAAAGATAAGTGGTAACGGTGATATGATAGTGATGGTGGTGACAGCAAAAGTGAACAGCAAAAGTAACAACTAATAACCAGCAGGATTGAAACACTGTAGGCTAGGGAGATGGATGGTTGGGCGCTGCATTGATGAGATACATCATGAATCTAACTTGGGGCAAGGCACATAGAAAAGTAATGATCATCTAGGCAAATATCAAACATTAGGCATGTATCCCACAGGTAGTTGTACGTGCTTGCAATAAGAACTTGCACAACATCTTTTGTCCTACCATCCCGCTACGAACGGGGCCAAAAGGAACTTATGGAGATTAAGGTGCTCCTGTCAAAGAGCACCGGAACAAAGCAATAAACTCAATGGATACATGGAATCCTCAAATTATGGACCATCCCCTTTGGTGTCCCAAGCTGTCACCTTTGGGATCGCCGGTTCCGGACCATAATAGGTGTAAACAACTCATAGATAGGATCAAGAACACAAATATATTCATGCAAACACATAGGGTTCAGATCTGAAAACATGGCACTCGGGCCCAAAGTGACAAGCATTAAGAGCAACAAGTTGAAGCAAAGATGATAAACACCAAAGTAGATGATAGGCAACATGCCCCCAACAATCTGATAAACTATTACATGATCTAACTCATCCAATCCCTACCATCCCCTTTGCCTACAGCAGGGAATTACTCACACATTGAAGGATAAGTCATGGAGGGAGGATGGAGTGGTGATGATGATGACGATGGCGACGATCTCCCCTCTCCGGAGGCCAAATCAGCCTCCAGATTAGCCCTCCCGAAGAAGAACAGAGGGTGGCGGCGGCTCCGCAATGGAAACTGGAAAAACGACTTCTGTTCTGGGGTTTCCTCGCCACGGGAATAAATAGGAGCCAAGGTAGGGCACCAGAGGGGGGAGGACCCTCCCAGGCGGCCTCCTGGCGTGGCCAGGGGTAGGGCCGCGCCAGCAGGGCGCCTGGGGCCCCCTGGCTGCCCTCTGGCCCCACTTCTGGCACAATGGCCCTTCGGGTGCATGGATTTTCTGTGATTTTTCTTGGAATTTTCTGAGACACCTAAAAATCCATTTTCCTGCACACAATAAAACCATACAGGCAGCTCTGCTGAAAACAGCGTCAGTCTGGGTTAGTTTTGTTCAAATCATGCAAGAATGAGGGCAAAACAATAGCAAAAGTGTTTGGAAAAGTAGATACGTTTGAGACGTATCAACTCCCCCAAGCTTAGCATATTGCTTGTCCTCAAGCAATTTAGTTCAACGAACTGGACGCGACAAAGAAAACTTTGACAAACTCTTTTGCTTCGTTAGATGTATATAAGCATGTAGTACGAAAAGAGTCTAGCAAGTATTGAAACAATGCTATGAGGACAATGCACGAAGCAATCCTTCTTTCAAGTGACCAATCACAAATAACTAAAAGTAAATAATATGCTACTGAAAATCAAGACAAGATTACATTGCACATAGCTTGAACATACTAGAGTGGTATCTCGCTAGCCTCCATGAGTGAAGCAAAACATAAATGCAGAAACTCCTCCAGAGTTTTAAAGGAGACTAGAACTAAGAATTTCAGAATAAATAATACCACAAGCATGCAGAAGACAATGTAATACTTTGGGACAATGCACATTACACTCAGAATGACAATTATGCTCTCCTAGTTGGTGCTTTGAAGAAAGAAGGTGGAGACTGTCGATCCGTGGAATTTGATGGCGAGGTTGAAAACCCGTGGTTGGAAGCAAAGACTAAACATGTACCAGAGCTCTTGGTTTTGAAAACAGAGGTAAAAATGATTTTGGGAGGTGCATATTTTGTCAACGAATGCTAGTAGACAACCCAATCACTTCTTATGCTAGACATGTTTCAAGGAACGGCTCCCAAGATGGGGACGATCACATCCCCTTAATCTCCTTTGTTTATCACTACCAAAGTTTTCTAATTTCTCATAAACAAAGCGTGAAGGAGGGTTTGTTGGTTGTGATTATCTTTTGTGAGCTGGGCGCACTCATGCCAGTCCCTCTTCGTATTAGGGGTTTGCAGATTAGACATGCAATCCCGGGATAAAACATGTCCAACATAAGAAGATCATGAATTACCTACTACTTCCTCATGAGCTAAAACAGAGGCACAAAACAGGAGTAAATTTGAATAATTTCGAGATGGTACAAGAAAGTCTTCGTTAGGATGGCCGGTAAATACCACATAGGAAGGTATGGTGGACTCATATGGAATAACTGGTTTGAAAGGATTTGGATGCACAAGCAGAATTCCGCTTAGTGCGACTGAAGGCTAGCAAGAGACTGGGAAGCGACCAACTAGAGAGCAATAACGGTCATAATCATGCAGAGCGACAAAGCAACATTGAATTGGGCATGAAAGTGATATAACTATTCTGAAACTCAAAGATCATCAAGGCAAAGCAGACTTTTTAGTCTTAAACATGTGTAAACATGTGCCAAGTCAATCCAAGAATTCTCCAAAGGGAAATACCACCTTAGTATACCAAACTATGAACAATGCAATGCATGTAAATCATTTCAATAACACATTATATACTCTAGCTATTTGAGATTAGCCACAAGGAAAGCATGAACCACTGGGAAAGCATTGTAAACATAGCACTATGTCGCTACAAGCTGGTCTCTAGATCATAAGTACAGGCATACACTAGTAGATAAAAGGGTCATCAGACTCGGTTCGTTTGGGCCTTCAGCCCCGGTTCCTGAACCGGGACAAGAGTGTCGGTACTAATGCTCTGACCCTTTAGTCCCGGTTCAATCCAGAACCGGGGCAGATGGGTGACCATGTGGCATGTGCGCCGAGCCCAGGCAGGAGGGGCTTTGGTCCCGGTTGATGGTACCAACCGGGACCAAAAGGCATCCATGCGTCAGCATTTCTGTGGCTGTGGTTTTTGTTTTTTTTGAAAGAGGAGGGGGGGTTGGAGGTTTTGGGGGGTTAATTTAGGTGTTTCATATTGTGTTAGCTAGCTAATTAATAGAGAGAAGTGTCCTCTCTTATGTCCGTGCTTGGTCGACGCTACGTACTACACATACGTATAGAGAGGACTAGACACGCTAGCTAGCTATAGCTAGCTAGTAAAGCAAACAAAGGAAACAGAAGATCGTATAATCAACATAGATATATATGCATACAGAGAGAAGTAATATCGACCACCTCTCCTTCTCCGAGGGATTCCGGCGCGTACACCGATGTCCTCAAATCCTCCCATGAAGAAGGGTCCGCACTCCAAGCAGAGGAAGACCCTTCACCAAACTGGGTGACGGTCTCCCCTTGAAAAGGTGGTAACTCACCGTGCTCCTCCTCGTCGGGCACAACCCCCTCCATGGGGTTATGAAACTGATGCTGGACCATGAACTCATCGAACTGGATAACATCAAAGGACCATCCGTTCCTGAGGTGAGGGAATAAGATGCTGGAGATTTTTGACCGATGAATATCCCTCGTATCCATGCTGCAGAGAGAGTTGAAGACGGTTCTCAGCTCGGAGGGCTGAGAGGTCATCTTCTCCGCCCGCCCAACGTTTGGCACACCTATTATTTCACAAAACTTTTCCAAGGGCATGGTCAAAAGATTATTGTAAATTTTAAACTCAACAGAACCAGTATCAAGGTTATATCTAAAACTGTTAATGAGACCGGAGGTGAGTTTTTGATACCGAGCACGGCACGTGACGAGCTGTGTCAGACCTGCATTAGCACAAAGATTATAAAACTCATCCTTAATTCCTGCAGCTTCAAGGAATTCATCACATGGGAACATCATCGCACGTGCTGGATTTGTGTCTTCCAACAACTCTAGGGGCACATGATCTTCATTGTAGCTCACCCTAGCAGTCGAGGGTGAAGCTGCGGCTCTAGTAACTTGATCGGAGCGCGCGGGCTTCTTCTTCTCAAGCCACCCCTTTTCCCTTCCTAACAAACTCATTTCTGAAATTTTTGGCAAATTACAAAAACAAGGATTTAAACAAAGTGGGTTAAGGCAAACTACTCAACTCACTTACCTAAGGCATAAACTTGCATCAAAACTTGGAAAATAAATTTCTACACATGCATGCAAGCTCATCTACACAGCACCAAGAACTACTAAATACTCACAAATGAAGCCACCAACCAAAAATCTAATTGGAGGGGTGGAGGAGTTACATACCAGGGAGTATTTGTTCAGAATCTCAGCTCGAATGATGGGCTGTAGAGAGAGATCGAAAATTTCCTCCAAGAACAGCAAGAACGCAAGAACAGGTGCAGAACTCGTGTTTTCGGAGAGAAAAAGAGAGAGAGAGAGAGGAAGAAGACTCACCTGGAGGCGGGACCTGTGGGCCCCAGGCGCCCTATGGGCGCGGCCAGGGGGGAGGCCGCACCAGCTGGCCGCCTGGGCCACTGGTGGCCCCCCCTGGTCAGCCCCAGGTGCCTCTGGGTCACTCCCGGCATGGAAATTTAAATTCTTATTTTTCTGGAATTTTTCTGAAAACTTCACTGTTGAAATTTTTTCGAAGTTCAAAAAGCTGCAAAACTTTCTGAAAACTTAAAGCAGTGATTAGTATTGTGAAGCTTCAAAAACACAAACACTTGGTACAGCAAGGAGAACAAAAGCTAAAACAAATGAAAACATAGCAAGCTCAACTTTTTACCTATATAAAACATGCTCACTAGTAAGGTTGATCAAGTCTTACCAACAAACCGGCGATATATAGAGCAAAAAGTCCCACCTCTTACGAAGTGATCATTGCACCTTTACTTTAATGGACATTTTCCCCACCATAATAGTTTTGTATTTGTGGTGCACATGTAGTGGACAGTCCCATTCTCCAATCTTCACGGTCTCGATATTTTCTATAGAGTTGAGGCCATGCCTCTTGTCGATCTTCTTTGGAAAATACACCGTGTGTTCTTTATCATTCACATTGAAGGTAACCTTTCCTTTATTGCAATCAATAATAGCACCTGCGGTGTTAAGAAAAGGTCTACCAAGAATAATGGACATGCTCCCATCCTCGGGCATGTCAAGCACGACAAAATTAGTAAGGATCAAACAATTAGCAACTTCTACGGGAACATCCTCACAAATACCTATCGGGACGCCTGTTGACTTGTCAACCATCTGAAGAGAGATATCTGTAGGAATTAGTTTCTCTAAACAAAGCCTCTTGTAAAGAGAGAAAGGCATAACACTCACTCCTGCTCCAAGATCACATAAAGCAGTTTTGACATAATTATTCTTTATGGAGCAAGGAATGGTGGGTATACCTGGATCACCAAGCTTCTCAGGAATCTAGCCACTGAAAGAGTAGTTAGCAAGCATAGTAGATATTGCTTCATTAGGAACTTTTCTTTTATTAGTAACAATATCTTTCATATATTTTGAATAGGGAGGTAACTTAATAGCATCAGTCAAAGGGATTTGAAGAAAAAGAGGTTTCATCCACTCAAAAACTTATTGTAATGCTCTTCTTCTTTAGATTTGAGAGACTTACCTGGAAAGGGCATGGGTTTCTGTATCCATGGTTCTCTTTCCTTCCCATGTCTTCTTGCGACGAAGTCTTCTCTAGTGTACTTCTTGCGTTTGTCAGGTGCTTCTTCTTCTCGAACTTTAGGCGGATCATTCTTCTCCTTATCCTTATCTTCAGGTTCGGCATCGTCTTCAGTCTCAGCATCGGAGGTAATATACTGTTGGGATCAACAGCTGGCTCTTCACTTGTAATAGGATCATTGGAATTTTCAGCCTCCTTGTGTTTCTTCTTCTTCTTCTTTGGAGAGCCAACAATTTCTTCTTCCTGCATTTGAGAATCTTGCTTGATTCTCCTCGGATGCCCCTCTGGATGGAGAGGATCTTGAGTGCTAGTTCCTCCTCGGGTCTTAATCCCGAAGGCCTGTAAATCATCTTGTTTGGTATTGTTAGCAAGCAAATCTTTTTGCACATTAGAAATTTGTTCAAGCTGAGTTTGAACCATATGAAAATGCTTCACAAGACATTTAACATCATTAACCGTTCTACCTAGAACATCAAGCAAACTTTTGATAGCAAGGGAATTATCATGCAATTGACTTTGTATCCTCTCATTAAAATGACTTTGCTTCATAATAAAATTATCAAGCTCATCTAAACATTGATCAGGAGGCTTACCATGAGGGATGTCACTTGCGTTGAAATCTAAAAGAGAGTGTACCTCTACCATAGGAGGGTGAGTGGTAGGCTCACACAACTTCTCAATAGGGGGTACATTCGTCACGTCTTCAGTTTTAATATCCTTCTCTTTAATAGACTTCTTTGCTTCTTGCATATCTTCGGGGCTTAGAACAAGCATGCCCCTCTTCTTTGGTGGTGGAGGTGGTTCAGGGACGGACCAATCTTCATGGTTTTTGGCAATCCTTCCCATCAATTCTTCTGCATCGTCCGGTGTTCTTTTCCTGAAAACACAACCAGCACAACTATCCAAATAGGACCTGGATTCATCAGTTAGACCAGCATAAAATATAGCGATTAATTCATTCTTAGGGACTCCATGTCCTGGTCTAGCCTGGATCAGACTACAGTACCTCCCCCAAGCTTTTGGGAGGTGCTCATCCTGCAACTGTTTAAAGTTATAAATTCTTAACGTACTTATCAACAAAAGAGTGAGCTAATTCTTGAGGACTCTTAATGGAACCACATGGTAGTGCATCATACCATGTTTTAGCACCTTCCTTCAAAGAGAAAGGAAGAAGCTTAGACACATAAAAGTTTCGTATCTTTTCATTCGTGGTAAACAAGCCACCCAACTCAGTGAGTTTGGTTAGGTGTGCAATAGCATCATCATTTTCTCTACCATAAAAGGGGTCAGCTTCAACCATAGATATAAGTGAAAGATCAACAGAGAAATCATTATCAGGATCATTGATGCATATAGGAGATGTAGCAAATTCAGGATCAGGAACAGTCTTGTTCTTCAAGGAGTGTTTTTCAAGCAGCTTCTTAATAGCTTCAGGGTCAGATTCGGCAAACTCTGTCAGTTCCCTGCATAAATCATCATCAAGCATAATGTAATCATCATCAAGGAGTCTCTCCTTGAGTTTACTCAAATCAGGATAATCATAAGTCCCACCAATAGGGTAGCGAGTAACAGGAATTTCAATTCCAGATATTTTTGCAGCAGCAGCGATCTGTTTCTCAAGAGCATAACCAAGTGAACCAATATCATCAAGAGTAGTAGAAGCATCATCAAAAGTATCGAACATAGTAATAGATTCAGTAGAAGCATCATGTGGTGGTGGTGAGGCAAACTTACTCATAACAGAAGGTGAATCAAGTGTAGCACTAGTGTTCAGAACAGTACCTCTTCTTGTAGTGGATAGTAAGATCGGAACCTTGGGGTCTCTTTTCTTACCCATAGCGGATGAAGTGCAGCAGGTAGGATACTTCAAGTAGACTTGTAAATATTGCTATGCTCTCCGGCAACGGCGCCAGAAAACGGTACTTGATAACTCTCAACCGTAAGGGATCGAGATAGTCTTCGCGGGTAAGAATAACCCAATTTATAGATTCGACACACGGGGAGCCAAAGAGTATTTATAAGCTTTGACAGTTGAGTTGTCAATTCAACCGCACCTGAAATATACTTACTTGCAACAAAAGATAAGTGGTAACGGTGATATGATAGTGATGGTGGTGACAGCAAAAGTGAACAGCAAAAGTAACAACTAATAACCAGCAGGATTGAAACACTGTAGGCTAGGGAGATGGATGGTTGGGCGCTGCATGGATGAGATACATCATGAATCTAACTTGGGGCAAGGCACACAGAAAAGTAATGATCATCTAGGCAAATATCAAACATTAGGTATGTATCCCACAGGTAGTTGTACGTGCTTGCAATAAGAACTTGCACAACATCTTTTGTCCTACCATCCCGCTACGAACGGGGCCAAAAGGAACTTATGGAGATTAAGGTGCTCCTGTCAAAGAGCACCGGAACAAAGCAATAAACTCAATGTATACATGGAATCCTCAAATTATGGACCATCCCCTTTGGTGTCCCAAGCTGTCACCTTTGGGATCGCCGGTTCCGGACCATAATAGGTGCAAACAACTCATAGATAGGATCAAGAACACAAATATATTTATTTAAACACATAGGGTTCAGATCTGAAAACATGGCACTCAGGCCCAAAGTGACAAGCATTAAGAGCAACAAGTTGAAGCAAAGATGATAAACACCAAAGTAGATGATAGGCAACATGCCCCCAACAATCTGATAAACTATTACATGATCTAACTCATCCAATCCCTACCATCTCCTTCGCCTACAGCAGGGAATTACTCACACATGGAAGGAGAAGTCATGGAGGGAGGATGGAGTGGTGATGATGATGACGATGGCGACGATCTCCCCTCTCCGGAGGCCAAATCAGCCTCCAGATTAGCCCTCCCGAAGAAGAACAGAGGGTGGCGGCGGCTCCGCGACGGAAACTGGAAAAGCGACTTCTGTTCTGGGGTTTCCTCAGCACGGGAATAAATAGGAGCCAAGGTAGGGCACCAGAGGGGGGAGGACCCTCCCAGGCGGCCTCCTGGCGCGGCCAGGGGTGGGGCCGCACCAGCAGGGCGCCTGGGGCCCCCCTGGCTGCCCTCTGGCCCCACTTCTGGCACAATGGCCCTTCGGGTGCGTGGATTTTCTGTGATTTTTCTTGGAATTTTCTGAGACACCTAAAAATCCATTTTCCTGCACACAATAAAACCATACAGGCAGCTCTGCTGAAAACAGCGTCAGTCCGGGTTAGTTTAGTTCAAATCATGCAAGAATGAGGGCAAAACAATAGCAAAAGTGTTTGGAAAAGTAGATACGTTTGAGACGTATCAACTCCCCCAAGCTTAGCATATTGCTTGTCCTCAAGCAATTCAGTTCAACATACTGGACGCGACAAAGAAAACTTTGACAAACTCTTTTGCTTCATTAGATGTATATAAGCATGTACTACGAAAAGAGTCTAGCAAGTATTGAAAAAATGCTATGAGGCCAATGCACGAAGCAATCCTTCTTTCAAGTGACCAATCACAAATAACTAAAAGTAAATAATATGCTACTGAAAATCAAGACAAGATTGCATTGCACATAGCTTGAACATACTAGAGTGGTATCTCGCTAGCCTCCATGAGTGAAGCAAAACATAAATGGAGAAACTCCTCCAAAGTTTTAAAGGAGACTCGAACTAAGAATTTCAAAATAGATAATACCACAAGCATGCAGAAGACAATGTAATACTTTGGGACAATGCACATTACACTCAGAATGACAATTATGCTCTCCTAGTTGGTGCTTTGAAGAAAGAAGGTGGAGACTCTTGAACCGTGGAATTTGATGGCGAGGTTGAAAACCCGTGGTTGGAAGCAAAGACTAAACATGTACCAGAGCTCTTGGTTTTGAAAACAGAGGTAAAAATGATTTTGGGAGGTGCATATTTCGTCAACGAATGCTAGTAGACAACCCAATCACTTCTTATGCTAGACATGTTTCAAGGAACGGCTCCCAAGATGGGGACGATCACATCCCCTTAATCTCCTTTGTTTATCACTACCAAAGTTTTCTGATTTCTCATAAACAAAGCGTGAAGGAGGGTTTGTTGGTTGTGATTATCTTTTGTGAGCTGGGTGCACTCATGCCAGTCCCTCCTCGTATTAGGGTTTGCAGATTAGACATGCAATCCCGGGATAAAACATGTCCAACATAAGAAGATCATGAATTACCTACTACTTCCTCATGAGCTAAAACAGAGGCACAAAACAGGAGTAAATTTGAATAATTTTGAGATGGTACAAGAAAGTCTTCGTTAGGATGGTCGGTAAATACCACATAGGAAGGTATGGTGGACTCATATGGAATAACTGGTTTGAAAGGATTTGGATGCACAAGCAGAATTCCGCTTAGTGCGAGCGAAGGCTAGCAAGAGACTGGGAAGCGACCAACTAGAGAGCAATAACGGTCATAATCATGCAGAGCGACAAAGCAACATTGAATTGGGCATGAAAGTGATATAACTATTCTGAAAATCAATGATCATCAAGGCAAAGCAGACTTTTTAGTCTTAAACATGTGTAAACATGTGCCAAGTCAATCCAAGAATTCTCCAAAGGGAAATACCACCTTAGTATACCAAACTATGAACAATGCAATGCATGTAAATCATTTCAATAACACATTATATACTCTAGCTATTTGAGATTAGCCACAAGGAAAGCATGAACCACTGGGAATGCATTGTAAACATAGCACTATGTCGCTACAAGCTGGTCTCTAGATCATAAGTACAGGCATACACTAGTAGATAAAGGGTCATCAGACCAGGTTCGTTTGGGCTTTAGCCCCAGTTCCTGAACCGGGACAAGAGTGTCGGTACTAATGCTCTGACCCTTTAGTCCCGGTTCAATCCAGAACCGGGGCAGATGGGTGTCCACGTGGCCTGTGCGCCGAGCCCAGGCAGGAGGGGCTTTGGTCCCGGTTGATGGTACCAACCGGGACCAAAAGGCATCCACGCGTCATCATTTCTGTGGCTGTGGTTTTTGTTTTT
>LR738714.1:784751601-784767619 GCA_902687465.1 Secale cereale
CTTTCTATATATATTTAGCATATATAAACAAAAAACTATATAGCCACATACACATATATATACATCACATACACACATCACATATATACAGCAACTTCCTAAGAAAAAATATATTTATATACACATACATATATATTTAACATATATATTTAGCAAATTCCTAAGAAAAAAAAAATATACACATACATATATATACAGCAACTATATATACATCAATTTATATAAACATAAAAAAAATACACATATATACATATATACACAGCAACTATATATATATACATCAATTTTATATAAACATAAAAAAAGGGAGCCCTCACATCGCGCGGCGGGGCTGGGCGGCGCGACGGCGGCGGGGCGGGGCGGCGACGAGGCGGCGTCAGGGCGCGGCGCGACAGCGACGGGCCGGGGCGCGGCGATGGCGTGGGGCGGGGCGGAACGGGGTCGCAGGGCGGGGCGACGGCGACGAGGCGGCGTCGGGGCGGCGTCGGGGGCGACGGCAACGGCGACGGGGCGACGGGGGCGGCGACGGGGCGACGGGGGCGACGGCGACGGCGACGGGGCGACGGGGGCGGGGAAGGAGAGGGAGGCGTCGGCGGCGCGGAAGAAGGAAACTGCCCAAAATTTTGCAAGTCCTGGTTATATAGGAGCTGTATTAGTCCCGGTTTCAACCACCAACCGGGACTAATGCCACCCTTTAGTCCCGGTTGCTGCCACCAACCGGGACTAAAAGCCTTGCTGCGGTGCGGTGGGAAGTTTAGTCCCACCTCGCTAGTTGAGAGAGGCCTGCACCCGTTTATAAGCCCCGCTGCCTCTCTCCTCTCGAACTCCTCTAAACTGCAGGCCTAAGGGCCTAAACTGACACTACTTTGCCTGTGGGCTTGCTGGGCTTACTACGGGCCTGAATCCTGGCCCATGGTTGGGTTTCTAGTCGTATTCAGGCCGTGTGGGCCCAGTAGGTGGCATTTTATTTATTTTTTTCTTTGTTGCTTTATTTTTTCTTTTTGTTTCTACTTTCAACAAAATACTTACTGTTGCTATTTTTATTTATTTGTTTTCTTTGTTGCTTTATTTATTTGATTTTGTTTCTACTTACAAAAAAATACTTATTGTTGCTATTTTTTTTCAAGTTTTTTTGTTTTGTTTTCTGCATTATTTATTTTCTTTTGTTTTTTGCTTTATTTTTTAATTCTTTCTGGTAAAACCAATTACAAACTTTCTGTTAGTGCAAGTAGTATTCAAATTTGAATAGTTTAAATTTGAAATTATTTGTTTTCTTTGTTGCTTTATTTATTTTATTTTGTTTCTACTTACAATGAAATACTTATTGTTGCTATTTTTTATTTTTTTGCAAGTTTTTTTGTTTTCTGCATTATTTATTTTCTTTTGTTTTATTTTTTATTTTTTAATTCTTTCTGGTAAAACCAATTACAAACTTTCTGTTAGTGCAAATTTGAATAGTACAAACGTACAATGGTATCATACTCGTTTGTTACAAAGTTGGCATGGTATCATCATAATAGTTGCGGGAAAAACTCTTCACTTTTTCTTCGCTTGTGTCATTTGCTTATTGCGCCGTAACCATGGATAATCTTCATCGTTTATCAGGATGCTTGGGTCAGCCTTGACTTTGAAGGGAGGAATTTCATGAAACTTTTCATAATCTTCAGACATGTCTGTCTTGCCCTCCACTCCCAGGATGTCCCTTTTTCCTGAAAGAACTATGTGGCGCTTTGGCTCATCGTATGATGTATTCGCTTCCTTATCTTTTCTTTTTCTCGGTCTGGTAGACATGTCCTTCACATAGATAACCTGTGCCACATCATTGGCTAGGATGAACGGTTCATCAGTGTATCCAAGATTTTTCAGATCCACTGTTGTCATTCCGTACTGTGGGTCTACCTGTACCCCGCCTCCTGACAAATTGACCCATTTGCACTTAAACAAAGGGACCTTAAAATCATGTCCGTAGTCAAGTTCCCATATGTCCACTATGTAACCATAATATGTGTCCTTTCCCCTCTCGGTTGTTGCATCAAAGCGGACACCACTGTTTTGGTTGGTGCTCTTTTGATCTTGGACAATCATGTAAAATGTATTCCCATTTATCTCGTATCCTTTGTAAATCAATACAGTCGAAGATGGTCCCCTGGACAACAAGTACAACTCATCACAAACAGTGTTGTCACCTCTGAGACGTGTTTCCAACCAACTGCTGAAAGTCCTGATGTGTTCACGTGTAATCCAGTCGTCGCACTGCTCCGGGTGTTTGGAGCGCAGACTGTTCTTGTGTTCATCGACATACGGGGTCACCAATGTAGAGTTCTGTAGAACTGTGTAGTGTGCTTGAAACCAAGAATATCCGTCACTGCATATTATTGAGTCCCTTCCAAGCGTGCCTTTTCCAGTCAGTCTCCCCTCATACCGCGATTTAGGGAGACCTATCTTATTAAGGCCAGGAATGAAGTCAACACAAAACCCGATGACATCTTCTGTTTGATGGCCCATGGAGATGCTTCCTTCTGGCCTTGCGCGGTTACGGACATATTTCTTTAGGACTCCCATGAACCTCTCAAAGGGGAACATATTGTGTAGAAATACGGGCCCCAGAATGACAATCTCGTCGACTAGATGAACTAGGACGTGTGTCATGATATTGAAGAAGGATGGTAGGAACACAAGCTCGAAACTGACAAGACATTGCGCCACATCACTCCTTAGCCTTGGTACGATTTCTGGATCGATCACCTTCTGTAACACCCCAAAAATTTAATCATATTTTTATTAATTAAAAATTTGGCTAGAAATAAAATTTTGAATTATAATAGGTTCTTTAAAATTTTTTTTTAGCCTTTTCTATACCTGTCCTTCAAAAATCTTCTCTTCATGTATTAAATTGTTTGGAAATAATTTTGTGGGCTCTGGTTGTATCTTGGGTCATTTCATTATTTGTATGATAACATTAGAAATTATTTTCATAATAAAATTTTGCCTTAGAAAATTCTTTTAATAGCTTTTGCAGTGTTTTAAATGCTTCTGTTGCACTACAACCATTTCAATTAATTCTCTAAAAATTCCACCATAATTCTGGGAGGTAATGTGATGCCTATATGTCACATTGGTGCAAAAACCCAACTTGGTGTTTTGCAAAATTTGAGTGAACCATCCTCTTTTTCAGTTCTGTCCATCTTCTAGGTTTCTACTACAACCCTATTATTTCTTGCTCCAAAAATTCTGAGCCTTGGCCATCTTCTAGTTCCTCCTACCAAACCCTTAACTCTAGAAGATCAGATCCATTAGCATCTTTTAGACCCACCAAACACCCCTCTGAATATTCTGTCCAGAACTGAATTCCAGTACAACTTGCACTAGCAAGTATTTCCTTTTCCCAAACTAACTCCACCATCATCTCTATCATCTAAAGAGACACCATCCTGCCAACTTTCACACCCAACACAACTTCCTACATAGCCCTATCATTTCATCAAACACCCTGTGGGCATGGAAGGAAATTGGCCTCTCTCTTAACTGCATTAGAGACTTGCACTTTTGGCCAAACCAGCATGTCCACGATCTCTCTCATGCCCTAAAGCACCATCCTGCTAAGTTGCAACATGTTCGAACGCCTGTAGATGCCATTGACATTTCAGCAAACAAGTGGCGTGCGTGCGTAGGGCGTGGCCAGAGCACGCGTATTGCAGCCGCTGGCATCAAGCTCCTGTCGCCACTCTACTGCCTCCCCTGCTCGCCCGAGTCTTCCTCTGGATCAACTCGACCTCCATTTACTTCCCCGACACCTTCCCTTGGCCGCTTGCGCCGGCCACCACCGTCCACGCCGACCGGAGCCGCCGCCCGACGAGTCCCGCATCGCCACGTCGCACCGACCGTCAACGCTCTGGACGCGTGGCTCGCCCCCGAGCCAAACACGACGCCCGCCATCACTGCAAGCCACCACCGTCCTCACCAAACCCCGCCGGCCTCGCCACCGGCCGCGTCTGCCATTAATGGCCGTCGCCACTGTATGCCGTGGACGGCGCCGTCCAAAACTACCTGGCACCTTCCCGAGCCGCCAGCACACTCCCATAGTAACTTCGGCCGGCCACCGTCCTCAACGAACCTCACCGGCCACCCAACGACCTCGCCGGCGCAGTAATGGCGTTGCCACCGTGTCCGCGTTCGGGAAGCCGCGGCATGGTCTCTCCCCGCCTATAAAAGGGGCCCCGAGCACCCGGCTCCTCATCTCCACCTCCCCCCTCCTCCAGCAAAACCACCCCAAGCCTCCCCGAGCAAGCAAGACAACCGGAGAAGGCCTTCTTCTTCATCTCCGATGACCACTGCCGCCGCCGTTTCCTCGGATGGTTCCGAGCCAACCACGGCCTCCCCACCACCAACTCTTCCACCACTGGCCTCCTGGAGCTCCCGAACATCCATTCCCTCTCTCAGTTTCACCGGAGATGGTCCATGGGCGAAACGCCCAACTCGCCTCCGCCGGAGCTTCTCGGGTGCGCTCGCCGTTGACGACACCGCCCACTCCGGCGACCAAGGATGGTACCCATGGGACCGCCTCGGTCTCCTGGACTCAACGGTGAGCTCGGCTCGCCGTGGGGCCCTGCCGTTCGCCGGCGAGCTCCGCCGGAGCGCCGCCCCTGCTCTGCCACGAGGAGACACGCGCGTGGACCTGGTGGAACCTGACCAGTGGGCCAGGCGGGCCCACTGTCAGTGACCACAGGCCGCGCCAGCTCGGCGTAAGTGGAGGCGTACTCCGCTAGTACGCCTTCGGCGTCGACGCGTCCCACACTGCCGAAGCAGCTGGGCTCGGCCCAGTGACGCGCTCGGCTAAGTAGCGCTCAGGGCGCTTCTCTGACCTTTCCCTCTTCCTTTTCAACAAATCTTCAAATAATTCCTCAGCCACCAGTTCAGATCCTATTTCGATGTTTCAAATTTCTGTAGGTTTCGAAAATCATGCTCTGTTTATTTAAATTAAGTGAACATTTCTACTATGCATTGTTTCTGTTTAATGATTTTAATATTGCTTTTAATCATGTTTTCCAACTTAGTAATTCCATGACTAATTCAAATGTGCTCTAAATGAATTAATTCTTTTTCTGTTATTCTTTAAATATCCTCTAGTTTATTTTAGTATTTATTACAAAAATATTTTGAAATACTTTTAGTGCTGTTTTTGAATTATGTGGTGATTTAGATATTTTTGAAAATAGGAAATGAAGGGGGGATGAATATTTCAAACTTTTGGAGTGCACCCAATATTTCTGCATGCTCAAGGCAAGCATCTTGAACACTTGATATGGTGAATGTTTGCTAGAATATTTGATGCATGGTTTGTTAGTTCTTAAAAAGAATTTCATATGAGTAGAAATATTTCATGCATGCATGTTCATATAATTATTTTCTCTTGCATGCATTTTGCAACATGTATAGTTTGTGAGCATCCAGTAGTGTGCTCTTGTTTTGGACGTGCCGGTGGGCACGGGCCCTTTTTGACACGGTGGTGTCACGAGATATTTGTGGAAGCAGGCAAGGGTTGTGGCCCTGTCCTGGTGATATTGTGAAAGAATGTTTTGTTGTGCTAACCACCGCAGGGAACATAAGCCTCCTGAGTCGACCATAGATCGAGTCTTGTTCCGGTAACCCCCATACTTGTTTCGTGCTACCACTTGTCCCTGCCTCGGGTAAGGTATGGTTTAGTAAGTTGTTAACCCCTTTTCTTGGCACACACCGTACAGAGAGGCCATGGTGGAAGATACCGGGTGCATCCGGTAGGCATGCCACATGGTCCGGGGGCATGGGTGTTTCCGGTTGTAGCCGAGAGGGAGTGTACCCTTGTAATCCGCGCGTTTGAATAGTGATCCCATGCTATTGGAGGTTGTAGCCTTCCCACTTAGAGTTTTACTTAACTGTTGTTTTGGGTGATCCCTGGCAGCAGAAAAGTTAAGCTGGTGTGTGCTGGTTAGGTGTGTTTTCAACCCAAAGACCATAATGGGAATTAGGCAGTGTCACGATACTGACTAAAGAAACCCTATACTTATGGGTAAAGAGTACACCCTCTGCAGAGTTTGAAACCTATTCGAATAGCCGTGTCCGCGGTTAAGGACTACAGTCTGGGTTGGTCAAGTGTCGGTCTTAGAGTCGGTCTCCGGAGGAAACATTTAAAATTGAGCATGGTTGTTTTGCAGGATAATTATCGTTGCTACTGGTGTTACCATTAGTATATTTGATGATATGATTATATTTATGAACTAACCCCCTGCTCTTATTTTACGTTCCCGAGTGTCTCAGGGGCTGGCAAGACTACCCCGGACACTCGCCTTTATTTCCAAGTCCTTTCTGTGGCGTCCCTCGAGTGTCAGGCGGTTTATCACGCCACTACTCTTGTGGACACCCGACTGGCATTTCTTTTCAAGTCCTTTCGTGGCGTCGCCTGAGTTCTCGGATGGTATCGTCCGATTTCTCTTTTAGACACCCGACTGGCATTTCTTTTCAAGACCGACCGTGGTGTCACTTGACACCCGATCGGCATTTCTTTTATATTTTATTGATGCTAATATTTATTTTCTGCACTAAATATTATTCACCATGCCATGTTTAAGTCCTGTCAGCATGCATTTTATATAAGTCTATCATGAGCATATGCATATAGTTTAAATTCATCTTGACCATATAATTGTTTGATGCATTTGTGATATCTTTTGTCCATGATGTTTGCGAGTACATTCAAACGTACTCACAGGCTTGTCCCTGGCTATTTACGTGGCCAGGTTATGGGTTCTGCAAGGAATAATACAGCGACGTCCGTGCGAAGCCTAGGAGTGCAGCCACGCAGGATAGGAGTTATCCGGGTCAGCTGTTCCTGTTGGAATGGAGCCCCATCGATGTGGAGATCCACAAGCCAATTCCTTCATCCACCACCAGAGTCATTGTTATATCAGTAGACCTTTATGGTCTTGTATCAAATTCTTGTAAATGCTTGGTAACCTGTAACAAGGATGTGTCCACCAGTAACAGTAATCCTGGGCTGGTAATGACACTAGGGGTTAATTTCTGGAATATTGTGTTCCCGAAATCCGGCCCCGACAGCCTTGGTATCAGAGCCAGGCTGACCATTGGCTAATCCTATCCTAGCCTGGTCACCATCCCTAGGTTTCCACACCATCCACATCTTTTCCTGTCCACGGTCAAGTCTATCCCATCCACAGTGGCAACCGACATCTTTTGGTAGCCGGTGCCCAACCTATCAGTCTATCCATAGGCCGTGTGCCTGTGCCAACACCTGAGCTTTCCCATCCACAAGCGTGCGATGGAAGACTCGGCTGACTTATAAAGGAAGCCTTACCCCCAAACTCAGCACATCACAGCCTCATTCCCAGTTCGTTATCCAAGATGCCAGGCCCCCTCGTGCACAACGAGACCACCGCAGTCGAGCTTGAAGGCTTCGTAGCCGTCCTCGCCAATCTCACCCGTCGTGCTTTTAGCATCGACGAGCCACCGGAGTATGTCGTGTACCAAGAGCGCACGAGTGTTTCCATCCATCACTTCTGGGCCACTGTGCACATCTACGGGAGGAGCACCACATCGTAGCGTCCCTACCGGTTCACTGGGAGGACGACCTCCGACGAGCCCCAAGCCATCCAACTTGCAGCCCGAGAGGCTATAGTTCAACTTCGGCACCTGTCGCCGAGGGTTAACTGCCGCTCCTTCTACTACTACCCTAGCCGTGAAGGCTATGGTAGCCCGACCCAGGTCACCAGCGGAGACCATGAGTCGGATCCTGCCCTGGTGCATCTGGTGCGCTACCTGAGAGCGCAAGAGGCACTATTTGATCAGGTCACTCTTGACCTGATTGAGACCCGCAGGACGCTCGCTCTCCTGACCCCAGCAAGGAGTGAAGCTGCACCCTCCACCGACGCCCCGATATTGCTGCTTGGGAGGCCGGTTGAGCCCCCAAGCTCTGACCATGTCACCTACCCGGGCAATGCCTTTGCCTCACCCGGAAATCTCCGTCGTCTCTTGGAGGCCTACTCCAATGGGACGGTGACCTCGACACCTCGCGAAGGCCACCACCGCTACTCCAGCCCTGTAGCTCCCCATCCTACCCCGGCCAGCTCCGACGCAGAAGCACCCGGAGAGGACTCGGCATCCGCAAGACGCGCCCGGCTGGATATCAACCAGGTGGACTGAGTCCACCTGATTTGTTATCAAGCCCTAGTGGCTCGGTTTTTCCTTTAGTCCCGCAGTAGCTGGTGTGTGGCGTAGTGAGTTTGTAGACCCCCTGTGTGTCACCATCTAATAGTATGTGTGATCTGGCATGAATTGCTTGGTGAGTGGTTGCAGAGTAAATTCTAGACGTGACTGTCGAACCCCCTAACCGACACGCACAGTAACATGTCACTTTTCTTGTGGGGATTGAGGCCTGAGACTTTGACTCAGACAGCCCCGCGCCGGATTCGGTGTCTCAGTTGTACAGGCACCATTTCATGTTTCATGACCCAGGCTCTCTATAAGAGGCCATGCTCATTTATCCACACCAGCAACCATCAGCATCAAGCACTGCCTTTTTTCCATTCATCCACACATGTCTCACCCCGGAGCTTATCTGAGGAACCCCGAAGCAAGACCTGGTAGTTTTGTTATGTTATTGTGGGATTTTACCCGCAATACTCTTGGCTCCACCTATCCACCCCTGTATGAGCTTTTCAAATCAAGAATCACTCCTGATCTCTCGAAATACTGGGCGGCTGTACATATTCCACCAGCAGATTTAAACCAAGGACCTCCCTATGTGATTTTCATCGGGAGATCCATGCCAACGCCAGGCATGGCCATTGAGTCTACTGCGTATGAAGCAGTCACCCGTCTTCGATTTGCGGTACCTTGTGCCAACACAAGGGAATACTGCTATTTCCCAAGCCGCGCTGCTTTTGGAGCAGAAGCTACGTTCCGCTGTGGACGTGCGGAGAGCGATCCAGCCCTGGTCTATTTCATTCAGTATGTGATGGCCCAGGAGCGTTTCACCCAGCAAATACTGGAGTATCTCCACTACCTTGCTGTTCTGAATCCACGGATCGCCATTGGCGGACCCCCTTTGCCAACTCTGGAGGGACACGTTCTTCGTTTGCTCCCTCCACTTCCTCCACTCCCTTCGGAAGAAGAAGGATGTGTTCCAACACCGGGAAGCCTTCCGCTTGACCCCGTAGATCCCGCTTTCGGACCGTAGACGGTCGTGAGTGCGTTTGCGTAGCATGTAGTGCTTGTTTGCATGTTGTGATCTTGTTTGTTTGTATGTCATGAGTGTACTGCCCTGTTTGTATTTTTGCATATGAGTGTTTTGTTTGTGTGATATGCTTTTAATTCTACCGCCCTTAACAAATCTCGAGGACGAGATTTTCTTAAGGGGGTTAGAGTTTGTAACACCCCAAAAATTTAATCATATTTTTATTAATTAAAAATTTGGCTAGAAATAAAATTTTGAATTATAATAGGTTCTTAAAAAATTTTTTTTTAGCCTTTTCTATACCTGTCCTTCAAAAATCTTCTCTTCATGTATTAAATTGTTTGGAAATAATTTTGTGGGCTCTGGTTGTATCTTGGGTCATTTCATTATTTGTATGATAACATTAGAAATTATTTTCATAATAAAATTTTGCCTTAGAAAATTCTTTTAATAGCTTTTGCAGTGTTTTAAATGCTTCTGTTGCACTACAACCATTTCAATTAATTCTCTAAAAATTCCACCATAATTCTGGGAGGTAATGTGATGCCTATATGTCACATTGGTGCAAAAACCCAACTTGGTGTTTTGCAAAATTTGAGTGAACCATCCTCTTTTTCAGTTCTGTCCATCTTCTAGGTTTCTACTACAACCCTATTATTTCTTGCTCCAAAAATTCTGAGCCTTGGCCATCTTCTAGTTCCTCCTACCAAACCCTTAACTCCAGAAGATCAGATCCATTAGCATCTTTTAGACCCACCAAACACCCCTCTGAATATTCTGTCCAGAACTGAATTCCAGTACAACTTGCACTAGCAAGTATTTCCTTTTCCCAAACTAACTCCACCATCATCTCTATCATCTAAAGAGACACCATCCTGCTAACTTTCACACCCAACACAACTTCCTACATAGCCCTATCATTTCATCAAACACCCTGTGGGCATGGAAGGAAATTGGCCTCTCTCTTAACTGCATTAGAGACTTGCACTTTTGGCCAAACCAGCATGTCCACGATCTCTCTCATGCCCTAAAGCACCATCCTGCTAAGTTGCAACATGTTCGAACGCCTGTAGATGCCATTGACATTTCAGCAAACAAGTGGCGTGCGTGCGTAGGGCGTGGCCAGAGCACGCGTATTGCAGCCGCTGGCATCAAGCTCCTGCCGCCACTCTACTGCCTCCCCTGCTCGCCCGAGTCTTCCTCTGGATCAACTCGACCTCCATTTACTTCCCCGACACCTTCCCTTGGCCGCTTGCGCCGGCCACCACCGTCCACGCCGACCGGAGCCGCCGCCCGACGAGTCCCGCATCGCCACGTCGCACCGACCGTCAACGCTCTGGACGCGTGGCTCGCCCCCGAGCCAAACACGACGCCCGCCATCACTGCAAGCCACCACCGTCCTCACCAAACCCCGCCGGCCTCGCCACCGGCCGCGTCTGCCATTAATGGCCGTCGCCACTGTATGCCGTGGACGGCGCCGTCCAAAACTACCTGGCACCTTCCCGAGCCGCCAGCACACTCCCATAGTAACTTCGGCCGGCCACCGTCCTCAACGGACCTCACCGGCCACCCAACGACCTCGCCGGCGCAGTAATGGCGTTGCCACCGTGTCCGCGTTCGGGAAGCCGCGGCATGGTCTCTCCCCGCCTATAAAAGGGGCCCCGAGCACCCGGCTCCTCATCTCCACCTCCCCCCTCCTCCAGCAAAACCACCCCAAGCCTCCCCGAGCAAGCAAGACAACCGGAGAAGGCCTTCTTCTTCATCTCCGATGACCACTGCCGCCGCCGTTTCCTCGGATGGTTCCGAGCCAACCACGGCCTCCCCACCACCAACTCTTCCACCACTGGCCTCCTGGAGCTCCCGAACATCCATTCCCTCTCTCAGTTTCACCGGAGATGGTCCATGGGCGAAACGCCCAACTCGCCTCCGCCGGAGCTTCTCGGGTGCGCTCGCCGTTGACGACACCGCCCACTCCGGCGACCAAGGATGGTACCCATGGGACCGCCTCGGTCTCCTGGACTCAACGGTGAGCTCGGCTCGCCGTGGGGCCCTGCCGTTCGCCGGCGAGCTCCGCCGGAGCGCCGCCCCTGCTCTGCCACGAGGAGACGCGCGCGTGGACCTGGTCGAACCTGACCAGTGGGCCAGGCGGGCCCACTGTCAGTGACCACAGGCCGCGCCAGCTCGGCGTAAGTGGAGGCGTACTCCGCTAGTACGCCTTCGGCGTCGACGCGTCCCACACTGCCGAAGCAGCTGGGCTCGGCCCAGTGACGCGCTCGGCTAAGTAGCGCTCAGGGCGCTTCTTTGACCTTTCCCTCTTCCTTTTCAACAAATCTTCAAATAATTCCTCAGCCACCAGTTCAGATCCTATTTCGATGTTTCAAATTTCTGTAGGTTTCGAAAATCATGCTCTGTTTATTTAAATTAAGTGAACATTTCTACTATGCATAGTTTCTGTTTAATGATTTTAATATTGCTTTTAATCATGTTTTCCAACTTAGTAATTCCATGACTAATTCAAATGTGCTATAAATGAATTAATTCTTTTTCTGTTATTCTTTAAATATCCTCTAGTTTATTTTAGTATTTATTACAAAAATATTTTGAAATACTTTTAGTGCTGTTTTTGAATTATGTGGTGATTTAGATATTTTTGAAAATAGGAAATGAAGGGGGGATGAATATTTCAAACTTTTGGAGTGCACCCAATATTTCTGCATGCTCAAGGCAAGCATCTTGAACACTTGATATGGTGAATGTTTGCTAGAATATTTGATGCATGGTTTGTTAGTTCTTAAAAAGAATTTCATATGAGTAGAAATATTTCATGCATGCATGTTCATATAATTATTTTCTCTTGCATGCATTTTGCAACATGTATAGTTTGTGAGCATCCAGTAGTGTGCTCCTGTTTTGGACGTGCCGGTGGGCACGGGCCCTTTTTGACACGGTGGTGTCACGAGATATTTGTGGAAGCAGGCAAGGGTTGTGGCCCTGTCCTGGTGATATTGTGAAAGAATGTTTTGTTGTGCTAACCACCGCAGGGAACATAAGCCTCCTGAGTCGACCATAGATCGAGTCTTGTTCCGGTAACCCCCATACTTGTTTCGTGCTACCACTTGTCCCTGCCTCGGGTAAGGTATGGTTTAGTAAGTTGTTAACCCCTTTTCTTGGCACACACCGTACAGAGAGGCCATGGTGGAAGATACCGGGTGCATCCGGTAGGCATGCCACATGGTCCGGGGGCATGGGTGTTTCCGGTTGTAGCCGAGAGGGAGTGTACCCTTGTAATCCGCGCGTTTGAATAGTGATCCCATGCTATTGGAGGTTGTAGCCTTCCCACTTAGAGTTTTACTTAACTGTTGTTTTGGGTGATCCCTGGCAGCAGAAAAGTTAAGCTGGTGTGTGCTGGTTAGGTGTGTTTTCAACCCAAAGACCATAATGGGAATTAGGCAGTGTCACGATACTGACTAAAGAAACCCTATACTTGTGGGTAAAGAGTACACCCTCTGCAGAGTTTGAAACCTATTCGAATAGCCGTGTCCGCGGTTAAGGACTACAGTCTGGGTTGGTCAAGTGTCGGTCTTAGAGTCGGTCTCCGGAGGAAACATTTAAAATTGAGCATGGTTGTTTTGCAGGATAATTATCGTTGCTACTGGTGTTACCATTAGTATATTTGATGATATGATTATATTTATGAACTAACCCCCTGCTCTTATTTTACGTTCCCGAGTGTCTCAGGGGCTGGCAAGACTACCCCGGACACTCGCCTTTATTTCCAAGTCCTTTCTGTGGCGTCCCTCGAGTGTCAGGCGGTTTATCACGCCACTACTCTTGTGGACACCCGACTGGCATTTCTTTTCAAGTCCTTTCGTGGCGTCGCCTGAGTTCTCGGATGGTATCGTCCGATTTCTCTTTTAGACACCCGACTGGCATTTCTTTTCAAGACCGACCGTGGTGTCACTTGACACCCGATCGGCATTTCTTTTATATTTTATTGATGCTAATATTTATTTTCTGCACTAAATATTATTCACCATGCCATGTTTAAGTCCTGTCAGCATGCATTTTATATAAGTCTATCATGAGCATATGCATATAGTTTAAATTCATCTTGACCATATAATTGTTTGATGCATTTGTGATATCTTTTGTCCATGATGTTTGCGAGTACATTCAAACGTACTCACAGGCTTGTCCCTGGCTATTTACGTGGCCAGGTTATGGGTTCTGCAAGGAATAATACAGCGACGTCCGTGCGAAGCCTAGGAGTGCAGCCACGCAGGATAGGAGTTATCCGGGTCAGCTGTTCCTGTTGGAATGGAGCCCCATCGATGTGGAGATCCACAAGCCAATTCCTTCATCCACCACCGGAGTCATTGTTATATCAGTAGACCTTTATGGTCTTGTATCAAATTCTTGTAAATGCTTGGTAACCTGTCACAAGGATGTGTCCACCAGTAACAGTAATCCTGGGCTGGTAATGACACTAGGGGTTAATTTCTGGAATATTGTGTTCCCGAAATCCGGCCCCGACACCTTCTGAGAGATTGCATTGAGGAATGCACATAGCTTCACAATGGCTAATCGGACGTTTTCCGGTAGAAGCCCCATCAATGCAACCGGAAGCAGTTGTGTCATAATCACATGGCAGTCATGAGACTTTAGGTTCTGGAACTTTTTCTCTGCCATATTTATTATTCCCTTTATATTCGACGAGAAGCCAGTCGGGACCTTCATACTGAGAAGGCATTCAAAGAAGATTTCTTTTTCTTCTTTCGTAAGAGTATAGCTGGCAGGACCTTCATACTGCTTCGGAGGGATGCCGTCTTTTTCGTGCAAACGTTGCAGGTCCTCCCGTGCCTCAGCTGTATCTTTTGTCTTTCCATACACGCCCAAGAAGCCTAGCAGGTTCACGCAAAGGTTCTTCGTCACGTGCATCACGTCGATTGAAGAGAGGACCTCTAGGTCTTTCCAGTAGGGTAGGTCCCAAAATATAGATTTCTTCTTCCACATGGGTGCGTGTCCCTCATCGTCATTCGGAACAGCTAGTGCGCCGGGGCCCTTTCCAAAGATTACGTGTAAATCATTGACCATAGCAAGTACGTGATCACCGGTACGCATGGCGGGCTTCTTCCGGTGATCTGCCTCGCCTTTGAAATGCTTGCCTTTCTTTCGACATTGATGGTTGGTCGGAAGAAATCGACGATGGCCCAGGTACACATTCTTCCTGCACTTGTCCAGGTATATACTTTCAGTGTCATCTAAACAGTGCGTGCATGCGTGGTATCCTTTGTTTGTCTGTCCTGAAAGGTTACTGAGAGCGGGCCAATCGTTGATGGTCACGAACAGCAACGCCTTTAGGTCAAATTCTTCCTGTTTGTGCTCATCCCACGCACGTACACCGTTTCCATTCCACAGCTGTAAAAGTTCTTCAACTAATGGCCTTAGGTACACATCAATGTCGTTGCCGGGTTGCTTAGGGCCTTGGATGAGAACTGGCATCATAATGAACTTCCGCTTCATGCACATCCAAGGAGGAAGGTTATACATACATAGAGTCACGGGCCAGGTGTTGTGATTGCTGCTCTGCTCCCCGAAAGGATTAATGCCATCCGCGCTTAAAGCAAACCATACGTTCCTTGCGTCCTTTGCAAACTCCTCCCAGTACTTTCTCTAGATTTTTCTCCATTGCGACCCGTCAGCGGGTGCTCTCAACTTCCCGTCTTTCTTACGGTCCTCACTGTGCCATCGCATCAACTTGGCATGCTCTCTGTTTCTAAACAAACGTTTCAACCATGGTATTATAGGAGCATACCACATCACCTTCGCAGGAACCCTCTTCCTGGCGGGCTCGCCATCAACATCACCAGGGTCATCTCGTCTGATCTTATACCGCAATGCACCGCATACCGGGCATGCGTTCAGATCGTTGTATGCACCGCGGTAGAGGATGCAGTCATTAGGGCATGCATGTATCTTCTGCACCTCCAATCCTAGAGGGCGTACGACCTTCTTTGCTGCGTATCTACTATCGGGCAATTCGTTATCCTTCGGAAGCTTCTTCTTCAATATTTTCAGTAGCTTCTCAAATCCTTTGTCAGCCACAGCATTCTCTGCCTTCCACTGCAGCAATTCCAGTACGGTACCGAGCTTTGTGTTGCCATCTTCGCAATTGGGGTACAACCCTTTTTTGTGATCCTCTAACATGCGATCGAACTTCAGCTTCTCCTTTTGACTTTCGCATTGTGTCCTTGCATCGACAATGACCCGGCGAAGATCATCATTTGGTTCCTCTTGATCTTCAGTGTTGGGGAACGTTGCATGGGAAACAAAAATTTTCCTACGCTCACCAAAATCAATCTAGGAGATGCATCTACGAGGGGAGAGTCGGATCCACATGCCCTTGTAGATCGCTAAGCGGAAGCATTCAAGAACGCGGTTGATGGAGTCGTACTCGCCGCGATTCAGATCGCCGAAGATCCTAGCACCGAACGGACGGTGCCTCCGCGTTCTTCACACGTGCAGCTCGGGGACGTCTCCTCCTTCTTGATCCAGCAAGGGGGAAGGAGAGGTTGACGGAGAAACCCAGCAGCACGACGGCGTGGTGGAGATGGTGGTGGAGGAATTCCAGCAGGGCTCCGCCAAGCACTGCGAAATAGACGAAGATATGCGTGGGAGAGGAAGGGCAGCGCCGAGGCACGAACTTGTGTTGCTGCCCTCCCTCTGCCTCTCTTTATATAGGGGGGAGAGAGGGGAGGGGGCGCCCCTAGGGTTCCCCCTAGGGGGCGGTGG
>LR738714.1:784774758-784794599 GCA_902687465.1 Secale cereale
GGGGGGGCGCACAGCCCCATGAGGGCTGTTGCGTCTCCCACTTATGGCCCATAGGGCCCGCAACACTTGCCGGGACCCCTGAAACTCCTTTCGGTCATCCGACGACTCCCCGGTGCTCCCCGGAACACTTCCGGACTCCGATCACTCTCATCCTATATATCAATCTTCGTCCCCGGACCATTCCGGAGACCCTCGTCACGTCCGGGATCTCATCCGGGACTCCGAACAACCTTCGGTTACCATGCACTGTTCTCACTAACAACCCTAGCGTCACCGAACCTTAAGTGTGTAGACCCTGCGGGTTCGGAAACTATGCAGACATGACCGAGACACTCCCAGGTCAATAACCAATAGCGGGATCTGGATACCCATATTGGTTCCCACACGTTCCTCGATGATCTCATCGGATGAACCACGATGTCAAGGATTCAGGCAATCCCGTATACAGTTCCCTTTGTCTCGTCCGTATGTTACTTGCCCGAGATTCGATCGTCGGTATCTCTATATCTAGTTCAATCTCGTTACCGGCAAGTCTCTTTACTCGTTCCGTAATACATAATCCCGTGACTAACTACTTAGTCACTTTGAGCTCATTGAGATGACGTATTACCGAGTGGGCCCGGAGATACCTCTCCGTCACACGGAGTGACAAATCCCAGTCTCGATCCATGTCAACTCAACAGACACCTTCGGAGATACCTGTAGAGTACCTTTATAGTCACCCAGTTACGTTGCGACGTTTGGCACACACAAGGCACTCCTACGGTGTCAGTGAGTTACATGATCTCATGGTCATAGGAACTTATACTTGACATGCAGAAAACTATAGCGATAACTGATACGATCAAAAGCTATGTTTAACGTTTGGGTCTCGTCCATCACATCATTCTCCTAATGATGTGATCCCGTTATCAAATGACAACTCATGTCTATGACCTGGAAACCGCGGTCATCTTTGATCAACGAGCTAGTCCTGAAGAGGCTTACTAGGGACACAAAGTTTGTCTATTTATCCACACATGTATTTAAGTTTCCAATCAATACAATTATAGCATGGATAATAAACGATTATCATGAACAAGGAAATATAATAATAACTCTTTTATTATTGCCTCTAGGGCATATTTCCAACATTCAGCAGCTTCACCCATTGCAGCATCATTGGGCACATCGTCTGGTTCCTCTTGATCTTCACCAGCTCCCCCCATTGCTGCATCATCGTATTCAGGGGGCACATAGTTATCATCGTACTCTTCTTCTTCGCCGTCTTCCATCATAACCCCTATTTCTCCGTGCCTCGTCCAAACATTATAGTGTGGCATGAAACCCTTGTAAAGCAGGTGGGAGTGAAGGATTTTCCGGTTAGAGTAAGACATCGTATTCACACATTTAGTGCATGGACAACACATAAAACCATTCTGCTTGTTTGCCTCAGCCGCATTTAGAAACTCACGCACGCCCTTAATGTACTCGGAGGTGTGTCTGTCACCGTACATCCATTGCCGGTTCATCTGCATGCATTTATATATAATTAAGTGTGTCAAAAACCATTACAGAACATCATAAATAGATAATTAAGTGACCAAATGGATAAAAGTTCATCATCACATTAAAACCAAAGTACATACATATATAGTTCTCATCTAACAACATATAGCTCTCCATACACATTGAAACTATGTAAAACATTTCAACGCGAAAACAAATGCTATCATAATCGCAACCAAGGTAACAATTGATCCAACGGCATAATGATACCAAGCCTCGGTATGAATGGCATATTTTCTAATCTTTTTAATCTTCAACCGCATTGCATCCATCTTGATCTTGTGATCATCGACGACATCCGCAACATGCAACTCCAATATCATCTTCTCGTCCACAATTTTTTTTATCTTTTCCTTCAAGAATTTGTTTTCTTCTTCAACTAAATTTAACCTCTCGACAATAGGGTCCATCTTGATCTTGTGATCATCGATAACTTCTGCAACATGCAACTCCAATTCCATCTTCTCCTCCTCCATTTTTTCCAATTTTTTCTTTAACGAAATATTTTCCTCTTCAACTAAATTTAACCTCTCCACAAGAGGGTCAGTTGGAATTTCCGGTTCAACTACCTCCTAGACATAATAAAACATCTATGCATGTCAGGTTGGTCGGCATAACTATCATAAGCACTAAAACAAATAGTTATAAATTAAAGATAATATACCACATCCGAACCGTAGACCGGACGAGGGCCCACATGGGCGGATATCAAAACCATCGCACTATATAATAACAAGCAATAATAAACGTAAGAAAATTAGACAAATATCTATCCAAAGCAATAATATAAGTAAGAAAAGCATGGACATAACAAGAGGCTCACCACGGTGGTGCCGGTGACGAGATCGGCGGGGGCGATCGACGGCGGCGAAGACGGGGACGGGACGTGACGGACCGCTAAACCTAGACAAATCTCGTAGAAAATAGAGCTTCGAGAGGAGAAAAGCTTAACTAGTGTGGCTCGGGCATTCCACCGAACACGTTGTGTGCATAGGAGGTGAGCTAGAGCACCACTAACCCCTCTCCCCCTCGGCCAGAAAAAAAAACAGAGCAGTGAGCTCTGCTCTTGAGTGAGGGGGTTTATATAGGCAACTCACTGGTCCCGGTTGGTGCTACAAACCGGGACTAAAGGGGTGCCTTTGGTCCCGGTTCATAACACCAACCGGGACCAATAGTGGTGGGCCAGGAGCAAGAGCCATTGGTCCCGGTTTTTAGCTCCAACCGAGACCAATAGGTCCATACGAACCGGGACCAATGGCCCACGTGGCCCGGCCGGCCCCGTGGGCTCACGAACCGGGTCCAGTACCCCCATTGGACCCGGTTCTAGATTGAACCGGGGCTAATGGGCTGGACCAATGCCCTGTTTTCTACTAGTGAGGAGGAGGATGAAGCATCAAGTGATGACGGAAAGAGAAGCCCCACACCCAACTCGGTTTCATACTCGAAGCCAAAACGACCGGATGGGTGCAAGAAAGACGCAAAAGAAAAGAAGAAGAAGAGGAAAGGAGATGATGAGCTAAAAAATGCTATGGAAGCTATTGTGAAGGTAAGAAAAGAAGCCAATGAGGAGAGGAAAATGGCAAGGAACCAAGATGCCGCGGCAGAGGAGAGGAGGTTGGCGGCCGAGGAGAGGAGGGTGGCGGCCGAGGAGAGGAAGGTGGCTTTGGAGGAGAGGAAGGTGAGCAATGAGGAGCGAACTAGATTGTTGGAATGGGAGAAGAATTTGTTCTTCTTGGACACATCTATCCTCAATGAGGCACAAAAGGAGTATGTTAATCTTGCCCGTGAAGAAGTCTTGATCCAAAAAAGAGCCATGATTCGCGCCATGGGTGGCGGTGGCCTTCACGCCATGGGAGGCATGGGTGGCTTTCGGAGGTACCGTCAGCGGCATGGGTCCACCTCCGGCCACCATGGGTGGCTTTGGAGCTACCATAGAGACCATGGGAGGCATGGCTGGCTTTGGAGCACCCCCGCCGCTATGGCCGTCATGGGAGGCATGAGTTTTGCTTCACTCATGGGAGGCATGGGTCCACCTCCGGCCGACATGTGCGGAATGTCTTCCGGTGTGCCTCACACACCTTCCCATGAAGATGCCGTTGAAGATCTTGCCAACACCGTCCGAGCTTCACGTGATGCGGTGCGCGACAATAATGATGAGGAGGAAGAATCATCTTCGGAGGATGAAGAATCGTCTTCTGATGATGAGGACGAAGACGAGGACGAGGCTTGATGTGTGTTTCGTTTGTGTCATGAACTTGGTTTGTATTTTGAACTTGGTTGGATGAACTTGTGGGTATGATTTTGAACTTGTGGGCATGAATTTTTATTCATCAATTTGTTTGTGTGAAATTTATGTCATGCTCATTGCATTTTGAGAATGTTTGAAATCCATTTCGTGTCCAAAATACAATATATGCAATGCCCTCGTGAGTCGCGCGCGCTGCATTGTTTGCGCGCTATTGAAGCGGCGCGCTGTATTTTAGTGCGGCTGTTGGAACCAGCGTTATTGGGCGCGCAAAATCGGGCGAAGGACGCACGGCAATGTAGTTTTCAGCGGGCGGCGCTGTTGGAGATGCTCTAACTTTCTCCTCCACTCTCACCGACCTCTCTCTCACACGTGAAAGAGACTCGAATCCTGGAAAAAGAAATGTGCATGCTCACACTGCCCCATTTGTTCTCTCTCCTAAGAAAACAATTATATTATCTCTCTTTTGTATCACACCGTCTCTTTCCTGACATTTCTTTCAGTCCCTTCAAAGCCCATCTCTTTCCTCCCCGACAGCCTATCTCATTTCAATCAGCGAAAAGTGACAGGTGTATGCAGAATGCGTGTAGCCAACAGTTCTCTAGTTGGTGTAGCATTTTTGATGTTGTATTGGCACCCGGGTACTAAAACTCCACTCTCATATATAACCAGTACAAACACGGGCAGTCTACTAGTAATAGTAGGTATAGAAGTAGTGCAAGAAACTTTTTTCAAAGAAAAGGGGCACACCTGACCTGATGCTAAGGATATATAGGAGTGAGGTTGGAGCGCCTACTTGGCCGCAAGCGAGAGGAGAGCAGGGGCAGGAAACCATGGCTGCCGACATGAACCAATGCCCCTGCGCCCCCGCTCCCAGTCCTTTTCCAGAGACAAATAGTAACTTAGGGAAGCTGCTACCATTTGGCATCGGAGCTCTGGTCGTGGTAGGCGTGGCCATGCTGTTCGTCCTGCATGTCCTCGGCTGCTTACGCCGGAGGTCGAGCAACAAGGCCCTCCACGGCGTCGTGGTGGGGGCCTACTCCCTCTCCTACGCGCTGGTCAGCTACACCTTCGGGCTGATGCAGTCTTCCAGGTACTACGTCGACGAGTTCCCCATATGGGCGGTGTGCCTGCTCCTGCTCGTCGGAAGCGCCGACTGCCTTACTGCAAGCAGCCTCAACGACATCGAGAGTTGGAAGAGCCACATCGTGAAGCACCTCATCCACGGAATGTGGGCGGTGTGGATCGTTGTGAACTTCGGCTCGCTGCCGGGGACGTCGGACTTCCGGTGGCCGCTCTGGATAATGGTGTGCATCATCGTGCTCAAGTTGTACGCGCGGGTCGCATCCATGAGGATGGCGCGCAAATCTTACATGCTCTGCAAGAACATGAAGCGGATCGCAGACTACATGCAGGAGGATGTGCTACGGGCATGCGATGAGAGGCCCGACCCGGTGACCATGCAAGGCTACCGGTACGTGGTCTCCGGCGAGCGCAGGCAGAAATTCCTCGTGAAGCGACCCGAGTACGTGTTAACTTACGACAGGCAGTGCGTGAAGATGACCACCGTGGAGCAGATCTGGTCGTGCACGGGCAGCCTCCTTAGTTGTGACGGCGGCGGGCTGCTCAAGGACATGTGCCTCTCCATGGCCTTGTCCAAGATGCTCAACCGAAGGTTCGCTGGCTTCGAGCTAGTCGAGGCGGAGCTCGAGAAGACCCACGATTTTGTGTTCCGCGGGCTGCTCGCCGGCGACAGGCAGAAGCAGTGCGAGCGGGTGTTCAGGGTCGTGGAAGAAGAGCTTGCTTTCGTCCATGACTTGTACTACACAAGGTACCCTTATCTCTACCATAAGGGTCGCCACTTCGCCTTCTACTTGCCCTTCGCCATGATTGGCCTCTGCCTCTGGGTCATTGACCTGCTCTTCCAGCGTTTTCGGAATAACAAGTTCCCGTTGATGGCCACCACCACAATGGTTTTAATGGTGGTGGTGGCATTCTTGGAGCTATTCCAGCTGTACCTGTACGCAGCATCAGGGTGGTGCAAGGTGGCGTTGATAAGGAGCTACGCCGCCATGCCTGCGTCTGCGTTGCAAAGGAACGGCTTCTGTCAGATGCTCATTGGTCTCCTATTGAGGTTGAAGGCGCTTCGCCCGTGGGAGGACAAGCTCGGCCAGTACTCTTTCCTCCACGCGTTCGACCGAACGCGTCGTGCTAGCAAGTGCCTGCACTACATGACATTCTGCCTAGTCGACAAGCCTAAGAAGGGTCGCCACAGAGCCAAGCCTGTCAAGGTGTCGAGGCAGCTGAAGGAAGCAGTCGTCGATTCTCTCATCGATAACGAGGGCCGCCTCACGAATGGGGTCAGATCCCTGAGAAACAATGGCGTCGAGCAACTCTTGGAGAGGGCTAGCAACAGAACGACGACGACCCACACCGTTCTGGTGTGGCACATTGCTACAACCCTCTGCAAGCACAGCCTCGATGAGCAAGCAAGAGACCGGCGGCTGCCCGGAAACGATGGAGGCACGATTGACACGGACTCCTTGGTGGCCTCCAGCTTGTCCATGTACTGCGCGTACCTCATCGCCTTCGAGCCGGACCTCTTGCCCGACCATAGCTCCGTTTCGACATTGATACTCGGGGAATCCATCAGAGAAGCGCGCAAGCTGCTCAAAGGGGCCAAGACCATGAAGCGCAAGTATGAGAAGCTCATGGACATCAGTGGCAGGCCCGCCGCCGGCGACGTGTCGCTCGTCGTGGAGGGCGCTCGACTCGCGAGAAGGCTGAACGAGGACATCCCAGACCCGGCGCGACGCTGGAGGATCCTCTCCGAGTTCTGGGCGGAGATGATGCTGTACCTAGCGCCGTCCGACAACGCCCGGGCGCATCTGGAGGCTCTGGCGACTGGAGGTGAGTTCATCACGCATCTCTGGGCGCTGCTCACCCACGCCGGCGTGCTGGAGCGAGACCGTGTCGCTGGCGGGCCACCGGCGGCTGTCTAATCAATCGCTTCAATTCAATCAGTGCACGCGCGCGGTATTGTTTGTTTTATCGTGTTTATTTCCGGCCAAGGCAATGCATCTATCTTTTTTTTTCTTCCTTCTGACTCAAAGCCATGCATGATGCATCTATCTGCACAGTACGGTACGTACTACTTGCGTCTATCTACACAGTACGTACTACTGTGAACTCATGACTGTATACGTGCGTGTGCTCCCTACTTTCAAGTTTGAACCTCTTTTTTCTTAGGCTTGGATGGAAAATGTGGTTGTATCACTATGCTTTATTTATGTGTCCACCCGTGATATTTGAGATTCTTTGTTTGTTGTCCATATTCTGCCATCTCGTTTGAGCATCCCAGGGAGAGGTGTAAATGAATGAATGTATGCTTTTCTTTTTCTGTTTTGACCAAGAGAAGGGCTCCCCTCCGATTTCATTAGCCAACCCATCATGTCCGAAAGGCATTACATCAAGCAAGGGTTACCACCCAGCGCGGAAACTAAATCACACCCATAAAGTAAAAGTTTTGCCATCGACGCACTACTCAGTTTTGTCACTAAATATTTTCACTAATAAAAAACGCCACTTCTCCGTCACACTAGTACAAAACAAGGCTTTGGTCCAGGCCTGGTCAGCCCATTAGTCCCGGTTCTGTCATGAACCGGGACCCATGGTGGCATTGGTCCCGGTTCTTGAGCCCAGAGGGCCGACCGGGCCTCATGGGGCATTGGTCCCGGTTCATCTGTCCCCATTGGTCCTGGTTCAAGACACGAACCGGGACCAATGGTTGTACGAAACTGGACCAACGGGCCTTGTCCTGGCCCACAACCATTGGTCCCGGCTTGTGTCTAGAACCGGGACCAAAGGGCATCTTTTAGTCCCGGTTTCAGCCACGAATCGGAACCAATGAGGTGCCTATATATACCCCCTCGTCCACGAGCACACCACTCCACTGCTTTGTTTTTTCTGGCCGGCGAGGGGAGAGCTTTGTGGTCTTCTAGCTCACCTCCTATGAACATGGAGTGTTCGATGAAATGCCCTAGCCACACTACGTAAGCTTTCTCTTCTCGAAGCTCCTTGTCCAAGCTCCCTTTTCCTCAAGATTTGTCTAGGTTTGCCGGTCGCTCTCCTGTATAAGGCTGATTGTAATGGGCAGTATCATATTCTAGTATCATGCTATGATACTAGTGTATGATACTACATCCGTAATGCATAGTATCATATGTTGGTATCATAGAGTAGTATATTTATTGGCATGCATGACACAAAGTAGCACATCATTTAATATGATACGGTATCATGATATGATACTCAAGTCTCTCTTTCTTCATTTAATTTCATGCCACCTCATCAAAATTGCTTAGTTGGCATGCATGATACTACCTATGATACTCCCATTACGGGCAGCCTAACACCCCGAGAATCATGCTACGGTAATCCTAACCTAATGGTGCCATGTCACCCTGTTAGTTAAGCGTAATGGCCATAGGGTAAAAATCAAACTCGGATTCAAATTCAAAACATAAGTGAATTTTCAAATTTGACAAACATGAAAACTAAAATGTTCCTCATGTGCCAAATAATCCATAACCAATATTGGTAGCGAACCAACATTTTTGCAAAGTGTTTAAGTGCGCTAAACTATTTAAAACATTGGCTAAAACAATAGATTAAATGCCTTTTTAAATTAGAAAAGTTGCAAACAATTTCAAAGGCCTCACAATCTTTTGCTGGAAGTGCCAACTATTGCAATGTAATTATGTGGCCAAGTCCCACATTTTACAGAATCCTTTTGGCACCTCAAATATTGCAATTCATTTTCTGAAAAAAAAAGAAAAGAGAAAGAGGAAGAAGGGGACCTAATCTATTGGCACTATGGCCCATCTAGTAAAAGAAGAGGCCCATCCCACCTCCCCTCTCCTTCAACCTGCTACAGAGAGATAGGGGATCGTGGCGCCCATCCGTCGGCCATGCCGTGCGTGGCGGCCATCCCCCGCCTCCCCGATGACTACAAGGGCACCCCAAACCCCTCTCCTCTCCCTCGGTCAAACCCTAGCCGCCACTTCTTCCTCCCTCGCGTCGTTGCTCGCTCCCCCGCACACACCTGAAGCTATCATCGCCGCGCCATCGTCACCATCGCGGCCACCAGCGTCTTCGACATGCGGGAGGATGTCCAGAAGGTTCACAGCCGTCGGATTCGTCCATCCCGAGCACCAAACCGAGCCGGTGCGACCTGCGCGCTTGCCATCGCATCGTCTTCATCGTGTACATCGCAGGCGTCCGTCGACGATTCCCACCGTTCCGGTCCACCCCGACCCTCCTCGAGCACGCCAACGAACTCGCAGTGAGCAACTCCTTCTGATCCCCTCTTTACCCGCCTCGATTTGTCGTCGTACGCGTCTCCCCGCGAGCACCAGTCGCCATGGCCGCCGAAGCCCGTCCACGTTCGTCCGCCCCTGGGTGCGACTACGCTCGTGCCCCGCGGCACCATGGCTGTCGCGTGCGGCACAGCCGCCTGCGTCCCACTGCTCGCCGCAGCGCCCGCACTCCAACTGCCTAGCACCAGCCGCCCACCCCTGCTTCCCCTCCTCGGCTCCACCCGGCCTGACGCTGCTCTGTTCCCACGCCCGCACGAGGCCGCACCAGCGCCGCGACTGGGACCCGACCCCGCTCACCATCGCAGCCGCATGCCGCCGGCTCCGGCCACCATCGCCATGGCCGAACGGCCCGCCGCCTGCTGCCCTGCGCCCTGCCGAGCACCGCACTCGTCCGGGCTCGCCATCTCCCCGCGCCACCGCCTGCCTCCACCGCGTCCGCCGGCCACTCGCCATGCCTGCCCCGCCGGCCGGCCGCGTCGTAGCCGCTGGCGTGCGCCCTCCTGGGCGTCCGAGCACAAGGGCGCCGCACCCGCGCCCGCCCCATTAACCGCCCGCTCGAGTGGCCTTCTCGGCCACTGAGCAGTGGGGCCCATCCTCTAGTTTTAAAAAGAAAAGTTAAAAAATATATAAGTAATAATAATAATTATTATGATTAATTAATTAAATTAATTAATAAGACTAATTACACTAATGTTTCCATGACAGTGGGCCCCTCCTCTTAATTAGTCTGTTAGAATTTTTGTTTAGGTCAATGTGGCACTTACAGGCGGGCCACAATGCCCCGTTTGACCGGTCAACAGAGTATGTTGACTGATGACATCACGCTCACGTCATGCTGACCCAGAAAGCTTTTTGAATTAAAATAAATCCAGTAAATTTTAGAATATTATAAAACTTTGAAAAATCATATAAAATAATTCGTAGCTCGGATGAAAATGTTTTAAACATGAAAGTTGCTCAGAATGACGAGACGAATCCGAATACACGGTCCGTTCGTCTGTCACATGCTTCTAGCATAGAAAACATGCAACATCCCCATCTGTTTCAACTGTCCGAAAACACAAAACACCGGGGATACTTTCCTGGATGTTATCCCCCTTCGTCGGTATCATGTACCACCGTGTTAGGTCACACCAAGTGATGCTTTTGCTTGTCATGCAACTGTTTGCTTTATATTTACTGTTTCTTCCCCCCTCTTCTCTCTGGTAGACCCCGAGACCGATGATGGCCCGGTGATCGACTACGGTGTTGACGACCCCTCCTTGCCAGAGCAACCAGGCAAGACAATGCCCCTTGATCACTCCGATATCGCCCACTCTCTTCTCTCTTATGCTTGCATTAGAACTGCTACTGCTTTTTGTATGATCCTATTCTGATGCATAGCCTGTTGTTGATACCTGCTTTCATTCCTTACATGTTTATGCTAAACTGCTTAGTATAGGCTGGTTAGAGATCCATCAGAGACCCCCCACTTTGTCCCAACTACCCCGCTGGATTATCAGAAGACCCGATCAATGGGATCGAAGACCAGGACCCGGCACCGCACATCACTTTCCCCTTAGTTGCTCGACACTACTGGGTTACTATCGAGTGCCGAGGGTGAGACCTCATCAGCACTTCTGATGTTAACCTTGTAGGTTAGTTCATCGGTTATGGTCATCGAGGGTGATTTCCTCCTTCTCCACTCCTGATAACGACACTATCGTGCAACTCCTCAAGTGTGAACCTCGAGGGTGAATCCTTCTTCGTTCGTCTTGACGATAACATCAGGTGGAATTCCATATAGGGTGATTCCTCAGGGTTCCCTTGGTGTTAGACACATAGTTACTATGGTTACTATGACTTTACACTGAACCTTGTTACTAAAGACGGGTCTACCCTGAGGGGTACCCACTCGAGCTTAATTGCGAGTGATGTTTAGTCGGGTCGACCTGGAAGGTGCCCGCGAGATAATTACGAGGCGTGGCCGGGCATTCTTAGCCCTTGCCGGAAGTCCTCGAAACGGGGCGATGGGGTCACATGATCGTGAGTCTCTGCTCGTTACGGCGCGTTCCCAAGACACTAAACGGTTTGGATATTTGATCCAAGGGGCCTCTGGCCTGATAGCGCTAACCATCACGTGGGCATAGTATGGGCGATTTGCATCGTATGCATCAGACGAAGCTTAATTGACGTCATGCGACTAAGCGGCGTGCGTCGGGTTGGACCGGTAATGAAAGTGCAGTATATCGACTAGAGGGGGGGTGAATAGATGATTTTTATGAAATGCTTCAAAACATGGTAGTTTCGAAGACAAAAGATAAATCTAATCCTATTTGTATGCAGTGGAAAGTAGACTACACTAGACAAGCCATAGTCAGGTATTCAATGAAGTGAAAGCACGAAGACTAATAGCAGCTAGGCAGTAGGGATCAAGATGGAAGAAGGAATGAAGCCAATCAGAACAAGTAGACACTCAGTGAAGTCAATCAGATAAGGCAGGCAGGCAATGACTTCACAACATAAGATAGTAAGTAAAGGGAAGGAAAGGATAGAACCAGTAGCTCGGGGAAGACAGTGATTTGTTAGACCAGTTCCAGTTGCTGGGACAACTGTACGTCTGGTTAGGGAGGCTGAGATTTAACTCAGAAGACGGCGTCTTCACCTTATTCCCCTTGAGCTAAGGACACCTAGTCCTCACCCAATCACTCTGGTAAGTCTTCAAGGTAGACTTCCAAACCTTCACAGACTTCGTTCACCGGCGATCCACAATGACTCTTGGATGCTCAGAACGCGACGCCTAACCGGCTGGAGGAAACACAGTCCTCAAGTGTAATAAGACTTTAGGTCACACAGACAGAAAGACTTCAGAGATGCCTAACACTCTTTGGCTCTGGGTGTTTTGGCTTTGTCCTCGCAAGGATTTCTCTCTCAAAAGCTTCGGAGGTGGGTTGCTCTCAAATGACAAAAGCCGTGCAATAACTCTGACCAGCCACCAATTTATGGTGTAGGGGGTGGGCTATTTATAGCCACTAGGCAACCCGACCTGATTTGCCCGAAGTGACCCTGGGTCACTAAGGAACTGACATGTGTTCCAACGGTCAGATTTCAAACACTCACACGGCAACTTTACTTGGGATACAAGTAAAGCTGACTTATCCAACTCTGGATAAGATTTGCTCTCATTGTCTTCGCTCAAAGACATAGGATTTGGTTGAGCATCACTTCGGTCACTCTGACTTAGATCACTTGGACCCCATTTAACAGTACGGTGGTTCCTATGACTCAACAAAGAAGAAAAGGAAACAATGAAACATCTAAGTCTTCGCGCTCCATAGTCTTCACACAATGTCTTCTCTTGTCATAGTCTTCAATAGGATTATCTTCATATACCACCACTGATGTCAATGTCTTCATACATTTTTAGGGGTCATCTCCGGTAGGTAAACCGAATCAATGAGGGACTAGTACCTGTGTTATCCTGCAATTCTCACAAACACATTAGTCCCTCAATCAGGTTTGTCGTCAATACTCCAAAACCAACTAGGGGTGGCACTAGATGCACTTACAATCTCCCCGTTTTTGGTGATTGATGACAAACTGGTTGAAGTTTTCAATGGGGATAAAAGGTATGTGAAATTATAAAGGATAAAGGTATTGTCTTCGTAAGTAGCAAAAGGCTCCCCCTGAAGATGTGCATATAGTTGATTTGCCTTTGAATGCAAATGCACATGGCAGGTTGTACTTGTGGAGATCCTCTTCAACTTATGAAGACAATTCATCATGCACAATTGATATGTCGAATATAATGATATGCATAATGAGAAATGGACGTCTGCAATAATGACTAAGTGCGGAATATAACGTAGCACATGCGGAATTTATCATCGCATTACAGAGTAGCAGAAAACGTAGCAGACGACCATCAGTTTAAGTGTGACAACTCAAATAACCAAACGTAGCAAAAACTAGAGTTGTAAACACTAGGCAAAATATAAAGCACCCTCCCATATGGACCCGCTTGAAGACTATCAACTCATATGCTTCTCCCCCTTTTGTCAGTAAGGACCAAAAAGGTTTGAAGACATAGAGCCTCTACTCGTTCCCAGTTGGAGCAGGAGAAGATGCAGGGTCGACGTTGGTGTTTGGCGGTGCAGAAGTAGTTGGTGCAATGTCGATAAGCGCTGAAGTAGGAGGTGGTGAGGTAGCATCATCTTGATCATCTATCAGCCTGGCGTCAATTGTTGCAGCGGAGGAGTAGTAGTCAGAATCTTCAAGAGACGGAGTTCGACGCAGAACATCATTCCTTGGAGGAGTGTGGTCAAACTTGAATCTTTCTGTGAAGCCATCGTCTTGAAGATCCGCTTCAGCACTTAGCAAGGTTAAACTCTTCCATGACCTTCGATAGGTTTCATGAGCAACAAAGGCATTCTTGGTGGTAAGATTGCGAATGCGATTGACATCCACCAAGAGGCTTTGCATCTGACGCTTCAACGCTTATCCTGTTTCTGATGGAGGGCAACCAGAAGCTCTCGGTTATTGAGAACACGAGATCGCTTCTGAGGCCTTTGGGCAATGGTGCTCTCAGTGGCTTCGGTTTCAGCGTGTCGAGGTAGACGAGTACGGCCAGCCAGAGGATAAACGCGAGAGACTACTGGAACTCCTTCAATTTGCTGAGTGAAGCTTTGGTGATCAGCGTTCATTACTAGGAAAAGGCCTACTAATGGCGCACCTATTTTGGCCATTAATGGCACATTAGTGGTGTGCCATTAGTGCCACACCATTACTATATTTTACTAATGGCGCACCTCCGGTGCGCCATTAGTATCTGGTATACTAATGGCGCACCTCAGATGCGCCATTAGTATATACCAAGGTGCACCATTAGTATGCCTCCCAGGGGGCCATATATACCCAGGTGCTTTGGCATACTAATGGCGCACTGCTTAATGATGCGCCATTAGTAACTTTGGCATACTAATGGCGCACTGTTTAATGATGCGCCATTAGTATCCTTTGGCATACGGCATACTAATGGCGCACTGTGATGTGATGTGCCATTAGTAGGAATATTAGGTTATTTTTTTTAATTTTCTGTTTTTTGCACAGGTTACAAAATGTATTATTGGACAGAATATAGACAGCACACATCAACAACAGATTCATTGAATACAATAGAAGATTAGTCTCTGAATACAATTCATCATATTAGTCTCCGAATACAATTCATCATATTAGTCTCCGAATTGAAAAGACTGAACAAAGATAGAACATTATATTACAGGTCTCGTGACCGCGAGTAGCTAGTTTGTCTTCACATTACAAGTCGATATCGATCATCTAAACTACCATCACATAGAAGAGAGCTACGGTCATCACGATGAGCATCATCACGATGAAACTCGTCTTCATCCGGTTCCTCCAACGCTCCCTCCCCTCTCCCGCTAGATAGCGGGCGTATCTAGATTCCGCCTCGGCCCTAGTGGTGTACCCTTTGTAACTGTTACCGTTGAATCGGTGAACCTGTCTCCGACACTCCTCCCAGTTGTCGTAGACTCCGGGAACCTTACCATTGTACACGACATACGATGGCATCGCTATGCACTAGCCAAACGAAACGTGAGTACCAATTCACAGACAATACATAAGCAATATATAAATATGCAACAGAATGATCGGAAGAGAAAAGCAAGACATTAATAGCATCGATTACATCTAAGTTGAACGACAGTCGAAACCAAAGAGACATACTACAAGGTCATTAAAGTTTAATTACAACATGAGCCAATCGATGTTTCAGAACTAGACACAGCATCACTACTTTCGACTCGACTCAAGGGACCGGAGCGTGGATGAAGCCGCCGTCTATCGTGGGAGTCATGAAATCGCGGGCGTTGTCAGCCTGCATTTGTAGCATTGTGTCGATGTCACTGTTGGATGGTTGATTTATGAGGTATAACTGCCCCGAGGTACGAAGGACATCTTGATGGATGATTTCCGCAAACTCCGACTGGATGCGAAAGAATTCTTGTCTGATGTCCGCGTCCTGGATTGCCGACACGCTCGCGGCCCAATCTTTGAGTTTACTCGGTAGCAGAAGTTGATGATGGTCCCATACGATCGCCCACATGTGATGGATGTCGTAGTAGGCACCCTTCTGACCGCCAGGCGGCTGCTTGACGCAGCAGAACGTCGTATTGTGGGAGAACACGTGCTTGCCGGTCTTACGAATAGGCCTGGTGAAGGTGCCTCCAGATTTGGCGTAGCCGGGGAGAACATCATCAAGAACTTCTTGACATTTGTGTAGTCTACATTCGACTGACGGTCCGAGTCGAAATACGTGGCCATGGAATATTTGGGGCTTAGGAGGATGAGCGTGCAATGTGTGTCACTACAGAAAACACGGAATGTTAAAAGAAAAACGATCGAAATCTAAGAATTCATATGTTACGGGACGGTTGAGGGGAGGACTTACTCGGGAAAGTAAGGCACGAGGAAGTTATCCTTATCTCGGTTTGCCAGAATGACGCCTTCGAGGTAAGAACTCGCGACTTGCCTGTCCCTAGCGCTGCCCAAGATCTTGGCACGCATGTAGAAGGGGTCGACTATCACGATGTTCGGGGTCTTGTCGCCACTACTAGAAAAAGGGCTATAGATGGAATTGACACTAATGGCGCACCAGACAAGCAGTGCGCCATTAGTATATACTAATGGCGCACCACCTTCTGATACGCCATTAGAGTTCAAACTACTAATAGCGCACCAGGCCCAGGGTGCGCCATTAGTATCAATTTTTTTTTTGAACTAGTGCGCCTGTCCAAACATACTAATGGCGCATCCAGACACAGTGCACCATTACTAGTTGTAACTAGTAATGGCGCACCTGTCAGAAAGTGCGCCACTAATGTTGTTTTTTTTATTATATTTTTTATTCTTTTTTTTGCAAAACTACTAATGGCGCACTGTTCCACAGTGCGCCATTAGTATTTTTTTCAAAACTACTAATGGCGCACTAGCAGAAGATGCGCCATTAGTAACCTGGATTACTAATGGCGCATTTAGAGTTGGTGCGCCATTAGTAAGTGGGCAACAACAAGATATTTTGGACAGCCTCTCCTACCCACACTCACTTTCTCCCCACTTCATTCTCTCCACCTCCTCCTTGTCTCGGGTCCCTCCTCTTTTTCTCCTCATTTCCACCATAGATTCATTCAAATTAAGTGGTTAAATTACCTTGTTTTGATAGGTAAGTAAGGGGGTAGCTATATTTATGTTGTTCTCCCTACAACAATGTGCACATGCACTTTTTATGGCCTAGCTAGATCTATGTATGTTCGTGGTGTTGCATATGTTTGTGGTGTTGCATATGTGTTTGTGTTTGGAGGTGTACCGGTATTTGAAATGCGATAGTTGCCAATATTTTCCCGGAATGTTGATTCATTTCCGTTTCGGCGGGAATTTTAGCATTAAGCATTCTTTTTGGTCCTATTTTTAGGGAAAGTCATGCCAAAAATTTTCTTGGTTCTAAAATATCGTTTTGCTCTACCTCGCAGGCGACCATGGTCCGCACGATGACCGAAGGCATCGTGAATAGGTTTTTGAGCTCTGCGAAGGCCGAGATGCTTCAAAAGAACGAGACGGAGATAAGATGTCCGTGTCGAAGATGCAAGCTGAAGAGCCTTATTGCGGACCCGGATTCCGGGCAGGTGCGGGACCACCTCCTCTTGCGTGGTTTCATGGATGGCTATCGGTGGCAAGGTGATGAAGATGACTACGAAGTCGTCCATGGGGGCCGGGCAAGAAATGAGGAAGGGCAGCAAGACAACCACCGCGGCTCGGGCGGGCGAGAAGATGAAGAATCCCCAGGAGATGATCACGACGGTGATGCTGTACACAGTCATCATGTAGAAGATGCAGGACATGATGATGAGGAAGATGCCGGAGCAGACGACGGGCATGATCATGAAGATGATGATGCCGGCGGAGCAGACGACGCTGGACCATCGATGGGCTGGGTGCAGGACCCTCATATTCTAGAGCTGCTTCTCAAGCAGACAGATAACGCAAGAGCTGCCGCCCGAGAGAAAGCCAAGATGGATCAACTTGAGTTAGACGCGGTTACTCCATTGTATGAAGGATGCAGGCCCGAGGATACCCGCCTGAATGTAACGCTCATGGCTCTGGAGATGAAGGTAAAACACAAAATGACCGACGCATGCTTCGACGAGAACATGTCATTCTAGCACGAACGTCTTCCCAAGGGGAACAAGTGCCCGACCAGTTTCGAGGAGGCAAAGAAAATCGTGTGTCCTCTGGATTTACCGCACGTGAAATACCATGTGTGCATGAACAATTGCATCATTTATCGGGACGAGCACGCGGAGTCTACCATATGTCCGGTGTGCGGCGTCACTCGATATAAGAAGAGGAAGAAAGTTCCTCGAAAAGTGGTGTGGTACTTTCCGATCACTCCTCGTCTGCAGCGGTATTTCTCGGACCCTAAGGTAGCAAAGCTCCTGCGTTGGCACGCGGATAGGGAGGAGAAGAAGCGAGAAGATGACGCAAATGATACGGAGATAGATAAAAAAGACAAGATGCTGAGTCACCCTAAGGATGCGAGCCAGTGGCAAGCATTGAACTTCGAAGACCTAGAATTTGGGAACGATCCAAGGAACATCGTGCTGGGCGCGAGCACCGATGGAGTCAATCCGTTTGGCAGCCAGAGAAGCACACATAGCACCTGGCTTGTGTTTGTGTGGATGTACAACCTTCCCCCCTAGTTGTGCATGAAGAGGAAGTACATTCACATGAGTGTGCTAATTGAAGGACCGAAACAACCAGGGAACGACATCAATCTGTATCTGGGGCTGCTGAAAGAGGAGCTTGACACGCTGTGGAAAATGCCAGCCAATACGTGGGATGCCGCAGAGAAAGAATATTTCCCTATGAGAGCCGCGCTGCTCACGACGGTGCACGACTATCTCGGTTACGGATATGTCGCGGGGCAGGTGGTCCACGGATTTTTTGGATGCGTCAGGTGCATGGATGACACAACGTATCGCCAGCTAGATAGAGATCCCGGGTCTTCGAAAACCGTGTTCATGGGACATCGAAGGTGGCTTCGCGACGAAGACCTGTGGAGAAAACGCAAGGATCTGTTCGATGGTGACACCGAACCCCAAGGACGCCCGCGTACGAGGAGCGGCGAGGAAATAGACGAGCTGTTGAAAAATTGGAAAGATTGCCCACTGCCGGGAAAGAAGCAAAAGGCGCCAGAGCCAGGAAAGAAGCGAAAGCCGCCAGAGCCGCTGCTGAAGGTATGGAAAACGAGGTCTGTTTTCTGGGACTTGCCGTACTGGAAGATCCACCGTGTGCCTCACAGCCTTGATGTCATGCATATCACGAAGAACGTGTGAGAGAGTCTGCTTGGTACCCTGCTCAACATGCTAGAGAGGACCAAAGATGGGCCGAAAGCAAGGGCAGACTTGAAATCAATGGGCATCAGGTAGGAGCTTCACGCTATATATGATGATGATGATGATGAGGTGAACACTACTAGAAAAAAGGCTATTAGTGGCGCACCCAATATTGCCATTAGTGGCGCACCATGGGTGGGCCACTAATACCACGCCACTAATAAGGAATAACAGTGGCGATTTTTATTCCAGAATTGCTACAGGTGCGCCACTGATATTGCTACAGGTGCGCCACTAGTAAGAATTTTTTTTTTCAAATTTTTTTCCAGAATTTTTTTTTTCAAATTTTTTTCCAGAATTTTTTTTTTCAAATTTTTTTTCCAGAATTTTTTTTTTCAAATTTTTTTCCAGAATTTTTTTTTTCAAATTTTTTTTCAAATTTGGCGGGAATTTTGTTTTCCTTAATCTCGGGTCAATATGGCTTAATCTCGGGTCAAATCGCACTCCGTGGTCAAACTTCCCGGAAGGTCACCCATCCTACACTACTCCAGCCCAAGCACGCTTAACTTCTGAGTTCTATCCAACCCCAGCACCAGCTCACTTAGCAGGCACTTGTTGATATATCTATCATATCAATCCTATTAAACCTTGTTGATGTCTAGGAGTTTGTTCATGTTCATGAGTGTGATGAAATTTTGAAAAAATATTTCAAACTTCCCGGTCATTTTACATATCATATTTTGAATTTTTTGAAAAAAAACTTTTTTAAAAAAAAACCATTTTTTTTCAAAAAAACTATTTTTTTTCAAAAAAAACATTTTTTCAAAAAAAAATATTTATTTCAAAAAAAATAGTTTTTCAAAAAAAAAATTCAAAAAAAAACTATATTAGTGGCGCACCACACCCACGGTGCGCCACTACTATTTTTGAATTTTTTTGAATTTTTTTGCCTGTACATCTTAAAAGCCCCGTAACTTTTTTTCTGTTAGGTTTTTGGGGATTTAGAAAATGTTTAACGGGGTTCCCCCGTTAAATTCGGATGTAACTTTTCGAGTAGATGCTTTTTCATATAAAAAACTTTTTCATCGGAGTTCGTATGCAAAAGTTATGCCCATTTTACAAATTCTCGAGAGATTTTGCAAAAAAAGTCGAAATTCATGTTTGTAAATTTTGCTAACAACTAGACCACAAATCACATTGGAATCTTATTTTTTTTTATTTTTTTGACATTTCTATCATTTTCTTTTATTTTTTTTTAAACTGAAAAGGCGGTCC
>LR738714.1:784794609-784804775 GCA_902687465.1 Secale cereale
TCCACGGGGGGGGGGGGTGCATTTGGTGAAAAATGATAGAAATGTTAGTAGTGGCGCACCCCTTCACTGGTGCGCCACTAGTAGCCAGGTATACTAGTGGCGCACCAGTGAAGGGGTGCGCCACTGCTATGTTTTTTTTTTGGACCACCATGCCCAGCCTTACCAGTGGCGCACCAGGGCAAGGTGCGCCACTACTATCAAATATAGTAGTGGCGCACCTTGCCCTGGTGCGCCACTGGTAAGGCTGGGCATGGCTGGTTACTGTTCAAAAACATATTAGTGGCGCACCCAACACCTGGTGCGCCACTAGTAATGTCACTATTAGTGGAGCACCTGTTTGTGGTGCGCCACTGCTATATAGTAGTGGCGCACCACATCTCTGGTGCGCCACTAATAGTGATATTACCTATAGCCTTTTTTCTAGTAGTGGAAGCAGGACACGGAAAGTCGTCGCAAAGGCAAAAAGGCCAAGAAGACCGGAAATGACTACCCTCCCGCGTGCTTCACTCTAAGTCAGGACGAGATCGAGCAGTTTTTCACCTGCCTCGTAGGAGTAAAACTTCCTTACGGTTACGCGGGGAAGATAAGCAGATACCTAGACCCAGCGAAGCTGAAGTTCAGCGGGATGAAGTCTCACGACTGTCATGTGCTGATGATGCAGATACTTCCAGTTGCAATCCGTGGGATCATGGACGCGCACGTCCGTGAAACCCTATTTGGCCTATGCAACTTTTTCGACGTCATCTCTCGGAAGTCGGTTGGCGTGAGGCAACTCAGAGAGGCTACAGGAAGAGATCGTGGTGATACTATGCGAGCTTGAGATGTACTTCCCGCCCGCATTCTTCGACATTATGGTGCATCTGCTGGTCCATATCGTGGACGATATCGTCCAACTCATGCCGACGTTCCTGCACAGCATGATGCCGTTCGAAAGGATGAATGGTGTCATCAAAGGATACGTTCGCAACATGTCATGTCCAGAGGGAAGCATATCCAGGGGCTTTCTGACCGAAGAGTGCATCTCCTACTGCACGAATTATCTTGGCATCGAGAATCCCGTTGGTCTGCCCGTCAAGAGGCACCTCGGCAGGCTCGCTGGATGGGGTCATCGTGAGGGTCGCCGCGAAATGCATGTCGACTTCGAGGGTCGACTCGCCGACTTTGAAAGAGCAAACCTAGTCGCGCTACAACACATAGACGTGGTCGATCCTTGGGTGGTAGAGCACAAAACCTTTATTGAGAAGACATACAATGACCGAGGCCAACAGAGGACGGACGGAGATATAATCAAAGAGCACAACTCATGTTTCACGCGTTGGTTCAAGCAGAAGCTTCTGTCGTACCCTTTACATGAGGATTCTTCCGCGGAAGAACAACTTATATTCGCCTTGTCACAGGGTGCCGAGCACAACCTGATGACCTATGAGGCATACGATATCAATGGCTACACATTCTACACCGAGGCCAAGGACATGAAGAGCGATGGTTATCAGAACTCCGGGGTAACGATGGAATCCACTACAAGAAATATGTCAACTTGTGACCACCACTATTGGTCACTGAATGGTCACAAATTTCTTTTTGTGACCTTTTTGTGACCAAAAACATAAGGTCAAAAGCTGGCCGTCATAAACTGACTATAGCGACCTTCTCTGTGAGAAGGTCATAGACGTTTATGACCAAAATATGCCTACTGTCGTGTTTTGGTCACTAGCAGCCTCCCTAGGCCACGTAGGCATCCAGCGTGGCAAGCTGATGTGGCACAAGATTCAGCCCGGTCCAATTCGATTTTCTACATGGGCCTAGCCCAACAATTCGGCCTTTTTAATATATATTTTTCTGATAATTTTCTCTAGCTACATGGGCCTGGCCCTGTAATTCAGCCTTTTTATTTCAAGGCCTCATCTATTTCGCAGTCCATTTCATTAAGCCTTTTTGTATCATATTTGCATCATTGCGCAATATTCCACGCACTATTGTTTGGGCCATTGCCTTTTTAGAGCCCAAATATTATTCGATCCAATAGAACATTCAATCTTTTTCAATCACAGATTTCAATTTTACACATTTCAACAGCAAACAATAAATAATTTTCTCAATTAAATGCTCAAATCCAGAAATCACTAAATGAAACTCAAACAGCACGTACACGACTACGCGGTCCATCAAGTGTACATACAATCAAATACATACGTACACGACTACACGGTCCATCAAGTGTACATACAATCAAATACAGAGGCACGAAAACATGGTGGCAACATCAACTAATACTATGATGCACATCTCTAGGCTGATCCTTGGTCACAACAACAGCCACCTCGACAACATAAGATCCTGATCTATATAAATTATTTACTTAAAGATTCTTCTCCTGGAGTTCCTTGTACACCAACTTTTGACGAATGAAGGCCAAAATCTGCGGATTGTAAATCAGAAAAGTTAGGGAACATAATCAAGTGTAGCCCTGCATATAACATTCTCCTAACAATGAAACATAGCTGCAGAATTTGAGATCTAATAAGAAACCATGCATATAACATCTCATAACAACAAAACTGAGATATATTTGGAAATGGCAAATGATAAGTATCAACCTGCTGCTAGATAATAGAGCTATCATGTCAAAATTATTCAGATATCCTGATATGTGTGTCACATTATACATGCATCAAGCTTCAGGCCATCAATTTTAAGATGAGTAGATACCTAACTTCATGTCGATGATATGGATGGGCTGCAGTAGAACATCTGGTAAGCACCATCTTCGCCTCCGCCCCCAGCTCCACCTCCGCCCAGGTCCTCTGCACCCACCTCCACCTCCACATCTGCCACGATCCTTCACCCAGGTCCTCCTCTGCCCTTCCCCGCGCAAGGTCGCCGGTGCTGCTCCTTCCCCGCCGTTGCTGCTTCCCTGCCACTGTCGTGGGAGTTGGGTAGATCAATATCTGTGTTAATTCTGGAAACAATCGATTTGGAAAAAAATTACTACTCTACTGCTAATTTTGCAAACAATATTCCTAAAAATAATGGAAACAGTAAATTTTGGAAAGGATCACTAGTCCACTAACAATAAATTTTGGAAAAGATCAATAATCGATTTGGAAAGGAACAACCTATTGTTTCATAAATTTTGGAAAGAAACAATAAATTCTGGAGTACTCAAGGAAACAATAAATCCTCCAATACTGATAAATTTTGGAGTGATAATTCGAAAAATGACCTTAGACGATCACGGAAGCACGATCCCGCTATGTTGCTTTGCTGCTGGCCTTGTCGGGCACTTCACCATTGGCTAGAGGAGGAGCAGCAAGAGAGTCCAAGACTGTAAATGCCAAAGAGAGCAGTGAGTAAAATGAACATGATTTTTTTGCTGCTAAATGGATGCTATATACCTATGCTGCTGCTAAATGGTGCTTGTGCATAACTGAATTTTGTTGCTGGCACTGACTGTTGACAGACAACTGTTACACTAAACTTTGCTGCTACTAGTATGTGATGTTCAAATGAGCTTATGTAAAAATACAGCTTGCACATGTTCAACTGCAAAGGACACGACACATACAGCTATGTGAGCCTGCCTGATAGGTAGGTCAGGCAACTTGATTCAATGAACTAGGAACGAACTAAGATGGACAATAAGAATGGAAAGTAAACATTGAACCCCACGTTGATATGAAACTTTGGGATTCATGCAAGAAGTTGCAAACGTGCAACCAAAAATGCTCATGTCAACATTATTATTCAAGGTAACAGGCCATCAGGAACACTACTCAATGATTTGTATGTGGCATAGACATAATCCAGTTATCATGATACAATGACCATCATGTAAAATGAAAGGAAAGTGTTGCTCATTACAATTATTTTAAGCTAAGTGTTTCTTTCTACTCTTTGATTTATGCAAGCGGAGATGTAGCACGTACGGAGGTAGGGAGCCATCACATATGCATGTATGTATGAAGCAGAACATGAAAAGAGCAACATCTAATTAACTTGATTGCCTTGCAGATGACACACAGGTCATTCACCAACGAGGGGTCGGGGCACTGACTGGAGTTGTCGGTGCAGGAGCCCACCTTTGTTACTATGTTAAATAAATTTGATTTGCCAACATTGGGTAACCCGACCTGCATGAAACATCAATAGTAAACTTCGTATATCCTCTTATTCTTCTACTTGGCAAGTGCAGAATAGTGCGTCAATCAGCATTCAACAAAAGAGTAGTCCATTATGGTTTATGATGAAATCTGAGATAGAATAAGGGATACAAAGGCAAGTATTGTTAAACACCATTAATGCAACTAGAGAAGTGCGGTACTGGCAACTCATGAAACTCAGCACGGGGGAGCTAAGTCCAGGGAACGAACGCGAGCATGCACAATTATGAAGGGAATGGATCCACGGGTTATACCTCGGGTGCCGTTGCGGAAGGCCTTGGTGACGCGCTTGGGCGTCCTGCGCAGCCCCTCTCGGTGGTCGTTCTCGCCGAGCCCCACCAGCAGCGCGCGCACCGTCTTGGCGCGGTAGGGCCCGTAGAGGTACTTGTCGTGGAAGTTGTAGAGGAAGAGCGCGCCGCTGCGCCTGATCCGGGAGACGGCGTCCATCTTCCCCCGTCGAGAAGATGTACCTGAAGCACTCGGGCCTGGTCTCGCCGATCCACATGAAGATGTACCCCGCCAGCAGCAAACTTCCATGTACTGCTTCTACAGACTAACAAAATGGGAGCAAACATACTAAGCAGACTAACAAAATGGCAACAAACAACAATTTTATGTAATAGCTAGAGACAAAAAATATAATCGCCACTTTAGAGACCAGGACTCATTCATCAAGAAAACACCTTATTTATGCAACAGATCAACCATAGTCATGTCTGTCATTTAACCACCACAGATTGTTCATACTTGAAATTTTAAGGATACACAACCATACTTAGATCTCCCTCTCCATCACCACTAGGACTTGCATTAACTTGACCACCAGTAACTAAAAGCCATAGTAATTGACAAGATTTGCATCAAGCCAAACTTACAGAGCTAGTACTGCCTTTTGGTCTTCTCGGCAACATGCCCAGCACTTGCAGCCACGGCATCCAGCACTTACAGAGCTAGTACTGCTTTTAAGGATACACAGTCAGTCTCAGCAACATGCCCAACACTTGCCCCTTCAATCTCTTTGTTTTAGCAGTTCTAGAAGTTTTTTAGCATAAAGTAGAGCTTCTACAGTACATGTATGCTTTAGATATGAAGGACCAAGAGTTCCGGAAGCAACAAATATGACATGGGTAAACCAGGACACGATGAAACAAATTATTCCTTATGCATTTAAACAGGAACATGGTGTCCAGTTTATACTACCACGTCATCATCAGGATTTACTAAAACTGGGCATCACATATAAATCATCCAGAACTGGGCAAATTTTACTAGCTCTTAACAATTGCTTCGCTGGATATCTGAGAAAGCATATAATTGCAGTTTGTTGCACTAACGTAATCAAATTTTAGCCCTAGTTCATCTAAACCAGATATGTCAATCTGCTGTTCAAACATAGAATAGTGGTGGCTCATTCCCTTATTTTTCTAAAGTCCACTACGCACTGCTTAGCAAAGCATGAATAATAATCCAGGAGTACTATAATAACCTACTCCTATATATAACGACACCTAACAGAGCAATTAGGATGTTTCTAGTATAGCAAGTGTTGATAGGAATTAACGCCAGAAACTAGGTATCGTCACCTAAGGAAGATCCATCATCAGGGGCGCATCAAGTGGGGTCACTGAGCGTTCCATCACGCGCTGCGCCAAACCAAACTCCACAGGCGGCCATGAGAAGTATACCGCGGACCTGACGAAGGCGAGAGCAATCACCACGCGAAGCAGGGTCTGGAGGCTTGCGGGGAGCTGACGCCACCAACTGCGCCGATTGCGCCGCGCTGCCGCGGCGGCGGTCGTGGCGGGCCGGAGCGCGCCCAGGTCAGGGCCCTCGACGCTCCTGGAGGGGCGCCGCGTGGGGCCTCCTCTGGCCATCTGAGAAGCCCGGCGATCTCCCCGTCTCTAGGACTGGGATGGAGGCGCGCATCGATGGAGGAGGCTGCGGCGCGGAGAGGAAGGGGGGACGGGCCGGGCGGCGCTCAACCAGGACCGACGGAGCAGCTCGCGAGCTCCATGGCGGCGACGCGAAGCTCGTGGGCGTCCACAGGAGGAGCGGCGGGAGGTTATACGACGGCGTCGATAAGGGGGAGAGGGAGGGGGCCGCCGCTGGTGACGGGAAGCTAGGGTTAGAGAGGGGTGGCGGCGTCGATCTGGATCTGGATCGGTGGTGAGGGGGCCGGGGACGGGGAGGAAGTGGCGGCGGCGGCGGTGGTGGTGAGGGGGACGGGGAGGAGGTGGCGGCGGCGGGGAGATAGGACGAGGGACGGGGAAGGGGTCGTGATCTAAGCTAGGGTTTTGGCTGCGGGTGGGGATCCTCTTTTTCTCTTTTTTCTGTAGAATCGATGGATGGATGGATGTAGGATGGAGAGATGGATGGATGGATGTAGGATGGAGAGATGGATGGATGGATGGATGGGCGCCATGTCATCAATCCATGGGAAGTGTTTTGATTGGTTTAGAAAGTGAGTGATTTAAAATGGAGTCCAAGTACTAAAAATAGAGGGATTTTGTGAAGTAGCTATCAAAAATATTTTGCAAAAGGGCACCACACAAATATTCATTAGAGTTAGACCACATTTTATGTATAAGGACCAATTTGTATGCATGTCTGATCTTTCTAGCACTTTTAATCATTTTTCGAGTGCCCAAAATGAGCTTTTTTGTGAAGGACCTACCATATATTTGTTGCAAAATTGGACCACACCATTTTTAGAAAACATTAGCCCATATTTAATGCACAATTGACCAAATTGTTGGGTGTCAAAAGTTTTGATCCACCTCTCGTGAAAAAGACAAATTTGCGCCGATTCAGTTGGAAGCGGGTCAAATTTGAACTGTAGCTGCCTTATAGTTTGCTCTTTATTTTTTCAAAAAATCATTTCTAGGTACATGAGTATCTATTTAATCAGAGAAACACCAAAAAAATACCAAGATTCAACCACTAGCTAGGAACGGTCATTCCCGCCGTTTTGACCGCATTTTGAAACGAGCATAAAAAAATTCAAAAAAAAATCAAAAAATTGGAAAACCTTCGCATTGTGTCATTATATATGACCAAGTTAGCAGGAAAAATAATAAACTTGTAATACGACAATTCTTTTAAAAAAGTGTTCTCAGAAATGAGCTATCATGCGTGAAGATTCATGGCTTTCAAGCCAAATGATTAATCCTATGGCCACATTCATAGCATAGTTTGTTCAAATGATCTCATATTGTGCACAAGGGTGCATCTTGGAATGGCAAACAATATTGCTTAAGGAAGTTTTCATTTTCTTTGGACGAAAAAATCATTTTCCATTTTTCGAGTGCCCAAAAGGAGGTTTTTTTTTTTGTGAAGGACCTCCCAAATAATTGTTGCAAAATTTGACCAAATCAATTTTATAAAACATTAGCCCATATTTAATGCACAATTGACAAAATGGTTGGGTGTAAAAAGTTTTGATCCACCTCTCGTGAAAAAGACAAATTTCCGCCGATTCAGCTAGAAGCGGGTCAAATTTGAACTGCGGCTGCCTCATAGTTTGCAATTTATTTTTTCCAAAAATCATTTCTAGTTACATAAGTACCTATTTAATCAGAGAAACACCAAAAAAATTCCAAGATTCAACTACTAGCTAGGAACGGTCATTCCTGCTGTTTTGTCCGCATTTTGAAACGGGCATAAAAAATTAAAAAAAAATTAAAAAATTGGAAAACCTTCGCATTGTGTCATTATATATGACCAAGTTACCAGGAAAAATAATAAACTTGTAATACGACAATTCTTTTAAAAAAGTGTTCTCAGAAATGAGCTATTATGCGTGAAGATTCATGGCTTTCAAGCCAAATGATCAATCCCATGGCCACATTCATAGCATAGTTTGTTCAAATAATCTCATATTGTGCACAAGGGTGCATCTTGGAATGGCAAACAATATTGCTTAAGGAAGTTTTCATTTTCTTTGGACGAAAAAATCATTTTCCATTTTTCGAGTGCCCAAAAGGAGGTTTTTTTGTGAAGGACCTCCCAAATAATTGTTGCAAAATTGGACCAAATCAATTTTATAAAATACCAGGGCATATTTAATGCACAATTGACAAAATGGTTGGGTGTAAAAAGTTTTGATCCACCACTCATGAAAAAGACAAATTTCTGCTGATTCAGCTGGAAGCGGGTCAAATTTGAACTGCGGATGCCTCATAGTTTGCTATTTATTTTTTCCAAAAATCATTTCTAGTTACATAAGTACCTATTTAATCATAAATACATGGTTTGGTGGCGATACGTCGAGGTTTGGGCGGTGGTCGAGGGCCCCAACTCTAGAGCGCGTAAACTCGCATGCCCGCCGCGTGACTGTGGCGTTGCCATGTGTTCTGGGCGGCCTAGGCATGTCTAGTGGGTTGGCCACTCCCCAGGTAGGTGCTAGGAAGAAAATTACAACATAAGATTCTCACGAGGAGACCGATCGATGCTCAAACATGAATTAGCAGCCATGTGTTTGATTAGCGGTACGGGAAATGCACATGGCTAATGGGCGTGAGTTTTGGTTGAGGATGATCAGTTACTAAGAAGACCATCTTCACAAATTTTCAGCTCAAAAGGAGGAGTCTAGGTGGTACTTGCTTTGCAAAGTACCACACTGGACATAAATACGAATGTTGAAGATGGGCTCAAAATAATGAATGGATTGAGCTGGCATTTGGTGGAGGATAGTTATTTGGGCATAGGAAAGCACTGTAGAAAATGGATACCATTTGGACATGCCAAAGTGGTACTTCCTTCACAAAGTGTTTTTTTGAACAGAATAGGAAAATGAATATTTTTGAATTATTTTTGAACTCGGCAAGGAAGGTTTTTTACATATTTGACGAAGATATGACCCAAAGAATTTATGAGATTTTTTGGGGAATTTTGGGAATGACAGAAATATAGGTTGCTTCACAACCTAGGGCAAAAACTGCCACATGGACATGACACATAGGCAAAACTGATGAGGTGGCGCCTAGTCGTAGCAACCCACCACAATTTACAAGGTTATGACCATCTATATTGGTCATGATCAGCTAGAAATAAGGCAGCAAACCAGTGCTATCTGCTTTATGACCATTTCGTGTAAGGAAATTATGACCTTTCTAACCAAAATGGTCGTTATAGTTTAGGGTTTGGAGCCCCCCGAACAGCTTTTGACCAATTGGTCTAAAATGGTCATAGATCTATGACCAATTCTTCCAGGGTCACTAACAAAAGGTCATAAGTTGACATATTTCTTGTAGTGATCCTACACCGGTAATGACAAGGACATATACTACGGAAGGATCGAGGAGATCTGGGAGCTGAGCTACGCTGGAGAGAAGGTCCCGATGTTCCGTGTTAGATGGGCCAAGAGCGTCCTAAAAGAAGACCGGTATTTCACCACCATGGTTATACCCGAAGCCAAATCCAAGACCGCGGGCGCAAACGTCACCGCGAAAAATGAGCCATGGGTACTGGCTTCCCACGTTGACCAATGGTTCTTCATTACCGACCCGTCAAACCCAGTCGTGTTGTTGTGAGGAGAGGCAAAAGGAAGATCATCAGAATGGATGGAGTAGCCAATGAGAAAGACTTCGACAAGTACGGCGACCCGAGGATCGAACATGACGACGATGATGAAGTAGCAGCATACACCACAAGAAGAAGCAGGACCACCCTACCTAAAGGACGTCCGTTCCACAGAAGAACTCCATTTGCGAAAAAGAAGGGCAAGAAGATTGTGAACAGATAGCTAGCTAGCTAAGATCGATTGTATTACATAGTCAAAAAAAAAAGATCGATTGTATTTAAATCGTAGCCTTCATTTCTCGATTGTATTTCATGGGCACTTTTTGAACTATCATGAATATTTTTAAATTTCATGGACACTCGATCTCGATCCCCCTCGCCGCCGAGCACTCCCCGGTCCACCGACCGCCGCCACCGAACACCCGCACCCTCCCCTACTCAACCGCCGCCGCCGACCCCCCGCACCTCTCCCCTACTCAACCGCCG
>LR738714.1:784804785-784818438 GCA_902687465.1 Secale cereale
CCGACCCCCGGCACCCTCCCCCGCTCCACCGGCCGCCGCCGCCGACCCATGAACTCACATGATTCATAACTATATTCAAATAGCAAATTTGATGATATTTTTTAAAAATTATTTCTGTCTTATAAAAAAATATTACTGTTATGATTTAAAAAAGTTTGAACATATTTAAACACAAATAAGTATCAAAAAACATTTTAAATGCATAAAAAAAATTGTGGAGCCTGGGATTCGAACCCAGTACCTCCTGGTGGGAGAACTGGGTGCTGACCAATCGAGCTAGCTAGAGGGACTTGATGTGTATGAGGTATGGTGGGAGATAACTTGTTGGCTCGCGCCGAAATAAAAAAAATACTAATGGCGCACCAGGGGGAGGTGCGCCATTAGTATGGACGTACTTATGGCGCACCTGGGCGCGGTGCGCCATTAGTATTGTGCCCCATCCATATTGATGCCCCGGCCCACACCTCCCCCCTCTCTCTCCCTCGCCTCGCCCTCGATCCCCTTTCCCCTCTCCTCCCCCGATGCCGCCGCCCCCGTGCCCCCGACGCAGCCGCCCCCCGTGCCCCCGAGCCCTACCGCTCGCCGCCGCCCGCGCCGACGCCGACCCATGCGCCCCCGAGCCGACGCCGACCCACGCGCCCCCGAGCCCTAGCCCTAGCGCTCGATGACGCTGCTGCCCCCCGCGCCCCCGAGCCCTAGCCCTAGCGCTCGACGCGCCCCCACCGCCCGCGCCCCCGCCGCCGGAGACTTGGAGCCTCGGAGCCTCGGAGCCGCCCCACGTCCTCGGAGCCGCCGTCGGAGACTTGGAGCCGCCGTCTATCCCCGCCTCCCCAAGCTCGCCGTCTCCCTCTGCCTCTTCTCGGTTAGTTCATCCATCATGCTACTTTAAGGAATTTTCTTGCCTCGTTTCTATGTAAAAAACCAGCAGAGACAACATTAGTTTGGATCCTTCTGTGTTGAATGGTGAAATCATACTTTAGACCCTTCTCTGTTGAAAGATGAAATCTTACTTTGGATCCTGATGTGTTGAATGATGAGGTGCTGTAGATATGGGGGGCAATAGTTTCTCCTTGTTGCCACTTAGCTTCACTACTAACTGTTCTTATGTAAATACGCCAATAACAGTGGTACAGTTACAAGTGATTGTTGCATCATAAATAATCTATCAACAGGTACTAGTAGATGTAATTCTACTAACGCCAAGGGGTATTATCAGCCTACTGTTTGATGGCCATTGACATTCACATGTTATCCTGATGAGACCAGTCTTGAAATTTTAGTTACCAAAAGAAAAAAATGGATACATGATGCTTCACTAGACATACACTGTCTTCCTAGTCCCAAGTAGATGCAAACAGTTGATGTTCGGGAAGAAACTGTGCATGCCTGCCTAAGTACTCGAGTGTGATAAACAGTTAACTGCTTGAGTGTGATCAACAAATAATGTGGTGCTTTAAGAAAAAACCTGAATGAATTCTAATATTTATATCAACCCTCTATAAAACTAATATGTAAAAGCCATCCTTGCACACATGAAAATGTTTCTGATTCTACAGGTCAGCTAAGATTGTAGGAAAAGGAACTTCACGCAGCTTCTAGCTATGTGACAGTCTCTGCTGGTTTCTATGTAAAAAATAAAATAAAAATAAAATAAAATAGAGGGAGAGAGCATTTACTAGTGCCGTCTCTGCTGGTTTTATTATTTCTTAGGAAAAATGTGTATCAAATCTAGCTATGTGACAGAGGGTTCCTTAATTCCCTAGTTTGACTCCATCTATTTAAGTTACTTTTCTGCCAGTTCTATTTTTAACTAGATGAATCGCCACCTATTTTGTTAGATAAGTGAGACAATAAAGTCAAAAGTTTTAGGCAATATGATCTAGCCATGTAGGAGGTATTGTATTGTAGTCCCTGTATCAGAAGAAAAAAAATTAAGCAAATTAACAAAATGAATAATAAACATGTTCAAACTTACATCCGTAATTGTGCATTGGCAACTAAAGGTCTTCCGCTAGCCTCTGTTTATTTAGATTGCTACTTGATCAAGTAGTGACCACCGCATATTACTGACTAAATCTTTGATGCAATACTTAAGCATTTCCTACCATGACTAACCTGAGGTAAGATACATCATATCACTACAAGTCTACAAGCAGAAGTACCACTACATGCTACATGTTTTCTACTTCTTATTATCTAGACTAGATACACATTTCAATTTCTAGAACGCATGAAAGAAGAAGAAAATAATAAAACCAGCAGAGACAACACTAGTAAATAAAAGTGCCTTGTTATTTGAATTTTGAAAATAATAAAGAAGAAGAAAATAATAAAACCAGTTAGAAGTAACATTATTTAGAATGGAGTGGGAGGATGATGGATATTTAGAATGGAGTGAGAGCATCTCTTTTGTCTTAATGATATTCTCTCCAATGATATCGGATTGTTTCATGATGTAACTGCGAAAGCAAACTGGAAATATATGCTTTTGCAAGCTATACATGTGCTTGTCGTATTGGTGCTGCTTTAATTTGTTTCTACTGTAACATCTTATAGCTTCATTGGTCCAATCATCTACTGGAAATATCCATGTTTAGACATGGCAGATTTCCCCACTTTGCACTGCTGGGTTTTGTCTCCGACCATCGTGTCGTGATGGTTTTGCAGGTACCCCGAGAGGCCCTTGAGTTTGCTGGAATGTCGATTAACTTCCGTTCCGGCAAATTCGGGTACTCCATATGTCCTATTTTCAGCAAAGGTCATGCTGAAATTTCCCATGAATTTTAGCATGACTTTGCTAAAAATAGGACATATGGGGTACTTGTGACTAATCCATGGGCCGGGGTATCTTAGTAGTTAATTAAGTAGGATCAAGTGCTCCTTTATTCTAGCTGCATTAAACCATAGGCGGCAATAGAGCCAAGTGATTAGGCCCAACTTAGAATTCACCTACCTAGCTTAGCTTTTAGGATGCCTCGGTGTCGACAAACCATTAATTATAAAACCTTGGCTTTTAGGGTGCCTCGGTGTCGATAAGAACCGAAATGATGAAAGCTTAGGATTTTAGGGTGCCTCGGCGTCGAAAAACCCTCAATGATAAAAGCTTAGCTTTTAGGATGCCTCGGTGTCGACAAACCCTAAATGATGAGACCATGATCTTGTTCCTTGACAATAACCAACTTTTTGACCAAACTTTGTTCCTATTTAGAGAGAAACATGGCCAACAACGATGAGGCCGAGGGTTCGGGTGGCAAGGCATTCTGGGAGCTGTCCCAGGAGGTGGAGGAACAACCTCACTTGTATGAGGACGCCGCCTTCCCCACCGATCCTGAGACCACTGATGGTACCGCCGAGGATGACCCCACTGATGCCACCACTGATGGTACCGCCGAGGATGCCACCACTGATTATGGCGGCACACGCACAGATGGCAGCCAACCGAAGAGGCAACGGAAGGACCGGCGCCCGACCGTGCTCCGCACCCTCAAGGAGGAAGTTACTGAAGTGGACTCCGACGGGAATCCAACGGCGGCCGAACGAATAGTCAAGGGGTACTCGCTTCAGCTGGGGTGCATTCTCCGGAGCACCGTCTCGATCAACACCGAGAACCTGAGGCATCCTGACCGAGGGAATTTGCGCAACCTCCTCTTCACGAATCTGCACGAACGATACAAGTTCCCCGCTGAATTTGAAAACACAAGCCTCAAAGGGAATAAAGTGAACAATGCTGCCCTCACGAAGATGAGCAAGGCCCTGTTTACTTGGAAAAGCAATGTGAAGAGAATGATCGAGAAAGGTGAGAGTTATGAAAAGATCAAGGAGAAAAATCCTTCGATCACCGAAGATGACTACAACGACTTCAAGATCAATTGCTCGAGCACCGCAAACTCCGAATCAAGGCAGTGGGGGAAAGAAATGTGGGAGCTGAACTTAGGGGAACACACACTCGGTCCCGGCGGTTACAGAGTGGCGGAGCCTTTATGGGACAAGGAGGAGGCGGACCGTGCCGAGCAAGGCCTACCGCCCCTCTTCGATAAATACGGTGACAAGCAGACCAGGAACTTTGTCAGGGCCCGGTACAAGAAGGACCCAAAAACAAAGGAGCTTACCACGGATCCGAAGACCAGGCCGCTTGAGCTTGTTCTGGTAAGGAATACACCCCCGCGTAATTAGCTCCATATGGTTGCATTCTAATTAATGAAGCCAAATTTCTAAATGGTTCACATTCCTTCCGCAGGCGACTGAAAGCAGTAGCGCGGGGTCGACTAAGAGCAACCCTTGGGACACGACTCTAAATAGGGCGTTGAATGTAATGGAGAACAAGGATAAGCTCAGTAAGCCGACGTCAGCTAGTCGTGTGGCCGGCAAAGGCTTGTCGACAAAATGGTCGTCATACTATAACGTAGGTGGGCGAAAGGAGAAAAAGACTAGCTCGGAAAGCCAGGCGCGCGAGGTTCAAGAACTCAAGGCACAGGTGGCGCGGATTCCGGAGATTGTCCAAGAGCAAGTGCAACAACAGCTCGGAGCGACGATCACCGCCATTGTGCCTACCTTGATCGAGGGGTTGAGTGCGTGGATTGCGGGCGGCCAACAGGGGCCGCCCCCGATTCCTAGCTTCACGGCCAGCAACTTGCAGAATGCGATGGCGTGGCCATTGGTGTCTCCGGCGAAGGCGGCATTGGTGTCTCCGACGCCGGCACGGGAGCTTAATTCACCCGGGTGTACGCCGGCCGGCACCTCTGCAGCAAGCGGCCCCTCCGTCAACTGCACGCCTGCCGTTGGCGGTGCCTCGACATTAGCCGAGCTCGACGCCATCATCACGGTAACTAATTAAGCCTCTCTCGGCCGAGGACTTCATCTCCTTGCCTTTGACTGGGCATCCCTGACGCCCTACATGTTTTCGCAGGGCGCCGCCGACGTTCCATGCACTCTCCAGCACTTCGTGAACAACGTGTTGGTCGATGTCGCCAAGGGCAAAATCGTTCAACCGGGCAACCCCTTGTTCCAAGGTACCCAGATGCCACCCAACTTGTTTAGGGTTCAACTGGTTCGGGTGCTGCCAGGCTGCGACGAGGTGTTACCTCCGATTCGACCTGGCGGGGCTGACGATGATGACGTGATGACCCTCAGCGCCTGCCTGAGCTGGCCCCTGCTTTGGCCGAAGATCCAGATTCGTTTGGGGGCGGGGGACACGACCCCAAAGACAACACCGCCAGTCGTGCCGGCGCCAAGTCGGCCCCATGGCAAGATCGCCGCAACGGTGCCGAAAATCCCTATGCCACTGGATCCAAACATGCATATGGCACAGGATGAGAACGACGACGACGACGATACATTTGCCAACGTCGATCAGTACTTTGCCGATCATGGGTACGGTGGCGACTTCATGGGGCCTCCTTCTCAAGAACTCAACCCAACAAAAGACGTGCGCGATCTAGCTGGTACCGCGGAGAAGCCAAGTTGCAACATGTGTCGTCTACCGTTCAGCTCTCAGGAGACGCCTCCAGCTGCCGACTTCACCGAGCCTCAGATAGGCGAGGAGCGAAATATTATCAGGCCCAACACACTCAAGAAGGCGGTCTGTGAGCAGAACTCGGTCCCATTACAGGAGAAGAAGAAGGCACGCAAAAAAGAGACTAACAAGGGTGCGAGCCGGCCGGCACCGAGTACGATCCATGCTCAGGACGGGCCACCTTCACCTGAGGATGTAATGAGGAGGTTGCATGTGGCAGGTAGGCCGATGCTACCGACAAATATGCTCGATGCTGCAACCGGTGCTATGCGGAGTCTGCATGACAGTGTTCTTTCTTTGGAGAAGCGGCGTCTCAAAGAGAAGGATGTGGCATACCCGGTTTTCGCGGCCAAGGTGCCAGAGGGCAAGGGCTTTGTGGATAACTCCATCGGGGGTACGATCGTCCTGCGGTTTGATGACATCCACGCTATGTTGAACCTTCATCCGCTGCACTACACCTTCGTTTGGCTATTTTCGCTGAGTATGGAGATGCGGATCATTCGCGACAAGACCCCGGACATCGTGATAGTCGACCCCTTCTACATGCGTGCCAAGATCTTGGGCAGCGCTGGGGACCGGCAAGTCGCGAGTTCTAACCTCGAAGGCGTCATTCTGGCAAACCGAGATAAGGATAACTTCCTCGTGCCTTACTTTCCCGAGTAAGTCCTCCCCCTCAACCGCCCCGTAACATATGAATTCTTAGATTTCGATCGTTTTTCTTTTAACATTCCGTGTTTTCTGCAGTGACACACATTGCACGCTCATCCTCCTAAGTCCCAAATATTCCATGGCCACGTATTTCGACTCGGACCGTCAGTCGAACGTAGACTACACAAATGTCAAGAAGGTTCTTGATGATGTTCTCCCTGGCTACGCCAAATCTGGAGGCACCTTCACCAGGCCTATTCGTAAGTACGGCAAGCACGTGTTATCCCACAATATGATGTTCTGCTGCGTCAAGCAGCCGCCTGGCGGTCAGAAGGGTGCCTACTACCCCATCCATCAAATGCGGGCGATCGTACGGGACCATCATCAACTTCTGCTACCGAGTAAACTCAAAGATTGGGCCGCGAGCGTGTCGGCAATCCAGGACGCGGACATCAGACAAGAATTCTTTCGCATCCAGTCGGAGTTTGCGGAAATCATCCATCAAGAAGTCCTTCGTACCTCGGGGCAGTTCTACCTCAGAAATCAACCGTCCAACATTGACATCGACACAATGCTACAAATGCAGGCTGACAACGCCCGTGATTTCATGACTCCCACGATAGACGGCGGCTTCATCCACGCTCCGATACCTTGAGTCGAGTCGAAAGCAGTGATGCTGTGTCTAGTTCTGAAACATCGATTGGCTCATGTTGTAATTAAACTTTAATGAACTTGTAGTATGTCTCTTTGGTTTCGAGAGTCATTCAACTTAGATGTAATCGATGCTATTAATGTCTTGCTTTTCTCTTCCGATCGTTCTGTTGCATACTTATATATTGCTTATGTATTGTCTGTGAATTGGTACTAACGTTTCGTTTGGCTAGTGCATAGCGATGCCGTCGTATGTCGTGTACAAGGGTAAGGTTCCCGGAGTCTACGACGACTGGGAGGAGTGTCGGAGACAGGTTCACCGATTCAGCGGTAACAGTTACAAAGGGTACACCACTAGGGCCGAGGCCGAATCTAGATACACCCGCTATCTAGCGGGAGAGGGGAGGGAGCGTTGGAGGAACCGGATGAAGACGAGTTTCATCGTGATGACCGCAGCTCTCTTCTATGTGATGGTAGTTTAGATGAGCGATATCGACTTGTAATGTGAAGACAAACTCGCTACTCGCGGTCTCGAGACTTGTAATATAATGTTCTATCTTTGTTCGGTCTTTTCAATTCGGAGACTAATATGATGAATTGTATTCGGAGACTAATATGATGAATTGTATTCAGAGACTAATCTTCTATTGTATTCGATGAATCTGTTGTTGATGTGTGCTGTCTATATTCTGTCCAATTATACATTTTGTAACCTGCGCAAAAAACAAAAAATAAAAAAAAAATAAAAAAACCTAATATTCATACTAATGGCGCATCACATCACAGTGCGCCATTAGTATGCCAAAGGATACTAATGGCGCATCATTAAACAGTGCGCCATTACTATGCCGAAGTTACTAATGGCGCATCTTGTTGTTGTGCGCCATTAGTATGCCAAAGCACCTGGGTATACATGGCCCCTGGGAGGCATACTAATGGCGCACTGTTGGATATACTAATGGCGCATCTGAGGTGCGCCATTAGTATAAACCAGATACTAATGGCGCACCAGAGGTGCGCCATTAGTAAAATATACTAATGGCGTGGCACTAATGGCGCACCACTAATGCGCCATTAATGGCCAAATTAGGTGCGCCATTAGTAGGCCTTTTCCTAGTAGTGCGCGAATGATCCGCATCTCCATACTCAGTGAAAGTAGCCGAACGAAGGTGTAGTGCAGCGGATGAAGGTTCAACATAGCATAGATGTCATCAAACCGCAGGACGATCGTACCCCCGATGGAGTTATCCACAAAGCCCTTGCCCTCTGGCACCTTGGCCGCGAAAGCCGGGTATGCCACATCCTTCTCTCTGAGACGCCGCTTCTCCAAAGAAAGAACACTGTCATGCAGACTCCGCATAGCACCGGTTGCAGCATCGAGCATATTTCTCGGTAGCATCGGCCTACCCGCCACATGCACCCTCCTCATTACATCCTCAGGTGAAGGTGGCCCGTGCTGAGCACGTATCGTACTCGGTGCCGGCTGGCTCGCACCCTTGTTAGTCTTTCTTTTGCGTGCCTTCTTCTTCTCCTGTAATGGGACCGAGTTCTGCTCACAGACCGCCTTCTTGAGTGTGTTGGGGCTGATAATATTTCGCACGTCGCCTATCTGAGGCTCGGTGAAGTCTGCAGCTGGAGGCGTCTCCTGAGAACTGAACGGCACACGACGCCTGTTGCAACTTGGTTTCTCCGCGGTACCAGCTAGATCGCGCACGTCTTTTGTAGGGTTGGGTTCTTGAGAAGGAGGCCCCATGAAGTCGCCACCGTACCCATGATCGGCAAAGTCCTGATCGACGTTGGCAAATGTATCATCGTCGTCGTCGTTCTGATCCTGTGCCATATGCATGTTTGGATCCAGTGGCATAGGGATGTCCGGCACCGTTGCGTCGGTCTTGCCATGGGGCCGACTTGGCGTCGGCACGACTGGCGGTGTTGTCTTTGGGGTGTTGTCCCCCGCCCCCAAACGAATCTGGCTCTTCGGCCAAAGCAGGGGCCAGCTCAGGCAGGCGCTGAGGGTCATCACGTCATCATCGTCGGCACCGATGGGTCGAATCGGAGGTAACAACTCGTCGCAGCCTGGCAGCACCCAAACCAGTTGAACCCTAAACAAGTTGGGTGGCATCTGGGTACCGTGGAACACGGGGTTGCCCGGTTGAACGATTTTTCCCTTGGCGACATCGACCAACTCGTTGCTCACGAAGTGCAGGACAGTGCACGGAACGTCGGCGGCGCCCTGCGAAAACATGTAGGGTGTCAGGGATGCCCAGTCAAAGGCAAGGAGATGAAGTCCTCGGCCGAGAGAGGCTTAATTAGTTACCGTGATGATGGCGTCGAGCTTGGCTAATGTCGAGGCACCGCCAACGGTGGGCGTGCAGTTGACGGAGGGGCCGCTTGCTGCAGAGGTGCCGGCCGGCGTACACCCGGGTGCATTAAGCTCCCGTGCCGGCGTCGGAGACACCAATGCCGCCTCCGCCGGAGACACCAATGGCCCCGCCATCGCGTTTTGCGAGTTGCTGGCCGTGAAGCTAGGAATCGGGGGCGGCCCCTGTTGGCCGCCCGCAATCCACGCGTGCAACCCCTCGATCAAGGTAGGCACAATGGCAGTGATCGTCGCTCCGAGTTGTTGTTGCACTTGCTCTTGGACAATCTCCGGAATCCGCGCCACCGGTGCCTTGAGTTCTTGAACCTCGCGCGCCTGGCTTTCCAAGCTGGTCTTTTTCTCCTTTCGCCCACCAGCGTTATAGTATGACGACCATTTTGTCGACAAGCCTTTGCCGGCCACACGACTAGCTGACGTCGGCTTACTGAGCTTATCATTTTTCTTCATTACATTCAACGCCCTATTTAGAGTGGTGTCCCAAGGGTTGCTCTTAGTCGACCCCGCGCTACTGCTTTCAGTCGCCTGCGGAAGGAATGTGAACCATTTAGAAATTTGGCTTCATTAATTAGAATGCAACCATATGGAGCTAATTACGCGGGGGTGTGTTCCTTACCAGAACAAGCTCAAGCGCCCTGATCTTCGGATCCGTGGTAAGCTCCTTTGTTTTCGGGTCCTTCTTGTACCGGGCCCTGACAAAGTTCCTGGTCTGCTTGTCACCGTATTTATCGAAGAGGGGCGGTAGGCCTTGCTCGGCACGGTCCGCCTCCTCCTTGTCCCATATAGGCTCCGCCACTCTGTAACCGCCGGGACCGAGTGTGTGTTCCCCTAAGTTTAGCTCCCGCATTTCTTTCCCCCACTGACTTTATTCGGAGGTTGCGGTGCTCGAGCACTTGATCTTGAAGTCGTTGTAGTCATCTTCGGTGATCGAAGGATTTTTCTCCTTGATCTTCTCATAACTCTCACCTTTCTCGATCATTCTCTTCATCGTGCTTTTCCAAGTAGACAGGGCCGTGATCATCCTCGTGAGGGCGGTATTGTTCACTTTATTCCCTTTGAGGCTTGTGTTTTCAAATTCAGCGGGGAACTTGTATCATTCGTGCAGCTTCGTGAAGAGGAGGTTGCGCAAATTCCCTCGGTCAGGATGCCTTAGGTTCTCGGTGTTGATCGAGACAGTGCTCCGGAGAATGCACCTGAGCTGAAGCGAGTACCCCTTGACTATTCTTTCGGGTGCCGTTGGATTCCCATCGGAGTCCACTTCAGTAAATTCCTCCTTGACGGTGCGGAGCACGGTCGGGCGCCGGTCCTTCCGTTGCCTCTTCGGTTGGCTGCCATCTGTGCGTGCGCCGCCATCATCAGTGATGGCATCCTCGGCGGCACCATCAGTGGGGTCATCCTCGGCGGTACCATCAGTAGTCTCAGGATCGGTGCGGAAGGCAGCGTCCTCATACAAGTGAGGTTGTTCCTCCATCTCCTGGGACAGCTCCCAGAATGCCTTGCCGCCCGAACCCCCGGCCTCATCGTTGTTGGCCATGTTTCTCTGTAAATAGGAAAAATTTTTGGTCAAAAAGTTGGTTATTGTCAAGGAACAAGATCATGGTCTCATCATTTAGGGTTTGTCGACACCGAGGCATCCTAAAAGCTAAGCTTTTATCATTGAGGGTTTTTCGACGCCGAGGCACCCTAAAAGCCTAAGCTTTCATCATTTCGGTTTTTATCGACACCGAGGCACCCTAAAAGCCAAGGTTTTATAATTTATGGTTTGTCGACACCGAGGCATCCTAAAAGCTAAGCTGGGAAGGAAAATTCTAAGTTGGGCCTAATTACTTGGCTCTATTGCCGCCTATGGTTTAATGCAGCTAGAATAAAGGGGCAATTGATCCTACTTAATTAACTACTAAGATACCCCGGCCCATGCATTAGTCACAAGTACCCCATATGTCCTATTTTTAGCAAAGTCATGCTAAAATTCACGGAAAATTTCAGCATGACCTTTGCTGAAAATAGGACATTTGGAGTACCTGAATTTGCCGGAACGGAAGTTAATCGACATTCCAGCAAACTCAAGGGCCTCTCGGGTGGACAAGGCAAAATCATTATCCCAGGTGGACAAGGCAATGTGCTACTTGCTTAAATCTCTGTCCAATGCTATTTACAAGACAAACAACAGGTGGCAAGCCCAGTGTTAAAAAAAAGGCCTCCATCACAACATGGAAAATACATTGGCAGTAACATCAACAGCTTTTTGTGTCTTTTGACAGTATCACATTGATAGAAGTATCACTGTCAGAAGAAGGGGGTTTTAGTTTGAACCAAAGACAACAATTCAACCCAACTGTTGTAGCTCTGTTCATCTACACATCTCATAAATAATAGCTTTAAAACAACACCAACCCAGACCTAGGCAACAGTGGCATCTTGTTCATTTACAGATCCCAAAACAGAAGGCAATGTTTTGCCATTATCTAGTTTCCACTTATAAAAATTCTTAGCAGCAGCAAAAGCCTAAGGCTCTGTTTGATAGCAAAGTATTTAAAAAACTACAGTATCAACAAACTACGGTAATTTAGCCTGTAGGCATAACATACCATGGTTTTAACATAACAGAGTATTTTTAGAGTATTTACAATATAGAGCATCTGTTTGGCTGTGGCCTGCGCAGTGCTGTAAGTGTAGATGGCTAGCTGTTAGCACTCCAAACACTCGCACCTAACTAGCCGGTGAAATCAACTAATTGGCCATGCAGATGCAGCTAGCTAGCATATACCTTACCATTAGCAGGGCACACACGCGTAGCTGGCTTCTTTACAATTTATGGTACATTATTCTCGGCAGCTAGCTAGGTATTACCATATGCGTGCATAAGAACAGGAGCATGCAGAAACTGAAGGTAGCCGATGGAGAATCTACAGAGACGGCCGCAGCGTCGGCGGCGGAGGCGATGGTGTGAGAGCGAGACGAGCTTGTTGTGAATAGCTAGCGACTGGCTTGTTTCTTTCGCTTGCTCTGTTTTTAAAAAAGGGGTCCAGGGTTCTTTTTTTTATGCAGAGAAATTACTACAGTTTTGAGAATACTCTAGTTTTAATTTGGGGCAACAACATGGACAGCAGCGTCTTCCTCCTTAATGCAAAGTTCCTCCAATTTTTGTTCTCTTTTAACAATCAGAAGAACAATACACAGAACCCCACATGAATCACATGCAAGATTAAAATATTTCTCATAGGTAACCCATCGATCATTGGACAGGAGCAATATATTCATTATCACAATTTCTTACCTTTCCAGTTTAACCTACCAAAGATTTGAGCTGGCCCAAGCCACATCCACAAGACACAAACGAAGATACTCCACAAAACTGTAAAGCTGCAACACCTAGAAAACATGGCAAATTCTACACGCCTAGAAAAGCATTCTCCTCCAGGAGGGTGTCATACCCCTCACTATCTAGTCACATATTCCAGACTTCCCAGCAGCAAGTAAACATTAGAACACTACAATGTTGAATTACGGGAGCTCCTAACACATGGAGTATGCAATACTAGCAGTAGGACAATCTACAGTCATGCCTACAGGTAACTATAACCCAGAACTCATCAGTCAATACTTAGAATACTATGGTATCTCAAAGAGGTGCTTGCAATGGGCGAGGGGGCATCTCACCAGATGAGGAGTTCCTGCTGGAGGAGGGGGCGGCGGGGGCGGCGGGGGCGTCGGGGGCGTCGGGGGCGGCGGCGCACGTAGGGGGCGTCGGGGGGCGGCGACGCACGTAGGGGTGGCGGCGTCGTGGGCGGCGGCGGCGTAGGGGCGGCGGCGGCGTGCGAGAGGGAGGGACGGATCTGGCGAGAGGGAGGGACGGGTCTGGCGTGCGAGAGGGAGAAGTGGGTCTGGCGTGCGAGAGGAAGATTACTAATGGCGCACCCCCTAGCGGTGCGCCATTAGAATGTTTTTTTATACCAATGGCGCACCAGCCAGAGATGCGCCATTAGAATGTTTTTTAATACCAATGGCGCACCAGCCAGGGATGCGCCATAAGTAATTATTTTTTATAAAACATTAATAATTTTTTATTTGAAAATATTTATGAATATTAAAAAATATCATGAATATGAATATGGAACAGTAATAAATTTTTATACAAACAGTAATAATTTTTTATTTGAAAATATTTATGAATATAAAAAAATATCATGAATATGAATATGAAAATGAATATGAAACAGTATTAAATTTTTATAAAAACAGTAATAATTTTTTATTTGAAAATATTTATGAATATAAAAAATATCATGAATATGAATATGAATATGAATATGAAATATATTTTTTAAAAAACAGTAATAATTTTCTAAAAAATATCATCAGATTTTTTTTTGAAAATATTTATGAATATAAAAAAATATCATCAAATTTGTTATTTGAAAATACCACCAAATTTGTTATTTGAAAATATAATCAAATTTGTTTT
>LR738714.1:784825717-784846717 GCA_902687465.1 Secale cereale
GTTTATATGATCGTATTCGAATCATAAGCTCCTTGGATCGTATTCGAATCCATTGCTTGGCTAAAATTTCATGATCCCAAGGGGGCTACAGATCGTATTCGAATCTTAGCTTAACCCCTTGCGGTCCGGTTTATATGATCGTATTCGAATCATAAGCTCCTTGGATCGTATTCGAATCCATTGATTGGCTAAAATTTCACGATCCCAAGGGGGCTACGGATCGTATTCGAATCCTAGCTTAGCCCCTTGCGGTCCGGTTTATATGATCGTATTCGAATCATAAGCTCAATTTGGAGCCTGGCAGCTCGCAAAAAGCCTCGACTACATGGTTTTATTTGCAAACCTGTGTTTTTGTGTTTGTGTTTTCATGTGTTTTTATGGTTCTTTGATCCGGAGTGGGACAACTTCAAAGTTTTCCACATATCTTCAAAAGTCTGGACACAGAGCTCCAGCATTATTTAAACCGGTAGTTCTTATAAACCTGGAATAATTATTGGGTACACTCCAACAGAGCCAAGAGCTTCCTTAATAATGTTCGCCGGACTAAAGGATATCAAGCATACTTAATCACAGGTAAGATAATGATCGGTGTTTCTTAAACCGTCCTGGCTTTTGACTATAAGTCGCCAGTATGAGATAAAATAATGACCGGTGTTTATTAACCCGGCCCGGTTGTGATTAAATATCATTGGAACCGGTCTTCAAACCGGATTATATTCTTCAATAGCCAACATGGCTGGATTCTTATTATGGTTATCAATATTATGATTGAGGTTATCAAAGTCGCTTTAAGCGCAATGGATATTATTTCATCGATGGAAGTAATTTATTCTACAAAGGAATAGTCCCGAGTCGCTGCAGGCTTACAACCCGGCACTTGGGGGCTATATTTTTCAAATTGAGATTACATCAAATACACAAGTCTCATGTCGCTGCAAGCATGCACCATGACACTTGGGGGCTAATGCAAAGTCATTTTTTGCTCACCTTATTGAAGACCCGACTCATCACATCATACTGAGCCGGCCCTTGGGGGCTACCAATCGCTCCTGTCAACAACTCAAGGTACACAAGTATTAATCCATTATATTGAAGGGTCCATTGCTCAATTGGTAAAGCACAAAGCTCTTAACCTTGTGGACGTGAGTTCAAACCCCATGATGGAAGTTACATTATATAAATGATTATTTTCAATGATTATATCTACAAAGTCCCTGCACATTATTGCATAATAACCCGGCACTTGGGGGCTACATGTTGCTATTCAAGTTTACATGATCATATTTTCAAAGTCCCTGCTCATTATTAAATAATGACCTGGCACTTGTGGGCTACATAATATGGAATATTCAGTTTCATAGTGATTGGGATGAACAATCCGGATTTCTTCAAGATTATACAATGCTATTTTCAATGAAGTATATACAAAGTCCCTTCTCATTATTACATAATGACCTGGCACTTGGGGGCTACATATGTGGAATATTCAGTTTTGACTAGTGACTGAGATGAACAATCTGGATTTCTTCAAGATTGCAACGATTATATTCAAACAAGTCTTAAGATATCACTATGTTCTCCTCTTAAGACTTGGGGGCTACAGGTAATATGCATATAAAAGAGGAACATCTTTAAATTCTCAGTTTTGGGTAAGTCCGAAAGATTAATTGTGTGACCCGGTGTTAGCAATAATCATAACCCGGCGTCCATAAGCAGTCATGACCCGGGATCATCAGTATTTATAACCCGGCAATGGTGATAATCATAAACCAGCATCTTCAAGCCGGCTGGATAACAATTGAATATTTGAACACCAATATTTTTTAAAGTCAGAGCATTGAAGGACGATTCAAATGGATTCTTTATTTACAAAATATCTTCTGCAAGCAAATGGATTATGAAGCTGGTATATTGACTCAGATTTTTCAAAAGAAGTGTCTGGACTTTTTGCATTGGAAGGATCAAGTTTACCATGGATAAATCCAAGCTAAACTGGGGGCTAATGTCGGGGATATACCCCGCGGTATGAACCGGCCGGAAATATGACCCGACCGGACTTGGTGGTTTACTTGACGGTTTACATTTGATGATTCACTAGCGATTCGTCCTAACCAGACGGTTTACAAGCAACCTGCCTAAATAATACCACTCACTGGTAACCCGGCTGGCGGATCACGGATGACAAGGCTCAAGGCCCAAAAGGCTGGTTCACGTTATGGTGGGCCGGTTTATGAAGAAAGCACAAGGGATATCCTCCTACAAAGGAAGCAAGACTAGGACTCCTTGTAATAAAACAATCCTAGTCCTACTAGGACTAGTCATGTAACCCGCCCCTTCAACATATATAAGGAGGGGCAGGGCTCCCCAAAGAGGGACAAGTTTGAGACAAGCCACAAGCAGACAAGTTTCTAGGGTTAGACACCAAGAGCCGGTTTACCGGCAACACCACGAGGATCATAATGAGACCTAGCCTCAAACAGCACATAGGGCTATTACCGGATGATGTTTCCCGGGGCCCAAAGCTGTCTAAATCCGTGTCTTACATTGCGTCTCTTGATTCCGCTCAACCCCTCTCAAGCTACTACATAGATGCGCGGCCTCACGACTAAGTCCGTAATCCAGACATCTGACGTGTTAATTCCACGACACTATCTGTGTGCCAACACAGGAGCTTTGCTACCTTTGGGTCCGCGAAATACCGCTGCAGACGAGGAGTGATCGGAAAGTACCACACCACTTTTCGAGGAGCTTTCTTCCTCTTCTTGTATCGAGTGACGCCGCACACCGGACATATGGTAGACTCCGCGTGCTCGTCCCGATAAATGATGCAATTGTTCATGCACACATGGTATTTCACGTGCGGTAAATCCAGAGCACACACGATTTTCTTTGCCTCCTCAAAACTGGTCGGGCACTTGTTCCCCTTGGGAAGACGTTCGTGCCAGAAGGACATGTTCTCGTCCAAGCATGCGTCGGTCATTTTGTGTTTTACCTTCATCTCCAGAGCCATGAGCGTTACTTTCAGGTGGGTATCCTCGGGCCTGCATCCTTCATACAATGGAGTAACCGCGTCTAACTCAAGTTGATCCATCTTGGCTTTCTCTCGGGCAGCAGCTCTTGCGTTATCCATCTGCTTGAGAAGCAGCTCTTGAATATGAGGGTCCTGCACCCAGCCCATCGATGGCCCAGCGTCGTCTGCTCCGCCGGCATCATCATCTTCACGATCATGCCCATCGTCTGCTCCGGCATCTTCCTCATCATCATGTCCTACATCTTCTACATGATGACTGTGTAAAGCATCACCGTCGTGATCATCTCCTGGGGATTCTTCGTCTTCTCGCCCGCCCGAGCCGCGGTGGTTGTCTTGCTGCCCTTCCTCATTTCTTGCCCGGCCCCCATGGACGACTTCGTAGTCATCTTCATCACCTTGCCACCGATAGCCATCCATGAAACCACGCAAGAGCAGGTGGTCCCGCACCTGCCCGGAATCCGGGACCGCAATAAGGCTCTTCAGCTTGCATCTTCGACACGGACATCTTATCTCCGTCTCGTTCTTTTGAAGCATCTCGGCCTTCGTGGAGCTCAAAAACCTATTCACGATGCCTTCGGTCATCGTGCGGACCATGGTCGCCTGCGGGGTAGAGCAAAATGATATTTTAGAACCAAGAAAATTTTTGGCATGACTTTCCCTAAAAATAGGACCAAAAAGAATGCTTAATGCCAAAATTCTCGCCGAAACGGAAATGAATCAACATTCCGGCAAAATATTGGCAAATATCGCTTTTCAAATACCGGTACACCTCCAAACACAAACACATATGCAACACCACAAACATATGCAACACCACGAACATACATAGATCTAGCTAGGCCATAAAAAGTGCATGTGCACATTGTTGTAGGGAGAACAACATAAATATAGCTTCCCCCCTTACTTACCTATCAAAACAAGGTAATTTAACCACTTAATTTGAATGAATCTATGGTGGAAATGAGGTGAAAAAGAGGAGGCACCCGAGACAAGGAGGAGGTGGAGATAATGAAGTGGGGAGAAAGTGAGTGTGGGTAGGAGTGGCTGTCCAAAATATCTTGTTGGTGCCCGCTTACTAATGGCGCACCACCTCAAAATGCGCCATTAGTAATCCAGGTTACTAATGGCGCACCTTCTGGTGGTGCGCCATTACTGCGCCATTAGTAGTTTTGCAAAAAAAAAAAGAATAAAAAATATAATAAAAAAACAACAGTAGTGGCGCACTTTCCGACTGGTGTGCCATTACTAGTTACAACTCGTAATGGCGCACTGTGTCTGGATGCGCCATTAGTATATTTGGAAAAGGAAAAAAAATTGATACTAATGGCGCACACTGGGCCAAGTGCGCCATTAGTAGTTTCAACTCTAATGGCGTACCAGAAGGTGGTGCGCCATTAGTATATACTAATGGCGCACCGCTTGTCTGGTGCGTCATTAGTGTCAATCCCATCTATAGGCCTTTTTCTAGTAGTGGTTGTGAAGACTAACAGGCTCTTTGGCAGGCTCTTGGTATATAGCTTCAGTTGACATATCAACCTCTGGCAAGAATATATGATGGTTGCGAGCAGAGGCTGATAGGTGATAGCTGAATGAAGCTTGATGAGGCGCATAATCCAAGGAGCATAGAACTTCAGACCAAACAGATCAGAGCCAGACATAGCCAACTGCCGAATGAAGAAATCTTGAGCATTGAATCTGATGCCATTGAAGACATAGAAGACCAATGTCTTCATGGTGCCTTCAAGCTTGGCTGATGAAGAATGTCCTTTGACAGGCCATAGAGTACGCCTGATGTTATTATAGATGGTGTGTGGCAGATACTCTAGGTCTTCAACAAAGAATTCCTTTGGATATTCAGCATCGCTTGGCAAAGGCTTCATCATGCTTAGCATCTGGCTCATGTTGGGCTTGCGCTTCTGAAAGATACTCTCCAAGGCTTCATTATGCAATTGACAGCCAGGTTCATACAGGTCTCCTGGAGTGTGTAGGCCGGTAAGCTCAATGAGATCAAAGGCTTTGGCTTCATGATGGACATTGCATGTCATCCACTCAAGGACCCATGTCTTCGGATCCCTGCTGTAGCCTCGAATGTGGAGGGTTGCATAGAATTGCAGAAGCAGCTCTTCATTCCAATGCTCCTCGTCAGTCACAAAATTGAGCAGGCCAGCATCACGGAAGCAATCAAGAGCTTCCTCCAGACAGGGCAGTCCAGCAATAGCTTCAGTGTCAAGACGCATATGACGGAAAATGCGCCCTTGATCATAGAGTACTCTTGAGTAATAACTGCGTTGCTGATGGCTCCAGAACCTATCTGATGATATTCTTGGCTTGGAATATGGGTTCTTGGCGTTGTCAAAGAATGTGTTGTGCGCAGTGAAGCTATTGGCATTGAATGACACTTGAGAGGTGGTAATACCTGGAAACCTTGGCAGTCTTGGCTTAGGCTTCTGAATCTTAGGCATGTGCGAGGACCAGCATCATGCGGTCCAGTAGCAGGTGGTGGAGTCAGAATGGGCCATCAGACAGTGATGAGCTGATCATCTTGGTTGTATGCTTGCTCAATTGTATGGGGCCTTGGAGGCGGAACAAGAGCATAGACAGTGGCTTCAGGCTGCTGATTTGCTTTAGGTGCAGCACTTGCTTCACGCGCCATCACTTCAGGCACCACTATGACTTCAGGTGACATACTTGCTTCAGCCATGACCACGTCATTGGCTTCAGTGTTGGTGGTGTCAGCCTCTGAATTTGTAACCTCCACTTCAGGAGCTGGAGGGTCAGACACGTTCTCCTCGAGAACAAGGGGTGTGGCAGCACGTGCTTCTTCTGCTTGGGGTTGTTCTTCTTCTTGGGGTGGTTCTTCTTTGGCTGATGCAGCCGGAATATCTTCAGCCGCTTTGGCTTCAGATTCTGAGGGGTTCACAGTGGGAGCAGCGTCAGGAACAAATTGTTGCTCTTCTCCTTCTGGAACACTTGGGATGAAGACTTGAGGCCTTGGTCCTTTGCGAAGCCTGCGAAATGCTGACGACGCCTGAGGGGATGGAGGCTGTTGGGCCTCAAAGTCTTCATCTTCAACCACCGAACTGGTGACTTGAGATGGTTGGGGAGTTGCTAGTGTATCTTGTGGGTGATCAGCCCACGAGTCATCCTGTGCAATTGGCGTTAATGGACGACCAATGCTGATGCGTTCGCTGTTCGTAAGAACAGGCGAAGATTCAACGTTGTACTCGATCTGAGGAAGGACTTCATCATCTTCAACATTGTCATGAGGACCAATGTCATCAGCTGCGGTGGGGTCAATAGCTGGAATGTCTTCAACCTCTATGGGAGCAGGCTCATGGACTGTCATGCGACGTTCTCGGTGTGTAGGTGCAGGGCGAGCAACTGATATGGACTCGACAAAGATAGGCTCTGTGGAAGCAGCCTTATCCTTCTTTGTCTTGCGCTTCTTGGTGGGTGGAGCTTCATCAGTAGTTTGCTTGCGCTTGCGAGCTTCAGCTTCAGCCACCTTTGTCTTCTTGAGCTTGGAAGCAGTTGGGGTGACCTTAGGCTTCGTGCCAGTCGTGCTGGCAGGGAAGACAATGCGAGGCATTTCCTGCCTGGATTCTTCAGCTTCGGGCACAGATTGATTCTTCTTTTTCTTGGCAGCCATCCTTGGGTCAATGCCAGGACGCCCAAGGGCCTTGCGCTTTTCAGCTTCATTATAAGATTGAACGCATTTGGCAGCCAAGTCCTTGATTCGCTCACGAGAACCTTTAGCTTCATCACACTTCTTGTGAAAGGCTTCCTTGAGCTCATGCATCATTACCTTGAAGTTCCGAATCTCTTGGACGCTGAGCTTGTCCACATGCTTCTTGAACTGAGCCTTTTCATAATCGATCTTTTGCTTCAGCTCAATAATTCTCTGAGCCAGAGCTAGCTCAGAAGCAATGGCGCCATGGAAGGAGACGCTGAGGCCAACTTGAAGCTGCAGATCGTCGAAGCTGAGGTTGGGCGTGTCAAACCATTCAACAATGAAATTGTTGAGCACTTCCACGTCGAAGAGCGACAAATCATTGAAGATTTCTGCATCTTGCTTGCTCTTGATCAATAGCTCCAGAGCATCGTCACCAAGATCCTCATCGCTCGAGAGATCAAAGGCTTCATTGGCAGTCTTCAAAACAGCGTCAGGAGTGAGAGCTGGACTGGGGTTGTGCAAGGGATTCTTCCTTAGCTGTCTGCTCTTGGAGATGCGAGAGTGCTCCTCGGACTGCACACTTGGTGCTGGTGGAGCAGTGGCCAAAGGCTTCACTCTAGAAGCAATTGGTGGAGTGGTCTTAGAAGCCTTGGATTTCTTCTTGTTCTTGGGCTTCGGGGTTGCAGGCGCTTCATCAGAATCAGCGTCATCTACAGGTTGATCCACATCCGCCCCTTGAACCTTGATGTGACTAATGAGGCCTTCTAAGTTGTAGAAAGGCTCAACCAGGTTTGGTTCAGCTTCGCGCGTGCCATCAGCACGGGGCGTAGAGGGGCCAGGATTGAAGTCCAATCCCCAGTTCTTCTTGTTCTCTTTGGCTGAGTTCTTGGCATATTGAAGATTTCGCTTGAAATAATTGTCGTCGCGACAACAGAGTAGAGAAGTAGGATCAGCATCAGCAGGTTGAGGCCCTCTGGCCATGCAAGGGTAGAAGCCTTGAGCAATGGCTTCAACTCGAGTCTTGGGTGGAAGATTTTTATAGGTAATATCTCCCCATGGATGCTTGATGGCATTCTTTTCAGCATACTCTTGGGTCACGAACTTGTATTTGAACCACTGTTCAGCCCAATATCTCCGAATCCATTGGATCCGTGTCTTCCTTTGATTGTAATCGTCCTCTGGATCAGTCTTGTACATCTCACTTAGACCAGGAGGAAAATCTTTGGAGGTGTTGCCACGACGCTGTCTGCCACCCTTCCTAACTGTCTTGTCAGTTGCCATTGGCTTCAATCTGAAGGGCTTCAAACTGAATGGCTTCAACACTGGCAAATGCTTCGGTCTGCTGGTCAGACAGGAACTGGCTTCAGTAGAGTGAATGTGATGCTGCAAGAATTATGCAAATGAATGCAGACTATGAGAACAAAGGGATTCTCCCACGGACATGTACCTGTGACAACATTAGAGATGCGAGGGAAGGGGAAGAGGTCATATGCATTCTCAGAAGTTTTTGAAGATAAATCAGTTTAGAAGACTTTGACCTCATAGCGCGAGACATCCACTCATATGATGAGAGTTGGTTCTAGATTTGTACGAATCCATGAATAGGTACAAGTGAGGAATCTAACTATGTTTGAAGCATATGTGAATGTACTAGGCAAGATATGAGATGCAGACATTATAGATCTATATATATGTGTAGGCAGAAACCTCTTGTGGTAAAAGTGATGAATCTTTCTGGATCAAGAAGATGGTAAAAAGAGAATTTAATTTACCACACGATGAACTGCTTAGACGGAGAGGAGTTGGATGCCCAGCAGTTCGATCTTCCGTGCCCTAACTTGGCGACGGAGGACAGCTACGACGATGGCGGAGTAGACGATGTCCGCGGCCGGCGTGAAGACGGCGTCGATGAGGTCGCGGCAGCGAAGCGCTTCGTCGCCGGCGTCGTCAAGAGCTAGCGGAGGCGCTAGGGGTGGTCGAGGTGGAGAGGTGGTAGAAGAATTTTTTTACCGTGATGGGACGTGCATTTATAAGCATGGGAGACGACACATCGCAATTACGCAGGTGCCCCTGGCGGTTCACATCTGAGGGACACGTGGCGGTCATGTAACGCATTGGGAGTTGTCCCACGATCCCACATACAGTCCAACGCATTCAGAGTGGTCGTTTCGGCTTCTCCTGATTTCAGGCATAAAGGATGGAGCATTAAAATCAGATTTAAAGTTTGTCTCCGTATCTTCTGCGGACAAGAACGCAAAGAAGATATTCGACAGTTCCAACAGAATGCATATGATTTGGACAGACAGAGTGTGAGATGAGAAAGCATAGAGAGGTTAGGGTCCGATCACATTCACTTAGTTCAAAAGATTCAAATAAGAAGACATAGCTATAAGTGAATGCTGTAGAGGACAGAACACAATATATATATATATATATACCCTAAATGAAGATAAACCATGTGTGAAGACTTTGCAAATGTAACGCCACGAGAAACACTTTAAACAAGGATTTGGTGGTGGCATTATCCACCATATAGGAAGTATTAGACCCAGACACGGCGCACAATTATCGTGGCGCTCCGAAGTCAAATTCCATGTTAATGTATTCACACTTAGAATGTAAGTCTTCATTGATTGAAGATATACTTTACTTCGTGTGTTGCACATCTAAGTCATCAATATGCATAAGTGTTAGGATGTGTGCCTGATTACAGGACATTTGAGGATTCTAAGATATTTAGCTCACACCGCAACTTGCAAAACCTTTTCTCATCCAAGGGCTTTGTGAAGATATCTGCCAGTTGCTCTTCAGTGTTGACGTGTATGATATCAATATCTTCCTTCATGACATGATCTCTGAGAAAGTGATGACGAATTTCAATGTGGTTTGTCTTCGAGTGCTGAACTGGGTTGTTGGCAATCTTGATAACGCTTTCATTATCGCAGTAGAGTGGCACATGCTTCAGATGGACGCCATAGTCCTTGAGCGTTTGCTTTATCCAGAGAAGCTGAGCGCAGCAAGATCCAGCAGCAATGCATTCAGATTCAGCAGTGGAGAGTGATACACAGTTCTGCTTCTTTGAAGACCAACAGACTAGTGATCGTCCTAGAAAGTGACATGTGTGTGATGTAGACTTGCGATCAACTTTGTCACCAGCATAATCAGCATCTGAGAATCCAACTAGATCAAACTCTGAGCCCTTTGGATACCATAATCCTAGTGTTGGGGTGTAAGCCAAATATCGAAGTATTCGCTTCACAGCTAAGTGATGCGACTCCTTTGGTGCCGCTTGATATCGAGCACACATGCAAATGCTAAGCATAATATCTAGCCTAGATGCACATAAATAAAGCAAAGAACCAATCATGGAGCGGTATACCTATTGATCAAACTCTTTACCATTGGCGTCAGGAACCAGATGGTGTTTAGCAAGCATAGGCGTCGAGTACCCTTTGCAGTCTTGCATTCCAAACTTCTTCAGGCAGTCTTTAAGGTACTTCTCTTGAGATATGAAGATGCCGTTGCTTTGTTGACGAATTTGAAGACCTAGGAAGAACTTAAGCTCACCCATCATTGACATCTGATATTGCTCTTGCATCATGTGACCAAACTCATCACTGTATCTTTTGTCAGTGCAGTCGAAGATAATGTCGTGATTTGGCAGAAAAATAGTTCATCATCATATGTCTTCATGAAGAGTGTGGTATCTAGGGATCCAGGTTTGAAGCCATTGCTCTTTAGGAAGTCTTTGTGTGTGTCATACCAAGCGCGAGGCGCTTGTTTGAGGCCATACAGTGCCTTGTTGAGTTTGTATACCATATCAGGACATTTTGGATCTTCAAAGCCAGATTGTAGTGCAACATACACCTCTTCTTCAATCCTTCCATTGAGAAAGGCACTCTTTACATCCATTTGATACGGAAGTATGTTGTGATGATTTGCATAGGCTAGCAGTATACGAATAGCTTCAAGTCTAGCCACAGGAGCAAATGTTTCATCAAAGTCAATCCCTTCGACTTGAGTGTATCCTTGAGCAACGAGACAAGCTTTGTTTCTGACCACTTGACCATGCTCATCTTCCTTGTTGCGATAGATCCATTTTGTGCCTATTATGTTGTGCTTGCGAGGGTCAGGACGCTTGACAAGTTCCCACACGTTGTTCAGCTCAAACTGTTGAAGCTCTTCTTGCATTTCTTGAATCCATTCGGGTTCCATAAAAGCTTCAACAACTTTCTTGGGTTCAGATATTGAGACAAAAGCAAAGTGCCCACAGAAATTTGCAAGCTGTGTTGCTCTTGAACGAGTAAGTGGACCAGGAGCATTTATGCTGTCAATTATCTTCTCAACTTGTACTTCATTTGCAACACGAGGATGAGCTGGACGAAGATTTTGCTCTTGCTGTACATTGTCATCGTCAGGAGGGTTGTCTTCAGGCTGAGCATTATCGTTAGGTTGATTTGGAGCAGAAATGATGAGTTCCTCGTTAGGTTGTGCTTCAGAAGGCATGATCTCATCGGTTCCCATTAGCTTGATAGATTCATTTGGTGAAGCCTCATCTAGCACATTTGGTAGGGTCCCTCTTTGTGAACCATTTGTTTCATCAAATCGCACATCCACAGTTTCAACTACTTTATAGAGAAAGATGTTGAAGACTTTGTAGGAGTGTGAGTCCTTTCCATATCCGAGCATGAAGCCTTCATGTGCTTTTGGTGCAAACTTTGACTTGTGATGTGGATCCTTGATCCATCACTTAGCTCCAAATACTCTGAAGTAACTGAAAGTGCAGTATATCGACTAGAGTGGGGGTGAATAGGCGATTTTTATGAAAAGCTTCAAAACATGGTAGTTTCGAAGACAAACGATAAGCTCAAGCCTAATAGTATGCAGCGGAAAGTGGACTACACTAGATAAGCCATATTCATGTATTCAATGAAGTGAAAGCATGAAGACTAATAGCAACTAGGCAGTAGTGATCATAAAGGAAGAAGGAATGAAGCCAATCACAACAAGTAGATACTCAGTGAAGACAATCAGATAAGGCAAGCATACAATGTCTTCACAACATAGAGTAGTAAGTAAAGGGAAGGAAAGGATAGAACCAGTAGCTCGGGGAAGACAGTGATTTGTTAGACTAGTTCCAGTTGCTCTGACAACTGTACGTCTGGTTAGGGAGGCTGAGACTTAACTCAGAAGACCGTGTCTTCACCTTGTTCCCCTTGAGCTAAGGACACCTAGTCCTCACCCAATCACTCTGGTAAGTCTTCAAGGTAGACTTCCAAACATTCACAGACTTCGTTCACCGGCAATCCACAATTACTCTTGGATGCTCAGAACGCGACGCCTAACCGGCTGGAGGAAACACAGTCCTCAAGTGTAATAAGTCTTCAGGTCACACAGACAGAAAGACTTCAGTGATGCCTAACACTCTTTGGCTCTAGGTGTTTGGGCTTTGTCCTCGCAAGGATTTCTCTCTCTCAAATGCTTCGGAGGTGGGTTGGTCTCAAACGACAAAAGCCATGTAATAACTCTGAGCAGCCACCAATTTATGGTGTAGGGGGTGGGCTATTTATAGCCACTGGGCAACCCGACCTGATTTGTCCGAAGTGACCCTGGGTCACTAAGGAACTGACACGTGTTCCAACGGTCAGATTTCAAACACACACGACAACTTTACTTGAGCTCCAAGTAAAGCTGACTCATCCGCCTCTGGATAAGATTTGCTCTCATAGTCTTTGCTCGAAGACATAGGATTTGGTTGAGCATCACTTTAGTCACTCTGACTTAGTTCACTTGGACCCCACTTAACAGTACGGTGGTTCCTATGACTCAACAAAGAAGAAAAGGAAACAACGAAACATCTACGTCTTTGCTCTCCATAGTCTTCACACAATGTCTTCTCATGTCATAGTCTTCAATATGATTATCTTCATATACCACCACTGATATCAATGACTTCATACATTTTTAGGGGTCATCTCCGGTAGGTTAACCGAATCAATGAGGGACTACTACCTGTGTTATCCTGCAATTCTCACAAACACATTAGTCCCTCAACCAGGTTTGTCGTCAATACTCCAAAACCACTAAGGGTGGCACTAGATGCACTAACAATCTCCCCCTTTTTGGTGATTGATGACAAACTGGTTGAAGTTTTCAACGGGGATAAAGATATGTGAAATTGTAAAGGATAAAGGTATTGTCTTCGTAAGTAGCAAAAGGCTCCTCTTGAAGATGTGCATATGGTTGATTTGCCTTTGAATGCAAATGCACATGGCAGGTTGTACTTGTGGAGATCCTCTTCAACTTATGAAGACAATTCATCATGCATAATTGATATGTCGAAGATAATGATATGCATAATGAAAAATGGACGTCTGCAATAATGACTAAGTGCGGAATATAAGGTAGCAGATGCGGAATTTATCATGACATTACAGAGTAGCATAAAAACATAGCAGACGACCATCAGTTTAAGTGTTACAACTCAAAGAACCAAATGTAGCAAAACGAGAGTTGTAAACACTAGGCAAATTATAAAGCACTCGCCCATATGGACCCGCTTGAAGACTATCAACTCATATGCTTCTCCCCCTTTTGTCAGTAAGGACCAAAAAGGTTTGAAGACATAGAGCCTCTACTCGTTCCCAGTTCGAGTAGAAGAGGATGCAGGGTCGGTGTTGCTGTTTGGCGGTGCAGAAGTGGTCGGTGCAGTGTCGATGTACGCTAAAGTAGGAGGCGGTGAAGTAGCATCATCCTGATCATCGATCACCCTGCCGTCAATTGTTGCAGCGGAGGAGGAGTATTCAGAATCTTCAAGAGATGGAGTTCAACGCATAACAACAGTCCTTGGAGGAGTGTTGTCAAACTTGAATCTCTCAGTGAAGCCATCGTCTTGAAGATCCGCTTCAGCACTCAGCAAGGTCAAACTCTTCCAAGACCTCCGACATGTTTCATGAGCAACAAAAGCATTCTTGGTGGCAAGATTGCGAATGCGATTGACGTCCACCAAGAGGCTTTGCATCTGATGCTTTAACCAGAGGTGATGCTTGTCCTATTTCTGATGAAGGGCTACCAGAAGCACTCGGTTATTCAGGACACGAGATCGCTTCTGAGGCCATTGAGCGATGGTGCTTTCAGTTGCTTCGGTTTCAGTGTGTCGAGGTAGACGAGTACGGCCAGCCGGAGGATAGACGCGTGAGTGTAAGTGCATCTAGTGCCACCCCTAGTGGTTTTGGAGTATTGACGACAAACCTGGTTGAGGGACTAATGTGTTTGTGAGAATTGCAGGATAACACAGGTAGTAGTCCCTCATTGATTCGGTTAACCTACCGGAGATGACCCCTAAAAATGTATGAAGACATTGATATCAGTGGTGGTATATGAAGATAATCATATTGAAGACTATGACATGAGAAGACATTGTGTGAAGACTATGGAGAGCGAAGACATAGATGTTTCGTTGTTTCCTTTTCTTCTTTGTTGAGTCATAGGAACCACCGTACTGTTAAGTGGGGTCCAAGTGAACTAAGTCAGAGTGACTGAAGTGATGCTCAACCAAATCCTATGTCTTCGAGCGAAGACTATGAGAGCAAATCTTATCCAGAGGGAGATGAGTCAGCTTTACTTGGAGCTCAAGCAAAGTTGCCGTGTGTGTTTGAAATCTGACCGTTGGAACACGTGTCAGTTCCTTAGTGACCCAGGGTCACTTCAGACAAATCAGGTCGGGTTGCCCAGTGGCTATAAATAGCCCACCCCTACACCATAAATTGGTGGCTGCTCAGAGTTATTACACGGCTTTTGTCGATTGAGAGCAACCCACCTCTGAAGCATTTGAGAGAGAAATCCTTGCGAGGACAAAGCCCAAACACCCAGAGCCAAAGAGTGTTAGGCATCACTGAAGTCTTTCTGTCTGTGTGACTGATGGCTTCTCGCCCCTCGTTGGTTACCCCAAGTGGAAGGTTTGAGATGCAGTGTAGCGGAAGTTTTCCCTTGGCAAAGATACCAAGGATCGACTTCCCTGAGACTCCCAGTTTCAACAAGAAGGTGTCAACTGCTAACGGCGCCAGAAATTAGCAATCAACGTGGACCTGCACACAGATACAAATAACTTTGCTCCCAACGAGTACAGAGAGGTTGTCAATCCCTCCGGCTTTGTTGTTTACAAAGGATCAAACGCAAGTGATAATAATGATAGGTATTGCTGCAAGTAATAAGTAAAAGCGGAAAGTAAATAGCGGATGTGATCGGTGATGGTAATATGGACCGGGGTCCCATGATGTTCACTAGTGATGTCTCTCTCCCAAAAGACGATAAAACAGCTATGTGAGGTAAACGAATTACAGCTGGGCAATTGACAGAATTATGTGCGCAAACCAATGCTAACTATGTTGCAAGAAAGGTAGAGGTTCAAAGCATGGGCGGTACGCCAAGGCAAGTAGACCGAAATCCATCTGCATCTATGTCGGGGAAACTGGTCGCCCACGAACACCTATGGGACCGGAGCCCCTTTTCGGTACGGTGAGGGAGCGGAGGGAGCACAGAGAGCCGATCGAGGCGCACACGCGAGCAGTTTACCCAGGTTCGGGCCGCACGAATGCGTAAAACCCTACTCCTGCCTTGGTTGTATTGAGTTCTTGGCTCGGGAGCAAGAAGATCTACAGTGCTTGGAACTAGCTACACCGAGCGTGAGGGTGATCTGGGATCGGAACCCCCTCTACGTTGTGCATGGGCCTCCTTTTATAGGTCGAAGGAGTCACCGACAGGTGTCAACGTAGGTGAGGGTAAAAGCATAAAATTGGTGGTAGTTGTAACAGTGTATGCACAGTGTTTTGTACCTAACCCAGACTGTGGGGGACAAGGGCATTGAATGCCCGTCGCCGTCGCCCCAAAACAGTGTAAAAAGCGTCTGTCCGGGCGTCTCCGTTCGCCAGACGGAGGCCTTGTCATCGTGGCTTGCCACCGTGTCCCCCCAGGCTGCACAGCCTTCCGCCACGTGCCCCTGGAAGGGCCCCAGGGCAACGCGTGGCCGGATGAGCTGGAGCGCGGGCACACAGCGGAAGCTTGCCGCGGCAAGCGCCCTGCTGCGGTCGCTACCTTGTCGGGCCCGGAAGCTTGTCGCTCTCCGGGTCTTGCCGGGGCGCGCGATGCGCCACGGTATGTCTTCTGAAATGCTGTTCTTTGGCCTTCCTGGCAAGCTCCTCTTGCCAGGGTCTTGTGTTAGAGGGGTGGTCTTGAGCCTGGAGCGGCCTTCCCGGCAAGCTCCTCTTAACTTGAATACTTTGTTCTTTAATGGCTTCAAGGGAACTAGAGTGGGCCTTGGCGGGCGCGTGGCGAGCCTGACCATGGGACGCTGCTACTGCCCGTGCACAAGTCGGGATACTAAGGTACCCCTACTTTAGTACACCGACAGGAGACCCCGGGCCCGGGCCACACACGGTGCCGAGCGCTGTTGGGCCTGGCCCAAAAACAGTGCACGGGCACACGCGGCCCACGGCGCGCCATATCCCACTCCGTATCCGCTGCATCCCTCCCTAACGGCACGCGTCGATTGCGGCGTCGTGGGAGAGATCGTGGCCTGTTTCTTTAATGGAAAATGCGGAACGTCCCCCGCTCCCCCCTTAAAAGCAGAGGAAACAGGGGCAGTTTCCCCCCATTGCTTCATTGCGTCTTCAACCTCCAAAAACCCCCGTCGCTCTCCGCCTCCCCAAAGGTCGAAAGAGAGCCGAGCCCCACCCTTCCTCCGCCGCCGCCAGCCTCCTCAGCGTCGCCGACCCCCCTCGCCGTCCCCGCCATGGCCCCGAAGAGCGACAAGGCGAAGAACGCGAAGTCCAAGAAGGCGGCGAAGCTAGCAGCAATGCGGAAGAGGATGGTGGTCTTCCCACCGAGGCTCGGCGCGAGGGAGCTGAGGGACAAGTACTACTTGTTCTGCTCGAGGGAGACGAAGGCTCACCCGCGCACCAGGGTCCTCCACGCTGAAGCCTGCGAGATGTATCTGGGAGGTTACCATTACTTCGCTCTGTTCTTCCATTGCGGTCTCTGCCCTCCATACTCTGAGTTCTTCTGTGACGTTATGAACACGTACGGATTCCACCTTCTCGATTTCACCCCGAACGCCGTCTTAACCTTGGCCGTTTTCGCACATCTGTGTGAAAACTTCGTCGGAGTCCACCCCAACGTAGCTCTCTTTCGCCATTTCTTCACACCTCGAGTAGAGTCTAGGTCCCCTCTATCCGGTGGCATCTCTTGGATCTTTAGGCTCAACAAGAAAGAGGCGTACTTGATTGGAGAGCTCCGTGGCAAGTGGGAAGAGTGGAGGGCTGATTGGTGCTGGGTTATGGAAGAGGAACCCCAGCAGTTTACCTCCCCGCGCCGAGATGCGATAGTGCGCGGCAAGGATTGGAGTGATCTGGCCCTGTAGGACGAGAAGCTGAAGATTGCTCTCACTAGGATCCTTCATCTCCGGCGAGCCAATCTTAATGTAGGTGAGGTCGGGGCGGATTTCCTTCGCCGCCGCGTTGCTCCCTTGCAGGAGAGGAAGAGGTCTGCTTGGGACTACGGCAACGCGGCAGACTGCATGAGGTTGCGCCCCGGCCTCAACCACAATTTTACTGTCTTGGAACTCAAGGGGATGATCCGCTCGCTGTTCAAGCATGACCCCAAGCACTCGGAGTGGTTTGCCCCGTCGCGGGGAGTAGTTCCATTATGCAACAACTCTTCCCTTAGTGCCATCCGCGCGGCAATGCCTCTGTGCGACTCCCACGGGGTTGATCCCACTTGGCTGGCGCCTTCCGACGAGACTGCACAAGCTTTCTTCGAAAACTTGGTTGAGCAGCCGATCAATCTCGAAGAGAAGAAGGGTCTCACCCGCGAGACCACCGACCGGGACGTGGCTTATATCGCTAGCAGAATGGAGGAGGCCGCCGCAGCTGAGGCCGTGGGTGAGTTTGGGTACTCCGTGGAGGAGGCAGAAGCAGCGGATGCAGTGAGTCGGGCCGAGGAGGAAGAGATCCTCAAATTGCTGAGGCCTGCCGGGCAGCCTGCCGGGACGAGCGAGGCTGCCGGGCAGGGCACAGAGTCAAGTGAGCCCGCCGAGGAGGACGCCGAATCGGGCGACGACTCGGGCGACCCTTCAGAAGACTCAGGCGGGTCTCTGGGCCTCGACGACGCCTCCTCATCCTCGGAGAATTCTCCGCCACCGCCAAGTCCTCCGCCACAGCCAAAGAAACGCCCGCGCAAGGCCGCGAACACGGCGAGGCAGCCGGCGGCCCAGCAGCAGCCGCAGCGTCGCTCCACGCGCGCCACTACGACGAGCAAGGCCGTCAAGGGGGCGCCTCGCGCCTCAGCGGCAGGCGGAGGAGGATCTTCCCAAAGTGGCTCTGGTGCTCCTTCTGCTCCTCGGGCCTCGGCGACGACCGGAGCGGGGTCTTCTCAGACCACGGCTCTGGAACCCGCCAAGCGCCCGAGGGAGCCTACCCCTCCAGCTCCTCGCGCCGGGACGCGCGAGGTGGACTTCGATTTCTCCTTCCTCAGTTCCGACGAGGAGGAGGAAGAGTAAGCATTTGCAACTTTTATTTCTTTTGATTTTTGTTGCTCTTGTCTTGAATTCTCTTTGCCTGACTCTGATCTTGTTCGTCTTCCAGGACCTTGGCTCAGAGGGCGGCGAAGAAGGCCAAAATCCCGGTAGTTGATCTCAAGGTCGATCCCGTCGCAGCGGCAGGAGATGTGCCCGCGACAGGCTTGTCGGACCAGCCTGCTGCTCCGCAGAGCAGCCCCCAGCGCAGCCCCCAGCGTAAGTCTTCTTGTTTACTTCTCCGCTTGTTGGGCGCGCGTGAGCTTCTTGTCCTTGCTAATGTCTTGTTTGCTTGTTGACTTGTGCAGAAGTGGAGCCGCAGCCTCAGGAGCGTCAAGAGACTGCTCCCGACGAGCCGCTCGTCCCACCCTCCCCGCCAAGGAGGAGCTCCCCGGCGAGGGAGAGCGCCCCGCCAAGGGTGGGTACTCCGCCAAGGGCGAGTACCCCGTCAAGGGCGAGCACCCCGACAAGGGTGGGCACCCCGCCAAGGGAAGGCGCCAGTGGCCCTCCGCCGGCGGGGGCCACTACTACGCCGCCAAGGGAGAACTCCCCGGCAAGGATCCCCGTAGAGGAAGAGGCCCGCGCAGGTAACCCTTGTGCTTTCCTTCTCTTGAATTCTTCTTTTTGGATATTTGCTTGACGATTCTTCTTTTCTTTTTCTTCTTGTCAGATCTGCCAGCCCCGGAGCCGATGGAGACAGAGGCCATCGCCGAGGAGGACGTGCGTGGTAACGCTGGCGACGCCACCACCACTGAAGGGATGGTCGGCGCCGACGAGCCAGCCGCCAACGAGACCGCCGCGGCCACTGACGCGGCAGCTGGGGAGGGAACCGGCGACCGCACTGACGGCCCTGAGGCCACAGGAGCGCCGGACGCTGCACCGGCCGCCGACCCCTCCGCTGCCGCGACTGGGCCGGGTATTTATCTGGAGGCCGCCAACGGGGTCTTCATCCAAGTCCCGTGGGCGTCCTCATCAAGGGCACCTGCGGAGGGGGAGAGCTTTGATGGAGAAGTCCTCGCCTCTGCCGGGCTGAGGCTTGTCGACGCGCCCGGCAGCAGCAGCGAGCCCGAAGAGGAGCAGCTTCTGCGCCGGCTTCTGGCCTTGTACCGCGCCAGGCAGGCCAAGATGGAGTCCCGAGAGGCTCTGGCTGCCAAGGCTGGCGTCGACTAGGAGAAGCGCGCCGCGGAGCTCCGCGCCGCCAACCAAGCGGCCCTCCGGAACTTGGCGGAGGAGCGGGAGGAGCTCACCGAGGCGCACCAAGCGTTCATCCTCGAGAAGGCCGAGGTTGAGGAGCAGCAACGACTAGCCGCCGAGGATCTGTCTCTGCGGGAGGTAGAGCTCAGGCAGCTGAAGGTCGACCTCGATAGCCACGAGGACGACCTTACCGTGCGCGAGCAGTCCATTGGCGGGGCTCTGCAGGAGGCGAGGGACGCCACTGCCGCCGCAGAGACCGCCAAGAGGGACTTGGAGGCGAGGGTGGCACAGTTGGAGTCGACCCTGAAGACGAGCGAGGAGAGGATTGCCGCGCTCACGTTGGCGAGGGAGAAAGACGCCCACACCCACTCGGAGCTGCAAGTCTGTCTCTCCGACAAGGGCCAGGAACTCACCGCCGCCAAGGATTCCATCGCGGACTTGGAGCTGAAACTGTCCACCCTCACTGAGTCGCTTGATGGCGCTAGGAACCGGGAGTCGAAGCTAAAGGAGGAGCTCAGGGCTGAGAGGGCACTGCTGGACAGTGCCGCCCTTACGCAGAACAACTTCCAGCGGACGGTGGAGCAGTGGACCGAGGAGCTCGTCGCCTCCGCCGCCAACATCGACAAGGAGATGGTGGCGCTGGGGACGGAGCACCTCGTGTACTCCCCCGACGAGAACCTACCCCACAGCGCCAAGCTGAGCTTGTTCTTCAGAGGAGTGGCGCCGGCCCTCGCGCAGCTACGGGAAAGGCTCCCCACACAGCTGGCGAACGAGGCGCGCAGGCTCTGCACGGGTACTGTGGAGCGAGTGTTGACGAAGATCGTCTACCGCAACCCTGGGAACAACCTTGACAACGTCCTCCGGACCCTGCCGCCCGACGCTGACCAGGAAGCGTTGAAGGCTCGTGTCGCCCACATCGTGGCCAAGGTGGGCAAGATCAGGAGGGTTGACAGCGACCGTGTAGACTAGGTTGTTTTCTTTCCGCTTCCCTTGTCGCTGCCAATTAAGTCATGGACAGTAGTTTGTTAGAACAGCGGCAAGTCTTCTTGTAATATAACTTTATTTTGGATAGTCAATGCAGAGTCATTTCCTTGTTCAACTCTTTTACTTTGTATGCCTTCACCCTTCGCATTTAGGGAACTTGCCGGCAAAGGGACCCTTGCCGCGAGCGCCGAGTGCGGAACTTCAGCAGCCTGCTGGCAATGCCTCTGCCGGCAAGAAACCTTATCGCAGCTAGTTGCAGCACACTTAGATTGTTGAGCGAACTCAAAAACGAAGTAAGGGCGCGACACTTGTCGCAGCTCACTTAGGCCGTTGAGCATGCTCGAAACAAAGTAAGGGCGCGGCTAGCCACGGGTAGGTTCCTCTGCGCATAGGTTTTCCATACAAAGTGTGGTCGTTCAAGGAAAATAACTAAGATTTTGAAAATTTGAATGCTCAAACTTTGGCAACTTATCTTTTGTGTGTTGTTTGCTTCCCGGCAAGGCTTTCCTTTCTTGAACAACACTTGGTCCATACCACTGTCTCCTCCCC
>LR738714.1:784846770-784904630 GCA_902687465.1 Secale cereale
TTGTGCGCGAGGAACACTTCTTCTGCTTGAGAGGAAAAAAGGAAAAGGGGAGGAAACATAGATATGGAGCCTTGCGGCTTGTTATTGCTTACCGGGGGTGTGTGCTGCACAAAGTGTCAGATAACACATGGAAGAAAATGGAAAGGCATGAAATGACAAGTCGTGCAAAGCACAAAAGTTTTACTGATGCACGGGGTCTGCGCCCGGCTTTGTACAAAGGTTTACATGCGACAGCGGCAAGACTTGTACAAAAGGTGGTTGCCGGAGCGGATCACGACAACCGCGCCTCATGGGTGAAACTTGCGAAGATGCTCAATGTTCCAGGGGTTGCTCACCGGTAAGCCTTCTTCGGTCTCAAGGCAGACAGCGCCGGGCCTTGTGACTTGTCTGACCCGATAAGGGCCTTCCCACTTTGGCGTCAACTTGTTGGAATTCTTGGCGGACTGAACGCGCCGAAGAACAAGGTCGCCTTCCTCGAGACTCCTGGCCTTGACTTTGCGGCTATGATAGCGGCGCAAAGCTTGCTGGTATCGAGCAGCTCGTACAGCAGCCTGGAGACGGTCCTCCACGAGGAGCAGTGCATCATCTTGCCGCAGCTGCGCTTGTTCGAGCTCATCGTAAGCGAGCACTCGAGGAGACCCGTATGCGAGTTCCGTGGGGAGAACTGCCTCTGCTCCATAGACAAGAGCAAAGGGTGTCTGTCTGGTGGCTCGATTTGGTGTCGTCCTGATTGACCAAAGAGCCGCCAGCAACTCCTCGATCCAGTTTCTTCCGCACTGGTGCAGCCTGTCGAAAGTTCTTGTCTTGAGCCCGCGCAGCACTTCAGCGTTTGCCCTCTCCGCTTGACCATTGCTCCTTGGGTGAGCAACAGAAGCGAAGCAGACCTTGGCGCCAAGGTCTTGGACGTATTGCATGAAGGTGCGACTTGTGAACTGTGTGCCGTTGTCGGTGATGATCCTGTTAGGGATTCCGAAACGGCAAACAATTGACCTGAAGAACTTGACTGCTGACTGTGCGGTCACCTTTCTCACTAGTTCCACCTTCGGCCACTTTGTGAACTTGTCGATTGCGACGTACAAGTACTCAAAGCCCCCGGCCGCATGGGGAAAGGGGCCGAGGATGTCGACCCCCAGACCGAAAAGGGCCAGGAAAAAGGGATCATCTAGAGAGCTTGAGCTGGCTAATGTATTTGCTTGGCATGGAACTGGCACGCTTCACACTTGGTTACTTGTGCAGTTGCATCTTGGAGGGCTTCTGGCCAAAACAAACCTTGCCGGAAGGCCTTCCCGGCAAGTGCTCTTGCGCCAATGTGGTGGCCACATATGCCTCCATGTATCTCTGCCAACAGCTTCTGTCCATCTTCCCGGGAAATGCACTTCAATCTGACACCATTGAGTCTTCTTCTATACAGTTCATTGCCGACGAACTGGTACATACTTGACTGTCTAGTTATCCTCTCTATCTCTTCTGATTCTTCGGGAAGTTCTCCAGTTTGAAGAAAACGGACAATCTGCTGTGCCCATGCTAGAGCTTGAGGCTCAACAACAAGGACTAAAGGCATCAGTGCTGCTGCGGGAACGTCAGCTTCTACGACAAGGACTTGCGGCTCTGCCGGAGCTGGACGCTCCCCGGCAAGCCTGCCGGGGCAAGACTTGTCGGGAACGCTTGCTTCAACTGTACGAACCCTAGGATTCGCAGGAGCAGATTGTTCCTCAGCAACTTGGTTGTTGATCTTGGGGATCTTGGCGGCGGCTTCAGGAAGATCCGCCGGCAAGTAGTCGCCGGAGACCAACTTTCTCTTCTTGCTTTGCCCAACTGATGGTGTAACGGATGGTTGAGTTAGCATGAGCACGAAAGTCCCTGGTTCCACAGGTAGCTTCAATGCAACACACTTTGACAGACCATCCACGATGTCATTTTGAGCCCTTGGGACGTGCTCCATCTGCAGGCCTTCAAAGTGCTTTTCAAGCTTTCTCACTTCGTCGACATAAGCTTCCATCAATGGGCTCTGGTAGCTCTTGTTCACTTGTCAGAAAACCAACTGCGAATCTCCCCGCACTATTAGCTTCTTGATCCCAAGTTCTGCTGCAATTCTGAGGCCGGCAAGAAAACCTTCATACTCTGCAGTATTGTTTGTCGCTTGCTCCTTGGGGAAGTGCATTTGGACAACGTACTTGAGGTGCTCCCCGGTGGGTGCGACAAGCAGCACACCGGCACCGGCGCCTTGCAGCGAGAAGGCACCATCGAAGTACATTATCCATTCATTGCTTGCTTCTTGAACGGGGATACTTGTCTCTGGAACTTCTTCGTATGGTGTTGGTGTCCATTCTGCTATGAACTCTGCCAAAGCTCTACTCTGGATAGTTGAAGTACTTTCAAACTTAAGACCAAAGCTTGAGAGCTCCAGTGCCCACTCGACAATCCTGCCTGTTGCCTCCAGATTTTGCAATATCCTCTTCAACGGAAAGCGAGTGACCACTGTTATCTCATGTGCTTGGAAGTAATGGCGCAGCTTCCTCGAGGCCATGAGGAGGCTGAAAAGCAACTTCTGCACTCCAGAGTATCTTGACCTAGCTCCCTGCAAGAGGGAGCTGACAAAATAGACTGGGCGCTGCACCATCTTCTTTCAGACTTCTCCTTGCGTCTGCGCAGATTCGTCCTCATCGGGGCCAGAGCTTGTCGGGGAAGCCCCCTGCTTGTCGCTGGATGTGCTTGTCGGGGCTGCTGGCTCCTCATCTGCCTCCCTCTCCGCTACTAACGCAGCACTAACCACTTGATTGGTTGCCGCTAAGTAGAGCAGCAACTTCTCTTGCGGCTTAGGTGCGACAAGTATTGGAGTGGAGGATAGGTATCCTTTCAAGTCTTGCAGCGCTGCCTCCGCTTCCGGAGTCCACTTCATTGGACCTGCCTTTTTCAAGATTTTGAAAAACGGCAGGGCGCGTTCTGCAGACTTAGAAATGAACCTGCTAAGGGCAGCCACGCAGCCGGCAAGCCTCCGTACAACCTTGACGCGCTTCGGGGCTTCGATCTGCTCGATGGCCTTGATCTTGTCGGGATTAGCTTCAATCCCCCTCTGGGACACAAAGAACCCGAGAAGCTTGCCGGAGGGGACTCCAAAGACGCACTTCTCGGGGTTCAGCTTGAGTTGTATCTTGCGCAGATTTGCAAAAGTTTCTTCTAGGTCTTGAATCAGGGTATCCTTGTCTTTGCTCTTGACCACTATATCATCCATGTAAGCTTCTACATTCCTGTGTATCTGTGGCTCAAAAGCCGTGTGGACTACCCTTGCAAACGTTGAACCCGCATTCTTCAATCCAAAGGGCATGCATATGAAACAGTAAGTGCCACATGGAGTAATGAATGCAGTCTTCTCTTCGTCTTCCTCAGCCATAAATATCTGGTGGTACCCTGAGTATGCATCAAGAAATGAAAGCAACTCACATCCGGCCGTGGAGTCAACGATCTGGTCAATGCGCGGCAAGGGAAATGGATCCTTGGGACAAGCTTTATTCACATCAGTGAAGTCTATACAAAGTCTCCACTTCCCATTAGCTTTGCGCATAACAACTGGATTGGCCAGCCACGTGGGATGAAGTACACCTCTAACAAGGCCTACTGCTTCCAACTTCTTGATCTCTTCAGCTATAAACTCTTGGCGCTCCTCCGCTTGCTTTCTGACCTTCTGCTTGACGGGCCGCGCGTGAGGACAAACAACAAGCTTATGCTCAATCACTTTCCTGGGAACACCGGGGATGTCAGACGGTTGCCATGCAAACACGTCGACATTCGCCCGCAGGAAAGCAACGAGCGCGCTTTCCTATTTGGGGTTGAGCGTAGCACTGATGGTGAAAGTACCACCAGTGCCGTCCTCCTTGGCGGACACCTTCTTGGTTGCAGGTGGAGCTGCCATTCCCTTCTTGCACTTGCCGGTGGAGCTCGATGGTGCGTCCTCGACGGCAGCGCAGCACTCCGAAGAGGTGCGTTTGCCGGAGTGGGCCCCAGAGCTCTTACCGGACTTGGTCTTGTTCTTTCCCCCGGGAGCTTCAGCGGCAAGTGTCTAGCTATCAGCCGCGGCTGCCGCATCCCGGTAGATCTTGTCAGTGCAGATAAGCGCGTCCTTCTTGTCGCCGGGGACAGAGATGACGCTTATTGGCCCTAGCATTTTGAGCATGTTGTACGCATAATGGGAGGCTGCCATGAACTTGGCGAGCGCTGGACGGCCAAGTATCCCATTGTACGGTAATGGGATATCGGCAACGTCGAATGTGATCCTCTCAGTCCTGAAATTTAGCTCTCCGCCAAAGGTCACCGGCAGTGTGATCTTCCCCTTCGGCTTGCTCCTTCCCGGGTTAATTCCTTGAAAAGTTCCGGTTTCCGCGAGCTCGCTGTCGGGGATCTGTAGCTTCCGGATCACAGCGGAGGAGATCAGTTTCAGGCCGGCCCCGCCGTCAACCAGCATCTTAGTGACCTTGAGGTTGCGGATGGTTGGTGAAACCAACATCGGCAAGCACCCGACCGCCGTTGTGCGGTCAGGGTGATCCTCAATGTCGAAGATGATGGGCGTGCTGGACCACTTCAAAAGTTTGCACGACTCGACGGGCGGCTCAGCTGCATTAACTTCCCGCACCCATTGTTTGAGTTGGCGGTGGGAAGTATGCAGAGAGGCACCTCCATCGACGCACAGAACTTCTGTGGCCTTCTGGAACTCCTGCTCGCTGTTGTCTCCGTCATCCATGTCCTCGTCATCGTCTTCGTCTTCATCCTTGTCGCGGCCGCGGGGAGGCCTATCTCCTTGCCGCTGCTTGGCCTTGCCGCGGCGTCCTCCCCGGCCATTGAATGGCCGCTTCTTGCCGGACTCTCCTCCGCCTCCTTGGGCCTTCTCCTTGTCGCGTCGCTCGTACTCAGCCTTCTGCTGCTCGACGAGGTATTCGACCCTCTTGTAGTTCTGGAGATCGTGGCCCTTGGTGCGATGGATCTTGCAGTACTGCTTGTCGGAGCCGTCCTGCTTGTCGGCGGTCGCTACAGGGGTGGCCTCCTTGCCGGAGCCACCAACCTGTGTTTTCTTGGCGGTAGCCTCCTTGTCGGACTGCTCGACAACCAGTACTTCCTTATTCTTCTTCTTCTTATTGTTCCGCCGCCGGTTTTTCCTTGCCGGGGCTGCATCCTCACTGTCCGTTCCTCCTGCTCCAACATCCTCTCCGGGGAGTCTCCTCCCCTCTTCAGCGCGCGCGCACTTGTCAGCCAGGGCATAAAGCTCGCTGACGTCTCGTATCTTGCACATCGCCATCTCCTCCCTCATCCTGCGGTGATGCATGTTCTGATGGAACGCGCTGATAACCGCGGCAGGGTGGACGTCCGGGATGTTGTGCTGGACGCGGCTGAATCTCTGGATGTATTTCCGCAGGGACTCTCCCTCCTTCTGGGCAAGTATGTGGAGATCACTTTCCTGGCCGTGGGGCTTGTGGCCGCCCGTGAAGGCGCCGACAAACTGGTGGCACAGGTCAGCCCAAGAAGAGATGGAGTTCTCCGGCAAGTGCATAATACAAGATCTGACGTTTGGCTTAAGCACGAGCGGGAAGTAGTTTGCCAGAATCTTCTCATCCCGTCCCCCGGCAGCTTGCACCGCAATGGTGTAGATGCTGAGGAACTCCGAGGGATGGGTCTTGCCGTCGTACTTCTCGGGTACGTCGGGCTTGAAGTTTTTCATGCTGGGCCATTGGACTTGCCGCAGCTCACGGGTGAACGCAGGGCAGCCTGCCGCGTACGGCAAGTCGCCGGGTTCACCGGGTGCGTGCATGTCGACAGCGGTCCCAGCGCGCTGGTCGGACTGTCGTCGCGCTTCTCTTCGACGCTCGATGCGAGTTCGAGCGTCTTCTTGTCGCCTGTCGTCGAGGACTTGGCGCTGATCGCGGCGAGCCCGCGGATCCGACGACGCCGTGGAGTCGTCGTCGACGTTGATCCGGCGAGTCGGCGATTTCTGCTTCCGCGGCGGGGAGTGCACGGTAGTAGCACCCCCGGCGGTCTTGTCTCCATCAGCCCGCGCCTGGGTGACTTGCCGCGGCCGTGACGTTGCCGGCTGCTGCGGCGTGTCGTTGTTGGCGAAGGCGATGAGGCTTTGGATAGTGGCCCTCCAGTCTTCGGCCTTGTCTGCCGCTGGAGGGAAGTCGGGGAGCAGCTGAGCTCTAGCTAGAGCTTCTGCTGGAGAGGAGGGGAGCGGTGGCGAGCGGCGCGAGTAGCGAGATATGCTCGGACTTCTAACAGCGTTAGAAGGAGCAGGGTCTCGCCCCGGCGACCGTGCCTTGCTCGTGCCAGCACGTTGGCCTTGAGCGTCCCACGACCCGCCAGCTTGGCCTCGTCCCAGCAAGCGTATGGTACCCTGGGTACCACGTCGCTGCTGGTCCGGCACCTCCCGAGAGGGGCGTGGCGCGTGCACGGACACCGAGGTCTTGGAGTGCGCTCGGTCGTCCGTCTTGTCCTTGGACTTGGCGGCGCCGTGAGTTTCCTCGCCAGCGTCCGTCCTTCCGCCAGCGTCTACCCCACCAACCGTTGGTTCTTGTGGTGGTTGGATCGACGCGGACGGGCCTCCGACCTCCGAAGCCTTCTTCTTCGGAGGCATGTCGATGAAGCTATCCAAGTTGGTGAAGTTGCTGAAGATTGCGCCCGCGTGAACGCCGGATCAGGTTCGCACAACCTCGACGCCCCCTACCTGGCGCGCCAAAGATGTCAGGGAAACTGGTCGCCCACGAACACCTATGGGACCGGAGCCCCTTTTCGGTACGGTGAGGGAGCGGAGGGAGCACAGAGAGCAGATCGAGGCGCACACGCGAGCAGTTTACCCAGGTTCGGGCCGCACGAATGCGTAAAACCCTACTCCTGCCTTGGTTGTATTGAGTTCTTGGCTCGGGAGCAAGAAGATCTACAGTGCTTGGAACTAGCTACACCGAGCGTGAGGGTGATCTGGGATCGGAACCCCCTCTACGTTGTGCATGGGCCTCCTTTTATAGGTCGAAGGGGTCACCGACAGGTGTCAACGTAGGTGAGGGTAAAAGCGTAAAATTGGTGGTAGTTGTAACAGTGTATGCACAGTGTTGTGTACCTAACCAGACGGTGGGGGACAAGGGCTTTGAATGCTCGTCGCCGTCGCCCCAAAACAGTGTAAAAAGCGTCTGTCCGGGCGTCTCCGTTCGCCACGACGGAGGCCTTGTCATCGTGGCTTGCCACCGTGTCCCCCAGGCTGCACAGCCTTCCGCCACGTGCCCCTGGAAGGGCCCCAGGGCGACGCGTGGCCGGATGAGCTGGAGCGCGGGCACACAGCGGAAGCTTGCCGCGGCAAGCGCCCTACCGCGGTCGCTACCTTGTCGGGCCCGGAAGCTTGTCGCTCTCCGGGTCTTGCCGGGGCGCGCGATGCGCCACGGTATGTCTTCTGAAATGCTATTCTTTGGCCTTCCTGGCAAGCTCCTCTTGCCAGGGTCTTGTGTTAGAGGGGTGGTCTTGAGCCTGGAGCGGCCTTCCCGGCAAGCTCCTCTTGCCGGGGTCTTGTTTCTTAACTTGAATACTTTGTTCTTGAATGGCTTCAAGGGAACTAAAGTGGGCCTTGGCGGGCGCGTGGCGAGCCTGACCACGGGACGCTGCTGCTGCCCGTGCACAAGTCGGGGTACTAAGGTACCCCTACTTTAGTACACCGACAATCTACTACTAATCATCCACCTTGAGATATCTATCCAGAACATCTCGCTGGTATTAAGTTGCGAGTCCCACCCATAGTGTAAACTCAAAGCAACAGACAACTGCATTAAAAGAACTTTGCGTAAAGTAAACAATCCTTGCACCCGCGGGCACAAGCACCGTTGTTTTCCCCCTTGTGGCAACAGCACATCCCCTAGACTCATGTTTCTGTCACTCAAGCTAGAAATCGAGGGGCATGAACCCACAATCAAGCATAACGTTCCCTCTTGGAGTCACTACCTACTACTTGGCCAAAGCAATAAATAACAACGGAGAACATGCAAGAATTACTTACGAACATAAATATAAAAGAGGTGAATCAAATATATTACTCAAACACAATCTGAACATAATCTCACAATTCATCGGATCCCAGCAAACTCATCATAGCAACAGCATAAGGATTACATATGTGCCTCGATCATGTAGGGCAGCTCACGAGGACTAATTAGTGAAGCACAAGAATGGGAGGAGAACATCACATAGCTACTGGTCATGGACCCATGGTCCAAGGGAGACTACTCACAACTCATCCGGGAGGCGTCCATGGTGGTGGAGAAGCTCCCGGTGGTGATCCTCCCCTCCGGCAGGGTGACGGGAAGAGTTCTCCTGGTGCTCCCGATCTTGGAAACGGCGGCGGCGGCGGAACAGAGATGAGATCGCGAAAAAGAGTTCCCGTCTCGAGGGTTTCGGGACACCATATAAATATATGCCAAAGGGGGCATCAGCGGAGGCCTGGGGGGCCCAGGCGCCCCCCCGGCGCGGCCAGGAGGGGGTCCGCGCCACCAGGGCGCCTAGAGCCCTGGTGGCCCCCCTCCGGCTGTACTTCGGGTGCCGGGAAGCTTCTGGAATGCTGATTTTTTATATAATTTTTCCGGGATTTTTCTGGCAGTTCTCGTAATGGGAAAACCTGAAATACAAAAACAGCAGAAAACAGAAACTGGCACTGGGGTGCACTGAGTTAATAGGTTAGTCCAAATATGATCAAAAGTGTATGGAAGTGTATAAAGATCATAGCAATATTACCCAAAAGAGGCATGGAGGAAGCAGAAATTATAGATACGTTTTGGACGTATCAACATCCCCAAGCTTAATTCCTGCTCGTCATCGAGTAGGTAAATGAGAACAAGAATAATTTCTGTGGTGACATGCTATTAACGATATAGGACTTTTCATAGTCACATGACAAAAGCTTACTGAGACAATGAATCTGTAGTAATTAAGTTGCCTCATGAGAAAATCACAAAGAACTAAAAGTTTTACAATATGATACTGAAACATCAAATAGATTTGTAATGAGTATGGTGTGCAAATATGATAAAGTGATATCTCGCTTGCCCCCTTTAGTGAAGCAAAACATAAATGCAGGGGCACCTCCAAGGTTTAAGTGATGACTAGATACAATGATTTCAAAATAAACGATATCACAATCATGCAAAAGACAATGCTACTTTGGGACAATGCACATTACACTCAGAATGACAATCATGCTCTCAGTAGTTGGTGCTTTAAAAGAAGGTGGAGACTCTCGAACCGTGGCTTTTGTTAGCAAGGTTGAATACCCGTAGTCGGAAACAAAGACAAAGCATGTACCAGAGCTCTTGGTTTTAAAAACAGAGGTAATAATTATTATTTTTAGATTATGCATGTTTCGTCAACGAATGCTAGCAGACAACTCAATCACTTCTTGAGATGGACAAGTTTCGAGGAACGGCTCCCGAATGAGGACGATCACATCCTCTTAATCTCCTTTGTTTATCACTGCCAAAGTTTTCTGATTTCTCATGAACAAAGCGTGAAGGAGGGTTTTTTTGTTATATTATTTTTGAGCCGGGCGCACTCAATGCCAGCTCCTTCTCGTATTATGGGTTTGCACATTATACATGCAATCCCGGGGTGAAGCTTGTCCAACTTAAAAAGATTATGAATTAACTACTACTTCCTCATGAACTTAAAACAGAGGCACAAAATAGGAATGCATTTTCTTTGAATAATTTCGAGATGGTACATGAATGTCTTCGTTAGGAATGGCAGGTAAATACCATGTAGGAAGGTATGGTGGACTCATATGGCATAACTGGTTTAAAGGAATTTGGATGCACAAGCAGTCAGTCCGCTTAGTACAGGTGGAGGTTAGCAAAAGACTGGGAGCGACCAACTAAAAGAGCAATGACGGACATAATCATGCAGAGCGACAAAGCAACATTGAATCAGGCATGGAAGTTATATCGCTACTCAGAAACAAAAGATCATCAAGGCTTGACAGACTTTCTTTACAGTCTTAAATATGCGTGAGCATACGCCAAGTCAATCAAAATAAATTCTCGAAGGAAGATATTACTAAACCATACCACATCATAGGCAAACAAATCATGTTGGTACTCCAATAACACATTGGGAACCCCCCCAGCTATTTGAGACTAACCATAAGAAAACATGAACTACTAAGCACCATTATGCACGTAGCATCTTTATCATAGACATATCAACCAATGCAACAGATGCAAACTCTCTTAATAAGATAAGCATGATAACTAAAGAGAGTTCAAGCAACCAACTAAACAAAAGCTCTTTAAAAAGATAAGCATGAATACTAAGAGCTGAACATGATAGTAGCTATTGAAAGACAAAGAACACACGCAGCAAAGATAGACATGAAAATTCCATGTTATGTTCTAGGTAGAAGTGGAGCGTGTTTCTCTCCCACATAAAGAAAGCTGAGTTCCGACTCGTTATGAAAAGCTAAAGGAAACTAAAAAGGAAAACTAAAAGAAAGACGCTCCAAGCATAGCACATAACACATGAAGTGATAAAAATATAGTGGAACGAAAGACGAACTGATAATGTTGATGGAGAAGGGGATGCACTGGGGCATCCCCAAGCTTAGACGCTTGAGTCTCCTTGAATATTTCTTGGGGGTGCATGGGGGCATCCCCAAGCTTGAGCGTTTGACACTTCTGAATCTTTTTATCATCTTCCCTCGCACACTTGAAAACTCCCTTCATACATAACTCATCATAATCTGATTAGCGAGGTTAGTACCCATAATAAAATAATTGTTCCTTGCTGGAAATAAGGATATTCTTGAAGGTCTACTATTTCTCAAGATTGCCAAAAGGTTTTTGCAAAGAAAAAGCAAGCTCAAGGTTTGCAAAATGAGGGAAAGGCAAAACATGACAGAATCTGTGAAAAACAGAACAGCAGGTAGTAAATGATTATTTCGGGGCACTTCTGCAACTCTAATAAAAAACTCAGAACAGATGCATGAAAGACAATTGTATAGAGCACGTTGTCAAAAAAATTCAGACCAAAAAGATGAACTGGTGATTTTATACGAATTTTCTATCCAAGGACAGAATCTGTTTCCTGGACAGCACGTCACAACTTTTGAACTTTCTTGCAATCAGAGGCTACACTTGGCACAAAGTTGAAAAGAAAAGATACAATGATGATGCTACTGTAGTAACAAACATCAAGACCACTAAAACTGAAAGAACAAACTGAAAGCAAAGATAACAAGGGTTGTCTCCCTAGAGCTCTTTCTTTATAGCCATAAAGATAGGCTTAAGACTTTAATGATGCTCTCGTAGGAATAAGAGTTGAAGAACAAAATAGAGCATCAAGAAGCAAACACCAAACACATTTAAGCCTAACATGCTTCCTATGCATAGGAACATTGCAATACAATAATTCATTGAAGCACAAAGCAATAAGCATAGGAAGACAAAACAAGTGCAGCTTCAAAACCTTCAACATAAAGAGAGGGAACTTGATATTATTGAAATATCTATAAGCATATGTTCCCTTCTCATAATAATATTCAGTGGGATCACGAATAAACTCAACAATATAAGCATCACATAAAGCATTGTTACCATGATCCACATGCAAAAAGGTATCATTACTCTTCATATAAGCAAAATCTTTCTTATTAGGAATAGTGAGAGTAAAGCAATCATAACCATCGTGGTAATCATTGTATTTAGGAGGCATATCATAATCATAATAAATTTTATCCTCAATAGTAGGTGGACTGAAAACATCATATTCATCATTGTAATCATATATAGGAAGCAAAGTATCATCAAAGTAAATTTTCTCTTCAAAAGTTGGGGGACTAAAAATATCATGTTCATCAAACGTGTCATCCCCAAGCTTAGAGCTTTCCATGTCATTAGCAATATTGATATTCAAAGAAAGCATACTAATAACATCACCACCATCATGATTGTTATGCAAATAATAAAGTTCCATAGGTTTTTTAATTTTCTCTTCAAACACATCATGTCCCAAAGCAAGGTAGAGCTTATAAAGCTCTCTCATATTTTTGTTGTTTTACATTAAGCAAAACTAGTGAAAAGACATAAAGAAAACTGAAAGGTAAACTAACAAGACTAAAAAGCAAAGATAAAAGATAGCGTGCAACTCCCCTATCTTGAAGAGTGGAGTCCCCGGCGACGGCGCCAGAAAACTTTGCTTGATGGCTTCTCGCCCCTCGTTGGTTACCCCAAGTGGAAGGTTTGAGATGCAGTGTAGCGGAAGTTTTCCCTTGGCAAAGATACCAAGGATCGATTTCCCTGAGACTCCCAGTTTTAACAAGAAGGTGTCAACTTCTAACGGCACCAGATATTAGCAATCAATGTGGACCTGTACACAGATACAAATAACTTTGCTCCCAACGAGTACAGAGAGGTTGTCAATCCCTCCGGCCTTGTCGTTTACAAAGGATCAAACGCAAGTGATAATAGTGATAGGTATTGCTGCAAGTAATAAGTAAAAGCGGAAAGTAAATAGCGGATGTGATCAGTGATGGTAATATGGACCGGGGTCCCATGATGTTCACTAGTGATGTCTCTCTCCCAAAAGACGATAAAACAGCTATGTGAGGTAAACGAATTACAGCTGGGCAATTGACAGAATTATGTGCGCAAACCAATGCTAACTATGTTGCAAGAAAGGTAGAGGTTCAAAGCATGGGCGGTACGCCAAGGCAAGTAGACCGAAATCCATCTGCATCTACTACTAATCATCCACCTTGAGATATCTATCCAGAACATCTCGCTGGTATTAAGTTGCGAGTCCCACCCATAGTGTAAACTCAAAGCAACAGACAACTGCATTAAAAGAACTTTGCGTAAAGTAAACAATCCTTGCACCCGCGGGCACAAGCACCGTTGTTTTCCCCCTTGTGGCAACACCACATCCCCTAGACTCATGTTTCCGCCACTGAAGCTAGTCATCGAGGGGCATGAACCCACAATCAAGCATAACGTTCCCTCTTGGAGTCACTACCTACTACTTGGCCAAAGCAATAAATAACAACGGAGAACATGCAAGAATTACTTACGAACATAAATATAAAAAGAGGTGAATCAAATATATTACTCAAACACAATCTGAACATAATCTCACAATTCATCGGATCCCAGCAAACTCATCATAGCAATAACATAAGGATTACATATGTGCCTCGATCATGTAGGGCAGCTCACGAGGACTAATTAGTAAAGCACAAGAACGGGAGGAGAACATCACATAGCTACTGGTCATGGACCCATGGTCCAAGGGAGACTACTCACAACTCATCCGGGAGGCGTCCATGGTGGTGGAGAAGCTCCCGGTGGTGATCCTCCCCTACGGCAGGGTGCCAGGAAGAGTTCTCCTGGTGCTCCCGATCTTGGAAGCGGCGGCGGCGGCGGAACAGAGATGAGATCGCGAAAAAGAGTTCCCGTCTCGAGGGTTTTGGGACACGATATAAATATATGCCAAAGGGGGGCATCAGTGGAGGCCTGGGGGGCCCAGGCGCCCCCCCCCCCGGCGCGGCCAGGAGGGGGGCCGCGCCACCAGGGCGCCTGGAGCCCTGGTGGCCCCCCTCCGGCTGTACTTCGGGTGTCGGGAAGCTTCTGGAACGCTGATTTTTATATAATTTTTCAGGGATTTTTCTGGCAGTTCTCGTAATGGGAAAACCTGAAATACAAAAACAGCAGAAAACAGAAACTGGCACTGGGGTGCACTGAGTTAATAGGTTAGTCCAAATATGATCAAAAGTGTATGGAAGTGTATAAATATCATAGCAATATCACCCAAAATAGGCATGGAGCAAGCAGAAATTATAGATACGTTTTTGACGTATCAGTGACCTGAAGACTTATTACACTTGAGGACTGTGTTTCATCCAGCCGGTTAGGCGTCGCGTTCTGAGCATCCAAGAGTAATTGTGGATTGCCGGCGAACGAAGTCTATGAAGGTTTGTAAGTCTACCTTGAAGACTTACCAGAGTGATTGGGCGAGGACTAGGTGTCCTTAGCTCAAGGGGAACAAGGTGAAGACGCGGTCTTCTAAGTTAAATCTCAGCCTCCCTAACCAGACATATAGTTGTCACAGCAACTGGAACTGGTCTAACAAATCATTGTCTTCCCCGAGCTACTGGTTCTATCCTTTCCTTCCCTTTACTTACTGCTCTAGGTTGTGAAGACATTGCATGCCTGCCTTATCTGATTGTCTTCACTGAGTATCTACTTGTTGTGATTGGCTTCATTCCTTCTTTCCTTATGATCCCTACTGCCTAGTTGCTATTAGTCTTCATGCTTTCACTTCTTTGAATACATGACTATAGCTTGTCTAGTGTAGTCCACTTTCCGCTGCATACTAATAGGCTTAAGCTTATCGTTTGGCTTCGAAACTTCCATGTTTTGAAGCATTTCATAAAAATCGCCTATTCACCCCCCTCTAGTCGATATACAACACTTTATATTGGTATCAGAGCAAGGTACTCCCTTGTTCTGTGTGATTCGGTTTAACCACCTGGAGTTTTAGCTATGTCAACTGCAGGGATAATCAAAGTCTCCGCTACATGCCCCATCTTCGATGGCACCGAATATCCCTACTGGAAGAACAAGATGCGCATGCATCTTGAAGCCATTGACGTGGACCTCTGGTTTGTCGTCAAGAACGGCGTTCCCAAGACTGGTGAAGGTATCACCCCTGCTGATGTCAAGAGGCTCGTTCAATTGGATTCAACGGCCAAGAACATCATCTGTGGTCATCTGACCAAGGGACAGTACGGTCGTGTGAGTGCTCTGGACACGTCAAAGGAAGTTTGGGACTGCCTCTCAAAGGTCAATGAAGGAGTCTCTACCCAGAGAGACCAAAGGATCAGCGTCCTTAGCAATCTCTTCAATCGCTTCAGGAGACATGACAATGAGAATGTCCAGCACACTTCTGATTGTCTCACTGACATCACAAATGAGCTTCAAGCACTTGGCGCCACTGAGATTACCAAGCATGAAATCGTCAAGACCCTTCTGAGATCACTTGACAGCTCATTTGATATCCTTGCCCTGATGATTCAAGAACGCCCTGACTTCAAGACTCTTGATCTGTCTGATATACTTGAGAGGCTCAACACACATGACTTCCAGCTATCTGAGAAGCGTGACATCTATGGTCCCAACTATGGCCGATCTCGTGCCTTGAAGGAAAAAGCTGTTTCCTCATCTGAAGAAGAATCTGACTGCGGTTCCGATGATCCTGAAGACATTGGAAAGGAGCTTGCCATGCTTGTGAAGAAGTTCCGGAAATTCACTAGGAAGAAAGGCTTCAGAAAGTCTTCAAGATCCAGCTCAAGAAATGATGAAGCATCTGCTCATGACTACAAGAAAAGAACATGTCATGAGTGCAAGAAACCTGGTCACTACATCTCTGAGTGTCCTCAGTGGGACAACGAGAAGAAGAAAAAGAAGAGCAAGGAATATGATTCTGATGACAAGAAAAAGAAGAAATACTCAAAGTCTTCTTCAAAGTCTTCATCAAGGTATTCATCACACAAGAAGAATTCATCTGGCAAGGCTCGCACTTTTGTTGGCAAGGAGATGGATTCTGAGGAAGAGTCTGCTTCTGAAGAGGTGGAGGTGGAGTCGGAGGAAGAATCTGATTCTGGTGATGCAAGTCTGGCTTTAGCCACTGCCTACGTGGGCAAGTCTATCTTCAACACTGAAGACAATGGCCCCGTCCCCAACAATGATGATGAGGACGACGACTCTGCACCAACCTTCTGCTTCATGGCACGCGGTGCCAAGGTAAAATCATGCGATGCTTACTTTCAAACATCTAGTGAAGATGACTCTGATTGTGAATCAAAACCTAGCTACAAAACACTTGCTAAAATTGCCACTGAACAGCAGAAAGCCATGGAACATGTTCAAAAACTGTTAGACAAAAGCGATGACCTGTTGGACGCGGAAATGACCCGTGCTCAGTCCTTAATTGAAGACATAAAAAATCTTCATGTTAAGTACAAAGAACTTGAAGAGCTTTATGAATCGCTTTCAAAAACTCATGAAAAGCTTTCCCATGATTACATTCAAAGGAAGCGAGAACTTGAGAAAGTGAAAGCGGCTCATGAAGATCTTCAAAAGGAGAATGAGTCACTCCGCGAACAACTGATCAGCTCCACTCATGAAGAGTTTGAACCACCATGTCTAAAATGCATTGAACGTGATAATGCTACATCTATTGCTGAATGCTCTACTGCTGCCACTGTTGCAATATCTTCAACTATTGATGTGGTAACTAACCCCTCTGCTGAGGAAACCACTACTATTGCTGATGAAAATGCTAGGTTGAAGAATTTTCCTGAAACAGGGATGTACAAAAGCCTCAAAGGGCATCAGACTCTATGTGATGTCCTCAAAAAGCAGATACTGAACCGAAACCCTAGGAAAGAGGGTGTTGGGTTCGACAGGAAAATGAATGCTGATGGTTCATACTGGAAGCCAGAGCAGTATCCCAAAACCTCATGGGTTGCTGCAAAGGGACCTTCAGTGGATCCATCTACCTTATCTGGCTTCACTTGTGCTAATCCTGTTATCATTGATGAATCTTTTGATGCAAACTATAAACTATTTAGGAATCAAAATGGTGAAGTGTTTGCCAGGTATATTGGTACTAACTACACGAATGGACCACCTATGAAGAAGATCTGGGTACCCAAAGGTTGTCTTGAGAAGCTTCCAGCTAATACTATCATGACACCCCCTGGGATGAAGACAAACCCCATACCAAAGGCTTCATATGGTCCTAAGGCTTCAAACAGACAAAGGACTGACCTGAGTCACCCTAACACAGATGTTTTGTAGGGAAATCGTACTCAGACCCATGAATATGAGCGTGTTTCATCAAACCGCTATGTTCATAAATCCAAGAAATTTTCTGCCTATTCTTATGAGTATTATTCTCCTCCTGCAAGACTATTTGTCTAAGGCCCCAAAGCCAAAATTCTCAGATGCTGCTCTTAGACTCATTGCTTCTAAGCCACCCCTGAAAATGTGGGTGGTTAAGAAGAACTAACTTTCTCTTGCAGGGAAAGGTCTCCAGCCTATAATCAAAGGCTTCTGATGCTATTGCTGGGGACCTAAAACACTTGTCGGGCACAAGATCAAATGCCTAGAATGACTTACTGCTCATACTATTTATAAATTACTTGCTGAACATCTTATTAGTCCTAACTTACACCTAAAGCTTTCATAATCCACTTGTGCATCAATTGTTTATGCTTCACAATGGCTTTTGGTGAAGCCTATCCTCCTAACTCCATTGTAGGGGGAGACACCAAAGTCTTCAGAATGGATTATGGATAGCGGATGCACAAATCATATGACTGGTGATCGAAACCTTCTCATGGACTCAACTTTACGTCCATCCAACAAGAGTCACATCACATTTGCTGATACTGGTAAAAGCAAAGTGTTGGGTCTAGGTAGAGTTGCAATCTCAAGAGATCAGCACATGGACAAAGTCATGCTTGTTGAATCTCTTGGCTTCAGCTTAATGTTTCTCTCAATGCTTTGTGACTTAAACATGATTGTGATCTTTGGTAAATTTCGTTGCATCGTACTAATGGAATCTGACAAGTCATTAGCATTTGAAGGATACAGAAAAGGTGATCTGTATATGGTAGATTTCTCAGAAGGACCGCAAATGGCCGTATGTCTTCTAGCAAAAGCTTCAGAGTGATGGCTCTGGCATCGAAGGCTAGGACATGCTGGCATGAGGAACATGCACACTCTCGCAAAGAAGAAGCATGTCATAGGCATCGAGGAAGTCAAGTTCAAGAAAGATCATCTATGTGGTGCCTGTGAAGCTGGGAAGATGACTAGAGCCAAGCACTCCTCGAAGACAATCATGACACCATCCAAACCCTTCGAGCTGCTACACATGGACTTATTTGGCCCTACTCACTACTCCACATTCTCTACCACAGCCTGTCTCTATGGCTTCATCATTGTTGATGATTACTCAAGATACACATGGGTGCACATAATACTCTACAAGACTGAAGTGCAAGATGTCTTCAGACGCTTCGCCAACCGTGCCATGAACAATTATGGCATCAAGATCAAATATATCAGAAGTGACAATGGCACTGAGTTCAAGAACACTGGTCTCGATCTTTATCTGGATGAGATTGGAATCACTCATGAATTTTCAGCCCCATATACACCTCAGCAAAATGGGATCATTGAGCGCAAGAACAGAACTCTAATTGAGATGGCTCGAACGATGCTCGATGAGTACAAAACACCAAGAAGATTCTGGCCCGAAGCTATTGACACTGCATGCCATATCATCAACCGTGTTTATCTTCACAAGCTTCTGAAGAAAACATCCTATGAACTCCTCACTGGAAACAAGCCAAATGTAAGCTACTTCGGGGTATTTGGAGCTAAGTGCTGGACCAAGGATCCTCATCATAAGTCAAAATTTGCACCCAAAGCTCATGAAGGCTTCATGCTTGGATATGGAAAGGACTCACACTCCTACAGAGTCTTCAACATTTTTCTCTATAAAACTATTGAAACTGTGGATGTGAGGTTTGATGAGACAAATGGATCTCAAAGAGAATCCCTACCAAATGTGCTAGATGAACCTTCACCAAATGAATCTATCAAGCTAATGGGAACTGGTGAGATCATGCCTCTGAAGCACAACCTGACGAGGAACTCATCATCTTTGCTCCAAATCAACCTGACAACAATGCTCAGCCTGAAGACAATACTCCTGATGAAGACAATGTACGGCAAGAGCAAAATCTTTGTCCAGCTCATCCTCGTGTTGCAAATGAAGTGCAAGTTGAGAAGATAATTGATAGCATAAATGCTCCTGGTCCACTCACTCGCTCAAGAGCAACACATCTTGCAAATTTCTGTGGGCACTTTGCTTTTGTCTCAATATCTGAACCCAAGAAAGTTGTTGAAGCTTTTATGGAGCCTGAATGGATTCAAGCAATGCAAGAAGAGCTTCAACAGTTTGAGCTGAACAATGTGTGGGAACTTGTCAAGCGTCCTGATCCTCGAAAGCACAACATAATAGGCACAAAATGGATCTATCACAACAAGCAAGATGAGCATGGTCAAGTGGTCAGAAACAAACCTCGTCTCGTTGCAAGTTGAAGGAATTGACTTCGATGAAACATTTGCTCCTGTGGCTAGACTCGAAGCTATTCGTATACTGCTAGCCTATGCAAATCATCACAACATACTTCTATATCAAATGGATGCAAAGAGTGCTTTCCTCAATGGAAGAATTGAAGAAGAAGTGTATGTTGCACAACCACCTGGCTTTGAAGACCCAAAACGTCCTGATATGGTATACAAGCTCAACAAGGCACTATATGGCCTCAAACAAGCGCCTCGTGCTTGGTATGACACCCTCAAAGACTTCCTGAAGAGCAAAGGCTTCAAACCTGGATCCCTAGATCCCACACTCTTCACGAAGACATATGACGATGAGCTATTTGTCTGCCAAATCTATGTGGATGACATTATCTTCGGCTGCACGGACAAGAAATACAGTGATGAGTTTGGTCACATGATGCAAGAACAATATCAAATGTCCATGATGGGCGAGCTGGAGTTCTTCCTTGGTCTTCAAATTCGTCAGCAAAGCAACGGCATCTTCATATCTCAAGAGAAGTATCTTAAAGACTGCCTGAAGAAGTTTGGAATGCAAGACTGCAAAGGGTACTCGACGCCAATGCCTACCAAACATCATCTGGGTCCCGACGCCAATGGTAAAGAGTTTGATCAACAGGTATACCGCTCCATGATTGGTTCTTTACTTTATTTATGTGCATCTAGGCCAGATATTATGCTTAGTGTTTGCATGTATGCTCGATATCAAGCGGCACCAAAGCAGTCGCATCACTTAGCTGTGAAGCGAATACTTCGATATTTGGCTTACACCCCAACACTAGGATTATGGTATCCAAAGGGCTCAGAGTTTGATCTAGTAGGATTTTTAGATGCTCATTATGCTGGTGACAAAGTTGATCGCAAGTCCACATCTGGCACTTGTCACTTTGTAGGACGATCACTAGTCTGTTGGTCTTCAAAGAAGCAGAACTGTGTATCACTCTCCACTGCTGAATCTGAATACATTGCTGCTGGATCTTGCTGCGCTCAGCTTCTATGGATGAAGCAAACACTCAAGGACTATGGAGTCCATCTGGAGCATGTGCCACTCTACTGTGATAATGAAAGCACCATCAAGATTGCCAACAACCCAGTTCAACACTCGAAGACAAAGCACATTGAAATTCGTCATCACTTTCTCAGAGATCATGTTATGAAGGAAGATATTGATATCATACACGTCAACACTAAAGAGCAACTGGCAGATATCTTCACAAAGCCCTTGGATGAGAAAAGGTTTTTCAAGTTGTGGTGTGAGCTAAATATCTTAGAATCCTCAAATGTCCTGTAATCAGGCACACATCCTAACACTTATGCATATTGATGACTTAGATGTGCAACACACGAAGTAGAGTATATCTTCAATCAATGAAGACTTACATTCTAAGTGTGAATACATTAACATGGAATTTGACTTTGGAGCGCCATGATAATTGTGCGCCGTGTCTGGGTAACGCCACCACCAAATTCTTGTTTGAAGCGTTTCTTGTGGCGTTACATTTGCAAAGTCTTCGCACTTGGTTTGTCTTCATATAGGACATATATATATATATATATATATATATATATATATATATATATATATATATATATATATATATATATATATATATATATATATATATATATATATATATATATATATATATATATATATAGGTGTGTTCTGTCCTCAACAGCATTCACTTATAGCTATGTCTTCGTATTTAAATCTTTTGAACTAAGTGAGTGTGATCGGACCCTAACCTCTCTATCCTTTCTCATCTCACACTCCGTCTATCCAAATCATATGCATTCTGTTGCCACAGTCGAATATCTTCTCTGTGTCCTTGTCCGCAGAAGATACAGAGACAAACTTTAAATCTGATTGTAATGCTCCATCCGTTATGCCTGAAACCCGAAGAAGCCGGAACGACTACTCCGACAGTCGTGGTGTACGTGGGATCGTGGGACAACTCCCAATGCATTACATGACCTCCACGTGTCAGTCGTACGTGAACCGTCAGGGGCACCTGAGTAATTACGCTGTGCCGTCTCCCATGCCTATAAATGCACGTCCCATCACGGTCAAAAATTTCTTCCACCACCTCTCCACCTCGACCAACCCTAGCGCCTCCGCTAGCTTTCAACGATGCCGGCGACGAAGCGCTTCGCTGCCGCAACTTTGTCGATGCCGTCGTCACGCCGGCCGCGGACATCTTCTACTCCGCCGTCGCCGTAGCTGTCCTCCGTCGCCAAGTTAGGGCACGGACGACCAAACTGCTGGGCATCCAACACCTACTCCGTCTAAGCAGTTCATCGTGTGGTAAATAAAACCTGCTTTTTACCATCTTCTAGATCCATAGAGATTCATCTACTTTGCCACAAGAGGTTTCTGCCTACTTAGATATATAGATCTATCCTTTCTGCATCTCATATCTTGCTTAGTACATTCACATATGCTTCAACTATAGTTAGATTCCTCACTTGTACTTATTCGTGGATTCGTACAAATCAGGAACCAACTCCCATGAGTGAATGTCTTCGCACTATGAGGTGAAAGTCTTCAAAACTGTTTTAATCTTCAAAACTTCTGAGAATGCATATGACCTCTTCCCCTTCCCTCGCATCTCTAATGCTGTCACAGGTACATGTCTGTGGGAGAATCCCTTGGTTCTCATAGTCTGCATTCATTTGCAGAGTTTTTGCAGCGTCACATTCATTCCCCTGAAGCCAGTTCCTGTCTGACCAGCAATCTGAAGCATTTGCCAATTTTGAAGCCATCCAATTTGAAGCCCTTCAGTTTGAAGCAAATGGCAACTGACAAGACAGTAAGAAAGGATGGCAGACAGCGCCGTGGCAACACCTCCTGTGATTTGCCTCCTGATCTAGGTGAGATATACAAGACTAATCCAGAGGAGGATTACAATCAGAGGAAGACCCGAATCCAATGGATTCAAAGATACCGGGCTGAACAATGGTTCAAATATAGGTTCGTGACCCAAGAGTATGCCGAGAAAAACGCCATCAAGCATCCTTGGGGAGATATCACTTATAAGAATCTTCCCCCCAAGACTCGTGCTGAAGCCATTGCTCAAGGCTTCTATCCTTGCATGGTTAGAGGGCCTCAGCCTGCTGAAGCTGATCCAAGCTCTTTGCTCTGGTGTCGCGACGACAATCTGTTCAAGCGAAATCTTCAATTCGCCAGGAATTCGGCCAAAGAAAACAAGAAGCTGTGGGGAGTAGACTTCAATCCTGGCCCCTCTGCGCCCCGCGCTAATGGCTCACGTGAAGCTGAACCGAATCTGGTTGGGCCCTTCTACAACCTAGAGGGCCTCATCAGTCACATAAGGGTTCAAGTGGCAGATGTAGATCAGCCTGAAGCAGATGATGACTCTGAAGAAGCACCTGCAACGCCGAAGCCCCAGAAGAAGAAATCAAAGGCTTCGAAGGCTACTCCACCAAGATCTTCTAGAGTGAAGCCTTTGGCCACTGCTCCACCTGCACCAAGTGTGCAATCTGAGGAACAATCTCGTATCTCCAAGAGCAGACAGCTGAAGAGGAAGCCAACACGCAACCCTAGTCCAGCTCTCACTCCTGATGCAGTACTGAAGACTGCCAATGATGCCCTTGATCTTTCAAGTGATGAAGATCTTGGTGATGATGCTCTAGAGCTATTGATCAAGAGCAAGCATAATGCTGAAATCTTCAATGATCTGCCGCTCTTTGACGTTGAAGTGCTAAATAACTTCATTGATGAATGGTTTGACACACCCAACCTGAGCTTCGATGATCTTCAACTTCCAGTTGGCCTCAGCGTCTCCTTCCATGGCGCCATTGCCTCTGAGCTGGCTCTGTCTCAAAGAATTGTTGAGCTGAAGCAAAAGATAGATTATGAAAAAGCTCAGTTCGAGAAGCATATGGACAAGCTGAGCGTGCAAAAAGTTCAAAACTTCAAGGTTATGATGCAAGAGCTCAAGGAAGCCTTTCACCAGCGGCGTGAAGAAGCTAAAGGTTCTCATGAGCGAATCAAGGACCTCGCTGCAAAATGCGTTCAAGCATTCAATGAAGCTGAAAAGCGCAAGGCACTTGGGCGTCCTGGCATTGATCCAAGGATGGCTGCCAAGAAGAAGAAGAAGCAACATGTGCCCGAAGCTGAAGCATCTGGGCAGGAAATGCCTCGCATAGTCTTCCCTGCTAGCATGACTGGCATGAAGCCTAAGGCAACTCCAACCGCTTCAAAGCACAAGAAGACTAAGGTGGCTGAAGCTGAAGCTCGCAAGCATAAGCAATCTACTGATGAAGCTCCACCCACCAAGAAGGATAAGGCTGCTTCCAAAGAGCCTATCTTTGTCGAGCCAATCTCAGTTGCACGCCCTGCATCTGCCCAGAGAGAACGAAGACGGACCATTCATGTGCCTGCTCCCACAGAGGCTGAAGACATTCCAGCTGTTGACCCCACCGCAGCTGAAGACATAGGTCCTCAAGACAATGTTGAAGATGATGAAGTCCTTCCTCAGATCGAGTACAACATTGACTCTTCGCCTGTTCTCACGAACAGCGAACGAATCAGCATTGGTCGTACATTGACGCCAATTGCTCAGGATGACTCGTGGGCTGATCACCCATAGGATACACAAGACACTCCCCAGGAAACTCAAGACACCAGTACGGTGCTTGAAGACGAAGACTTTGAGGCCCAGCAACCTCCATCTCCTCAGGCGTCGCCAGCTTTTCGCAGGCTTCGCAAAGGACCAAGGCCTCAAGTCACTGCCCAAGTGCTCCAGAAGGAGTTGAGCAACCATCTGCACCTAATGCTGCTCCTACTGGAAGCCACTTAGAATCTGAAGCCAAAGCGGCTGAAGATATTCCGGCTGCATTAGCCAAAGAAGAACCACCCCAACAACCCCAACAAGAAGAAGAACAAACCCAAGTTGAAGAAGAAAGTACTGCTGCACCCCCTGTTCTCGAGGAGAACGTGTCCGACCCTCCAGCTCCTGAAGTAGAGGCAACAAATTCTAAGGCTGCCACCACCAACACTGAAGCCAATGACGTGATCATGGCTGAAGCTTATGTGGCACCTGAAGATACTGTGGCGCCTGAAGTGACTGCGCCTAAAGTAACGGCCCCTGAAGCCAGTGCTGCCCCTGAAGATAGTGCTGCCCCTGAAGCCAGTGCTGATTCTGAAGCAGTGCTATGCCTGAATCTAATGCTGCACCTGACGCCAATCTGCAGCTTGAAGACAATGCCTCTGCTCCTGTTCCGCCTCCATGGCCTCATACCATTGAGCAAGCATACAACAAGGATGATCAGCTTGTTACTGTCCGGTGGCCCATTTCTGATTCCGCCACCTACAACTGAACCGCGTGCTGCTGGTCCTCAGTTTGCTCATCATGTTGCGCACAGGCCCCAGGTTCAGAAGCCTAAGCCAACACTGCCAAGGCTTCCAGGTATTGCAACATCTTCAGGGTCATTCAATGCAAATAGCTTCACTACGCACAACACAGTCTTTGACATCGCCAAGAACCAATATTCCAAGCCAAGAATATCATCAGATAGGTTCTGGAGCCATCAACAGCGCAGCTACTACTCAAGAGTACTATATGATCAAGGCCGCATTTTCCCTCATATGCGTCTTGACACTGAAGCTATTGCTGGCCTGCCCTGCTTGGAGGAAGCTCTTGACTGCTTTCATGATGCTGGCCTCCTCAATTTTGTCCTGGATAAAGAGCATTGGAATGAAGAGCTGCTTCTGCAATTCTATGCAACACTCCACATCCGAGGCTACAGCAGGGATCCGAAGACATGGGTCCTTGAGTGGATGACAGGCGATGTGCATCATGAAGCTAAAGCCCTTGATCTCATTGAGCTTACTGGCCTGCCCACTCCAGGAGATCTATATGAACCTGGCTATCAACTGCACACCGAAGCCTTGGAGAGTATCTTTCAGAAGCGTCAGCCCAACATGAGCCAAGTGCTTAGCATGATGAAGCCTCTGCCAAGTGATGCTGAATATCCTAAGCAATTCTTTGTTGAAGACCTTGAGTACCTGCCGCGCACCATCTATCACATCATAAGGCGTACTCTATGGCCAATCAAAGGACATTCTTCATCAGCCAAGCTTGAAGGCACTATGAAGACTTTGGTCTTCTACATCTTCAATGGCATCAACTTCAATGCTCAAGATTTCTTCATCAGGCAAATGGCTACGTCTGGAGCTGATCTATTTGGACTGAAATTTTATGCCCCTTGGATAATGCGCCTCATCAAGTTGCACTCAGCTGTCACCTATCAACCCTCTGCTCACAACCATCAGATTTTCCTGCCTGAGGTTGATATGTTAGCTGAAGCCATTTACCAAGAGCCTGCTAAAGAGCCAGTTAGTCTTCACAACGCTGATCATCAAAGCTTCCCTCAGCAGATTGAAGGGGTTCCAGCAGTCTCTGGCGTCTATCCTCTGGCTGGCCGTACTCGTCTACCTCGACGCACTAAAACCGAAGCCACTGAAAGCACCATCGCTCAAAGGCCTCAGAAGCGATCTCGTGTCCTGAACAACTGAGAGCTTCTTGTAGCTCTTCATCAGATACATGACAAGCATCACCTCTGGTTAAAGCGTCAGATGCAAAGCCTCTTGGTGGATGTCAATCGCATTCGCAATCTTGCCACCAAGAATGCTTTTGTTGCTCATGAAACATGTCGGAGGTCTTGGAAAAGTTTGACCTTGCTGAGTGCTGAAGCGGATCTTCAAGACGATGGCTTCACCGAGAGATTAAAGGTTGACAACACTCCTCCAAGGACTGCTATTATGCGTCAAACTCCATCCCTTGAAGATTCTGAATACTCCTCCTCCGCTACAACTATTGACGCCAGGGTGATGGATGATCAGGATGATGCTACTTCACCGCCTCCTACTTCAGCGTGCATCGACACTGCACCAACAACCTCTGCACCGCCAAATGACAACACCGACCCTGCATCCTCTTATGCTCCACCTGGGAACGAGTAGAGGCTCGATGTCTTCAAACCTTTTTGGTCCTTACTGACAAAAGGGGGAGAAGCATATGAGTTGATAGTCTTCAAGCGGGTCCATATGGGCGGGTGCTTTATAATTTTCCTAGTGTTTACAACTCTCGTTTTGCTACATTTGGTTCTTTGAGTTGTAACACTTAAACTGATGGTCGCCTGCTACGTTTTTATGCTACTCTGTAATGCGATGATAAATTCCGCATCTGCTACCGTATATTCCGCACTTAGTCATTATTGCAGACGTCCATTTTTCATTATGCATGTCATTATCTTCGACATATCAATTATGCATGATGAATAGTCTTCATAAGTTGAAGAGGATCTCCACAAGTACAACCTGCCATGTGCATTTGCATTCAAAGGCAAATCAACTATATGCACATCTTCAGGGGGAGCCTTTTGCTACTTACGAATACAATACCTTTATCCTTTACAATTTCACACATCTTTATCCCCGTTGAAAACTTCAACCAGTTTGTCATCAATCACCAAAAAGGGGGAGATTGTAAGTGCATCTAGTGCCACCCCTAGTGGTTTTGGAGTATTGACGACAAACCTGGTTGAGGGACTAATGTGTTTGTGAGAATTGCAGGATAACACAGGTAGAAGTCCCTCATTGATTCGGTTAACCTACCGGAGATGACCCCTAAAAATGTATGAAGACATTGATATCAGTGGTGGTATATGAAGATAATCATATTGAATACTATGACATGAGAAGACATTGTGTGAAGACTATGGAGAGCGAAGACATAGATGTTTCGTTGTTTCCTTTTCTTCTTTGTTGAGTCATAGGAACCACCGTCCTGTTATGTGGGGTCCAAGTGAACTAAGTCAGAGTGACTGAAGTGATGCTAAACCAAATCCTATGTCTTTGAGCGAAGACTATGAGAGCAAATCTTATCCAGTGGCGGATGAGTCAGCTTTACTTGGAGCTCAAGTAAAGTTGTCGTGTGTGTTTGAAATCTGACCATTGGAACACGTGTCAGATCCTTAGTGACCTAGGGTCACTTCGGACAAATCAGGTCTGGTTGCCCAGTGGCTATAAATAGCCCACCCCCTACACCATAAATTGGTGGCTGCTCAGAGTTATTACACGGCTTTTGTCGTTTGAGAGCAACCCACCTCCGAAGCATTTGAGAGAGAAATCCTTGCGAGGACAAAGCCCAAACACCCAGAGCCAAAGAGTGTTAGGCATCACTGAAGTCTTTCTGTATGTGTGACCTGAAGACTTATTACACTTGAGGACTGTGTTTCCTCCAGCCGGTTAGGCGTCGCGTTGTGAGCATCCAAGAGTAGTTGTGGATTGCCGGTGAACGAAGTCTATGAAGGTTTGGAAGTCTACCTTGAAGACTTACCAGAGTGATTGGGCGAGGACTAGGTGTCCTTAGCTCAAGGGGAACAAGGTGAAGACGCGGTCTTCAGAGTTAATTCTCAGCCTCCCTAACCAGACGTACAGTTGTCACAGCAACTGGAACTGGTCTAACAAATCACTATCTTCCCCGAGCTACTGGTTCTATCCTTTCCTTCCCTTTACTTACTGCTCTACATTGTGAAGACATTGCATGCCTGCCTTATCTGATTGTCTTCACTGAGTATCTACTTGTTGTGATTGGCTTCATTCCTTCTTTCCTTATGATCCCTACTGCCTAGTTGCTATTAGTCTTCATGCTTTCACTTCTTTGAATACATGACTATGGCTTATCTAGTGTAGTCCACTTTCCGCTGCATACTAATAGGCTTAAGCTTATTGTTTGGCTTCGAAACTTCCATGTTTTGAAGCATTTCATAAAAATCGCCTATTCACCCCCCCTCTAGTCGATATACTGCACTTTCAGTGAGACTACTGGAACCCCTTCAATCTGCTGAGTGAAGCTTTGATGATCAGCGTTGTGAAGACTAACTGGCTCTTTAGCAGGCTCTTGGTAGATGGCTTCAGCTGACATATCAACCTCAGGCAAGAAAATCTGATGGTTGCGAGCAGAGGGTTGATAGGTGACAGTCGAATGCAACTTGATGAGGCGCATTAGCCAAGGGGCATAAAATTTCAGACCCAATAGATCAGCTCCAGACATAGCCATTTGCCGAATGAAGAAATTTTGAGCATTGAAGCTGATGCCATTGAAGATATAGAAGACCAAAGTCTTCATAGTGCCTTCAAGCTTGGCTGATGAAGAATGTCCTTTGATTGGCCATTGAGTACGCCTTATGATGTGATAGATGGTGCGCGGCAGGTACTCGAGGTCTTCAACAAAGAATTCCTTAGGGTATTCAGCATCACTTGGCAGAGGCTTCATCATGCTGAGCATTTGGCTCATGTTGGGCTGACGCTTCTGAAAGATACTCTCCAAGGCTTCAGTGTGCAGTTGACAGCCAGGTTCATATAGATCTCCTGGAGTGGGCAGGCCAGTAAGCTCAATGAGATCAAAGGCTTTAGATTCATGATGCACATTGCCTGTCATCCACTCAAGGACCCATTTCTTCGGATTCCTGCTGTAGCCTCAGATGTGGAGAGTTGCATAGAATTGCAGAAGCAGCTCTTCATTCCAATGCTCTTTATCTGTGACAAAATTGAGTAGGCCAGCATCACGGAAGCAGTCAAGAGCTTCCTCCAAGCAGGGTAGACCAGCAATAGTTTCAGTGTCAAGACGCATATGAGGGAAAATGCGCCTTTGATCATAGAGTACTCTTGAGTAGTAGCTGCGCTGTTGATGGCTCCAGAACCTGTCTGATGATATTCTTGGTTTGGAATATGGGTTCTTGGCGCTGTCAAAGAAGGTGTTGTGCGCAGTGAAGCTATTGGCATTGAATGACCCTGAAGATGTTGCAATACCTGGAAACCTTGGCAGTCTTGGCTTAGGCTTTTGAACTTGGGGCCTATGAGCAACATGATGATCAGACTGAGGACCAGCAGCACGCGGTTCAGTTGTAGGTGGCGGAATCAGAATGGGCCACCGGACAGTAACAAGCTGATCATCCTTGTTGTATTCTTGCTCGATGGTATGAGGCCATGGAGGCGGAACCGGAGTAGAGGCATTTTCTTCAAGCTGCAGATTGGTGTCAGGTGCAGCATTGGCTTCAGGTACAGCACTCGCTTCAGGAGCAACACTGGCTTCAAGAGCAGTTACTACAGGCACAGTTACTTCAGGCGCCACAGTGTCTTCAGGTGCCACATAAGCTTCAGCCATGACCACGTCATTGGCTTTAGTGTTGGTGGTGGCAGCCTCTGAATTTGTAGCCTCCACTTCAGGAGATGGAGGGTCGAACACGTTCTCCTCGAGAACAGGGGGTGCGGCAGTACTTTCTTCTTCAACTTGGGGTTGTTCTTCTTCTTGTTGGGGTGGTTCTTCTTCGGCTGATGCAGCCGGAATATCTTCAGCCGCTTTGGCTTCAGATTCTGAGGGGTTTCCAGTAGGAGCAGCATCAGGTGCATATGGTTGCTCTACTCCTTCTGGAACACTTGGGGCGACGACTTGAGGCCTTGGTCCTTTGCGAAGCCTGCGAAAAGCTGGCGACGCCTGAGGAGATGTAGGTTGTTGGGCCTCAAAGTATTCATCTTCAAGCACCGTACTGGTGTCTTGAGTTTGCTGGGGAGTGTCTTGTGTATCCTGTGGGTGATCAGCCCATGAGTCATCCTGAGCAATTGGCGTCAATGGATGACCAATGCTGATGCGTTCGCTGTTCGTGAGAACAGGCGAAGAGTCAATGTTGTATTCGATCCGAGGAAGGACTTCATCATCTTCAACATTGTCTTGAGGACCAATGTCTTCAGCTGCGGTGGGGTCGACAGCTGGAATATCTTCAGCCTCTGTGGGAGCAGGCTCATGAACAGTCAGTCTTCGTTCTCTTTGGGAAATTGCAGGGCGAGCAACTGAGATTGGCTCGACAAAGATAGGCTCTTTGGAAGCAGCCTTATCCCTCTTGGTCTTGCGCTTCTTGGTGGGTGGAGCTTCATCAGTAGATTGTTTACGCTTGCGAGCATCAGCTTCAGCCACTTTAGTCTTATTGAGCTTTGAAGCGGTTGGGGTTGCCTTAGGCTTCGTGCCAGTCATGCTAGCAGGGAAGACTATACGAGGCATTTCCTGCCCAGATCCTTCAGCTTCGGGCACATGTTGCTTCTTCTTCTTCTTGGCAGCCATCCTTGGATCAATGCCAGGACGCCCAAGTGCCTAGCGCTTTTCAGCTTCATTGAATGCTTGAATGCATTTTGCAGCCAAGTCCTTGATTCGCTCACGAGAACCTTTAGCTTCTTCACGCCCGCTGGCGAAAGGCTTCCTTGAGCTCTTGCATCATAACCTTGAAGTTTTGAATTTCTTGCACGCTGAGCTTGTCCATATGCTTCTTGAACTGAGCTTTTTCATAATCTATTTTTTGCTTCAGCTCAACAATTCTTTGAGCCAGAGCCAGCTCAGAAGCAATGGCGCCATGGAAGGAGACACTGAGGCCAACTGGAAGTTGAAGATCGTCGAAGCTCAGGTTGGGAGTATCAAACCATTCATCAATGAAGTTATTGAGCACTTCAACGTCAAAGACCGGCAAATCATTAAGATTTCAGCATCTTGCTTGCTCTTGATCAATAGCTCCTAAGCATCATCACCAAGATCTTCATCACTTGAGAGATCAAGGGTATCATTGGCAGTCTTCAGTACTGCATCAGGAGTGAGAGCTGGACTGGGGTTGCGTGTTGGCTTCCTCTTTAGCTTTTTGCTCTTGGAGATACGAGAGTGTTCCTCAGATTGCACACTTGGTGCAGGTGGAGCAATGGCCAAAGGCTTCACTCTAGAAGCCCTTGGTGGAGTAGTCTTTGAAGCCTTTGATTTCTTCTTCTAGGGCTTCGGCGTTGCAGGTGCTTCTTCAGAGTCAGCATCTGCTTCAGGCTGATCCACATCGGCCGCTTGAACCCTTATGTGACTGATGAGTCCCTCTAGGTTGTAGAAGGGCCCAACCAGATTCGGTTCAGCTTCGCGCGTGCCATCAGCGCGGGGCGTAGAGGGGCCGGGATTGAAGTCTAATCCCCAAAGCTTCTTGTTCTCTTTGGCCGAGTTCTTGGCGAATTGAAGATTTTTCTTGAACAGGTTGTCGTCGCGAGACCAGAGCAGAGAGCTTGGATCAGCATCTGCAGGCTGAGGCCCTCTGACCATGCAAGGATAGAAGCCTTGAGCAATGACTTCAGCACGAGTCTTGGGGGGAAGATTCTTATAAGTGATATCTCCCCATGGATGCTTGATGGCGTTTTTCTCGGCATACTCTTGGGTCACGAACCTATACTTGAACCACTGTTCAGCCCAGTATCTTCGAATCCATTGGATTCGTGTCTTCCTCTGATTGTAATCCTCCTCTAGATCAGTCTTGTATATCTCACTAAGATCAGGAGGCAAATCAATGGAGGTGTTGCCACGACGCTGTCTGCCACCCTTTCTTACTGTCTTGTCAGTTGTCATTTGCTTCAACCTGAAGGGCTTCAAATTGAATGGCTTCAAAACAGGCAAATGCTTCTGTCTGCTGGTCAGACAGGAACTGTCTTCAGGGGAATGAATGTGACGCTGCAAAAACTCTTCAAATGAATGCATACTATGAGAACCAAGGGATTCTCCCACGGACATGTACCTGTGACAGCATTAGAGATGCGAGGGAAGGGGAAGAGGTCATATGCATTCTCAGATGTTTTGAAGATTAAAACAATTTTGAAGACTTTGACCTCATAGTGCGAAGACATTCACTCATGGGAGTTGGTTCTAGATCTGTACAAATCCACGAATATGTACAAGTGAGGAATCTAACTACGGTTGAAGCATATGTGAATGTACTAGGCAAGATATGAGATGCAGACATGATAGATCTATATATCTAAGTAGGCAGAAACCTCTTGTGGTAAAATAGATGAATCTTTATGGATCTAGAAGATGATAAAAAGCAAGTTTTATTTACCACACGATGAACTGGTTAGACGGAGAGGAGTTGGATGCCCAACAGTTCGGTCTTCCGTGCCCTAACTTGGCGACGGAGGACAGCTACAACGACGGCGGAGTAGAATGTATCCGCGGCCGGCGTGAGGACGGCGTCGACAAAGTTGCGGCAGCGAAGCGCTTCATCGCCGGCGTCGTCGAAAGCTAGCGGAGGCGCTAGGGTTGGTCGAGGTGGAGAGGTGGTAGAAGAAACTTTTGATCGTGATGGGACGTGCATTTATAGGCATGGGAGACGGCACAGCGTAATTACTCAGGTGCCCCTGACGGTTCACGTACGAGTGACACGTGGCGGTCATGTAATGCATTGGGAGTTGTCCCACGATCCCACGTACACCACGACTGTCGGAGTGGTCGTTCCGGCTTCTCCGGGTTTCAGGCATAACGGATGGAGCATTTAAATCAGATTTAAAGTTTGTCTCTGTATCTTCCGATGACAAGGACGCAGAGAAGATATTCGACTGTTGATCAAACTCTTTACCATTGGCGTCGGGACCCAGATGATGTTTAGCAGGCATTGGCGTCGAGTACCCTTTGCAGTCTTGCATTCCAAACTTCTTCAGGCAGTTTATAAGATACTTCTCTTGAGATATGAAGATGCCGTTGCTTTGCTGACGAATTTGAAGACCAAGGAAGAACTTCAGCTCACCCATCATGGACATTTGATATTGTTCTTGCATCATGTGACCAAACTCATCACTATATTTCTTGTCCGTGCAGCCGAAGATAATGTCATCCACATAGATTTGGCAGACAAATAGCTCATCATCATATGTCTTCATGAAGAGTGTGGGGTCTAGGGAAACAGGTTTGAAGCCTTTGCTCTTCAGGAAGTCTTTGAGAGTGTCATACCAAGCATGAGGAGCTTGTTTGAGGCCATACAGTGCCTTGTTGAGCTTGTATACCATATCAGGACGTTTTGGGTCTTCAAAGCTAGGTGGTTGTGCAACATACTCTTCCTCTTCAATTCTCCCATTGAGAAAGGCACTCTTTACATCCATTTGATATAGAAGTATGTTGTGATGATTTGCATAGGCTAGAAGTATACGAATAGCTTCAAGCCTAGCCATAGGAGCAAATGTTTCATCGAAGTCAATCCCTTCAACTTGAGTGTATCCTTGAGCAACGAGACGAGCTTTGTTTCTGACCACTTGACCATGCTCATCTTGCTTGTTGCGATAGATCCATTTTGTGCCTATTATGTTGTGCTTTCGAGGATCAGGACGCTTGACATGTTCCCACACATTGTTCAGCTCAAACTGTTGAAGCTCTTCTTGCATTGCTTGAATCCATTCAGGCTCCATAAAAGCTTCAGCAACTTTCTTGGGTTTAGATATTGAGACAAAAGCAAAATGCCCACAGAAGTTTGCAAGCTGTGTTGCTCTTGAGCGAGTGAGTGGACCAGGAGCATTTATGCTATCAATTATCTTCTCAACTTGTACTTCATTTGCAACACGAGGATGAGCTGGACGAAGATTTTGTTCTTGCTGTGCATTGTCTTCATCAGGAGTATTGTCTTCAGGCTGAGCATTGTCGTCAGGTTGATTTGGAGCAGAGATGATGAGTTCCTCGTCAGGTTGTGCTTCAGAAGGCATGATCTCACCAGTTCCCATTAGCTTGATAGATTCATTTGGTGACGCTTAATCTAGCACATTTGGTAGGGTCTCTCTTTGTGATCCATTTGACTCATCAAACCTCACATCCACAGTTTCAACAGTTTTATAGAGAAAAATGTTGAAGACTCTGTAGGAGTGTGAGTCCTTTCCATATCCGAGCATGAAGCCTTCATGAGCTTTGGGTGCAAATTTTGACTTATGATAGGATCCTTGATCCAGCACTTAGCTCCAAATACTATGAAGTAGCTTACATTTGGCTTCTTTCCAGTGAGGAGTTCATAGGATTTTTTCCTCAGAAGCTTGTGAAGATAAACACGGCTGATGATATGGCATGCAGTGTCAATAGCTTCGGGCCAGAATATTCTTGGTGTTTTGTACTCATCGAGCATCGTTCGAGCCATCTCAATTAGATTTTTGTTCTTGCGCTCAACGATCCCATTTTTCTGAGGTGTATATGGGGCTGAGAATTCATGAGTGATTACCATCTCATCCAAATAAAGATCGAGGCCAATGTTCTTGAATTCAGTGCCATTGTCACTTCTGATATGTTTGATCTTGATGCCATAATTATTCATGGCACGGTTGGCGAAGCGTCTGAAGACATCTTGCACCTCAGTCTTGTAGACTATTATGTGCACCCATGTGTATCTTGAGTAATCATCAACAATGACGAAGCCATAGAGACAGGCTATGGTAGATAATGTGGAGTAGTGAGTAGGGCCAAATAAGTCCATGTGGAGCAGCTCGAAGGGTTTAGATGTCGTCATGATTGTCTTCGAGGGGTGCTTGGCTCTAGTCATCTTTCCAGCTTCACAGGCACCACATAGATGATCTTTCTTGAACTTGACTTCCTCGATGCCTATGACATGCTTCTTCTTTGCGAGAGTGTGCAAGTTCCTCATGCCAGCATGTCCTAGCCTCTGATGCCAGAGCCAACACTCTGAAGCTTTTGCTAGTAGACATACGGCCATCTGCGGTCCCGCTGAGAAATCTACCATATATAGATCACCCTTTATGTATCCTTCAAATACTAAAGACTTATCAGATTCCATTAGTGCAATGTAACGAAATTTACCAAAGATCACAATCATGTTTTAGTCACAAAGCATTGAGACAGACATTAAGTTGAAGCCAAGAGATTCAGCAAGCATGACTTTACCCATGTGGTGATCTCTTGAGATTGCAACTCTACCTAGACCCAACACTTTGCTTTTACCAGTATCAGCAAATGTGATGTGACTCTTGTTGGATGGACGTAAAGTTGAGTCCATGAGAAGATTTCGATCACCAGTCATATGATTTGTGCATCCGCTATCCATAATCCATACTGAAGACTTTGGTGTCTCCCCCTACAATGTAGTTAGGAGGATAGGCTTCACCAAAAGCCATTGTGAAGCATAAACATATGATGCATAAGTGGATTACGAAAGCTTTAGATGAAAGTTAGGAATGATAAGATGTTCAGCAAGTGATTTTTGAATAGTATGAGTAGTAAGTCATTTTGGGCATTTGTTCTTGTCCCAGCAAGTGTTTTAGGTCCCCAGCAATAGCATCAGGAGCCTTTGATTATAGGCTCGAGACCCTTCCCTGCAAGGGAAAGTTAGTTCTTCTTAACCACCCACATTTTCAGGGGTGGCTTAGAAGCAATTTGTCTAAGAGCAGCATCTGAGAATATTGGCTTTGGAGCCCTAGCAAATAGTCTTGCAGGAGGAGAATAATACTCATAAGAATAGGTAGAAAAAATCATGGATTTATGAACATAGAGGTTTGAAGAAACACACTCATATTCATGGGTCTGAGTATAGTTTCCCTGCAAAACATTCACGTTAGGGTGACTCAGATGAGTCCTTTGTCTGTATAAAGCCTTGGGACCATATGAAGCCTTTGGTCTGGGATTTTTCTTCATCCCAGGAGGTGTCATGATAGTATTTGCTGAAAGCTTCTCAAGACAACCTTTGGGTACCCAGATCTTCTTCATAGGTGGTCCATTCCTATAGTTAGTACCAATATACCTGGCAAACACTTCACAATTTTGATTCTTAAACAGTTTATAGTTTGCATCAAAGGATTCATCAATGATAACAGGATTAGCACAAGTGAAGCCAGACAAGGTAGATGGATCCACTGAAGGTTCCTTTGCAGCAACCCATGTGGTTTTGGGATACTAGCTCAGGTTTCTAGTATGAACCATCAACATTCATTTTCCTGTCGAACCCAACACCCTCTTTCCTAGGGTTTCGGTTAAGTATCTGCTTTTTGAGGACATCACATAGAGTCTGATGCCCTTTGAGGCTTTTGTACATCCCTGTTTCAAGCAAAGTCTTCAACCTAGCATTTTCACCGGTAATAGTAGTGGTTTCCTCAGCAGAGGGGTTAGTTACCACATCAATAGTTGAAGATATTGCAACAGTGGCAGTAGTAGAGCATTCAGCAACAGATGTAGCATTATCACGCTCAATGCATTTTAGACATGGTGGTTCAAACTTTTCGTGAGTAGCACTGACATGTTGAGCAAGTAAAGAATCATGCTCCTTCTGAAGATCTTCATAACATCCTCTTAACTTTTCATGATCGGATAAGAGAGTGTTATGAAGACTTTGAAGCGTAGTTAACTTAGCCTGAAGCCTCTGAAGACTTTCAGCTAAGTTTTTTGACGGATCCATTTCTTCACCCAACATGTCATTGCTCTTTTTAAGCATTTTTGAGCCTTTTCCAGAGCAATTTGTTGTTTAGTGGCAAGGGAAGCAAGCTTGACATAGCTGGGTCCAAACTCATCACCAGATTCATCATCACTAGATTCAGATGAATAGCATTCGGTTACCTTGACACCTTTTGCCAGAAGACATGGTGCAGAAGATGATGGTTCTGGATCGAAAGTCATCGTCTTAAGGGATTCCTTGAATTTCTCAAACCCAGAATCATCACGAGTTCGATGACCTTCATAGACTTTAGAGAGACGGTCCCAGATAAGCTTCGCATGATAAAGATGCATGATGTTCCTGAACTGATCTTGAGACAGACAGGAGCAGATGACGTCCTTCGCTGTGAGATTGAGAAGGGAGAACTTGCGAATGTCATCGGCTTCTGCCCTTTTGCATAGATCGGTAAGACCAATCTCAGTGAAGGTCCACAGCTCACTCTTAATTGCCATGAGATGTTTCTTCATCATGGCCTTCCACTTGGGATACTCATGACCGTCAAACATAGGGCACGACACTGTCTTCATTCCTACGGTTGACATAACTAAAACTCCAGGTGGTTAAACCAAATCACATAGAACAAGGTAGTACCTTGCTCTGATACCAATTGAAAGTGCAGTATATCGACTAGAGGGGGGTGAATAGGCGATTTTTATGAAAATCTTCAAAACATGGTAGTTTCAAAGACAAACGATAAGCTCAAGCCTATTAGTATGCAGCGGAAAGTGGACTACACTAGATAAGCCATAGTCATGTATTCAATGAAGTGAAAGCATGAAGACTAATAACAACTAGGCAGTAGTGTCGGTGTACTAAGGTAGGGGTACCTCAGTACCCCAACTTGTGCACGGGCAGTAGCAGCTCCCCGCGGCAGGGTCTACCACGTGCTTGCCGGAAACCTTTCCGGTCCTTATTAAGCCATTCAAAAACAAAGTATACAAGACAGAAGATCAAGACCCCGGCAAGTGGAGCTTGCCGGGAAGGCCGTCCCAGGCTCAAGACTATAACATTAACACAAGACCCTGACAAGAGGAGCTTGCCAGGAAGACCAGAAGACTGCATCTCAGAAGACACGCCTTGGCGCAGCATGCGCCTCGGCAGGGCCCGGGGAGCGACAAGCTTCAGGGCCCGGCAAGGTCAAGGCCCTGGCAAGATGCTTGCCAGGGGAAGCCTGCGCTGTGTGCCCGCGCTCCAGCTCATCGGCCCACGCGTCGCCCTGGGGCCCTTCCAGGGACGCGTGGCGGATGGCTGTGCAGCCTGGGGGACACGGTGGCACTCCGCGGTGACGAGGATACCGCCGTGGCGAACGGAGACGCACGGGCGGGCGCTTTTGGGGTCGACGGCGATGGGCATTTAATGCTCTTGTCCCCCACTGTCAAGTTAGGTGATGACCACTGTTCATCTACTGTTCACGCACTATTCCCGCACTGTTACAACTACCACCAAAGTTACATTTTTGCCCTTCTTCTCCGTTGACACCTGTCGGTGACCCCTTGAGCTATAAAAGGAGGCCCATGCACAACGTAGAAAGGGTTCAGAACCTAGATAGCTCACTTGCTCGGTGTAGCTAGTTCTTAAAGCTCCCGAGCCCTCAAGCTCAATACAAATCAAGCAGGAGTAGGGTTTTACGCGTCCGTCGCGGCCCGAACCTGGGTAAACTGCCCGCGTGCTCTCCTCGATATGCTCTTCGCGCTCCCTCCGCTCCCTTACCGCAACGTACAAGGGGCTCCGGTCCCATAGGTGCTCGTGGTGGACAGTTTCCCCCGACATCCTTGGCGCGCTAGGTAGGGGGCGTCGAGGTTGTGCGAACCTGATCCGGCGTTCACGCGAGCGCGATCTTCATCAACCTCTCCGGCTACATCAACTTCATCAGCAACAGCAACATGGCCCCGAAGAAGAAAGCTTCGGAGGTCGCAGGCCCGTCTGTGTCTGTTCCACCGCCACCAGAACCAACGGTGGGTGGAGGAGACGCCGGCGGAAGGGTGGTCGCCGGCGAGGGAACTCACGGTGCCACCAAATCCAAGGACAAGATGGACGACCGAGCCTCGGTGTCCGTAGATGCGCCACGTCCATCTCAGCAGACGACAACCCAGCAGCGCCGTGGTACAGGAGGTACCATCCGCTTGCTGGGGCAAGGGCAAACCGGAGGTTCGCGGGATGCTCCAGGTCATCGTCCTGGCACGAGCAAGGTGTGGTCGCCGGAGCGGGAAACCGCTCCTCGCACCGCTCGCCCCCGCTCCCCTCCTCTCCAGCAGAAGCACTCGCAAGAGTGCAACTGCTCCTCGATTTCCCTCCAGCGGCAGACAAAGCCGAAGACTGGAGGGCGACGATCCAAAGCCTCATTGCCTTCGCCAACAACGACACGCCACAGCAGCCGGCGACATCACGGCCGCGGCAAGTCGAGAAGACGAAGGCCGATGGCGACAAGAACGCCGGGGGTGCAACCACCGTGCACTCCCCGCCGCGGAAGCAGAAGACGCCTCCCCGCCGGATCAACGTCGACGACGACTCGACGGCGTCGTCAGATCCGCGGGCTCATCGGGACCAGCGTCAGGTCCTTGACGACCGGCGACAAGAAGACGCTCGGACGACGATCGAGCGCCGCCGAGAAGCTCGGCGACAATCAGATCAACGCGCTGGGACCGCTGTGGACACACACGCGCCCGGTGAGCCAGGCGACTTGCCGTACGCGGCAGGTTGCCCTGCGTTTACCCGTGAGCTGCGGCGTGTCCAGTGGCCCAGCATGAAAAACTTCAAGCCCGACGTACCCGAGAAGTACGACGACAAGACGCACCCCTCGAAGTTCCTTAGCATATACACCATCGCGGTGCAGGCTGCCGGGCGGCGCGACGAGAAGATACTGGTGAACTACTTCCCGCTGGTGCTTAAGCCAAACGTTCGTTCTTGGCTTATGCACTTGCCGGAAGGCTCCATTTCTTCGTGGGCAGATCTGTGCCACCAATTTGTTGGCGCCTTCACGGGCGGCCACAAACCCCACGGCCAGGAGAGTGATCTCCACATCTTGGCCCAGAAGGAAGGAGAACCCCTGCGCAAGTCCAACGGTTCAGCCGCGTGCAGCACAACATTCCCGACGTCCACCCTGCTGCGGTTATCAGCGCGTTCCACCAGAACGTGCGTAACCGCCGCATGCGAGAAGAGATGGCCATGACCAAGATACGGGATGTCAGCGAGCTCTACGCTCTGGCTGACAATTGCGCACGCGCCGAAGAGGGGAGGAGACTCCCCGGGGAGGATGCCGGCGCAGGGGGAAGCGACAGCGAGGACGCCGCCCCGGCAAAGAAGAGCCGGCGGCGAAACAACAGGAAGAAGAAGAGCAAGGAGGTGCTGGTCGTCGAGAAGTCCGGCAAGGAGGCTCCCGCCAAGACAGCACAGACCGGCGGCTCCGGCAAGGAGCCTGCCCCTGTAGCGGCAGCCGACAAGCAGGACGGCTCTGACAAGTAATATTGCAAGATCCACCGCACCAAGGGTCATGACCTTTTGAACTGCAAGCGCGTCGAGTACCTCGTAGAGCAGCAGAAGGCTAAATACGAGCGGCGCGACAAGGAGAAGGCCCAAGGTGGCGGAGGAGAGCCAAGCAAGAAGCGGCCATTCAATGGCCGGGGAGGACGCCGCGGCAAGGCGAAGCAGCGGCAAGGTGATCGACCTCCCCGGGGCCGCGACAAAGATGAAGAGGAAGACGACGACGACGACATGGAGGAAGGTGATAACAGCGAGCAGGAGTTCCAGAAGGCCACAGAAGTGCTGTGCGTCGACGGAGGCGCCTCTCTGCACACTTCCCACTGCCAACTCAACCAGTGGGTGCGGGAAGTAAACGCAGCAGAGCCGCCCGTTGAGTCGCGCAGGCTGCTGAAGTGGTCCAGCACGCCCATCATTTTTGATCTTGAGGATCACCCTGACCGCACCACTGCGGTCGGGTGCTTGCCGATGTTGGTCTCACCAACTATCCGCAACCTCAAGGTCACCAAAATGTTGGTCGACGGCGGGGCCGGCCTAAACTTGATCTCCTCAGCTGTGATCAAGAAACTCCAGATCCCAGATGGCGAGCTCGAAGAGACCGGTTCGTTCCAAGGAATAAACCCGGGGAGGAGCAAGCCCAAGGGGAAGATCACTCTGCCTGTGACCTTTGGCGGGGAGCTCAACTTCAGGACAGAGAGGATAACCTTTGATGTTGCCGATATCCCATTGCCATACAATGGGATACTTGGACATCCTGCCCTCGCCAAGTTCATGGCAGCTTCCCACTACGCCTACAATGTACTCAAGATGCCGGGGCCGATAAGCGTCATCTCTGTCCATGGCGACAAGAAGGACGCACTTATCTGCGCCGAAAAGATATACCGGGATGCAGCAGCCGCAGCGGAGAGCAACACACTTGCCGCTGAAGCTCCCGGGGGGAAGAAGACCAAGACCAAGTCCGGCAAGTGCTCTGGGGCCCGCTCCGGCAAACGCACCTCTTCGGAGTGCTGCGCTGCCGTCGAGGACGTCCCATCGAGCTCCACCGGCAAGTGCAAGAAGGGGATGGCCGCTCCACCGGCAACCAAGAAGGTGTCCGCCAAGGAGGACGGCACTGGTGGTACCTTCACCATCAGTGCTATGCTTGACAGCAAATAGGAAAGCGCGCTCGTTGCCTTCCTGCGGGCGAATGTCGATGTGTTTGCATGGCAACCATCTGACATCCCCGGCGTTCCCAGGAAGGTAATTGAACACAAGCTTGCTGTTTGTCCTCATGCGCGGCCCATCAAGCAGAAGGTCAGGAAGCAAGCCGTGGAGCGCCAAGAGTTCATTGCCGAAGAGATCAAGAAGCTAGAAGCAGCAGGCCTGGTTAGAGGCGTGATCCATCCCACGTGGTTAGCAAATCCAGTTGTCGTACGTAAGGCCAACGGGAAGTGGAGACTGTGTATAGACTTCACTGATGTGAATAAAGCATGTCCCAAGGATCCATTTCCCTTGCCGCGTATTGTCCAGATTGTCGACTCCACTGCTGGATGTGAGCTGCTCTCTTTCCTTGATGCATACTCAGGCTACCACCAGATTTTAATGGCCAAGGAAGATGAAGAGAAGACTGCATTTATCACTCCATGCGGCACATATTGCTTCATACGCATGCCCTTTGGATTGAAGAATGCAGGTTCAACATTTGCAAGGGTGGTGCACACTGCTTTTGAGCCACAGATCCACAGAAATGTAGAAGCCTACATGGATGACATAGTGGTCAAGAGCAAGAGCAAAGATACCCTGATCCAAGACTTAGAAGAAACATTTGCAAATCTGCGCAAGATCCAGCTTAAGTTGAACCCCGAGAAGTGCGTCTTTGGAGTCCCCTCCGGCAAGCTTCTCGGGTTCTTTGTGTCCCAGAGGGGGATTGAGGCCAATCCCGACAAGATAAAAGCCATCGAGCAGATCGAAGCCCCGAAGCGCGTCAAGGACGTAAGGAGACTTGCAGGTTGTGTGGCTGCCCTCAGTAGGTTCATTTCAAAGTCTGCAGAACGCGCCCTGGCTTTCTTCAAAATTTTGAAGAAGGCAGGTCCTATGAAATGGACTCCGGAAGCGGAGGCAGCGCTGCAAGACTTGAAAGGATACCTATCCTCCACTCCAATACTTGTCGCACCTAGGCCACAGGAAAAGTTGCTGCTGTACTTAGCAGCAACCAACCAAGTGGTTAGTGCTGCGTTAGTAGCGGAGAGGGAGGCTGACGAGGAGTATGCACCACCGGCAAGAGAATCCAGCGACAAGCAGGGGGCTCCTCCGACAAGCTCTGCGCCGACAAGGACAACTCTGCGCAGGAGCAAGGAGAAGTGCGAAGAAGGATGGTGCAGCGCCCAGTGTATTTTGTAAGTTCCCTCTTGCAGGGAGCTAGATCAAGATACTCTAGGGTGCAAAAGTTGCTTTTCGGTCTTCTCATGGCCTCGAGAAAGCTGCGCCATTACTTCCAAGCACAAGAGATAACAGTGGTCACTCGCTTTCCGTTGAAGAGGATATTGCAGAATCCAGAAGCAACGGGCAGAATCGTCGAGTGGGCACTGGAGCTGTCAAGCTTTGGTCTCAAGTTTGAGAGTACTTCAACTATCCAGAGCCGAGCTTTGGCAGAATTCATAGCTGAATGGACCCTAACGCCCGATGAAGAAGTTCCAGAGGCAAGTGTTACCGTACAAGAAGCGACAAGTGAATGGGTAATGTACTTTGATGGTGCCTTCTCGCTGCAAGGCGCCGGTGCCGGCGTGGTACTCATAGCGCCTACCGGAGAGCACCTCAAGTATGTTATCCAGATGCACTTTCCCAGGGAGCAAGCGACAAACAATACTGCTGAGTATGAAGGCTTGCTTGCCGGCCTCAGGATTGCGGCCGAACTTGGGATCAAAAAGCTGATTGTGCGGGGAGATTCCCAGTTGGTGGTCCGACAAGTTAACAAGAGTTACCAAAGCCCTTTGATGGAAGCTTATGTAGATGAAGTGAGGAAGCTTGAGGAACACTTTGAAGGTCTGCAAATGGAGCACGTTCCAAGAGCTCAGAATGACATTGCGGACGGCCTTTCAAAGTGTGCGGCAATGAAGTTACCTGTGGAACCAGGGACCTTCCTGCTCAAGCTAACACAACCATCAGTTACACCATCGGTTGGGCAAAGTAAGAAGAGATAGTTGGTCTCCGGCGACTACTTGCCGGCGGATCTTCCCGAAGCCGCCGCCAAGGTTACCAAGATCAACGACCAGAACGCTGAGGAACAGTTTGCTCCTGCAGATCCAAGGGTCTGTATAGTTGAAGCAATCGTTCCCGACAAGCCTCGCCCCGGCGAGCTTGCCGGGGGACCATCAGCTCCGGCAGAACCGGAGGTTCTTGCCGTAGAAGCCGGGGTTCCCGCAGCGGCCCTAATGCCTTTAGTCCTTGCCGTTGAGCCTCGGGCTCCGGCATGGGCGCAGCAGATTGTCCGTTTTCTGCAAACTAGAGAACTTCCCGACGACCCAGAAGAGATATAGAAGATAACAAGGCAGTCAAGTATGTACCATTTCGTTGATAATGAACTGTATAGAAGAAGACTCAATGGTGTCAGGTTGAAGTGCATTTCCAGAGAAGATGGACAGAAGCTGTTGGCAGAGATACATGGAGGCATATGTGGCCACCACATTGGCGCAAGGGCACTTGCCGGAAAGGCATTCCGGCAAGGGTTCTTTTGGCAAGAAGCCCTCCAAGATGCAACTGCACAAGTAACCAAGTGTGAAGCGTGCCAGTTCCATGCCAAGCAAATTCATCAGCCAGCTCAAGCTCTCCAGACGATCCCTTTGTCCTGGCCCTTCTCGGTCTGGGGGCTCAATATCCTCGGCCCCTTCCCCCGTGCTGTCGGGGGCTTTGAGTACTTGTACGTTGCAATCGACAAGTTCACAAAGTGGCCGGAAGTGGAACCAGTGAGAAAGGTGACAGCACAGTCAGCAGTCAGGTTCTTCAGGTCAATTGTTTGCCGTTTTGGAATCCCTAACAGGATCATCACCGACAACGGCACATAGTTCACTAGTCGCACCTTCATGCAATACGTCCAAGACCTTGGCGCCAAGGTCTGTTTCGCTTCTGTTGCTCACCCGAGGAGCAATGGTCAAGCGGAGAGGGCTAATGCTGAAGTGTTGCGCGGGCTCAAGACAAGGACCTTTGACAGGCTGCGCAAGTGCGGAAGAAACTGGATAGAGGAGCTACCGGCGACTCTTTGGTCAATCAGGACGACACCAAGTCGAGCCACCGGACAGAAACCCTTTGCTCTTGTCTATGGAGCAGAGGCAGTTCTCCCCACGGAACTCGTATACGGATCTCCTCGAGTGCTCGCTTATGATGAGCTCGAGCAAGAGCAACTGCGACAAGATGATGCATTGCTCCTCGAGGAGGAACGTCTCCAGGCTGCTGTACGAGCTGCTCGATACCAGCAAGCCTTGCGCCGCTATCATAGCCGCAAGGTTAAGGCCAGGAGTCTCGAGGAAGGCGACCTTGTTCTTCGGCGTGTTCAGTCCGCCAAGAATTCCAACAAGTTGACGCCGAAGTGGGAAGGCCCTTATCGGGTGAGACAAGTCACAAGGCCCGGCGCTGTCCGCCTTGAGACCGAAGAAGGCTTACCGGTAAGCAACTCCTGGAATATAGAGTATCTTCGCAAGTTTCACCCATAAGGCGCGGTTGCCGTGATCCGCTCCGGCAACCACCTTTTGTACGAGTCTTGCCGCTGTTGCATGTAAACCTTTGTACAAAGCCGGGCGTAGATCCCATGCATCAGTAAAGCTTTTGCGTTTTGCACTATTTGCCTTTTTCATGCTTTTCTTCGTTATTTGCATGCGTTGTTTGGCATCTTGTGCAACACACATACCCGGTAAGCATTAGCACGCCGAAAGGCCATATACTTGTCTTCCCTCCTCTTTTTCTTTCCCTCTTAAGCAGAAGGAATGTTCCTCGCGCACAAGTTTGCCGGGGGGGAAGGAGAGGGAGGATGGACCAAGTGTTGTTCAAGAAAGAGAAGCCTTGCCGGGGAAGCAAGCAATATATGAAAGCTAAGTTACCAGAATTTGAGCAGTTCAAATTTTTAAATTTCAGTTAGCTTCCTTGAACAACCACACTTTGTATGGAAAACCTGTGCGCGGAGGAACTTACCCGTGGCTATCCGCACCCTTACCTTGTTTTCGAGTACGCTCAACGACTTAAGTGAGCTGCGACAAGTGTCGCGCCCTTACTTCGTTTTCGAGTTCGCTCAGCAAGCTAAGTGCGTCGCGACTAGCTGCGGCAAGGTTGCTTGCCGGTAGGGCCTTTGCCAGCAGGCTGCTCAGAGTCCAGCACTCAGCGCTCGCGACAAGGGTCCCTTGCCGGCGAGTTCCCTAAAAGCGTAGGGTTAAAAGCATACAAAGTAAAGGACCAAAGCAAGGGAGATAACGATACGTCAATTGCTCGGAAATAAGATAATATATTACAGAGATAACTTGTCGCAATGACTAATAGGTTCACGTTCATGGCACACTTTGCAGCAGCAAAGGAAATAAAAAGAAGGAGGTCTAATCTACGCGATCGCCCTCACGCCTGGAGATCTTGTTCACCTTGGCGATGATGTGGGCGACCTGCGCCTTCAGTGCCTCCTGATCTGCATCGGCCGGCAAGCTGCGGAGGACGTTGACGAGATTAATACCAGGATTGCGGTAGACAATCTTGGTCAAGACGCGCTCCAAAGTACCCGTGCAAAGCTGGCGCGACTCCTCGGCCAGCTGCGCGGGGAGCTTCTCCTGCAGCCGTGTGAGCGCCGGCGCGATCCCTCTGAAGAAAAGGCTTAACCTGGCGCTGTGGGGGAGGGTCTCGTCTGGAGAATACACAAGATGCTCTGCCCTCATCGCCATCAGCTCCTTGTCGATCTTGGCAGCAGAATCGACCAGCTCCTCCGTCCATTGCTCCACCGCCTGGTTGAAGAGGTTCGCGGAGGTGGCAGTGCTCTCCACCAGATCCCGCTCCTTGCGGAGCTCCTCCTTCAGTTTGGTCTCGCGGTCCCGGGCGGCGTCGAGTGAATCTCTCAGCGTGGAGACCTTCAACTCCAGATCAGCAATTGAGTCCTTGGTGGCTTTGAGCTCGTCGCCCTGCTTGGAGAGGCGTACCTGAAGCTCGGAGTTGGTATGGGCGTCTTTCTCGCGCTCTATGTTGAGCGCGGTGACCCTCTCCGTCCTCGCCTTCAGGTACTCCTCCAGCTGCGCCACCTTAGCTTCAAGGTCCTTCTTGGCGGTCTCCGCAGCGGCCGCGGCGGCTTTCGCTTCCTTCAACTCTCCGCCAAGGGCCTGCTCCCGGGCAGTAAGGTCGTCCTCGTGAGCGTCGAGGTCGACCTTCCGCTGGTTGAGCGCTCCTTCTCGCTGGGACAGCGCTTCACCGACAAGTCTCTGCTGCTCCTCAGCCTCAGCCTTCTCCAGGAGAAACTCTTGCTGCTCTCCGGCAAGCCTCTCGCGCTCCTCCGCCAAGTCGCGGAGAGCCGCCTGGTTGGCGGCGCGGAGCTCTGCGGCGCGTTTCTCCAAGTCTGCTCCGGCCTTGGCGGTGAGGGCTTCTCGCGACTCCAGCTTCGTCTACCTGGCCCGGTAAAGGGCCAGGAGCCGGCGGAGCAGCTTCTCCTCCTCGGGCTCGTCGCTCCCGCCGGGCGCTTCAACGATCTTCAACCCCGCGGAGGCGAGGACCTCTCCATCGAAGGTCTCTCCCTCCACGGGGGCTCGCGACGAGGATCTCCACGGCACTTGTATGAAGACGCCATTGGGGGCCTCAAGATAGAAACCCGGCTGCTCCTTGGCGGCGAAGGGATCGGCGGCTGGTGCAGCGCTCGACGCTCCTGCGGCCTCCGGGCCAGCAGTATGGTCGCCGTCCCCCTCCACAGCCGCGACATCTGCGGCCGGGGCGTTCTCCTCAGCGGCAGGCTCGTCGGCTCCTGCCATATCATCAACAACAGTGGCGTTGCCGGCGTCGGCTTGCGCGCCCTCCTCCTCAACGACGACCTCCGTCTCCATCCGCTCTGGGGAGGAGGATCTAGAAGAAAAAGAAGAAAAGAGAAGATCAAGCAAATATCCAAAAAGACAAGTCCAAGAAGAAAAAGCTGCAGGACCTACCTTCGCGGACTTCGTCGACGACAGGCTCCCTCGCCGGGGAGTCCTCCCTTGGCGGTGGAGCGGTGGCCCCTGCTGGCGGAGGGCCGCCCGTGCCCTCCCTTGGCGGGGTGGCCACTCTTGTCGGGCTGCCCGCCCTTGGCGGGGAGCCCGTCCTTGGCGGAACGTCCTCCCTCGCCGGGGAGTTCGCCCTTGGCGGGGAGGGTGGAATCTGCAGCTCCTCGGGAGTGACCCCCGGTTGCTCCTGCGGCTGCGGCTCCACTTCTGCACAAGACAAACAAAACAAACAAGGCGACAAGATATCAATACAAAGCAAAAAAAAAAAACCTCAAGCGCGCCCGACAAGTGGGAGGCTCAAGACCAGACTTACGCTGGGGGCTGCGCTGGGGGCTGCTCCTCGGAGCAGCGGTTGGGTCCGGCAAGTTCGTCGCCGGCGCGTCCCCTGTCGCCACGATGGGCGAGTAGTCGTCGACCTCGACCACGGGGATCTTGGCCCGCTTCGCCGCCCGCTGGGCCAGGGACCTGAAAACAAAAACAAGATTAGAATCATCAACGAAAGAATCAAGACAGAATTGAAGAAGCTACAAATTACAAGTGCTTACTCCTCTTCCTCGTCGTCGTCGTCGCTCAGGGCGGAGAAGTCGAACTCCACCTATGGCGCTCCCGCGCGAGGAGCAGGAGGAGAAGGCTCCCTCGGGCGCTTGGCGGTCTCCGGGGCTGGGGGCTGCGAAGACCCAGCCTCCGTCGGTGCCGAGGCCCGGGGAGCAGGCGGAGCAGCTGCTCCACTCTGAGAGGATCCCCCTCCGCTAGGTGCTGGTGCGCGAGGCGCCTCCGTCGCGGCTGACGCGCGGGGCGCCTCCGCCGCGGCTGGTGCGTTGGGGGCCTCCGTCGCGCCTTGGCTCGCTCTGGTGGCCCGCGCCGCCCGGCGAGCAGGCTGCTGTCGGGGCGCCTGCGTCCTCGTCGCTGTGGGCGCCGTGCGGAGGCGCTTCCCCTGCGCTTGCTTTGGACTTGCCGGAGGTGGGGAGTTCTTCGAAGACGAGGAGGCGTCGTCGTGGAGCCCTAGAGACCCGCCGGTGTCTTCATTGGCCTCGTCCTCCTCCTCCTCCCCAGTAGGCCCGCTGGGTCCAGCACCCTGCCCTGCGGCTCCGCTTCCTCCGGCAACCCTGCTTCCTCCGGCAACCTCGCCTCTTGCGGCGGCTTCACTCACGATCCCGGGAATCCCAGCATACCTCAGGGAGGGAACCCCGGCGAGCTCGTCAGGCGGAAGCTTGAGCAATCTGCGGATCTCTGCCTCCTCGGCTTGGCACGACGCGTCCTCAGCATCTGCCTCGTCGACAGTGAATCCGAAATCTCCTGCCGCTGCAGCCGCGGCGGCCTCTTCCATCCGAGAAGCAATATAAGCTTAATCCCACTCCGTGGTCTCCCGAGTGAGACCCTTGTTCTCCTCGGTGTTCTTGGGCACCTCGACCAGATTATCGAAGAAACTCATAATTGCATCCGGCGTGGGCACTATCCAGGTGGGGTCGACGCCGTGAGAGTCACACGCGGGCATCATTGCGCGCAAAGCGTCCCGGGCAGTGCTGTTGCACAGCGGCACCACTCCCCGGGGAGGTCTAAACCACTCCGGATGGGCCGGGTCATGCTTGAAAAGCTCCCGGACCACCCCCTTCAGCTCCAACGCCGTGAAGTTGAAGTTCAAACCTGGGCGCAGCGTCATAATATCCGCTGCATTGCCGAACTCCCATGCTGGCCTTTTCCTCTCCTGTAAAGGGGCAATGCGGCGGCGGAGGAAATCTGCCCCTACCTCTCCGATGGTCAACTTGGCTACCCAGAGACGAAGTATCCTGACGAGGGCGACGTTGAGCTTGACATCATCCGGGGCCAACTCGCTCCAGTCCCTGCCGCGCACTATGGCTGTTGTGTGCGGCGCAGTGAAAGGCTCCGGCTTGTCCTCCACTATCCAACACCAATCTGCGCGCCACTCCTCCCACTTGCCGCGGAGCTCCCCTTTCAGATATGACTCCTTCTTGTTCAAGCGGAAGATCCAAGAAATACCCCCGGAGAGGGGAGCGCCGGCCTCTACTCTAGGCATGAAGAAATGCCGGAAGAGTGCTACGTTCTGATAGATCCCTATGTAGTTTTCGCACAGATGTGCGAAAACCGCCATCGTAAGGATGGCGTTGGGGGTGAAGTCTAAGAGGTGGAGGTTGTACGTGTTCATGATGTCACAGAAAAACTCCGAGAATGGAGGGCACAAGCCGCAGTGAAAGAAGACAGCGAAGAAGAAGTACCCGCCGGGAAGCAGATCTTTGGCGCCGGCGGGGTAGACTCTGGTCCGGGGATGAGCCTTGGTCTCCTTGGCCCAGAAGAGATAATACTTGTTCCAGAGCTCCCTCGCGCCGAGCCTCGGCGCGAAGACCAGATTCCTCTTCCGCAGGAGGGCAAGCTTCGCCGCCTGCTCGGATTTCTCCCTCTTGGCCTTCTCCGCCTTCGCCTTCTCGGTTTTCGGAGCCATGGCGGAGGCGGCGATGGAAGGGGCGAGGAGTTCGACGGCACCGCAGATGCTGAAGACGGCGGAGGAGGTGTGGGGGCAAGAGGCAGCGGGGGATTTCTGGAGGTTGAAGAAGCAATGAAAGCGCAGGAGGGAAACTGCCCCTGCTTCCTCTGCTTTTAAGGGGGGAGTGGGGGACGCTCCGCATTTCCCATTAAAGAACATGGCCACGATCTCTCCCACGACGCCGCAATCGACGCGTGCCGTTAGGGAGGGGCGCGGCGGATGCGGAAGGGAATCTACGGCTCGCCGTGGGCCGCGCGTGCCCGTGCACTGTTCTGGGCCTGGCCCAACAGCGCTCGGCACCGTGTGTGGCCCAGGCCCGGGGGCTCCTGTCGGTGTACTAAGGTAGGGGTACCTCAGTACCCCAACTTGTGCACGGGCAGTAGCAGCTCCCCTCGGCAGGGTCTACCACGTGCTTGCCGGAAACCTTTCCGGTCCTTATTAAGCCATTCAAAAACAAAGTATACAAGACAGAAGATCAAGACCCCGGCAAGTGGAGCTTGCCGGGAAGGCCGTCCCAGGCTCAAGACTATAACATTAACACAAGACCCTGGCAAGAGGAGCTTGCCAGGAAGACCAGAAGACTGCATCTCAGAAGACACGCCTTGGCGCAGCATGCGCCTCGGCAGGGCCCGGGGAGCGACAAGCTTCAGGGCCCGACAAGGTCAAGGCCCCGGCAAGATGCTTGCCGGGGGAAGCCTGCGCTGTGTGCCCGCGCTCCAGCTCATCGGCCCACGCGTCGCCCCGGGGCCCTTCCAGGGACGCGTGGCGGATGGCTGTGCAGCCTTGGGGACACGGTGGCACTCCGCGGTGACGAGGCTACCGCCGTGGCGAACGGAGACGCACGGGCGGGCGCTTTTGGGGTCGACGGCGACGGGCATTTAATGCTCTTGTCCCCCACTGTCAAGTTAGGTGATGACCACTGTTCATCTACTGTTCACGCACTATTCCCGCACTGTTACAACTACCACCAAAGTTACATTTTTGCCCTTCTTCTACGTTGACACCTGTCGGTGACCCCTTGAGCTATAAAAGGAGGCCCATGCACAACGTAGAAAGGGTTCGGAACATAGATAGCTCAATTGCTCGGTGTAGCTAGTTCTTCAAACTCCCGAGCCCTCAAGCTCAATACAAATCAAGCAGGAGTAGGGTTTTACGCGTCCGTCGCGGCCCGAACCTGGGTAAACTGCCCGCGTGCTCTCCTCGATCTGCTCTTCGCGCTCCCTCCGCTCCCTTACCGCAACGTACAAGGGGCTCCGGTCCCATAGGTGCTCGTGGTGGACAGTTTCCCCCGACAAGTAGTGATCATAAAGGAAGAAGGGATGAAGCCAATCACAACAAGTAGATACTCAGTGAAGAAAATCAGATAAGGCAAGAATGCAATGTCTTTACAACATAGAGTAGTAAGTAAAGGGAAGGAAAGGATAGAACCAGTAGCTCGGGGAAGACAGTGATTTGTTAGACCAGTTCCAGTTGCTGTGACAACTGTACGTCTGGTTAGGGAGGCTGAGATTTAACTCAGAAGACCGCATCTTCACCTTGTTCCCCTTGAGCTAAGGACACCTAGTCCTCGCCCAATCACTCTGGTAAGTCTTCAAGGTAGACTTCCAAACCTTCACAGACTTGGTTCACCGGCAATCTACAATTACTCTTGGATGCTCAGAACGCGACGCCTAACCGGCTGGAGGAAACACAGTCCTCAAGTGTAATAAGTCTTCAGGTCACACAGACAGAAAGACTTCATTGATGCCTAACACTCTTTGGCTCTGGGTGTTTGGGCTTTGTCCTCGCAAGGATTTCTCTCTCTCAAATGCTTCGGAGGTGGGTTGCTCTCAAACGACAAAAGCCGTGTGATAACTTTGAGCAGCCACCAATTTATGGTGTACGGAGTGGGCTATTTATAGCCACTGGGCAACCCGACCTGATTTGTTCGAAGTGACCCTGGGTCACTAAGGAACTGACACATGTTCCAACGGTCAGATTTAAAACACACACGGCAACTTTACTTGAGCTCCAAGTAAAGCTGACTCATCCGCCTCTGGATAAGATTTGCTCTCATAGTGTTCGCTCGAGGACATAGGATTTGGTTGAGCATCACTTCAGTCACTCTGACTTAGTTCACTTGGACCCCACTTAACAGTACGGTGGTTCCTATGACTCAACAAAGAAGAAAAGGAAACAACGAAACATCTACGTCTTCGCTCTCCATAGTCTTCACACAATGTCTTCTCATGTCATAATCTTCAATATGATTATCTTCATATACCACCACTGATATCAATTACTTCATACATTTTTAGGGGTCATCTCCGGTAGGTTAACCGAATCAATGAGGGACTACTACCTGTGTGATCCTGCAATTCTAACAAACACATTAGTCCCTCAACCAGGTTTGTCGTCAATACTCCAAAACTAGATGCACTTACAATAACTTACGTTAGGCTTCTTTCCAGTGAGGAGTTCTTCAGAAGCTTGTGAAGATAAACACGGTTGATGATATGGCATGCAGTATCAATAGCTTCGGGTCAGAACCTTCTTGGTGTCTTGTATTCATTGAGCATCGTTCGAGCCATCTCAATTAGAGTTCTGTTCTTGCGCTCAACGATCCCATTTTGCTGAGGTGTATACGGGGCTGATTACTCATGAGTGATTCCCATTGTATCCAAATAAAGATCAAGGCCGGTGTTCTTGAACTCAGTGCCATTGTCACTTCTGATATGCTTGATCTTGACGCCATAGTTGTTCATGGCACGGTTGGCGAAGCATCTGAAGACATCTTGCACTTCAGTCTTGTAGAGTATTATGTGCACCCATGTGTATCTTGAATAATCATCAACAATGACGAAGCCATAAAGACAAGCTGTTATAGTGAACGTGGAGTAGTTATTAAGGCCAAATAAGTCTATGTGAAGCTGCTCGAAGGGTTTGGATGTCGTCATGATTGACTTCGAGGGATGCTTGGCCCTAGTCATCTTCCCAGCTTCACAGGCACCACATAGATGATCTTTCTTGAACTTGACGTCCTCGATGCCTACGACGTGTTTCTTCTTTGTGAGAGTGTGCAAGTTCCTCGTGCCGGCATGTCCTAGCCTCCGAGGCTAGAGCCAGCACTCTGAAGCTTTTGCTAGAAGACATATGGCTATCTGCGGTCCAGCTGAGAAATCTACCATATACATATCACCTTTTCTGTATCCTTCAAATACTAAAGACTTGTTAGATTCCATTAGTACAAGGCAACGAAATTTACCAAATATCACAATCATTTTTAAGTCACAAAGCATTGAGAAAGGCATTAAGTTGAAACCAAGAGATTCAACAAGCATGACTTTATCCATGTGCTGATCTCTTGAGATTGCAACTCTACCTAGACACAACACTTTGCTTTTACCAGTATCATCAAATGTGATGTGACTCTTGTTAGATGGACGTAAGGTTGAGTCCATGAGAAGATTTTGATCTCCAGTCATATGATTTGTGCATCCGCTGTCCATAATCCATTCTGAAGACTTTGGTGTCACTCCCTACAATGCAGTTAGGAGGATAGGCTTCACCAAAAGCCATTATGAAGCATAAACATTTGGCGTATAAGTGGATTATGAAAACTTAGATCCAAGTTAGGACTGATAAGATGATTAGCAAGTGATTCATGAGCAGAATGAGCAGTAAGTCATTTGGGCATTTGATCTTGTGCCCTACAAGTGTTTTAGGTTCCCAGCAAGAGCATCAGACGCCTTTGATTTTCGGCTGGAGACCTTTCCCTGTAAGAGAAAGTTAGTTCTTCTTAACCACCCACATCTTCAGGGGTGGCTTAGAAGCAATGAGTCTAAAAGCAGCATCTGAGAATTTTGGCTTTGAAGCCCTAGCAAATAATCTTGCAGGAGGAGAATAATACTCATAAGAATAAGCAGAAAAATTCTTTGTTTTATGAATATAGTGGTTTGACGAAACACGCTCATATTCATGGGTCTGAGTATGGTTTCCCTGCAAAACATTCGCGTTAGGGTGACTCAGGTGAGTCCTTTGTCTGTATGAAGCCTTAGGACCATATGAAGCCTTTGGTCTGGGGTTTGTCTTCTTCCAAAGAGGTGTCATGATGGCATTTGCTGGAAGTTTCTCAAGACAACCTTTGGGTACCCAGATCTTCTTCATAGGTGGCCCGTTCTTATAGTTAGTACCAATGTACCTGGCAAACACTTCACCATTTTGATTCTTAAACAGTTTATAGTTTGCATCAAAGGATTCATCAATGATAAGAGGATTAGCACAAGTGAAGCCAGGTAGGGTAGATGGATCCACTGAAGGTTCCTTTGCAGCAACCCATGTGGTTTTGCGATACTGCTCAGGCTTCCAGTATGAACCATCAACATTCATTTTCCTGTCGAACCCAACACCCTCTTTCCTAGGGTTTTGGTTTCTGCTTTTTGAGGACATCACATAGAGTCTGATGCCCTTTGAGGCTTTTGTACATCCCTGTTTCAAGCAAAGTCTTCAACCTAGCATTTTCATCAGCAATAGTAGTGGTATCCTCAGCAGAGGGGTTAGTTACCACATCAGTAGTTGAAGATATTGCAACAGTGGCAACAGTAGAACATTCAGCAACAGATGTAGCATTATCACGCACAATGCATTTTAGACATGGTGGTTCAAACTCTTCGTGAGTGGAGCTGATCAGTTGTGCACGGAGTGACTCATTTTCTTTTTGAAGTTCTTCATGAGCCGCTTTCAATTTCTCAATTTCTCTCTTCCTTTGAAGGTAATCGTGGGAAAGCTTTTCATGAGTTTTTGAGAGCGATTCATAAAGACCTTCACGTTCTTTGTACTTAACATGAAGATTTTTTATGTCTTCAATTAAGGACTGAGAACGGGTCATTTCCGCGTCCAACAGGTCATCGCTTTTGTCTAACATTTTTTGAATATGTTCCATGGCTTTCTGTTGTTCAGTGGCAATTTTAGCAAGTGTTTTGTAGCTAGGTTTTGATTCACAATCAGAGTCATCTTCACTAGATGTTTGAAAGTAAGCATCTCGTGATTTTACCTTGGCACCGCGTGCCATGAAGCTGTAGGTGGGAGCAGAGTCGTCGTCCTCATCATTAATGTTGGGGACGGGGCCATTGTCTTCAGTGTTGAAGATCGACTTGGCAACGTAGGCAGTGGCTAGAGCCAGACTTGCAGCACCAGAATCAGACTCCTCCTCAGACTCCACCTCCGCTTCTTCAGAAGCAGACTCCTCCTCTGAATCCATCTCCTTGCCAACAAACGCACTAGCCTTGCCAGATGAATTCTTCTTGTGTGATGAATACTTTGATGAAGACTTGGAAGAAGACTTTGAGTATTTCTTCTTTTTCTTGTCATCAGAATCATATTCCTTGCTCTTCTTCTTCTTCTTCTTCTCATTGTCCCACTGAGGACACTCAGAGATGTAGTGACCAGGTTTCTTGCACTTATGACATGTTCTCTTCTTGTAGTCATGGGTAGAAGCTTCATCATTTCTTGAGCTGGATCGTGAAGACTTTCTGAAGCCTTTCTTCCTAGTGAATTTCTGGAACTTCTTCACAAGCATGGCAAGCTCCTTTCCAATGTCTTCAGGATCATCAGAACTACAGTCAGATTCTACTTCAGATGAAGAAACGACCTTTGCCTTTAAGGCGCGAGATCGACCATAGTTGGGACCATCACGTTTCTTAGATAGCTGGAACTCATGTGTGTTGAGCCTCTCAAGTATGTCATACGGATCGAGAGTCTTGAAGTCAGGGCGTTCTTGAATCATCAGGGCAAGGATATCAAATGAGCTGTCGAGTGATCTCAGGAGGGTCTTGACAATTTCATGCTTGGTGATCTCAGTGGCACCAAGTGCCTGAAGCTCATTTGCGATGTCAGTGAGACTATCGAATGTGTGCTGGACATTCTCATTGTCATGTCTCTTGAAGCGATTGAAGAGATTGCGAAGGACACTGATCCTTTGATCTCTCTGGGTTGAGACTCCTTCGTTGACCTTTGAGAGCCAGTCCCAGACTTCCTTTGACGTTTCTAGGGCACTTACACGACCATACTGTCCTTTGGTCAGATGACCATAGATGATGTTCTTGGCCATTGAATCCAGTTGAACGAGCCTCTTGACTTCAGCATGGGTGATACCTTCACCAGTCTTGGGAACGCCGTTCTTGACGACAAACCAGAGGTCCACGTCAATGGCTTCAAGGTGCATGCGCATCTTGTTGTTCAAGTAGGGATATTCGGTGCCATCGAAGACGGTGCACGCAGTAGAGACTTTAATTATCCCTGCAGTCGACATAGCTAAAACTCCAGGTGGTTAAACCGAATCACGCAGAACAAGGGAGTACCTTGCTCTGATACCAATTGAAAGTGCAGTATATCGACTAGAGGGGGGTGAATAGGTGATTTTTATGAAATGCTTCAAAACATGGTAGTTTCGAAGACAAAAGATAAATCAAATCCTATTTGTATGCAGCGGAAAGTAGACTACACTAGACAAGCCATAGTCAGGTATTCAATGAAGTGAAAGCACGAAGACTAATAGCAGCTAGGCAATAGGGATCAAGATGGAAGAAGGAATGAAGCCAATCAGAACGAGTAGACACACAGTGAAATCAATTAGATAAGGCAGGCAGGCAATGACTTCACAATAAAAGACAGTAAGTAAAGGGAAGGAAAGGATAGAATCAGTAGCTCGGGGAAGACAGTGATTTGTTAGACCAGTTCCAGTTGCTGTGACAACTGTATGTCTGGTTAGGGAGGCTGAGATTTAACTCAGAAGACCGTGTCTTCACCTTATTCCCCTTGAGCTAAGGACACCTAGTCCTCGCCCAATCACTCTGGTAAGTCTTCAAGGTAGACTTCCAAACCTTCACAGACTTCGTTCACCGACGATCCACAATGACTCTTGGATGCTCAGAACACGACGCCTAACCGGCTGGAGGAAACACAGTCCTCAAGTGTAATAAGTCTTCAGGTCACACAGACAGAAAGACTTCAGTGATGCCTAACACTCTTTCGCTCTGGGTGTTTTGGCTTTGTCCTCGCAAGGATTTCTCTATCAAAAGCTTCGGAGGTGGGTTGCTCTCAAATGACAAAAGTCGTGCAATAACTCTGAGCAGACACCAATTTATGGTGTAGGGGGTGGGCTATTTATAGCCACTAGGCAACCCGACCTGATTTGTCCGAAGTGACCCTGGGTCACTAAGGAACTGACACGTGTTCCAATGGTCAGATTTCAAACACTCACACGGCAACTTTACTTGGGCTACAAGTAAAGCTGACTCATCCAACTCTGGACAAGATTTACTCTCATTGTCTTCGCTCGAAGACATAGGATTTGGTTGAGCATCACTTCAGTCACTCTGACTTAGATCACTTGGACCCCACTTAACAGTACGGTGGTTCCTATGACTTAACAAAGAAGAAAAGGAAACAACGAAACATCTAAGTCTTCGCGCTCCATAGTCTTCACACAATGTCTTCTCTTGTCATAGTCTTTAATAGGATTATCTTCATATACCACCACTGATGTCAATGTCTTCATACATTTTTAGGGATCATCTCCGGTAGGTAAACCGAATCAATGAGGGACTACTACCTGTGTTATCCTGCAATTCTCACAAACACATTAGTCCCTCAACCAGGTTTGCCGTCAATACTCCAAAACCAACTAGGGGTGGCACTAGATGCACTTACAGGTAAGCACCTACCTTTTTAAGGAGGTGGCCCAGGTCTGCTCACGGGCCGCCCACTCAACGTGCAGGAGTTCCTGGGGTGATGGCCCAAGACCCCTAGGGGCATAGGTTTAGTCTGGTGTGCATGACCTCTCTATTAAGCCTAGGTCGGGTTGCGGCGTATTGTTTGGCTGAGGGCGGGCATGACCTGATGGTGTGTCCGGCCGGAGTTAAGCGAGCGTGGTGGGTAAGTTGGTGCAACCCTGCAGGGAAGAAAACATCTATCGATAGCCTGTCCTACATCAACGGACACTTGGAGTTGTATCCCGATCGGTACAACTAGAACTGGATGCTGAGGCATGATTTGGATATGTGGCTCCGGAGTCGAGAAAGCATCCCGGGGCGTTGACAACAACAAAAAAATGACTTATGTTATACTACTCTACTCCCCCTGTTGCTGCAAGATGGTGGTTTCCAGAAGATGCTAGTCTTCGATAGGATTAGCTTCTCCCACTCTTATTCTGGCATTCTGCAGCTTAGTCCATAGATACTA
>LR738714.1:784904698-784952139 GCA_902687465.1 Secale cereale
CCCCCCCCGTTCATTGATACCGATGCATATGTAGTGTAGATCATTGCTTGCGAGTACTTTGGATGAGTACTCACGGTTGCTTTGTGATACGTCTCCAATGTATCTACTTTTCCAAACACTTTTGTACTTGTTGTGGACTCTAACTTGCATGATTTGAATGGAACTAACCCGGTGATGTCTACACACGCTTCTACTCTTGTAGACTATGTTGGGCCTCCAAGCGCACAGGTTTGTAGGACAGCGGCAATTTCCCTCAAGTGGATGATCTAAGGTTTATCGAACTCAGGGAAGTAGAGGTTGAAGATGGTCTCTCTCAAGCAACCCTGCAACTAAGATACAAGAAGTCTCTTGTGTCCCCAACACACCAAATACACTTGTCAGATGTATAGGTGCACTAGTTCGGCGAAGATATGTTAAATGGCAAGTGATATGGATGGCAAAACAAAGTAATATAAATATGTAATAAAAAGTGCAGCAAGCAAACAAGTGGTAAACGTGAGCACAAATGGTATTTCAATGGTGGAAACAAGGCCTAGGCTTCATACTTTCACTAGTGGCAACTCCCAACAACATTAACATAATCGAATCACATGATATTTCCCATAAAACTAGCAAAGGGGACACACTCGGAGGTCATTCCTTTGTGGTCAAGAGAGGACGAGAATTATGTAGGGCTACAAAAGAACACCTCAAAGTTCGTAGTTCCCAATCTAAGGATTTCCCAATGTCACCGCGGCCATCCAAAGAGAGTCCCACAATCACCACAACATATCTAAAGGATAGTCAAAGACAAGCACCAAGAGACTCTCAATCTTCAATCAACACACAAGAGAGGAAATCACTCATGAAAATATTGTTCTAATCCATGTCCAATAGACCGCTGTCACCTTGGTCTCGGGGATTATACTAGATAAAGACAAGTGAGTACATCAATCCAATACATAGAGGAAGGGGAAACATCATGGGATCACCCTAGATTAACATAGCCTATGATCACAACGAAGATCACATCATGGGAGAGAGAATTGACCACATAGCTACTGGTAAGAACCTCAGCCCCGAGGAGGAACTACTCCCGCATCATGGAGGGAGGAAGCAACGTCGATGGAGATGAATTCGGGGGCACTTCCCCGTCCCGGCAGGGTGCCGGCGCAGGAATTCTGGTCCCCCGAAGCTTGATGGCGATGGCGGCGGAGATCGGAATCGCGTCTGGAGAAAAGGGGTCTGGAATCAGGGTTTCCGCGACACGCTTTAAATATATGCCAAAGGGGGGCATCGGAGGGGGTCAGGGGTGCCCAGGCGCCCCCCCGGCGCGTCCCAGGGGGGTGGGCGCGTGGCCAGGCCGCCTGGAGCCCCTGTGGGTCCCCTCCGGCCCTACTTTGGCCGCATGGAAGCTTCCGGAACGCTGATTTTTTATATATTTTTTCTGGATTTTTCCTGGCAGTTCTCGTAATGTGAAAACCTGAAATACAAAAACAGCCGAAAACAGAAACTAGCACTGGGGTGCACTGAGTTAATAGGTTAGTCCAAATATGATCAAAAGTGTATGGAAGTGTATAAATAACATAGCAATATCACACAAAAGAGGCATGGAGCAAGCAGAAATTATAGATACGTTTTGGACATATCAACATCCCCAAGCTTAATTCCTGCTCGTCCTCGAGTAGGTAAATGATAACAAGAATAATTTTTGTGGTGAAATGCTTTTAACCATATAGGACTTACTCATAGTCATATGACAAAAGCTTACTGAGACAATGAATCTGTAGTAATTAAGTTGACTCATGAGAAAATCACAAAGGACTGAAGGTTTTACAATATGATACTGAAACATCAATTAGATTTGTAATGAGCATGGTGTGCAAATATGATAAAGTGATATCTCGCTTGCCCCCTTTAGTGAAGCAAAACATAAATGCAGGGGCACCTCCAAGGTTTAAGTGATGACTAGATACAATGATTTCAGAATAAACGATATCACAATCATGCAAAAGACAATGCTACTTTGGGACAATGCACATTACACTCAGAATGACAATCATGCTCTCAGTAGTTGGTGCTTTAAAAGAAGGTGGAGACTCAACATAAAAGTAAAAGGATGGTTATGTGCTAGAGCTTTTTTATTTTGAAAACATAGAAGCAATTTTTTCAACGGTAGTAGTACTTCATATGTGTCATGCATAAGACATCCTATAAGTTGCAAGCCTCATGCATCGAATACCAATAGTGCTCGCACCTTGTCCTAATTAGCTCGGATTTCCATGGGTTATCATTGCATTACATATGTTTCAACCAAGTGTCTCAAAGGGGTACCTCTATGCCACCTGTACAAAGGTCCAAGGAGATAAATCGCATTTGATTTCTCGTTTTTGATAGATCTCAACTTGAGGACATCCATACCGGGACAACATAGAAAATAGATGATGGACTCCTCTTTAATGCATAAGCATATTCTCATAAGAGATTGAGGATTAATGTCCAAGCTAAAACTTCCATCGTGACACATGGCTTTGGTTGGCGGCACAATGTTCTTCTCTAACAATATGCATACTCATTCAACCCATGGCAAATCACCCTTACTTCAGACAAGACGAACATGCATAGCAACTCACATGATATTCAACAAAAGTGTGACAGTAGATGGCGTCCCCAGAAACATGGTTACCGCTCAGCAAGCAACTTATAAGAAATAAGATACATAAGCAACATATTCTTTACCACAATAGTTTTTAAGCTACTTTCCCATGAGCTATGTATTGCAAAGTTAGTCTGCTTAGTACAGGTGGAGGTTAGCAAAAGACTGGGAGCGACCAACTAAGAGAGCAATGACGGTCATAATCATGCAGAGCGACAAAGCAATCATTGAATCAGGCATGGTAGTTATATCGCTACTCAGAAATAAAAGATCATCAAGGCTTGACAGACTTTCTTTACAGTCTTAAATATGCGTGAGCATACGCCAAGTCAATCAAAATAAATTCTCGAAGGAAGATATTACTAAACCATACCACATCATAGGCAAACAAATCAAGTTGGTACTCCAATAACACATTGGGAATCCCCCAGCTATTTGAGGCTAACCATAAGAAAACCTGAACTACTAAGCGCCATCATGCAAGTAGCATCTTTATCATAGACATATTAACCAATGCAACGGAAGCAAACTCTCTTAATAAGGTGAGCATGGTAATTAAAGAGAGTTCAAGCAACCAACTAAACAAAAGCTCTTTGAAAAGATAAGCATGAATACTAAGAGCTGAACATGATAGTAGCTATTAAAAGACAAAGAACACACACATCAAAGATAAACATGCAAATTCTATGTTGTGTTCTAGGTTGAAGTGGAGCGTGTTTCTCTCCCACACAAAGAAAGCTGAGTTCCAACTCGTTATGAAAAACAAAAACAAAACTAAAAGCAAGACGCTCCAAGCATAGCACATAACACATGAAGTGATAAAAATATAGCGGAACGAAAGACGAACTGATAATGTTGATGGAGAAGGGGATGCACCGGGGCATCCCCAAGATTAGACGCTTGAGTCTCCTTGAATATTTCTTGGGGGTGCACGGGGGCATCCCCAAGCTTGAGCGCTTGACACTCCTGAATCTTTTTATCATCTTCCCTCGCACACTTGAAAACTCCCTTCATACATAACTCATCATAATCTGATTAGCGAGGTTAGTACCCTTAATAAAATAATTGCACCTTGCTGGAAATAAAGATATTATTGAAGTTCTACTGTTTCTCAAGATTGCCAAAAGGTTTTTGCAAAGAAAAAGCAAGCTCTTGATTTGCAAAATGAAGGAAAGGCAAAACAGGACAGAATCTGTGAAAAACAGAACAGCAGGCAGTAATTGATTTGTTCGGGATACTTCTGCAACTCGAATCAAAAAACTCAGAACAGACGCACGAAAGACAATTATATAGAGAACGCTGTCGAAAAAATTCATACCAAAAAGATGATCTGGTGATTTTATACGAATTTTTCTATCCAAGGACAGAATCTGTTTCCTGGACAACACCTCACAACTTTTGAACTTTCTAGCAACCAGAGGCTATACTTGGCACAAATATGAAAAGCAAAGATACAATGATGATGCTACTGTAGTAAACAACATCAAGACACAACAAAAGCAAAATAACATTTTTATTCATGTGGGCTGCTGTCGGTGTACTAAGGTAGGGGTACCTCAGTACCCCAACTTGTGCACGGGCAGTAGCAGCTTCCCGCGGCAGGGCCTACCACGTGCTTGCCGGAGACCTTTCTGCCCCATATAAAGCCATTCAAAAACAAAGTATACAAGACAGAAGATCAAGGCCCCGGCAAGTGGAGCTTGCCGGGAAGGCCGTCCCAGGCTCAAGATTACCTTACTAACACAAGACCCTGGCAAGTGGAACTTGCCAGGAAGACTAGAAGATTGCATTATAGAAGACATGCCTCGGCGCAGCATGCGCCCCGGCAGGGCCCGGGGAGCGACAAGCTTCAGAGCCCGACAAGCTCCCGGGCCCGGCAAGGTCAAGACCCCGGCAAGGTGCTTGCCGGGGAGAGTTGCGCTGTGTGCCCGCGCTCCAGCTCATCGGTCCACGCGTCGCCCTGGGGCCATTCCAGGGACGCGTGGCGGATGGCTGTGCAGCCTGGGGGACACGGTGGCACTCCACGGTGATAAAGCTATCGTCGTGGCAAACGGAGACGCAAGGGCGGGCGCTTTTGGGGTCGACGGCGACGGGCATTAAATGCTCTTGTCCCCCACTCGCGGAGTAGGTGATGACCACTGTTCATGCACTGTTCATCCACTGTTCCCGCACTGTTACAACTACCACCACTATTACATTTTTGCCCTTTCTCCTACGTTGACACCTGTCGGTGATCCCTTGAGCTATAAAAGGAGGCCCATGCACAACGTAGAAAGGGTTCGGAACCTAGATCGCGCATTCACTCGGTGTAGCTAGTTCTTCAAGCTCCTGAGCTCTCCAACTCAATACAAACTAAGCAGGAGTAGGGTTTTACGCGTCCATCGCGGCCCGAACCTGGGTAAACTGCCCGCGTGCTCACTACGATCTGCTCTTTGTGCTCCCTCCGCTCCCTTACCGCACGAACAAGGGGCTCCGGTCCCATAGGTGCTCGTGGTGGACAGTTTCCCCCGACATCTTTGGCGCGCCAGGTAGGGGGCGTCGAGGTTGTGCGAACCTGATCCGGCGTTCGCGCGGGCGCATTCTTCATCAACCTCTCCAGCTACATCAACTTCATCATCAGTAACATGGCCCCGAAGAAGAAGGCTTCGGAGGTCGCAGTCTCGTCTGCGTCTGTTCCCCCACCACCAGAACCAACGGTGGGTGGAGGAGACGCCGGCGGAAGAGTGGTCGCCGGTGAGGAAACTCACGGCACCACTAAATCCAAGGACAAGGCGGACGGCCGGACCAACTCCAAGGCCTCGGTCTCCGTAGATGCGCCACGTCCATCTCAGCAAACAACTACCCAGCAGCGCCATGGCACAGGAGGTGGCATCCGCTTGCTGGTCCAAGGAAAAACCGGAGGCTCGCGGGATGCTCCGGGCCATCGTCCTGGCACGAGCAAGGCGCGGTCGCCGGGGCGGGACCCTGCTCCTTCTAACCCTGTTAGGAGTCCGAGCATATCCCGCTCCTCGCGCCGCTCGCCCCCGCTCCCCTCCTCTCCAGCAGAAGCGCTCGCAAGGGCGCAACTACTCCTCGACTTCCCTCCAGCGGTAGACAAGGCCGAAGACTGGAGGGCAACCATCCAGAGCCTGATCGCCTTCGCCAACAACGACTCTCCGCAGCAGCCAGCGACCTCGCGGCCACGACAAGTCGAGAAGACGAAGGCCGACGGCGACAAGACCGCCGGGGGTGCAACCACCGTGCACTCCCCGCCGCGGAAGCAGAAGACGCCACCCCGCCGGATCAACGTCGACGACGACTCCACGGCGTCGTCGGATCCGCGGGCTCGTCGGGACCAGCGCCAAGTCCTTGACGACCGGCGACAAGAAGACGCTCGAACGACGATCGAGCGCCGCCGAGAAGCTCGGCAACAATCAGATCAGCGAGCTGGGAACGCTGTCGACACGTGCGCGCCCGGTGAACCAGGCGACTTGCCGTACGCGGCAGGTTGCCCTGCGTTTACCCGCGAGCTGCGGCGCGTCCAGTGGCCCAGCATGAAGAACTTCAAGCCCGACGTACCGGAGAAGTACGACGGCAAGACGCACCCCTCGGAATTCCTCAGCATATACACCATCACGGTGCAGGCTGCCGGGGGGCGCGACGAGAAGATACTGGCGAACTACTTCCCGCTGGTGCTTAAGCCAAACGTCCGTTCTTGGCTTATGCACCTGCCGGAAGGCTCCATTTCTTCTTGGGCAGATCTTTGCCACCAATTTGTTGGCGCCTTCACGGGCGGCCACAAACCCCACGGCCAGGAGAGCGATCTCCACATCTTGGCCCAGAAGGAAGGAGAGTCTCTGCGCAAGTACATCCAGCGTTTCAGCCGCGTGCAGCACAACATCCCCGACGTCCACCCTGCTGCGGTTATCAGTGCGTTTCACCAGAACGTACGTAACCGCCGCATGCGTGAGGAGATGGCCATGACCAAGATACGGGATGTCAGCGAGCTCTATGCTTAGCTGATAAGTGCGCGTGCGCCGAAGAGGGGAGGAGACTCCCCGGAGAGGATGCTGCCGCAGGAGGAAGCGACAGCGAGGATGCCGCCCCGGCAAAGAAGAGCCGACGGCGGAACAATAGGAGGAAGAACAAGAAAGAAGTGCTTGCCGTCGAGAAGTCCGGCAAGGAGGCTCCCGCCAAGCAAGCACAGTCTGGCGGCTCCGGCAAGGAGCCTGCCCCTGTGGCGGCGGCCGACAAGCAGGACGGCTCCGACAAGCAATACTGCAAGATCCACCGCACCAAGGGCCACGACCTCTCCAACTGCAAACGCGTCGAGTACCTCGTCGAGCAGCAGAAAGCTAAGTACGAGCGGCGCGACAAGGAGAAGGCCCAAGGTGGCGGAGGAGAACCAAGCAAGAAGCGGCCATTCAATGGCCGGGGAGGACGCCGCGGCAAGGCCAAGCAGCGGCAAGGTGACCGACCTCCCCGGGGCCGCGACAAGGATGAAGAAGACGACGACGATGACATGGAGGAAGAGGATAACAGCGAGCAGGAGTTCCAGAAGGCCACGGAAGTCCTGTGCGTCGACGGTAGCGCCTCTCTGCATACTTCCCACCGCCAACTCAAGCAGTGGGTGCGGGAAGTAAACGCAGCGGAGCCGCCCGTGTAGTCGCGCAGGCTCCTCAAATGGTCCAGCACGCCCATCATTTTCGATCTTGAGGATCACCCTGACCGCACCACAGCGGTCGGGTGCTTGCCGATGCTGGTCTCACCCACCATCCGTAACCTCAAGGTCACCGAAATGTTGGTTGACGGCGGGGCCGGGCTGAACTTGATCTCCTCAGCTGTGATCAAGAAACTCCAAATCCCAGATGGCGAGCTCGAAGAGACCGGTTCGTTCCAAGGAATAAACCCGGGGAGGAGCAAGCCCAAGGGGAAGATAACTTTGCCGGTGACCTTTGGCGGGGAGCTCAACTTCAGAACTGAGCGCATCACATTCGACGTTGCCGATATACCATTACCATATAATGGGATACTCGGCCGTCCCGCCCTCGCCAAGTTCATGGCAGCTTCCCACTACGCCTACAATGTACTCAAGATGCCGGGGCCGATAAGCGTCATCTCCGTCCATGGCGACAAGAAGAACGCGCTTATCTGCGCCGACAAGATCTACCGGGACGCAGCAGCCACGGCGCAGAGCAGTACACTTGCCGCTGAAGCTCCCGGGGGGAAGAAGACGAAGACCAAGTCCGGCAAGTGCTCTGGGGCCCACTCCGGCAACCGCACCTCTTCGGAGTGCTGCGCTGCTGTCGAGGACGTTCCATCGAGCTCCACCGGCAAGTGCAAGAAAGGGATGGCCGCTCCTCCGGCAACCAAGAAGGTGTCCGCCAATGAGGATGGCACTGGTGGTACCTTCACCATCAGTGCCACACTTGACAGCAAATAGGAAAGCGCGCTCGTTGCCTTCCTGCGGGCGAATGTCGATGTGTTTGCCTGGCAACCATCTGACATCCCCGGTGTTCCCAGGAAGGTAATTGAGCACAAGCTTGTTGTTTGTCCTCATGCGCGACCCGTCAAGCAAAAGGTCAGAAAGCAAGCCGTGGAGCGCCAAGAATTCATTGCCGAAGAAATCAAGAAGCTAGAAGCAGCGGGCCTGGTTAGAGGCGTGATCCATCCGACGTGGTTGGCAAACCCAGTCGTCGTGCGTAAGGCCAACGGGAAGTGGAGACTATGTATAGACTTCACCGATGTGAATAAAGCATGTCCCAAGGATCCATTTCCCTTGCCACGCATTGACCAGATTGTTGACTCCACTGCCGGATGTGAGCTACTCTCTTTTCTTGATGCATATTCAGGCTACCATCAGATTTTCATGGCCAAGGAAGACTAAGAGAAGACTGCATTTATCACTCCATGTGGCACATATTGCTTCATTCGCATGCCATTTGGACTGAAGAATGCAGGATCAACATTTGCAAGGGTAGTGCACACTGCTTTTGAGCCACAGATCCACAGAAATGTAGAAGCTTACATGGATGACATCGTGGTGAAGAGCAAGAGCAAGGATACCCTGGTCCAAGATTTGGAAGAGACATTTCAGAACCTGCGCAAGATCCAGCTTAAGTTGAACCCCGAGAAGTGCGTCTTTGGAGTCCCCTCCGGCAAGCTTCTCGGGTTCTTTGTGTCACAGAGGGGGATTGAGGCTAACCCCGACAAGATAAAAGCCATCGAGCAGATAGAAGCCCCGAAGCGAGTCAAGGATGTCAGGAGACTTGCAGGTTGTGTGGCTGCCCTCAGTAGGTTCATTTCGAAGTCTGCAGAACGCGCCTTGCCTTTCTTCGAAATCTTGAAGAAGGCGGGTCCTATGAAGTGGACTCCCGAAGCGGAGGCAGCGCTGCAAGACTTGAAACGGTACCTGTCCTCCACTCCAATACTTGTCGCACCTAGGCCACATGAGAAGTTGCTGCTGTACCTAGCGGCAACCAACCAGGTGGTTAGTGCTGCGTTAGTAGCGGAGACGGAGGCCGACGAGGAGTCAGCACCACCGGCAAGCGGATCCAGCGACAAGCAGGGGGCTCCTCCGACAATATCTGGCCCCGACAAGGACAACTCTGCGCAAGAGCAAGAAGAAGTGCGGAAGAAGATGGTGCAGCGCCCAGTGTATTTTGTAAGTTCCCTCTTGCAGGGGGCTAGATCAAGATACTCTGGGGTGCAAAAATTGCTTTACGGCCTCCTCATGGCCTCGAGAAAGCTGCGCCATTACTTTCAGGCACATGAGATAACAGTGGTCACTCGCTTTCCGCTGAAGAGAATATTGCACAATCCAGAAGCAACAGGCAGGATCGTTGAGTGGGCACTGGAGCTGTCGAGCTTTGGACTCAAGTTTGAAAGTACTTCAACCATACAGAGCCGAGCTTTGGCAGAATTCATAGCTGAATGGACCCCGACGCCCGATGAGGAAGTTCCAGAGACAAGTGTACCCGTACAAGAAGCGACAAGTGAATGGGTGATGTACTTTGATGGTGCCTTCTCGTTGCAAGGCGCCGGTGCCGGCGTGGTACTCATCGCGCCCACCGGAGAGCACCTCAAGTATGTTATCCAGATGCACTTTCCCAGGGAGCAAGCGACAAACAACACTGCTGAGTATGAAGGCTTGCTTGCCGGCCTCAGAATTGCGGCCGAACTTGGGATCAGAAAGCTAATTGTCCGGGGAGATTCTCAGTTGGTGGTCCGACAAGTTAACAGGAGTTACCAGAGCCCTTTGATGGAAGCTTATGTAGATGAAGTGAGGAAGCTTGAAGAGCACTTTGAAGGTCTGCAAATGGAGCACGTCCCAAGAGCTCAGAATGACATTGCAGATGGCCTTTCAAAGTGTGCTGCGATGAAGTTACCTGTGGAACCAGGGACCTTCTTGCTCAAGCTAACTCAGCCATCCGTTACACCATCAGTTGGGCAGTCAAAGAAGAGAAAGTTGGTCTCCGGCGACTACTTGCCGGCGGATCTTCCTGAAACCGCCGCCAAGGTCCCCAAGAACAACGATCAGAACGCTGAGGAACAGTTTGCTCCTGCAGATCCTCGGATCTGTACAGTTGAAGCAAGCGTTCCCGACAAGCCTCGCCCCGGCGAGCTTGCCGGGGGACCATCCGCTCCGGCAGAACCAGAGGTTCTTGCCGTGGAAGCTGAGGTTCCCGCAGCGGCCCTCGAGCCTTTAGTCCTTGCCGTTGAGCCTCGGGCCCCGGCATGGGCGCAGCAGATCGTCTATTTTCTGCAAACTGGAGAACTTCCCGACGACCCAGAAGAGATAGAGAAGATAACCAGGCAGTCAAGTATGTACCAGTTCATGGATAACGAGCTGTACAAAAGAAGACTAAATGGTGTCAGGTTGAAGTGCATTTCCAGAGAAGATGGACAGAAGCTGTTGGCAGAGATACACAGAGGCATATGCGGCCACCACATTGGCGCAAGGGCACTTGTCGGGAAAGCTTTCCGGCAAGGGTTCTTTTGGCAAGAAGCCCTCCAAGATGCAACTGCACTAGTAACCAAGTGTGAAGCGTGCCAGTTCCATGCCAAGCAAATTCATCAGCCAGCTCAAGCTCTCCAAACAATCCCTTTATCCTGGCCCTTCTCGGTCTGGGGGCTCGATATCCTCGGCCCCTTCCCTCGTGCTGTCGGGGGCTTTTAGTACTTGTACGTCGCAATCAACAAGTTCACAAAGTGGCCAGAAGTGGAACCAGTGAGAAAGGTGACAGCACAGTCAGCGGTCAGGTTCTTCAGGTCAATTGTTTGCCGTTTCGGAATCCCTAACAGGATCATCACCGACAACGGTACACAATTCACTAGTCGCACCTTCATGCAGTACGTCCAAGACCTTGGCGCCAAGATCTGTTTCGCTTCCGTTGCTAACCCGAGGAGCAACGGTCAAGCGGAAAGGGCAAATGCTGAAGTGCTGCGCGGGCTCAAGACAAGGACCATTGACAGGCTGCGCAAGTGCGGAAGAAACTGGATAGAGGAGCTACCGGCGGCTCTTTGGTCAATCAGAATGACACCAAGTCGAGCCACCGGACAGACACCCTTTGCTCTAGTCTATGGAGCAGAGGCAGTTCTCCCCACGGAACTCGTATACGGATCTCCTCGAGTGCTCGCTTATGATGAGCTCGAGCAAGAACAACTGCGACAAGATGATGCATTGCTCCTCGAGGAGGAACGTCTCCAGGCTGCTGTACGAGCTGCTCGATACCAGCAAGCCTTGCATCGCTATCATAGCCGCAAGGTTAAGGCCAGGAGTCTCGAGGAAGGAGACCTTGTTCTTCGGCGTGTTCAGTCCGCCAAGAATTCCAACAAGTTGACGCCGAAGTGGGAAGGCCCTTATCGGGTGAGGCAAGTCACAAGGCCCGGCGCTGTCCGCCTTGAGACCGAAGAAGGCTTACCGGTGAGCAACTCCTGGAACATAGAGCATCTTCGCAAGTTTCACCCATAAGGCGCGGTTGCCGTGATCCGCTCCGGCAACCACCTTTTGTACAAGCTTTGCCGCTGTTGCATGTAACCCTTTGTACAAAGCCGGGCGCAGACCCCGTGCATCAGTAAAGCTTTTGTGTTTTGCGCTATTTGCCTTTTCCATGCTTTTCTTCGCTATTTGCATGCATTATTTGGCATCTTGTGCAACCCACGTATCCGGTAAGCATTAGCACGCCGAAAGGCCATATACTTGTTTTCCTCTTACTTTTCTTTCCGTCTTAAGCAGAAGGAATGTTCCTCATGCACAAGTTTGCCGGGGGGGAAGGAGATGGAAGATGAACCAAGTGATGTTCAAGAAAGAGAAGCCTTTTCGGAGAAGCAAGAAATATGTGAAAGCTAAGTTACTAGAATTTGAGCAGTTCAAATTTTTAAATTTTAAGTTATCTTCCTTGAACAACCACGCTTTGTATGGAAAACCTGTGCGCGGAGGAACCTACCCGTGGCTAGCCGCACCCTTATCTTGTTTTCGAGTACGCTCAACGACTTAAGTGAGCTGCGACAAGTGTCGCGCCCTTGCTTCGTTTTCGAGTTCACTCAGCAAGCTAAGTGTGTTGCGACTAGTTGCGGCAAGGTTGCTTGCCGGTAAGACCTTGGCCAGCAGGCTGCTCAGAGTCCAGCACTCAGCGCTCGCGGAAAAGGGCCCTTGCCGGCAAGTCCCTTGGAAGCGTAGGGTGAAAAGCATACAAAGTAAAGGACCAAGACAAGGGAGATAACATTGCACTGATTGATCAAAATAAGATAAATATCCTACAAGGGATAACTTGTCGCAATGACTAATAAGTTCATGGCACACTATGCAGCAACAAAAGAGATAAATAAAAGGAGGCCTAATCTACGCGGTCGCCTTCAATCCTAGAGATCTTGTTCACTTTGGCGATGATGTGGGCGACCTGCGCCTTCAGCGCCTCCATATCCGCGTCGGCCGGCAAGCTGCGGAGAACGTTGGCGAGGTTTATACTAGGATTGCGGTACACTATCTTCGTCAAGATGTGCTCTAGAGTTCCCGCGCAGAGCTGGCGTGACTCCTCGGCCAGTTGCGCGGGGAGCTTCTTCTGAAGATTTGCGAGTGCCGGCGCGATCCCTCTGAAGAAGAGACTGAGCTTGGCGCTGTGGGGGAGGTTTGGATCCGGAGAGTATACGAGGTACTCCGCCCTCATCGCCATCAGCTCCTTGTCGATGGCAGCGGCGGAGGCCACCAGGTCTTCGGTCCATACCTCGACGGTCCGGCGGAAGTTCTCAGCTAAAGTGGCGGCGCTCTCCACCAAGCCTCGCTCCTTACGGAGCTCATCCTTCAGCTTAGTTTCCCGGTCCCGGACGGCATCGAGCGAGTCCTTCAGCGTGGAAACCTTCAGCTCCAGATCTGCAATCGAGTCCTTGGCGGCTTTCAGCTCGTCGCCTTGCTTGGAGAGGCGCACCTGGAGTTCAGAATTGGTGTGAGCATCCTTCTCGCGCTCTAGGTTGAGCGCGGTGACCCTCTCCGTGCTCGCCTTAAGGGACTCCTCCAGCTGCGCCACTTTAGCCTCGAGGTCTTTCTTGGCGGTCTCTGCTGTGGCGGCGGCGGCCCTCGCCTCCTTCAGCTCTCCGCCAAGGGCCTGCTCCCGGGCGGTAAGGTCTTCCTCGTGAGCGTCGAGGTTGACCTTCAGTTGGGTGAGCTCTCCTTCTCGCCGGGACAGCTCTTCTCCGGCGAGTCGCTGTTGCTCCTCGGCCTCGGCTTTTTCCAAGAGCCACTCCTGGTACTCCCCGGCGAGCCTCTCGCGCTCCTCCGCCACGTCACGGAGGGCCGCCTGGTTGGCGGCACGGAGCTCCGCGGCGCGCTTCTCCATGTCAGCTGCGGCCTTGGCGGCAAGGGCCTCCCGAGACTCGAGCTTCGCCTGCCTGGCCCGGTAAAGGGCCAGGAGCCGGTGGAGCAGCTTCTCCTCCTCGGGCTCGTCACCTCCGCCAGGCGCCTCGACGATCTTCAGCCCCGCGGAGGCGAGGACTTCCCCATCGAAGGCCTCTCCCTCCTCGGGGGCTCGCGACGAGGACCCCCACGGCACTTGGATGAAGACGCCGTTGGGGGCCTCAAGGTAGTAGGCAGACTGCTCCTTCTCGGTGGAGGGGTCGGCGCCGGCGCAGCGCTCGACGCTCCTGCCGCCTCCGGGCCGGCAGTATGGCCGCCGTCCCCCTCCCCGGCCGCTGCGTCTGCGGTCGGAGCAGTCTCCTCCGCAGCAGGCTCGGCGGCTCCCGCCGTGTCTTCAACGACAGTGGCGTTGCCGCCGTCGCCCTGCGCGCCCTCCTCCTCGACGACGATTTCCGTCTCCATCTGCTCTGGGGGAGGAGTATCTAGAAGAAGAAGAAAAAGAAGAAGAAGTTCAAGCAAATATCCAAAAAAGACGAATCCAAGAAGACGGAGTTACAAAACTTACCTTGGCAGACTTCGTCGACGGCAGGCTCCCTCGCCGGGTGTAACACCCCAAAAATTTAATTACTTTTTCATGAATTAAAAATTTGGCTAGAAATAAAATTTTGAATTATATTAGGTTCTTTAATAATTTTTTTAGCCTTTTCTATACTTGTCCTTCAAAGATCTTCTCTTCATATAGTAAAAAATTTTGGAAATAATTTTGTGGGCTCTGGTTGTATCTTGGGTCATTTCATTATTTGTATGATAACATTAGAAATTATTTTCATAATAAAATTTTGCCTTAGAAAATTCTTTTAATAGCTTTTGCAGTGTTTTAAATGCTTCTGTTGCACTACAACTATTTTAAATAATTCTCCAAAAATTCCACCATAATTCTGAGAGGTCCTGTGATGCCTATATGTCACTTTGGTGCAAAAACCCAACTTGGTGTTTTGCAAATTTTGAGTGAACCATCCTCTTTTTCATTTCTGTCCATCTTCTAGGTTTCTACTACAACCCTATTATTTCTTGCTCCAAAAATTCTGAGCATTGGCCATCTTCTAGTTCCTCCTACCAAACCCTTAACTCCAGAAGATCAGATCCATTAGCATCTTTTAGACCCACCAAACACCCCTCTGAATATTCTGTCCAGAACTGAATTCCAGTACAACTTGCACTAGCAAGTATTTCCTTTTCCCAAACTAACTCCACCATCATCTCTATCATCTAAAGAGACCCCATCCTGCCAACTTTCACACCCAACACAACTTCCTACATAGCCCTATCATTTCATCAAACACCCTGTGGGCATGGAAGGAAATTGGCCTCTCTCTTAACTGCATTAGAGACTTGCACTTTTGGCCAAACCAGCATGTCCACGATCTCTCTCATGTCCTAAAGCACCATCCTGCTAAGTTGCAACATGTTCGAACGCCTGTAGATGCCATTGACATTTCAACAAACAAGTGGCGTGCGTGCGTAGAGCGTGGCCAGAGCACGCGTATTGCAGCCGCTGGCATCACGCTCCTGTCGCCACTCTACTGCCTCCCCTGCTCGCCCGAGTCTTCCTCTGGATCAACTCGACCTCCATTTACTTCCCCGACACCTTCCCTTGGCCGCTTGCGCCGGCCACCACCGTCCACGCCGACCGGAGCCGCCGCCCGACGAGTCCCGCATCGCCACGTCGCACCGACCGTCAACGCTCTGGACGCGTGGCTCGCCCCCGAGCCAAACACGACGCCCGCCATCACTGCAAGCCACCACCGTCCTCACCAAACCCCGCCGGCCTCGCCACCGGCCGCGTCTGCCATTAATGGCCGCCGCCTCTGTCCGCCCGTGGACGGCGCCGTCCAGGCTACCTGGCGCCTCCCGGGGCAGCCAGCTCGCCTGGGGAGTAACTGCGGCCGGCCACCGTCCACTACCGACCCCCACCGGCCATGCCAACTACCCCAAGCGCCATCAATGGCGATCGCCACCGTGTCCGCTCTCTGGAAGTCGCGGCACCACGTCGCCCCGCCTATTTAAGCCACCCCCGAGCTCTCCCAGCTCCACACCATTCCCACTCCTCCCTCTGAGAACCACCCCAAGCCGCAGAACGACCGGAAACGGTCGTCATCCCCGTCTCCGGCAGCTACTGCCGCCGCCCTCACCACGAAGCTCACCATCTCTCCAGTGTTTCCCCCTCTCCAGTCTCTACACCAGAGGCCTCCCCGTGGTTCCGCGGATCCATCCCACCCTTCAATTTCACCGGAGCAAGCCCCAGGGCGAAAGCCCTCTTCCACCCGACGATCCCCTCCGCCGTGCTCGAAGCACTACTCAGTCCCGAGCTTCCCGGCGACCACCACCACTACGTACGGATGCGGCACTTCCTCCTGGACTTGTCCATCTGCCGAGCATCGCCAGAGATGCCCTACGGCGCCGGCAATCATCGCCGGAGCTCCTCCTCCGTTCTGCCCAGACGCGCGCGAGGAGGAGGACGAAGACCGGTCAAACCTGACCGGTGGGCCAGGCGGGCCCACTGTCAGTGACCACAGGCCGCGCCAGCTCGGCGTAAGTGGAGGCGTACTCCGCTAATACGCCTTCGACGTCGACGCGTCCCACACTGCCGAAGCAGCTGGGCTCGGCCCAGTGGCGTGCTCGGCTAAGTCGCGCTCAGGGCGCCTCTCTGACCTTTCCCTTTTCTTTTTCAGCAAGTCTTTAAATAATTCCTCAGAGCACATTTCAAATCCAAATCTAGTTATTCCAATTTCTGTAGACTTCTAAAATCATGATCTATTTATCTAAATTAAGTAAACATTTTTACTGTGCATAGTTTCTGTTTAATGAATTTAATAGTGCTTTTAATCATGTTTTCCATCTTAGTAATTCCATAACTAATTCATATGAACTCTAAATAAATTAATTCTTTTTCTGATATTCCTTAAATATCCTCTAGTTTATTTTTAGTATTTGTTTCAAAAACATTTGAAATACTTTTAGTGCTGTTTTTGAATTATGTGGTGATTTAGATATTTTTGAAAATAGGAAATGGAGAGGAGGTAATATTTTTCAAACTTGTGGAGTGCTCCCAATATTTCTGCATGCTCAAGGCAAGCATCTTGAACACTTGATATGATGATTGCATGGTGAACTATTTGCTAGAATAATATAAACACGACTATGTTGAATTCAATTAAATTGCATATTGCTAGTAGTACATACAGGGTCATGGGCATATTTTCTCTTGCATGCATTCTACTCTAGTTGTGTTATGCATAAATTGTGAAAGTCCAGGGTTGTGCTCCTGTTTTGGACGTGCCGGTGGGCACGGGCCATATTTGACACGGTGGTGTCATGAGATATATGTGGAAGCAGGCAAGGGTTGTGGCCCTGTCCTGATGATATGGATGAAAGAACAATTTGTTGTGCTAACCACTGCAGGAATTATAGGCCTCCTGAGTCGACCGTAGATCGAGTCTTCTTCCGGTAACCCCATACTTGTTTCGTGCTACCACTTGTCCCTGCCTCGGGTAAGGTATGGTTTAGTAAGTTGTTAACCCCTTTCCATGCACACACCGTACAGAGGGCCACGATGAGGGTTTCCAGGGCCCTGGACTAAATCCAGTCATCGGGTCAAGGGGGCATGGGTGTTTCCGGTTGTAGCCGAGAGGGAGTGTACCCTTGTAATCCGCGCGTTTGAATAGTGATCCCATGCTATTGGAGGTTGTAGCCTTCCCACTTAGAGTTTTACTTAACTGTTGTTTTGGGTGACTCCTGGCAGCAGAAAAGTTAAGCTGGTGTGTGCTGGTCAGGCGTGTTTTCAACCCAAAGACCGTAATGGGAATTAGTCAGTGTCATGATACTGACTAAAGAAATCCTATACCTGTGGGTAAAGAGTACACCCTCTGCAGAGTCGTATCTATTCGAATAGCCGTGTCCGCGGTTAAGGACTACAGTCTGGGTTGGTCAAGTGTCGGTCTTGGAGTCGGTCTCCGGAGGAAATATTTTAAAAGTGAAGCATGGTTAGTTTGCAAGATAATTATCATTGCTACTGGTGTTACTATTAGTATATTTGATGATATGATTATATTGCTTATGAACTAACCCCCTGCTCTTATTATACTTTCCAGAGTGTCTCAGGGGCTGGCTAGACTACCCCGGACACTCGCCTTTATTTCTAAGTCCTTTCTGTGGCGTCCCTCGAGTGTCAGGCGGTTTATCTCGCCACTACTCTTGTGGACACCCGACTGGCATTTCTTTTCAAGTCCTTTCGTGGCGTCGCCTGAGTTCTCGGATGGTATCGTCCGATTTCTCTTTTAGACACCCGACTGGCATTTCTTTTCAAGACCGACCGTGGTGTCATTTGACATCCGATCGACATTTCTTTTATTTTTCTTTCATTAATGCTAATATTTATTTTCTGCACTAACTATTATCCACCATGCCATGTTTTAATTCCTGTCAGCATGCAGTTAATATAAGTATATCATGAGCATGTGCATATAGTTTAATTCACCATGACCATATAATTGTTTGCTACATTTGTTATATCATTTGTCCATGATGTTTGCGAGTACATTCAAACGTACTCACAGGCTTGTCCCTGGCTATTTACTTGGCCAGGTTAGAAGTTCTACGAGAAGAACCCAGCGACGTCCGTGCGAAGCCTAGGAGTGCAGCCACGCAGGATAGGAGTTATCCGGGTCAGCTGTTCCTGTTGGAATGGAGCCCCATCGATATGGAGTTCCATAAGCCAATTCCTTCAACCACCACCGGAGTCATTGTTATATCAGTAGACCTTTATGGTCTTGTATCAAATTCTTGTAAATGCTTGGTAATCTGTAACGAGGATGTGTCCACCAGTAACAGTAATCCTGGGCTGGTGATGACACTAGGGGTAAATTTCTGGAATATTATGTTCCCGAAATCCGGCCCCGACAGCCTTGGTATCAGAGCCAGGCTGACCATTGGCTAATCCTATCCTAGCCTGGTCACCATCCCTAGATTTCCACACCATCCACATCTTTTCCTGTCCACGGTCAAGTCTATCCCATCCACAGTGGCAACCGACATCTTTTGATAGCCGGTGCCCAACCTATCAGTCTATCCATAGGCCGTGTGCCTGTGCCAACACCTGAGCTTCCCCATCCACAAGCGTGCGATGGAAGACTCGGCTAACTTATAAAGGAAGCCTTACCCCAAACTCAGCACATCACAGCCTCATTCCCAGTTCAGTATCCAACCACCAAGATGCCAGGCCCCCTCGTGCACAACGAGACCACCGCAGTCGAGCTTGAAGGCTTCGTAACCATCCTCGCCAATCTCACCCGTCGTGCTTTTAGCATCGATGAGCCACCGGAATATGTCGTGTACCAAGAGCACACGAGTAATTCCATCCATCACTTCTGGGCCACGGTGCACATCTACGGAAGGGGCACCACATCAGAGCGTCCATACTGATTCACCGGGAGAACGACCTCCGACGAGCCCCAATCCATCCAACTTGCAGCCCGAGAGGCTATAGTTCAACTTCGGCACCTGTCGCCGAGGGTTAACTGCCGCCCCTTCTACTACTACCCTAGCCGTGAAGGCTATGGTAGCCCAACCCAGGTCGCCAACGGGGACCATGAGTCGGACCCTGCCCTGGTGCATCTGGTGCGCTACCTGAGAGCGCAAGAGGCACTATTTGATCAGGTCACTCTTGATCTGATTGAGACCCGCAGGACGCTCGCTCTCCTGACCCCAGCAAGGAGTGAAGCTGCACCCTCCACCGACGCCCCGATATTGTTGCTTGGAAGGCCGGTTGAGCCCCCAAGCTCTGACCATGTCACCTACCCAGGCAATGCCTTCGCCTCACCCGGAAATCTCCGTCGTCTCTTGGAGGCCTACTCCAATGGGACGGTGACCTCGACACCCCGCGAAGGCCACCACCGCTACTCCAGCCCTGTAGCTCCCCATCCTACCCCGGCCAGCTCCGACGCGGAAGCACCCGGAGAGGACTCGGCATCCGCAAGACGCGCCCGGCTAGATATCAACCAGGTGGACTGAGTCCACCAGAATTGTTATCAAGCCCTAGTGGCTCGGTTTTTCCTTTAGTTCCGCAGTAGCTGGTGTGTGGCGTAGTGAGTTTGTAGACCCCCTGTGTGTCACCATCTAATAGTATGTGCGATCTGGCATGAATTGCTTGATGAGTGGTTGCAGAGTAAACTCTAGACGTGACCCCTAACCGACACGCACAGTAACATGTCACTTTTCTTTTGGGGATTGAGGCCTGAGACTTTGACTCAGACAGCCCCGCGCCGGAGTCGGTGTCTCGGTCGTACCGACACCACTTCATGTTTCATGACCCAGGCTCTCTATAAGAGACCACGCTCATTTTTTTCCACACCAGCAACCATCAGCATCAAGCACTGCCCTTTTTCATTCATCCACCCATGTCTCACCTCGGAGCTTATCTGAGGACCCCCGAGGCAAGACCTGGTAGTTTTGTTATGTTATTGTGGGATTTTACCCGCAATACTCTTGGCTCCACCCATCCACCCCTGTATGAGCTATTCAAATCAAGAATCACTCCTGATCTCTCGAAATACTGGGCAGCTGTACATATTTCCCCAGCAGATTTAAACCAAGGCCCTCCCTATGTGATTTTCATCGGGAGATCTATGCCAACCCCAGGCATGGCCATCGAATCTGCTTCGTATGAAGCAGTCACCCGCCTTCGATTTGCGGTACCTTGTGCCAGCACAAGGGAATACTGCTATTTTCCAAGTCGCGCTGCTTTTGGAGCAGAGGCTACGTTCCGCTGTGGACGTGCGGAGAGCGATCCAGCCCTGGTCTATCTCATTCAATATGTGATGGCCCAGGAGCGTTTCACCCAGCAAATACTGGAGTATCTCCACTACCTTGCTGTTCTGAATTCCCGGATCGCCATTGGAGGACCCCCTCTGCCAACCCAGGAGGGACACGTCCTTCGTTTGCTCCCTCCACTTCCTCCACTATCTCCGGAAGAAGAAGGATGTGTTCCAATACCGGGAAGCCTTCCGCTTGACCCCATAGATCCCGCTTTCGGACCGTAGACGGTCGTGAGTGCGTTTGTGTAGCGTGTAGTGTTTGTTTGCATGATGTGCTTTGTTTGTTTTGATTGTATGTCATGAATGTATTGCCCTGTTTGCATTTTTGCATATGAGTGCTTTGTTTGGGTGGTATGCTTTTTAATTCTACCGCCTTAACAAATCTCGAGGACGAGATTTTCTTAAGGGGGTTAGAATTTGTAACACCCCAAAAATTTAATTACTTTTTCATGAATTAAAAATTTGGCTAGAAATAAAATTTTGAATTATATTAGGTTCTTTAATAATTTTTTTAGCCTTTTCTATACTTGTCCTTCAAAGATCTTCTCTTCATATAGTAAAAATTTTTGGAAATAATTTTGTGGGCTCTGGTTGTATCTTGGGTCATTTCATTATTTGTATGATAACATTAGAAATTATTTTCATAATAAAATTTTGCCTTAGAAAATTCTTTTAATAGCTTTTGCAGTGTTTTAAATGCTTCTGTTGCACTACAACTATTTTAAATAATTCTCCAAAAATTCCACCATAATTCTGAGAGGTCCTGTGATGCATATATGTCACTTTGGTGCAAAAACCCAACTTGGTGTTTTGCAAATTTTGAGTGAACCATCCTCTTTTTCATTTCTGTCCATCTTCTAGGTTTCTACTACAACCCTATTATTTCTTGCTCCAAAAATTCTGAGCATTGGCCATCTTCTAGTTCCTCCTACCAAACCCTTAACTCCAGAAGATCAGATCCATTAGCATCTTTTAGACCCACCAAACACCCCTCTGAATATTCTGTCCAGAACTGAATTCCAGTACAACTTGCACTAGCAAGTATTTCCTTTTCCCAAACTAACTCCACCATCATCTCTATCATCTAAAGAGACCCCATCCTGCCAACTTTCACACCCAACACAACTTCCTACATAGCCCTATCATTTCATCAAACACCCTGTGGGCATGGAAGGAAATTGGCCTCTCTCTTAACTGCATTAGAGACTTGCACTTTTGGCCAAACCAGCATGTCCACGATCTCTCTCATGCCCTAAAGCACCATCCTGCTAAGTTGCAACATGTTCGAACGCCTGTAGATACCATTGACATTTCAGCAAACAAGTGGCGTGCGTGCGTAGAGCGTGGCCAGAGCACGCGTATTGCAGCCGCTGGCATCAAGCTCCTGTCGCCACTCTACTGCCTCCCCTGCTCGCCCGAGTCTTCCTCTGGATCAACTCGACCTCCATTTACTTCCCCGACACCTTCCCTTGGCCGCTTGCGCCGGCCACCACCGTCCACGCCGACCGGAGCCGCCGCCCGACGAGTCCCGCATCGCCACGTCGCACCGACCGTCAACGCTCTGGACGCGTGGCTCGCCCCCGAGCCAAACACGACGCCCGCCATCACTGCAAGCCACCACCGTCCTCACCAAACCCCGCCGGCCTCGCCACCGGCCGCGTCTGCCATTAATGGCCGCCGCCTCTGTCCGCCCGTGGACGGCGCCGTCCAGGCTACCTGGCGCCTCCCGGGGAAGCCAGCTCGCCTGGGGAGTAACTGCGGCCGGCCACCGTCCACTACCGACCCCCACCGGCCATGCCAACTACCCCAAGCGCCATCAATGGCGATCGCCACCATGTCCGCTCTCTGGAAGTCGCGGCACCGCGTCGCCCCGCCTATTTAAGCCACCCCCGAGCTCTCCCAGCTCCACACCATTCCCACTCCTCCCTCTGAGAACCACCCCAAGCCGCAGAACGACCGGAAACGGTCGTCATCCCCGTCTCCGGCAGCTACTGCCGCCGCCCTCACCACGAAGCTCACCACCTCTCCAGTGTTTCCCCCTCTCCAGTCTCTACACCAGAGGCCTCCCCGTGGTTCCGCGGATCCATCCCACCCTTCAATTTCACCGGAGCAAGCCCCAGGGCGAAAGCCCTCTTCCACCCGACGATCCCCTCCGCCGTGCTCGAAGCACTACTCAGTCCCGAGCTTCCCGGCGACCACCACCACTACGTACGGATGCGGCACTTCCTCCTGGACTTGTCCATCTGCCGAGCATCTCCAGAGATGCCCTACGGCGCCGGCAATCATCGCGGGAGCTCCTCCTCCGTTCTGCCCAGACGCGCGCGAGGAGGAGGACGAAGACCGGTCAAACCTGACCGGTGGGCCAGGCGGGCCCACTGTCAGTGACCACAGGCCGCGCCAGCTCGGCGTAAGTGGAGGCGTACTCCGCTAATACGCCTTCGACGTCGACGCGTCCCACACTGCCGAAGCAGCTGGGCTCGGCCCAGTGGCGCGCTCGGCTAAGTCGCGCTCAGGGCGCCTCTCTGACCTTTCCCTTTTCTTTTTCAGCAAGTCTTCAGATAATTCCTCAGAGCACATTTCAAATCCAAATCCAGTTATTCCAATTTCTGTAGACTTCTAAAATCATGATCTATTTATCTAAATTAAGTAAACATTTTTACTGTGCATAGTTTCTGTTTAATGAATTTAATAGTGCTTTTAATCATGTTTTCCATCTTAGTAATTCCATAACTAATTCATATGAACTCTAAATAAATTAATTCTTTTTCTGATATTCCTTAAATATCCTCTAGTTTATTTTTAGTATTTGTTTCAAAAACATTTGAAATACTTTTAGTGCTGTTTTTGAATTATGTGGTGATTTAGATATTTTTGAAAATAGGAAATGGAGAGGAGGTAATATTTTTCAAACTTGTGGAGTGCTCCCAATATTTCTGCATGCTCAAGGCAAGCATCTTGAACACTTGATATGATGATTGCATGGTGAACTATTTGCTAGAATAATATAAACACGACTATGTTGAATTCAATTAAATTGCATATTGCTAGTAGTACATACAGGGTCATGGGCATATTTTCTCTTGCATGCATTCTACTCTAGTTGTGTTATGCATAAATTGTGAAAGTCCAGGGTTGTGCTCCTGTTTTGGACGTGCCGGTGGGCACGGGCCATATTTGACACGGTGGTGTCATGAGATATATGTGGAAGCAGGCAAGGGTTGTGGCCCTGTCCTGATGATATGGTTGAAAGAACAATTTGTTGTGCTAACCACTGCAGGAATTATAGGCCTCCTGAGTCGACCGTAGATCGAGTCTTGTTCTGGTAACCCCATACTTGTTTCGTGCTACCACTTGTCCCTGCCTCGGGTAAGGTATGGTTTAGTAAGTTGTTAACCCCTTTCCATGCACACACCGTACAGAGGGCCACGATGAGGGTTTCCAGGGCCCTGGACTAAATCCAGTCATCGGGTCAAGGGGGCATGGGTGTTTCCGGTTGTAGCCGAGAGGGAGTGTACCCTTGTAATCCGCGCGTTTGAATAGTGATCCCATGCTATTGGAGGTTGTAGCCTTCCCACTTAGAGTTTTACTTAACTGTTGTTTTGGGTGACTCCTGGCAGCAGAAAAGTTAAGCTGGTGTGTGCTGGTCAGGCGTGTTTTCAACCCAAAGACCGTAATGGGAATTAGTCAGTGTCATGATACTGACTAAAGAAATCCTATACCTGTGGGTAAAGAGTACACCCTCTGCAGAGTCGTATCTATTCGAATAGCCGTGTCCGCGGTTAAGGACTACAGTCTGGGTTGGTCAAGTGTCGGTCTTGGAGTCGGTCTCCGGAGGAAATATTTTAAAAGTGAAGCATGGTTAGTTTGCAAGATAATTATCATTGCTACTGGTGTTACTATTAGTATATTTGATGATATGATTATATTGCTTATGAACTAACCCCCTGCTCTTATTATACTTTCCAGAGTGTCTCAGGGGCTGGCTAGACTACCCCGGACACTCGCCTTTATTTCTAAGTCCTTTCTGTGGCGTCCCTCGAGTGTCAGGCGGTTTATCTCGCCACTACTCTTGTGGACACCCGACTGGCATTTCTTTTCAAGTCCTTTCGTGGCGTCGCCTGAGTTCTCGGATGGTATCGTCCGATTTCTCTTTTAGACACCCGACTGGCATTTCTTTTCAAGACCGACCGTGGTGTCATTTGACATCCGATCGGCATTTCTTTTATTTTTCTTTTATTAATGCTAATATTTATTTTCTGCACTAACTATTATCCACCATGCCATGTTTTAATTCCTGTCAGCATGCAGTTAATATAAGTATATCATGAGCATGTGCATATAGTTTAATTCACCATGACCATATAATTGTTTGCTACATTTGTTATATCATTTGTCCATGATGTTTGCGAGTACATTCAAACGTACTCACAGGCTTGTCCCTGGCTATTTACTTGGCCAGGTTAGAAGTTCTACGAGAAGAACCCAGCGACGTCCGTGCGAAGCCTAGGAGTGCAGCCACGCAGGATAGGAGTTATCCGGGTCAGCTGTTCCTGTTGGAATGGAGCCCCATCGATATGGAGTTCCATAAGCCAATTCCTTCAACCACCACCGGAGTCATTGTTATATCAGTAGACCTTTATGGTCTTGTATCAAATTCTTGTAAATGCTTGGTAATCTGTAACGAGGATGTGTCCACCAGTAACAGTAATCCTGGGCTGGTGATGACACTAGGGGTAAATTTCTGGAATATTATGTTCCCGAAATCCGGCCCCGACACCAGGGAACTCTCCCTTGGCGGGGTGGCCACCCTCGCCGGGCTGCTCGCCCTTGGCGGGGTACTCGCCCTTGGCGGAGTACCCTCCCTTGGCGGAGCACTCTCCCTCGCCGTAGAGTTCGTCCTTGGCGGGGACGGCGGGGCCTGCGGCTCCTCGGGAGCGGACTCCGGATGCTCCTGTAGCTGCGGCTCCACCTCTGCACAAGACAATCAAGACAAAACAAGAACAACAAGGTGTTAGTATAAACAAGATCCTCAAGCGCGCCCGACGAGTGGTAAGATCAAGCCCAGACTTACGTTGAGGGCTGCGCTGGGGGCTGCTCCTCGGAGCAGCGCTCGGGTCCGGCAAGCTCGTCGTCGACGCGTCCCCTGTTGCCGCGACGGGCGAGTCGTCCTCGACCTCGACGACGGGAACCTTGGCCTTCTTCGCCGCTCACTGGGCCAGGGTCCTGAAATCAAAGCAAGAAGCAAGATCAGAATCAACAAAGGAAGAATCAAGACAAAGCTAAAGAAGATACAAAACTTCAAGTCCTTACTCCTGTTCCTCGTCGTCGTCGTTGTCGCTCAGGGCGGAGAAGTCGAACGCCACCTGAGGTGCGTCCACGCGAGGAGCAGGAGGAGAAGGCTCCCTCGGGCGCTTGGCGGTCCCCGGGGCTGGGGGCTGCGAAGACCCGGCCCCTGTGGACGCCGAGGCCCGGGGAGCGGGCGGAGCGGCTGCTCCGCTCTGTGAAGACCCTCCTCCACTTGGCGACGACGTACGGGGCGCCTCCGTCGCGGCCTGTGTGCGGGGCGCCTCCGCCGCAGTTGGCGCACCGGGCGCTCCCGTCGCGGCTTGGCTCCCCCGGGTAGCTCGCGCCGCCCGGCGAGCTGGTTGTTGTCGGGGGGCCTGCGCCCTCGTCGCCGTCGTCGCCTTGCGGAGACGCTTCAGCGGAGATCGCCTGGGACTTGCCCGAGGCGGGGAGGTCTCCGATGACGAAGAGACGTCGTCGTTGTAGAGCCCCAGAGATCCACCGGAGTCTTCGCCGGCCCCGGCGTCCTCCTCCTCCTCCTCGACCGGCTCGCTGGGCCCAGCGCCCTGCCCTGCAGCCGTGCTCCCTCCGGCGCCTCCTCTCCCTCCGGTGCCACCGCTCCTTCCGGTGCCTCTGCTTCCTCCGGCAACCTCGCCCCTTGCCGCGGCCTCGGTCACAACTCCGGGGATCCCAGCATGTCTCAGAGAGGGGACCCCGGCGAGCTCGTCGGGCGGAAGCTTCAGCAGCCTGCGGATCTCTGCCTCCTCTGCTTGGCAGGACGCTTCCGCAGCCTCTGCCTCTTCAACCGTGAACCCAAACTCCCCCGCCGCTGCGGCTGCGGCGGCCTCTTCTACCCGGGAAGCTATATAAGCAATCTCCCGGTCAGTGGTTTCCCGAGTGAGCCCCTTGATCTCATCCTTATTCTTCGCCACCTCCACCAGGTTGTCGAATAAGCTCATGATGGCGTCTGGCTTGGGCACTATCCATGTTGGATCCACGCCATGCGAGTCGCATGCGGGCATCATTGCGCGTAGGGGATCTCGGGCCGTGGTGTTGCAGAGGGGCACCACTCCCCGGGGAGCTCTGAACCACTCTGGGTGGGCCGGGTCGTGCTTAAACAGTTCCCGGACCATCCCCTTCAGCTCCAGCGACGTGAAGTTGAAGTTCAGTCCGGGGCGCAGTCTCATTATGTCCGCCGCATTGCCGTACTCCCATGCTGGCCTCTTCCTCTCCTGAAGAGGAGCAATGCGGCGGCGGAGGAAGTCTGCCCCCACTTCTCCCATGGTCAACTTAGCTACCCGGAGACGAAGAATTCTGACAAGGGCGACGTTGAGCTTGATGTCGTCCGAATCTAGGTCGCTCCAGTCCCTGCCGCGCACTATGGCAGTTGTGCGCGGCGCGGTGAAGGGCTGCGGCTCGTCCTCTACTATCCAGCACCAGTCCGCGCGCCACTCCTCCCACTTGTCGCGGAGCTCTCCTTGCAGGTAGGACTCTTTCTTGTTCAAGCGGAAGACCCAAGAGATTCCTCCGGAGAGGGGAGCCCCGGCCTCTACTCTAGGCGTAAAGAAGTGCCTAAACAGCGCTACATTCGGATAGATCCCAATATAGTTTTCGCACAGATGTACGAAAACCGCCATCGTGAGGATGGCGTTGGGAGAGAAGTCTAGAAGGTGGAGGTTGTAGGTGTTCATGATGTCGCAGAAAAATTCAGAAAAGGGGGGACAAAGGCCGCAGTGGAAGAAAACAGCGAAGAAGAAGTACCCGCCGGGGTAGATATCCTTTTCGGCGGCGGGATAGGCTCTGGTTCGAGGGTGCGCCTTGGTCTCCTTGGCCCAGAACAAGTAGTAACTGTTCCAGAGCTCCCGCGCGCTGAGCCTTGGCGCGAAGACGACGTTCCTCTTCCGCATAAGAGCAAGCCTCGCCGCCTGCTCGGATTTCTCCTTCTTGGTCTTCTCCGCCTTCGCCTTCTCGGTCTTCGGGGCCATGGCGGAGGCGGTGAGGGAAGGAGGGCGAAGAGTCCGACGGCGCCGCGGATGCGGGAGACGGCGGAGGAGGTGTGGAGTCGGAGCGCAAAGGGGAATTTCTGGAGATGGAAGAAGAAGCAATGAAGGCGAAGTAAGGTAACGGCCCCTGCTTCCTCTGCTTTTAAGGCGGAAGTGGGGGACGCTCCGCATTTCCCATTAAAGAACGTGGCCACGTTCCCTCCCACGACGCCGCAATCGACGCGTGTCGTTACGGAGGGACGCGGCGGATGCGGAAGTGGATTCGGCGTGCGTGGGCCGCGCGTGCCCGTGCACTGTTTTGGGCCTGGCCCAACAGCGCTCGGCACCGTGTGTGGCCCAGGCCCGGGGGCTCCTGTCGGTGTACTAAGGTAGGGGTACCTCAGTACCCCAACTTGTGCACAGGCAGTAGCAGCTTCCCGCGGCAGGGCCTACCACGTGCTTGCCGGAGACCTTTCTGCCCCATATAAAGCCATTCAAAAACAAAGTATACAAGACAGAAGATCAAGGCCCCGGCAAGTGGAGCTTGCCGGGAAGGCCGTCCCAGGCTCAAGATTACCTTACTAACACAAGACCCTGGCAAGTGGAACTTGCCAGGAAGACTAGAAGATTGCATTATAGAAGACATGCCTCGGCGCAGCATGCGCCCCGGCAGGGCCCGGGGAGCGACAAGCTTCAGAGCCCGACAAGCTCCCGGGCCCGGCAAGGTCAAGACCCCGGCAAGGTGCTTGCCGGGGAGAGTTGCGCTGTGTGCCCGCGCTCCAGCTCATCGGTCCACGCGTCGCCCTGGGGCCATTCCAGGGATGCGTGGCGGATGGCTGTGCAGCCTGGGGGACACGGTGGCACTCCACGGTGGTAAAGCTATCGTCGTGGCAAACGGAGACGCAAGGGCGGGCGCTTTTGGGGTCGACGGCGACGGGCATTAAATGCTCTTGTCCCCCACTGGCGGAGTAGGTGATGACCACTGTTCATGCACTGTTCATCCACTGTTCCCGCACTGTTACAACTACCACCACTATTACATTTTTGCCCTTTCTCCTACGTTGACACCTGTCGGTGACCCCTTGAGCTATAAAAGGAGGCCCATGCACAACGTAGAAAGGGTTCGGAACCTAGATCGCTCATTCACTCGGTGTAGCTAGTTCTTCAAGCTCCCGAGCTCTCCAACTCAATACAAACTAAGCAGGAGTAGGGTTTTACGCGTCCATCGCGGCCCGAACCTGGGTAAACTGCCCGCGTGCTCACTACGATCTGCTCTTTGTGCTCCCTCCGCTCCCTTACCGCACGAACAAGGGGCTCCGGTCCCATAGGTGCTCGTGGTGGACAGTTTCCCCCGACAGCTGCCTCCCAAAAGCGCTTTCTTTTATGCCTTTAAGCTAGGCATAGGACTTTAATGATGCTCTCGTAAGAATAAGAGCTGAAGAACAAAAGAGGCATCAAGAAGCAAATGCCAAATACATTTAAACCTAACATGCTTCCTATGCATAGGAATATTGCAATAGAATAATTCATCGAAGCACGAAGCAACTAGCATAGGAAGGCAAAACAAGCATAACTTCAAAATATTCACCATAAAGAGAGGAAACTTCTTATTATTAAGATATTTAGAACCAAGCCTCCCTCTCTCATTATAAATTTCAGTGGCATCATGGATGAACTCAACAATATAAGCATCACATAAAGCATTGTTACCATGATCCACATGCAAAAAGGTACTCTCACTCCCCACATAAGCATAATTTTTCTCATTGGTAATAGTGGGAGTAGGACTATCATAAACAACTTGAACACTATAGATTAGTTGTATATTAGGAGGGTGGTGTTCAACAAGGGAGTAATTCCCTTCATGATTATGACAAGTTTCATAAGGATAACTTCTCCTTATGTCATAGGTACCTTTATAATCACTATAGATTGGAGTTATAACATCATCATGGTAGAGAAGAGCATTATCATTGCTAGCAACTATATTTGTAAACATGTTGTCTTTATTCTTACTAGCAAGAGAATTATCAATTATCACATCACTAGTGGGGATAGGATTTGCAATCCTATCATCCCCAAGCTTAGAGCTTCCCATATCTTCACTTTCAGAGTTGGTACCAAAAAGATTTTCAAGATCATAAGCAGCATTATCATCATTTTCCCAATCACAATAAGTAACATGCATATCATAATCAAAATCATCTTCAATAGTACCTACGGACGTATCATCAAGATGATAATTAAGGCAATAAACTTCACCTTCTTCTTTAAACTTACAACCGTTAGGATAAAAGTTGATAGGAGGAATATGCTCAGGCCAGGTTGATACCCATTCTTCTTCCTTCTTGCTCCTCCTCCTCCTCCTCTTCTTTTTCTTCTTCTTCACCTTAGGAGGGGGTGGTTGGAGATGAAGCTTCTCCACATATCCTGGTTTATCATTAGAAACAATAGGGGAAACTTGGGAGAAACTCTCCTTTTTATTAGCAGAAATATAAGAGACATTTTTATACTTTGGTAAAGTTCCCTCCTTTCTAATCTTACTTATGTAGTCATTTTCATGGCAATTAACAACACAATAGAGATGGCAATTTTGCAAAGTGTTTTTTATTCCTATGGCATTATCATCCAGCCAAGAAGTCTTTTCTGATAACTCTTCACACATCAAAAATAAAATAAGCTCATCATAAAGATCAGAGGTGATCATGTTATCACACAACCGGTTAACAGTTATGTTTTGAAAGTTCATGCATTGAAAATTAAAGTGACCCTCTATACGGCAAAGTTCACAAGTAAAAGGATAAAGGTCACGCAATTCTCTAGCAATTTCATTTAAATCTCTGACCCAAGTGATTGTTCTTTCATGCTTATGTTGCTTACAATACTTCTCTTCTGCAATCATAGGCCTTTCACAAGGTCTATCCACTCCACAAAAATTAACATGCTTATATAAAACTTCATTTTTAGGAATTGGATCATGCATGTTGCAATCATCACGAACAATTTCATTGTCGGTGTACTAAGATAGGGGTACCTTAGTACCCCAACTTGTGCACGGGCAGTGGCAGCTTCCCGCGGCAGGGTCTACCGCGTGCTTGCCGGAAACCTCTCTGGCCCTTATTAAGCCATTCAAAAACAAAGTATACAAGTCAGAAGATCAAGACCCCGGCAAGTGGAGCTTGCCGGGAAGGCCGCTCCAGGCTCAAGACTATTACATTAAGCACAAGCCCCTGGCAAGAGGAGCTTGCCAGGAAGACCAGAAGACTGCATCTCAGAAGACATGCCTCGGCGCAACGTGCGCCCCGGCAGGGCCCGAGGAGCGACAAGCTTCAGGGCCCGGCAAGGTCAAGGCCCCGGCAAGGTGCTTGCCGGGGAGAGTTACGCTGTGTGCCTGCGCTCCAGCTCATCGACCCACGCGTCGCCCTGGGGCCGTTCCAGGGACGCGTGGCGGATGGCTGTGCAGCCTGGGGGACACGATGGCACTCCACGGTGACGAAGCTACCACCGTGGCGAACGGAGACGCACGGGCGGGCGCTTTTGGGGTCGACGGCGACAGGCATTAAATGCTCTTGTCCCCCACTGTCAAAGTAGGTGATGACCACTGTTCATCCACTGTTCACGCACTATTCCCGCACTGTTACAACTACCACCAATGTTACATTTCTGCCCTTTCTCCTACGTTGACACCTGTCGGTGACCCCTTGAGCTATAAAAGGAGGCCCATGCACAACGTAGAAAGGGTTCGGAACCTTGATAGCTCTTTCGCTCGGTGTAGCTAGTTCTTCAAGCTCCCGAGCTCCCAAACTCAATACAAACTAAGCAGGAGTAGGGTTTTACGCGTCCACCGCGGCCCGAACCTGGGTAAACTGCCCGCGTGCTCCCCTCGATCTGCTCTTTGAGTTCCCTCCGCTCCCTTACCGCACGAACAAGGGGCTCCGGTCCCATAGGTGCTCGTGGTGGACAGTTTCCCCCGACATCTTTGGCGGGCCAGGTAGGGGGCATCGAGGTTGTGCGAACCTGATCCGGCGTTCACGCGGGCGCATTCTTCATCAACCTCTCCAGCTTCATCAACTCCAACAACAACAGCATGGCCCCGAAGAAGAAAGCCTCGGAGGTCGCAGGCCCGTCTGCGTCTGTTCCACCACCACCAGAACCAATGGTGGGTGGAGGGGACGCCGGCGGAAGGGTGGTCGCCGGCGAGGAAACTCACGGCGCCACCAAATCCAAGGACAAGACGGACGACCGAGCCTCGGTGTCCGTAGATGCGCCACGTCCATCGCAGCAGACGACAACCCAGCAGCGCCGTGGTACAGGAGGTACCATTCGCTTGCTGGGGCAAGGACAAGCTGGAGGTTCGCGGGACGCTCCGGGCCACCGTCCTGGCACGAGCAAGGCACGGTCGCCGGGGCGGGAAACTGCTCCTTCTAACCCTGTTAGAAGTCCGAGCATATCCCGCTCCTCGCACCGCTCGCCCCCGCTCCCCTCCTCTCCAGCAGAAGCACTCGCAAGAGCGCAACTGCTCCTAGACTTTCCTCCAGCGGCAGACAAAGCCGAAGACTAGAGGGCGACGATACAAAGCCTCATCGCCTTCGCCAATAACGACACGCCGCAGCAGCCGACAACCTCGCAGCCACGGCAAGTCGAGAAGACGAAGGCCGATGGCGACAAGACCGCCGGGGGAGCAACCACCGTACACTCCCCGCCGCGGAAGTAGAAGACGCCGCCCCGCCGGATCAACGTCGACGACGACTCCACGGCGTCGTCGGATCCGCGGGCTCGTCGGGACCAGCGCCAAGTCCTTGACGATCGGCGACAAGAAGATGCTCGAACAACAATCAAGCGCCGCCGAGAAGCTCGGCGACAATCAGACCAGCGTGCTGGGACCGCTGTCGACACGCACGCGCCCGGTGAACCAGGCGACTTGCCGTACGCGGCAGGTTGCCCTGCGTTCACCCGCGAGCTGCGACGTGTCCAGTGGCCCAGTATGAAAAATTTCAAGCCCGACGTACCCGAGAAGTACGACGGCAAGACGCACCCCTCGGAGTTCCTCAGCGTCTACACCATCACGGTGCAGGCTGCCGGGGGGCGCGACGAGAAGATACTGTCGAATTACTTCCCGCTGGTGCTTAAGCCGAACATCCGTTCTTGGCTTATGCACTTGCCGGAAGGCACTATTTCTTCGTGGGCCGATTTGTGCCATCAGTTTGTTGGTGCCTTCACAGGCGGCCACAAGCCCCACGGCCAGGAGAGTGATCTCCACATCTTGGGCCAGAAGGAAGGAGAACCCCTGCGCAAGTACATCCAACGATTCAGCCGCGTGCAACACAATATCCCTGACGTCCACCCTGCCGCGGTTATCAGCGCGTTCCACCGGAACGTGTGTAACCGTCGCATGCGGGAGGAGATGGCAATGACGAAGATCTGGGATGTCAGCGAGCTCTACGCTCTGGCTGACAAGTGCGCGCGCGCCGAAGAAGGGAGGAGACTCACCGGAAAGGATGCTGGCGCAGGGGGAAGCGAAAGCGAGGATGCCGCCCCGGCAAAGAAGAGCCGGCGGCGGAACAATAGAAGAATGAAGAGCAAGGAAGTGCTTGCCGTCGAGAAGTCCGGCAAGGAGGCTCCCGCCAAGCAAGCACAGGCTGGCGGCTCCGGCAAGGAGCCTGCCCCTGTGGCGGCAGCCGACAAGCAGGACGGCTCCGACAAGCAATACTGCAAGATCCACCGCACCAAGGGCCACGACCTCTCCAACTGCAAACGCGTCGAGTACCTCGTCGAGCAGCAGAAAGCTGAGTACGAGCGTCGCGACAAGGAGAAGGCCCAAGGTGGCGGAGGAGAGCCAAGCAAGAAGCGGCTATTCAATGGCCGGGGAGGACGCCGCGGCAAGGCCAAGCAGCGGCAAGGTGATCGACCTCCCCGGGGCCGTGACAAGGACGAAGAAGAAGACGACGACGACATGGAGGAAGGTGATAACAGCGAGCAGGAGTTCCAGAAGGCCACGGAAGTCCTGTGTGTCGACGGAGGCGCCTCTCTGCATACTTCCCACTGCCAACTCAAGCAGTGGGTGCGGGATGTGAATGCAGCTGAGCCGCCCGTGGAGTCGCGCAGGCTGCTGAAATGGTCCAGCACGCCCATCATTTTTGATCTTGAGGATCACCCTGACCGCACCACTGCGGTCGGGTGCTTGCCGATGTTAGTCTCACCAACCATCCGCAACCTCAAGGTCACCAAAATGTTGGTTGACGGCGGGGCCGGCCTAAACTTGATCTCCTCGGCTGTGATCAAGAAACTCCAAATCCCAGATGGCGAGCTCGAAGAGACCGGTTCGTTCCAAGGAATAAACCCGGGAAGGAGCAAGCCCAAGGGGAAGATAACTCTGCCAGTGACCTTTGGCGGGGAGCTGAATTTCAGGACGGAGAGGATAACCTTCGATGTTGCCGATATCCCATTGCCATACAATGGGATACTTGGACGTCCTGCCCTTGCCAAGTTCATGGCAGCTTCCCACTACGCCTACAATGTACTCAAGATGCCGGGGCCGATAAGTGTCATCTCTGTCCATGGCGACAAGAAGGACGCGCTTATCTGCGCCGACAAGATCTACCGGGATGCAACAGCTGCGGCGGAGAGCAGCCCACTTGCCGCTGAAGCTCCCGGGGGGAAGAAGACCAAGACCAAGTCCGGCAAGTGCTCTGGGACCCACTCCGGCAACCGCACCTCTTCGGAGTGCTGCGCTGCCGTCGAGGACGTTCCATCGAGCTCCACCGGCAAGTGCAAGAAGGGGATGGCCGCTCCACCGGCAACCAAGAAGGTGTCCGCCAAGGAGGATGGCACTGGTGGTACTTTCACCATCAGTGCTAAGCTTGACAGCAAATAGGAAAGCGCGCTCGTTGCCTTCCTGCGGGCGAATGTCGATGTGTTTGCATGGCAACCATCTGACATCTCCGGCGTTCCCAGGAAGGTAATTGAGCACAAGCTTGCTGTTTGTCCTCATGCGCGGCCCGTCAAGCAGAAGGTCAGGAAGCAAGCTGTGGAGCGCCAAGAATTCATTGCCGAAGAGATCAAGAAGCTAGAAGCAGCAGGCCTGGTTAGAGGCGTGATCCATCCGACGTGGTTAGCAAACCCAGTTGTCGTGCGTAAGGCCAACGGGAAGTGGAGACTGTGTATAGACTTCACCGATGTGAATAAAGCATGTCCTAAGGATCCATTTCCCTTGCCGCGCATTGACCAAATTGTTGACTCCACCGCCGGATGTGAGCTGCTCTCTTTCCTTTATGTATATTCAGGCTACCACCAGATTTTCATGGCCAAGGAAGACGAAGAGAAGACTGCATTTATCACTCCATGCGGCACATATTGCTTCATACGCATGCCATTTGGATTGAAGAATGCAGGCTCAACCTTTGCAAGGGTGGTGCACACTGCTTTTGAGCCACAGATCCACAGAAACGTAGAAGCCTACATGGATGACATAGTGGTGAAGAGCAAGAGCAAGGATACACTGATCCAAGATGACATTTGAGAACCTGCGCAAGATCCAGCTCAAGTTGAATCCCGAGAAGTGCGTCTTTGGAGTCCCCTCCGGCAAGCTTCTCGGGTTCTTTGTGTCCCAGAGGGGGATTGAAGCTAATCCCGACAAGATAAAAGCCATCGAGCAAATCGAAGCCCCGAAGCGCGTCAAGGATGTCAGGAGACTTGCAGGTTGTGTAGCTGCCCTCAGTAGGTTCATTTCGAAGTCTGCAGAACGCGCCCTACCTTTCTTCAAAATCTTGAAGAAGGCAGGTCCTATGAAATGGACTCCGGAAGCGGAGGCAGCGCTGCAAGACTTGAAAGGATACCTATCCTCCACTCCAATACTTGTTGCACCTAGGCCGCAAGAGAAGTTGCTGCTGTACTTAGCAGCAACCAATCAAGTGGTCAGTGCTGCGTTAGTGGCGGAGAGGGAGGCAGAGGAAGAGTCTACACCACCGGCAAGCGAATCCAGCGACAAGCAGGGGGCTGCTCCGACAAGCTCTGGCCCCGACAAGGACAACTTTGCGCAGGGGCAAGGAGAAGTGCGGAAGAAGATGGTGCAGCGCCCGGTGTATTTCGGCCTCCTCATGGGTGCTAGATCAAGATACTCCGGGGTGCAGAAGTTGCTTTTCGGCCTCCTCATGGCCTCGAGAAAGCTGCGCCATTACTTCCAAGCACATGAGATAACAGTGGTCACTCGCTTTCCGCTGAAGAGGATATTGCACAATCCAGAAGCAACAGGCAGGATCGTCGAGTGGGCACTGGAGCTGTCAAGCTTTGGTCTCAAGTTTGAGAGTACTTCAACTATCCAGAGCCGAGCTTTGGCAGAATTCATAGCTGAATGGACCCCAACGCCCGATGAAGAAATTCCAGAGACAAGTGTTCCCGTACAAGAAGTGACAAGTGAATGGGTAATGTACTTTGATGGTGCCTTCTCGCTGCAAGGCGCCGGTGCCGGCGTGGTACTCATAGCGCCCACCGGAGAGCACCTCAAGTATGTTATCCAGATGCACTTTTCCAGGGAGAAAGCGACAAACAATACTGCTGAGTATGAAGGCTTGCTTGCCGGCCTCAGGATTGCGGCCGAACTTGGGATCAAGAAGCTAATTGTGCGGGGAGATTCTCAGTTGGTGGTCCGACAAGTCAACAAGAGTTACCAGAGCCCTTTGATGGAAGCTTATGTAGATGAAGTGAGGAAGCTTGAAGAGCACTTTGAAGGTCTGCAAATGGAACACGTTCCAAGAGCTCAGAATGATATTGCAGATGGCCTTTCAAAGTGTGCTGCGATGAAGTTACCTGTGGAACCAGGGACCTTCTTGCTCAAGTTAGCTCAGCCATCCGTGACACCATCAATTGGGCAGCAAAAGAAGAGAAAGTTTGTCTCTGGCGACTACTTGCCGGCGGATCTCCCCGAGGCCGCCGCCAAGGTCCCCAAGATCAACGACCGGAACGCTGAGGAACAGTTTGCTCCTGCAGACCCAAGGGTATGTACAGTTGAAGCAATCGTTCCCGACAAGCCTCGCCCCGACGAGCTTGCCGGGGGACCATCAGCTCCGGCAGAACCAGAGGTTCTTGCCGTAGAAGCTGGGGTTCCCGCAGCGGCCCTCATGCCTTTAGTCCTTGCTGTTGAGCCCCGGGCTCCGGCATGGGCACAGCAGATCGTCCGTTTTCTGCAAACTGGAGAACTTCCCGACGACCCAGAAGAGATAGAAAAAATAACCAGGCAGTCAAGTATGTACCAGTTCGTGGACAATGAACTGTATAGAAGAAGACTCAATGGTGTCAGGTTGAAGTGCATTTCTAGAGAAGATGGACAGAAGCTGTTGGCGGAAATACACGGAGGCATATGTGGCCACCACATTGGCGCAAGGGCACTTGCCGGGAAGGCGTTCCGGCAAGGGTTCTTCTGGCCAGAAGCCCTCCAAGATGCAACTGCACAAGTAACCAAGTGTGAAGCGTGCCAGTTACATGCCAAGCAAATTCATCAGCCAGCTCAAGCTCTCTAGACAATCCCTTTGTGCTGGCCCTTCTCGGTCTGGGGGCTCGATATCCTAGGCCCCTTCCCCCGTGCTGTCGGGGGCTTTGAGTACTTGTACGTTGCAATCATAGCCCATGCCGGAGCCCATGCCAGAAGTGGAACCGGTGAGAAAGGTGACAGCACAGTCAGCAGTCAGGTTCTTCAGGTCGATTGTTTGCCGTTTCGGAATCCCTAACAGGATCATCACCGACAACGGTACACAATTTACTAGTCGCACCTTCATGCAATACGTCCAAGGCCTTGGCGCCAAGGTCTGCTTCGCTTCTGTTGCTCACCCGAGGAGCAATGGTCAAGCGGAGAGGGCCAATGCTGAAGTGCTGCGCGGACTCAAGACAAGGACCTTTGACAGGCTACGCAGGTGCGGAAGAAACTGGATAGAGGAGTTTCCGGCGGCTCTTTGGTCAATCAGAACGACACCAAGTCGAGCCACCGGACAGACACCCTTTGCTCTAGTCTATGGAGCAGAGGCAGTTCTCCCCACGGAACTCGTATACGGATCTCCTCGAGTGCTCGCTTATGATGAGCTCGAGCAAGAGCAACTGCGACAAGATGATGCATTGCTCCTCGAGGAGGAACGTCTCCAGGCTGCTGTACGAGCTGCTCGATACCAGCAAGCCTTGCGCCGCTATCATAGCCGCAAGGTTAAGGCCAGGAGTCTCGAGGAAGGCGACCTTGTTCTTCGGCGTGTTCAGTCCGCCAAGAATTCCAACAAGTTGACGCCGAAGTGGGAAGGCCCTTATCGGGTGAGACAAGTCACAAGGCCCGGCGCTGTCCGCCTTGAGACCGAAGAAGGCTTACCGGTGAGCAACTCCTGGAACATAGAGCATCTTCGCAAGTTTCACCAATAAGACGCGGTTGCCGTGATCCGCTCCGGCAACCACCTTTTGTACAAGTTTTGCCGCTGTTGCATGTAATCCTTTGTACAAAGCCGGGCGCAGATCCCGTGCATCAGTAAAGCTTTTGTGTTTTGCACTATTTGCCTTTTCCATGCTTTTCTTCGTTATTTGCATGCATTGTTTGGCATCTTGTGCAACACACGTACCCGGTAAGCATTAGCACGCCGAAAGGCCATATACTTGTTTTCCCTCCTCTTTTTCTTTCCCTCTTAAGCAGAAGGAATGTTCCTCGCGCACAAGTTTGCCGGGGGGGAAGGAGATGGAGGATGAACCAAGTGCTGTTCAAGAAAGAGAAGCTTGTCGGAGAACGGACAGATTATGAAAGCTAAGTTACCAGAATTTGAGCAATTCAAATTTTTAAATTTTAATTATCTTCCTTGAACAACCACACTTTGTATGGAAAACCTGTGCGCGGAGGAACCTACCCGTGGCTAGCCGCACCCTTATCTTGTTTTCTAGTACGCTCAACGACTTAAGTGAGCTGCGACAAGTGTCGCGCCCTTGCTTCGTTTTCGAGTTCGCTCAACAAGCTAAGTGCGTTGCGACTAGCTGCGGCAAGGTTACTTGCCGGTAAGACCTTGGCCAGCAGGCTGCTCAGAGTCCAGCACTCAGCGCTCGCAGCAAGGGGCCCCTTGCCGGCAAGTCCCCTAGAGGCGTAGGGTTAAAAACATACAAAGTAAAGGACCAAAGCAAGGGAGATAACATTGCGCTGATTGCTCAAAACAAGATAATATATTACAAGGGATAACTTGTCGCAATCACTAATTAATTCATGTCCATGGCACACTTTGCAGCAGCAAAGGAGATAAAAAGAAAGAGGCCTAATCTACGCGATCGCCCTCACGCCTGGAGATCTTGTTCACCTTGGCGATGATGTGGGCAACCTGCGCCTTCAGGGCCTCCTGATCTGCGTCGGCCGGCAGGCTGCGGAGGACGTTGACGAGATTAATACCAGGATTGCGGTAAACAATCTTGGTCAAGACGCGCTCCAGGGTCCCCGCGCAGAGCTGGCGCGACTCCTCGGCCAGCTGCGCGGGGAGTTTCTGCTGCAGACGTGCGAGCGCCGGCGCGATCCCCCTGAAGAAAAGACTGAGCTTGGCGCTGTGAGGGAGATTTGGATCCGGAGAGTATATGAGGTGCTCCACCCTCATCGCCATCAGCTCCTTGTCGATGTTAGAAGCGGAAGCCACCAGATCTTCAGTCCATATTTCGACGGTCCGGCGGAAGTTGTTAGCTGAAGTGACGGCGCTCTCCACCAGGCCTCGCTCCTTGCGGAGCTCGTCCTTCAGTTTAGAGACTTTCAGCTCCAGATCAGCAATTGAGTCCTTGGCGGCCTTGAGCTCATCGCCCTGCTTGGAAAGGCGTACCTGGAGTTCTGAGTTGGTATGGGCGTCCTTCTCGCGCTCTATGTTGAGAGCGGTGACCCTCTCCGTGCTCGCCTTCAGGTACTCCTCCAGCTGCACCACCTTAGCTTCGAGGTCCTTCTTGGCGGTCTCTGCGGTGGCTGCGGCGGCCTTCGCTTCCTTCAACTCCCCGCCAAGGGCCTGCTCCCGGGTGGTAAGGTCTTCCTCGTGGGCGTCGAGGTCGACCTTCCGCTGGGTGAGCTCTCCTTCTCGCCGAGACAGCTCTTCACCGACCAGCCGCTGCTGCTCCTCGGCCTCAGCCTTCTCCAGAAGAAACTCCTGCTGCTCTCCGGCAAGCCTCTCGCGCTCCTCCACCAAGTTGCGGAGAGCCGCTTGGTTGGCGGCGCGGAGTTCAGCAGCGCGCTTCTCCAGTTCTGCTCCAGCCTTGGCGGTGAGGACTTCCTGAGACTCCAGTTTCGCCTGCCTGGCCCGGTAAAGGGCCAGGAGCCGGTGAAGTAGTTTCTCCTCCTCGGGCTCGTCGCTCCCGCCAGGCGTTTCGACGATCTTCAACCCCGCGGAGGCGAGGACCTCTCCATCAAAGGCCTCTCCCTCCTCTGGGGCTCGCGACGAAGACCCCCACGGCACTTGTATGAAGACGCCGTTGGGGGCCTCAAGGTAGAAGCCCGACTGCTCCTTGCCGACGGAGGGGTCGGCGGCCGGCGCAGCGCTAAACGCTCCTGCCGCCTCCAGGCCGGCAGTGTGGCCGCCGTCCCCCTCCTCGGCCGCTGCGTCTGCAGTCGGGGCAGTTTCCTCAGCGACGGGCTCGTCGGCTCCTGCCATGTCTTCGACGACAGCGGCGTTGCCGGCGCCGCCTTGCGCGCTCTCCTCCTCGTTGGTGACCTCCGTCTCCATCTGCTCCGGGGGAGGAGGATCTAACAGAAGAAGAAGACAAGAAAAAGATCAAGCAAATATCCAAAAAAAGACAAGTCCAAGAAGACAAAACTACAAGACTTACCTTCGCGGACTTCGTCGACAACTGGCTCCCTCGCCGGGGAGTCCACCCTTGGCGGGGTAGCCACCCTCGTCGGGCTGCTCGTCCTTGGCGGGGTACTCGCCCTTGGCGGAGTACCCGTCCTTGGCGGAACGCCCTCCCTCGCCGGGGAGCCCGTCCTTGGCGGGGATGGTGGAATCTGCGGCTCCTCGGGAGCGGTCTCCGGGCGCTCCTGCGGCTGCGGTTCCACCTCTGCACAAGACAAGCAAGACAAACAGAGCAACAAGATATTAGTACAAGGAAAAAACCTCAGGCGCGCCCGACGTGCGGAAAGTTCAAGACCAGACTTACGCTGGGGGCTGCGCTGGGGGCTGCTCCACGGAGCAGCGGTTGGGTCCGGCAAGTTCGTCGCCGGCGCGTCCCCTGTCGCCGCGACGGGCGAGTCGTCCTCGACCACCACCACGGGAACCTTGGCCTTCTTCGCCGCCCGCTGGGCCAGGGTCCTGAAATCAAAGCCAGAAGCAAAATCAGAATCATCAAAGAAAGAATCAAGACTGGATCGAATAAATCACAAAATACAAGTGCTTACTCCTGTTCCTCGTCGTCATCGTCGCTCAGGGCGGAGAAGTCGAACTCCACCTGAGGCGCTTCCGCGCGAGGAGCAGGAGGAGAAGGCTCCCTCGGGCGCTTGGCAGTCCCCGAGGCTGGGGGCTGCGAAGACCCAGCCTGTGTTGACGCCGGGGCCCGGGGAGCAGGCGGAGCAGCCGCTCCGCTCTGGGAGGATCCTCCTCCGCTTGGCGCTGGTACGCGGGGCGCCTCCGTCGCGGGTTGGCTCGCTCTGGTAGCGCGCGCCGCCTGGCGAGCGGGCTGCTGTCGGGGCGCCTGCGTCCTCGTCGCCGTAGCCGCCTTGCGGAGGCGCTTCGGCGGTGTGCGCTTGGGACTTGCCCGGGGCGGGGAGCTCTCCGAGGACGAGGAGACGTCGTCTTCGAGCCCCAGAGATCCGCCAGTATCCTCGTCGGCTCCGGCGTCCTCCTCCTCCTCCTCCTCGGTGGGCTCGCTGGGCCCAGCACCCTGCCCCGCGGCCCTGCTCCTTCCGGTGGCTCCGCTCCCTCCGGCACCTCCACTCCCTCCGGCACCTCTGCTTCCTCCGGCAACCTCGCCTCTTGTCGCGGCCTCGCTCACAACCCCGGGGATCCCGGCATGCCTCAGAGAAGGGACCCCGGCGAGCTCGTCTGGCGGAAGTTTGAGAAGTCTCCGGATCTTTGCCTCCTCGGCCTGGCACGACGTGTCCTCAGCCTCTGCCTCGTCGACCGTGAATCCGAAGTCCCCTGCTGCTGCGGCTGCGGCAGCCTCTTCCATCCGGGAAGCAATATAGGCTATGTCCCGCTCCGTGGTGGCCCGGGTGAGACCCTTGATCTCCTCGGAGTTCTTCGGCACCTCCACCAAGTTATCGAAGAAGCTCATAATGGCATCCGGCGTCGGCACTATCCAGGTGGGGTCGACGCCGTGAGAATCACACGCAGGCATCATTGCGCGCAATGCGTCCCGGGCGGTGCTGTTGCATAGCGGTACTACTCCCCGGGGAGATCTAAACCACTCCGGGTGGGCCGGGTCGTGCTTAAAAAGATCCCGGAGCATCCCCTTCAGCTCCAGCGCCATGAAGTTGTAGTTCAACCCCGGGCGCAACCTCATTATGTCCGCCGCATTGCCAAACTCCCATGCTGGCCTTTTCCTTTCTTGTAAGGGAGCGATGCGACGGCGGAGGAAATCTGCCCCTACCTCTCCGATGGTCAACTTGGCTACCCGGAGACGAAGAATCCTAACAAGGGCGGCGTTGATCTTGATGTCATCCGGGGCCAACTCGCTCCAGTCCCTACCGCGCACTATGGCTGTTGTGCGCGGCGCAGTAAAAGGCTCCGACTTGTCCTCCACTACCCAGCACCAGTCTGCGCGCCACTCTTCCCACTTGCCGCGGAGCTCTCCTTTCAGATATGACTCCTTCTTGTTCAAGCGGAAGACCCAAGAGATCCCCCCGGAGAGGGGGGCGCCGGCCCCTGCTCTGGGCATGAAGAAATGCATGTTGCAATCATCACGAACAATTTCATTGTCGGTGTACTAAGATAGGGGTACCTTAGTACCCCAACTTGTGCACGGGCAGTGGCAGCTTCCCACGGCAGGGTCTACCGCGTGCTTGCCGGAAACCTCTCTGGCCCTTATTAAGCCATTCAAAAACAAAGTATACAAGTCAGAAGATCAAGACCCCGGCAAGTGGAGCTTGCCGGGAAGGCCGCTCCAGGCTCAAGACTATTACATTAAGCACAAGCCCCTGGCAAGAGGAGCTTGCCAGGAAGACCAGAAGACTGCATCTCAGAAGACATGCCTCGGCGCAACGTGCGCCCCGGCAGGGCCCGAGGAGCGACAAGCTTCAGGGCCCGGCAAGGTCAAGGCCCCGGCAAGGTGCTTGCCGGGGAGAGTTACGCTGTGTGCCTGCGCTCCAGCTCATCGACCCACGCGTCGCCCTGGGGCCGTCCCAGGGACGCGTGGCGGATGGCTGTGCAGCCTGGGGGACACGGTGGCACTCCACGGTGACGAAGCTACCACCGTGGCGAACGGAGACGCACGGGCGGGCGCTTTTGGGGTCGACGGCGACGGGCATTAAATGCTCTTGTCCCCCACTGTCAAAGTAGGTGATGACCACTGTTCATCCACTGTTCACGCAATATTCCCGCACTGTTACAACTACCACCAAAGTTACATTTCTGCCCTTTCTCCTACGTTGACACCTGTCGGTGACCCCTTGAGCTATAAAAGGAGGCCCATGCACAACGTAGAAAGGGTTCGGAACCTTGATAGCTCTCTCGCTCGGTGTAGCTAGTTCTTCAAGCTCCCGAGCTCCCAAACTCAATAGAAACTAAGCAGGAGTAGGGTTTTACGTGTCCACCGCGGCCCGAACCTGGGTAAACTGCCCGCGTGCTCCCCTCGATCTGCTCTTTGCGTTCCCTCCGCTCCCTTACCGCACGAACAAGGGGCTCCGGTCCCATAGGTGCTCGTGGTGGACAGTTTCTCCCGACATTCTTTTTCTTTGCAAGTCTCTTTAAAAGGTTTATGATACTTGATCCAATCCTCCTTAAGCATATTAAGATGTGAAGCAAAAGATTTGAGGAAATCAACAAGGAATTGAGAATCAAGCCCAAACTTAGCACTAAACTTATTAAAACTTGCAGTTTCAACAAAGGACTTAATGCAATCATACTCATAAATTATACCTGACTCTTTACCTTTGTCGATCTCCCAATCTTCATCAGTGTTGCGTTGAATTCTTTCAAGGAGTTCCCATTTAGCATCAATCTTTTCGTTTGTGAAAGAACCCATAGAGGAAGCATCGAGCAAATCTTTATCCTGTCGAGAGAGCCTCACATAGAAGTTAGTAATAATAATATCTTTGGGGAGCCCATGGTTAGGACATTTTAGCATTAACGTTTTCAGACTCCCCCAAGCTTGAGCTATGCTCTCTTCGTCAGGAGGATAAAAATTATAAACATAATTCCTATTCTCATGGACTTCATGAAGAGGATAAAACTTGGAGTAAAAGAGAGACTGGATCTCTTCCCACTTAAGCATGTGAGAGTCATTTAGTAGCCTATACCATTCCAATGCTTTTCCTTTCAGTGACAAGGCAAATAATTTCCTCATGACAAACTCCCTTGATACACCTGCAAGCTTAAATAATGAACATAATTGTGACAGATATAGCAAGTGTTCACCGGGATGTCTGTCTCCTGCATAACGATTAGCCAAAACATAATCGATAATACCAGCTGGTATTTTATAGGGCACAATTTCAGTAGGGGGAGGAGCAACCACCACAGGTGTGGGGCGTCTTCCCGCAAGCAACGATCCAATAGCAAGGTTGTCCATAAGCATAACTAGTGAAATAAAAACAAGAAACAAAAAGATTTAATTGCAAGATCTAAAGATATACCTTCAAGCATTCACTTCCCCGGCAACGGCGCCAGAAATAGCTTGATGTCTACACACGATTCTACTCTTGTAGACTATGTTGGGCCTCCAAGCGCAGAGGTTTGTAGGACAGCGGCAATTTCCCTCAAGTGGATGACCTAAGGTTTATCGAACTCAGGGAAGTAGAGGTTGAAGATGGTCTCTCTCAAGCAACCCTGCAACTAAGATACAAGAAGTCTCTTGTGTCCCCAACACACCTAATACACTTGTCAGATGTATAGGTGCACTAGTTCGGTGAAGAGATGTTAAATGGCAAGTGATATGGATGGCAAAACAAAGTAATATAAATATGTAATAAAAAGTGCAGCAAGCAAACAAGTGATAAACGTGAGCACAAATGGTATTGCAATGGTGGAAACAAGGCCTAGGCTTCATACTTTCACTAATGGCAACTCCCAACAACATTAACATAATCGAATCACATGATATTTCCCATAAAACATGCAAAGGGGACACACTCGGAGGTCATTCCTTTGTGGTCAAGAGAGGACGAGAATTATGTAGGGCTACAAAAGCACACCTCAAAGTTCGTAGTTCCCAATCTAAGGATTTCCCAATGTCACCGCGGCCATCCAAAGAGAGTCCCACGATCACCACAACATATCTAAAGGATAGTCAAAGACAAGCACCAAGAGACTCTTAATCTTCAATCAACACACAAGAGAGGAAATCACTCATGAAAATCTATAACTATACTAATTTGTGACTCCCTAGAAATTACCATGTTAAATAGAAATTATGGGACGTTTATCATAGTGGGGCCGGATTATTACGGTGGAGATCAACCCATCTAATCCTTGGGAGAAAAAAAACTAAACTAAACGCCATGATCCCTTTCCTCCGTTCTACATTATGGCAGTCCCAACCTCCCACGACTCATGTCACAAAAAAGAAAACCTCTCATGAGTCAAAACTTAAATAGCAATACCAACAAGTCACGATTCTCGAAAAAATTAAAAATTATCACGAGCCCTCCAGGTTATGGCAGTCCCAGACTCTCAAGGGTCCTCTCCTTTTCCACGTTGCTATAGGATCCTCTCCTTTCTCGATCTGGCAGGGCGTGTTGCTACAAGATCCTATCTTTTCTTTCGATCTGGCACGTCGTTCTTGATTCCTCGATCTGGCGGGGCGTGTTGCTACAGGATCCTCTCCTTTCTATCGATCTGGCACGGCGTTCTTCATTTGCAGCCATACCTACCTCTTGAAGTGCCTCTGATTGATCAGCACTATAAGCTGCTAACCTCTTTGCGTTCTGCAAGTCATGTGGGGCAGCCAGAATTTGCGCCATGGCTGAAATCAGCTGCAAAGTTGGACATCGGTAACTAGGTGAGCAAATCAATTTTCCAATAAGAGATCGGCTAGCTGCTCAACTACTATTGATAGATTGCATCACCGACTACCTGACTAGGTGATTCCTCCAACCAAGGTTTAATTTCAGCCAATCAAAGTGCATGCATGGTAGGATCCAATTATGTGTGACTAATTTTGCACATTACTAATTTCATGCTTGATTTTTGTTCACATTATGGTCTAATCACGATTATACTCGGCAATTTGATATACATGTTGTCTCCCCATGAATTATATATACTAGTCGTCAACCCGTGCACCTGCACGGGCTAGCAATTAAGGAACATAAAATAAACACTAAAAATGTAAATTCATATGTATGTCTCACTAACTGGTACACCTATATTTCAGCATTCTTTGCTTAATTACATATACGCTATATGCACATTTATGTAAATTAAACATGTATATCAAATCTTGTATTCAGATGTATGCAAGCATTTATTCATCTCTATAAAACATGTATATCGAGAGAGTGTATATCATCCGCAAAAAAAACATGTATATTAGATCTTGTATTTAGAAGTATGCATATTTATCGCTGCGTTTTTTTGCTTATGTAAACAAATGTTTGACATAAAAGCTTGAGATTAATTGCTGTACCAAAATTTGAAAAAGAATTACACATAAAGTAAGACATTGACATCTGATGGGCACAAAAATTAATAGATCCATGCTGGATCTGGATATACTCTGATGCTTGACATGTATTGTAAATATAGTACATGTAGTACCATCAACAGATCATTATGTAAATCTGAAACTAATTTTGATAATTTAAGGTAAGGGCAAAATCTTAAGGTTACAGTGGCACAATTGGCTTTTCCTGATCTATCAGTATAACATGTATGCTTCCATGAAATATCTTGAGGAATTTCTTTTCAATAAAAGAATAGTTGAAGTAGCTCTTATTAGTTGAATATGAAAGATAACTACTTAGAAAAAATTATTTGTTATCTCAAAGGATAACTCTAAGAGGAACTTCTGCAAAACAAAACTGGAATTTGTTCTTACATACGATCATGTTGACATGTGGCAATAGCTCTAACAGAAAAAGGGTAGTGTCAATCAAGTTACTGAAAATCAACCTTTCTTGGTATCTTAAAAAAAACTAATAGTGAAACATTGTGATCAGATGCATAAATAATCTATCAAATCAATAGTCGGCAATTTGGATACTTTAACACTGAAAAAATAGCGCGTTATAGCGCTGCTGATAGAATGCCATAGTGTGCTCAGAATAGTCTCGCTAGATAAATCAATGTATACAGTGTCTCGCTAATAGCATCTTATAGTGCGATATAGCGCTGTAATAGCGTACTTTAAGACCGGTGCTACTTTGTTATAGGGCGCTACTTTTTTCATTGCTTTTGCCTATGAAACTACAGTTGTTTGCAATTATCGAGCAAGAAAATGATGTGCATATAAATATTTAACCTGCGCCTAGTTCATCTGAAGGATGTCCAGATGATTTAATCTTGCTGTTTTATTTCTCTCACGTCTAGCTTGGTACATGTTTCTCTGAAATTTACTTCCTGTTCTGAATGTAAATGCAGTGATGTTGTGTTTTGTCAAGAAAAAAGGAAAGGGAATGAATCTAAGTGTGCGGTAGTAATCTGGAAAAGAAAACAATCATGGTATGTAAGGTAAACTTCCTTCGAACCTAATGAAATCTAACACACACACACACA
>LR738714.1:784952153-784978713 GCA_902687465.1 Secale cereale
ACACACACCCACACACACACACACACACCCACACACACACACATGTCATAGATAGTGCTTGTTTACAGAATAGTAATCATTTAGGCTGAGCAGTACGCCATTTAATGATGTATATATGCAGGATAATGTACATGTAGGAATGGTTAAGCTGAAGGATTTTGCACCAAACTACAGTAAATATGTTCAATAACCCTACAACTAATCGGTTCACCATTAATAGGACCATGTTTGTTAAGAGCATCATAAAGTAATAGCGGAGCAGTTGAGCAGCAGAGCGGTCGAGAGGAGTGGCGCACGGCATGAGGAGAGATGGGGTTTTTGCGGTTTTAATGCGCGCGCTCACAGTTATGATGGTGCATAATAAATTAACCTGTACCTCACGTGTGCAGCATGATCATTCCAGATCATAATATAAGTTAATTTGATGATTTAGAAACAAACAGGCTAACTAAATTTTACATATAACCCTGGGTATTGTATCTTGTGTCTGCGGCATGTGCAGATACACTTGTAAATCTTTAGGAGAGAGAAAAAAACCGCCATAGTCTATAGAAGGCTCGAAAGTCTTATCGAAATCAGGTCTGCCTTTGCAACTAATTTTGTTTCAGAAATTAGGTCTATCAGATAGACTTGATACACTCACATATATACCCAATTATTCCCAGATAATAAATTAACACAGTAAGGATAGAAACCATATGGATTAGTAGAATTTTTTTTTGCAAGGGTATATGGATTAGTTGGTTAACATATATGCTTTCAAATAGGTTCGAAATGTCATGTGCAAAATATACCATGAACGATCTACAAAAGTAGCAGTACACCACGCATAGCGTTCATGGATAGGTAACATAATTAAAATCAACAGTCTGGTACATCTACAACCGTACAGAAAAAAGATCTAGAGTTGGGGCTTTATTGAACATACACAATATATGTTATGCATTATATAAACTTGATCATGGATCACACTGGATTCAGAATTACCTGTAAAGGTATTGATGAAGCACAACGATGAACAAAAGGAAGAACTAATCGCTGGCTGATAAACTGCTATCTATATCATTACTCGGGGCAACTACCAGAAATTACTTTACCTAGTACTACACTGGACTGTGGGAGCCTCAACATTCATGATCCCGATGTCGCCGATGCTCCTGAAGCTGTAGCCTTTGGCACTGGATTATTCTCCTTCTCACCCTTTTGCTGCAAGACCGTAACCACATTAGATAGATGGACTGAGGAGAAATTTCGAAGACCTTGATCGCAGCTCTGCAAGGGAGTTTTGTGGAAGTGGTCTACTACAAATTTCTATCTAATGTGTCTCGGCAATGATATACAATATCAATCTGCATGATCCCTCCTTTTGTTAAGAAAAAACAGGCATTATATGAACATATATAGGTTGTAAAGAGGATAAATTAGTGTAGTACGACATGCATACACTCTTGGCCTTCTTGCATTTGACACCTTTGAACCTCTCCCTAATACCACAACACAACAGGATGGAAGTCTCCGATGTTGATGACCCCATGTCATGTGTATTTACTATTTAGTGTAGCTGGTCCATGTTGTATATAGACATGGTTTTTTCACTTTGAATTTATGAACAATGGCTGGTAGGGGAGGGTGAATAACAATGATGGGCACGCATGTAAAATTTCCTTACATACATTTTCTGCTGTCAAACTGTTGTCTCTTCTTGTGGTCTCAATCAGCCCGTGAAAAAGATCAAATTATCGTAAGGACATCCTGTATTGCTTTCCACGTTTATAAAGTTATATATCGATCTAACCTGCAAAGTGCCATTGCTTCACATATGGGGGACAGAGCCGGTGCCCGACACGTACAGAAGGAGCTCCTCGACCTGGCTGGCACTCATCTTGGGCTATGCACGTAGGTGATCGGGACTGCTTATTAGGACTGGCGTATCACATAAATGCATCAACCAATGGAACATGTATATACTAATATATCTGTAGGAAAAGCAACAATCAATTGTATCATAGAAAGGAATCAAAGAAAAAAGAAAAAAATGCAAGCACCTCAGGCCAAGATGTGTTATGCACACATAATATGAAATTGCACATCTGGAGAATGTGAAGTAGCCGGGAAGTGAGCAGAAAGCTGATGGATCTAGAGAAGTTGAACCTGTTTTATCGGTTGGTATGATAGTGCTCGGCTGCAATCAACAAACTTGAGCTGGGGTAGGAGCTTGTGACTGGATTGGGTATTACCTAACTACCTGTATACTGCAGTGATGGGCGATTCAATTGGTAGAGGACACATAAGATTGAGAACGGAGATACACACAAGTAAATTGTATAGATCTTGAAGTCTAGCAAGAGACACATCAAATTTGCACGAATCCTTATTAATCTTGGAGAAGAGGGTGGATGGGTGCCAAGCTAGATCGAGGAAGCGTGAGCTTAGCAATGATATAAGCTGAACTGGTGCCGGCAGCGCGTGGAGATGGAGACGACAACATGGAGTAGATCAGGAGGTTGGGGAGCCAGAAACGAGGAGTTGAGAGGCGGCAGCTAGAAAGAGGAGGTCGGAGGTGGCACGGAGGGGATCGACGTGGGCATTGGGCTTCACTTTTTTTCCAACAAAACAAACTCAGACCTAGGATGATTAACGTTGATCCTTGAAAACTGACTTTTAATACATGTAAGTTAGGTATAAGGTTGGCTCTTTTTTCCATCACAGCAGGAGAGAGATGCGTACGTGAGAGATTGAGAGATTTGGATCGTGAGGGAGATATATGTGAGATTTTTTTTTTTTGGAGAGATACATGAGAGATTGAGGGAGTTGGATCGTGGGAGTTTTTTTTTTTTTGGAAGAGATTGAGAAATTTGAATCGTGAGGCAGTTGGACTTGAGGGATATATACGTGAGATTGTTTCTTCTTTTTTGGGGATATACATGAGAGATGGGGAGAGTTGGATCGTGGGAGTTTTTTTTTGGATGGAATCTGTAGAGACGTGGCATGTCTTATTTTTTTGGCCTAAGATTTTTTGAGTGGATCTATACCGTAATAATTCGGTCCCACCAGAGATCAACGGCTCATAAATTCTAATTAACGTGGTAATTTCTTGGGAGTCTGTAATTAGTATAGGTATATATATATATATATATATATATATATATATATATATATATATATATATATATATACTAGTACAAATGCCCGTGCGTTGCACCGGGCAAAAAAAAAATTGTTAAAAAGTACTCCGCGTCTTACTATGCGCCACTTCGAGTGTGCTCATCGCGAGTGAAGGGCATGTCGATCTTTTTCCCCAGCGGGTCTTCCGGATCTATTATGTTTAGGTTTCCGGGGGATCTGTCCGAATTCAATCGGTTCTTATGGTCTTTGGAGTTTCTACATGCCCTCTCATAGTCTACATCAACAACTTCCCATCCCATTCTTCCACGTTTGTAAGGACACGTGTTACTTAATATTTCGCCTTAGGCCTTTTTGCAAAAAAAAAAGAAACAATAGAAATGATGTCCTTTGAGATTCGTATCAATTATTACATGTTATTTCAGAGTTTAATAATTCATGTAAAGTTGAACTAAACCAGCGACAAGTTATATAAATCGGAGAGAGTAACTAAATTACCGTGAAATCAGATTTAATAAGATCTATATGTTTCATTCAAAATTTATTAGTTACTTTTATTTTGAGAAATATAACTAAAATTTTAATAGTAACAAAAATAGGTCAAAAAATACATATCTGAACAGAGAAGTCAGCAACGTTTGTAGTTGCAAGGCTGCCTACTTGATATACTGTAGCAAACAATACATAGTCTGTGAGTTTCAGCTAGTTAAGTAAAGAAGGTTTTATATATCATGTTGACTTAAGACGATTTTTTTTTTTGAAATGGAACATGTGTATTCCATTACGACACGGCTTGGTCACCGGTCGCAGCACTGATTACATCATTGGAGTAATTGGTGAACCACTCACGATACCCACCATCGGCTAAACTTGCACCTAAGGACGCCAACACATGTGCTGGTCCATTACACTGTCTTGGCACATACACCACATGAGCCTCAATGAAATGGGTCCGAAGTCTGAACCTGATATCACTAAACAAAACACCCAGTTGCGCCAACTCATAGTCGTTTGAATTCATTTCTTGCTTAAGGACCATACAATCAGTTTTAAAAATGACGCCCCCAACTTCTAACCTATCCGCCAGAGTCACTGCCTTGGAAAGAGCAACAGCTTCAGCTTGTAGGGCGCTGTGTAGATCATGCTGGGCTCCAGCTGCCGCAAAACGAATGCCTTGAGCGTCATCTCTGCAGATTAGGCCCCAGCCACCAACTCCCCTTTGTTCAGCAAACGCAACATCAACGTTTATTTTCACCATATTGCTTGGAAGCATCTCCCACTTATGCTGCCGCACGATCGGTTCAGTAGGCTTAGCGCTCAAAAGCTCTTTCCATTCATCAGCGTGGTGACGGACAGTGTATCGAAAAGCTTCAACTTCCAGCCGTCGCTCCCCATGATTGCCCCTGTTCCGTTCCGTCCACCAACACCAGAGCAAAGCGACGGATAGCAGCTTCCTCTCCTCTGGCAGGTCAAGGATTATAGACAGAATTTCTTTGGAAGATGTACACTGAAGCAGTCTAAGTCTGATATCCTCAAGCAGCAGTGCTCGCCGTCGTTGCTTGATCAGTTTACAATTAAGAAACAGGTGGCCACCATCCTCAAAGTTGGAGAACTGCAGATAGAAAGTGTGTCCTGCCACCGTAGGCGCTGTATTTAGTAAAGGAAGTTATGTGATCCTTATAGCATCTTACGGGAGACACCTATGCGGCAAATTAACTGCATGAAGAAAGAAATGATACCAAAATCAAACCAGAAAGAAATATATTAAGATAACTTAAAGAATTCCTGATCCTAGCATATATGCATTTTGCTTTCTTTCAGGCATAAAAAGTTCTAGCAAACTAAAATCATTACCAAGTAACCATGAGTCTAATCAATTTTAGGTCAGGCTGTTTCATTAATAACTATGAAAAGGAGGAAATCACACATCACATAAAAAAGTGCTAGGAGACAAATAAGGTAAGTGAAAGAACTTAGATTGTATGGAAGAGAGCCTTGTTCCTAGCCACATACATCCTCAGGCAACCTTGACAACAATCATATCTCCTCAAGCGACAATCGACCATGGCACTTCTCTGCTTTTGAAATGTGACACAAACCTTGCAAATGTTGTCTGGAGAGGACGCCATTTCACTTTCAACGTATAGCTTTGCTTTGCTGGTGGTGTCTGCATATTTTGGTCTACATATGTGCTCCTCGATTCAATGCATTTCTCCCCCTTTTTGCTGCTATCAGTTTCGTCTTACTGATGATGGCAGCGAAAAGGGGAAGAAATCCCTCGACAAAATTAGGCACAGGGGGCGGGTGGGCACATACCTCCATCAAGAGTGGAGCCTTCTGAGACCTCGCATTACTGGTGCTCGTAGCCCCTCAAATACCTCTCTTATGACTGCTTCCCTTGATCGCCTACGTTCCCGTGCACAAATCTTTCCACCGAGAATATATATTACACTTCATTTAAGCATTAATCTATGAATTTTGCACAATATACATTGCCTAGCCATGTAATTAGGGTCCAAAATATATGCAGTTAGTTTATTTACATATAGTTTGTCATAATTGCATTGTGTTGCAAACACATAAACAAGTTCCTAATCCATTTAATTATACTTACAAAGCATGACAAGACATCTCCCAGCTTACACATCCTCTGAATCTCAAAAACATGCACCCACTCTGAACTTTTTCACATTTTCTCTGCTGCTCCCAATTTGCAATTGATTTCAGGCAATCGAAAATGGAGTGGAGGGGAGTAGGTTTGTCACAGAAATACGACTGCTAGAACAGAATTATCTCTTCCTCTCTCACAGTATACATGCACATATACACAAGCAAGCAAATCAAACTGCAAAACTGAAACTGAGCGTACTAATATCACGTTGAGAGGTGAAACTGGGGAACCTTAGAGGCTCAGAACAAACTAAAAGACCATAAGTTTCTCATAAATTACCTTTTTTACAATTGACAAGGGGCCAAGGAGCAAGGATTCCCAGGTAAGAACAGAGCAGAGAGATATTAACATGATATGAATAATAGAGAATAATTCAAACAATGTCTACTTATGTGGTAACATTCATATCACTCTTCTTGCAGCAAGCAACCATTTATGTCAAGTTCTCAACAGCTACAATCTTACTCTCGACAAAAGTGTTTGTAGTAATCAAGAATAATTCAAATAATATCTACTTCTATGGTAATATTGATACCACCCTTCTTGCAGCAAGTAACCATTTATGTCAAAGCTACATCCTTACTCTTAACAAAAGATGTTTGGGAGTTAGACACAAAACTTCTGGAAAAAAATACGCCGAGTTACGAATAGAATACCTGACCGAGAGCTTACATGCTAAGAGATTTGAAATTTCAATTGGCCAGGTCAAGTTGTCTCCTGAGGTTCATACATAGAAAATGAGTTTCAATAGAAGATTTGAAGTTCAGGGTTATTATTTTCATGTGGAGAAAAATCCTTAAAAGTAATCTAGTGAGCTACTTAATTAAGAATAACCTTAGTTCTGATGGTACCTGTAGGAGTACTTGTTTATTTGCACAACCCAAGTAGCTAGCTGCCTTAGAAAAACATCTACAGAGGCATGTCTTGATTCTGTATACAGAACATCAAATTTCAGCAATTAGTCACCTTCTTTCACCAATCCAAGAAGAAGTGGCAAGTAGTTTTCCAACGCTTGCAAGAGATTAACAGTGCTAGATCATGCACAGAGCAGCAAAAGAGAAAAACAAACCCAGATTCAGTTCAGATGTCAACATCTTCCACGCAAAAGCAGAAAACAGACAAAACCATTGTCACGGTGCACAGCCTCTCCACCGAGCACCTGGGAGAAATCCATGCTCATCCACTTCTGGATCCTTGGAAGGAACACGTCGTTGTGTCGACGACCCATGTGTTGGCGGTCCATGGCAAACTCCGCGGGGCAGAGGATCCGTACCTGATGTCGAGCACGGGAAGCAATTGAGCAGGGGTTTCAGTCGAGGGCGTCGAGCCGTCCGCGCAGGATCCGCCGTCTCCCGCGCCCGTCCGCTGTCGCTCGGCTCCGGTGAGCTCCTGCCTAGGTCGCCGCCCCGCCCCGCCCCTCTTTTCTCCCTTCTTCTCCCCCTCCCGGTCCCCTTTCTGCCCAGGAGCCATGGATGCCATGGATCCGCCTGGAGGGAGGCGAGGGAAGAAGCAGAGGAGGGCAAGGCGGCGCGTTGGTCCGGCGACGGCGATCCGGGGGCCAGCCGGCGGGGAGGCTCGAGCGCGAGCCCGCGCGTGCAGGTGCTGGGTGTGGTTGGCGGCGGCGGACGCCGGCAAATGCAGGGTGTTTTTTATGAAATCGATTTTCTCAGATCCACTTAAAATAGGACCGCGGGCTAATTTCAATGAAACGGAGGGACTTTTATGCAAATACGCCGACGACGTACGACCAGAAGCCATCAGCGCTTTATTAGTAGGTAAAGATATATATATATATATATATATATATATATATATATATATATATATATATATATATATATATATATATAGAGAGAGAGAGAGAGAGAGAGAGAGAGAGGGAGAGAGAAGCTGTCTGGATAGCTAGCTGGTGGTTTCCCTGATTTATGGTGTGATGTATGTCCTAAATCATTGTTTTAGAGAATTAATCTCATATAACAGAGCATTTGTTTGTTTGTTTCTTAGGGATCCTGCAGCATTGAGCATCATGTGACTCACCACATCGTACCTCTCACCATAGAGGACGGCCTAAAAGGCGGAGCCATTCACGAGTCGGCGCATGTGTGCATGCAGCGCCGCGGCCGCCGCCACCTCACGGAGCGGTTGCTAAACGGCAGCGTGTCCCGCCCTGAGTGGCATGCACGGCTGATGACCCAGACGTCAATGATGCCAATCGCAAGTGCACACCGGTGGAGGAGCTTCTGTAGGAGCAGGAGAAGTCAGGAGCCCGGGTCATCAGTGTGGCTTGATGCCTCTGTTGGATGTAGCCTGCAAGTAACAACAGCTAAACTCTTATGAGGACAAAATCTACCAGACGGAACTCCTTTCACCACAACAACGAGGTATACAAAGTGGCCCTTTTTCTCTGCCTAGCTCCAATCTTGGAACATCTGTCTTCTTCTCGGAGCTGCACATGCTTTTCAGGTTGTGCATACCGAAAAATAGCTGATGCTGATTGCAGAGATTTTTTTTGGTAATATATGTTATATCCAAATCGTATTTTCCACATTTGATTCTTACAGATCCTGACACTGCAAGTGAGAATTATTGCTAGATGCAATTTCTGAATAATACGAGCATGGAGAGCCCAAGAATCAAGACGTTCAAGAAAATCAATAGGCAGAACAACTACTGATCTATATTAGTGGTGGGTTATCTGGATATAATAAAGTACCAGGCATGGTGTCAAAGTATCTTAAAGTAAGAACGGGCCTATATGATCTTATCTGGAAACTCATCACTTGCTTTCTATATTCGATCAGACTAAAGAATAATTATAGATCATGTAGACCCAGGTAGATATGATGGCTTCGAAATTTCCTATTCTGTCTTGGTAAAGGGCTCTTAATTATCAACTAAAATAAAATTCCATATCACTTACGGTTATAACAAATGCACGTGATAAATAGAAAATCTTGGTTTGGTATACGACTATTATATATATTACATTTATTTTTTATGTTGGGGAAGGAAAATACAAGTATGGAGGGATTCTATAACTCGAATGACACAGTGATTTTCCTATAAAGAAAAGAGAATTACGATGCGATAACTTAATAATAACATCCTTCCTTCACGCTGACATGATACAATTCATCCCATTGAAAATTTACCTCCAATTGTAGACCTATTGTTTTAGTAGCAGATATTTCTATTAATAAGTATACATGGACATGAACTAAAATGAAAACTTTGCTTTTATGCATTGGAAAAATTGACAACCAAAATTAGAATCATATTATAACATGTCAAGTTAGTGACACACTAATATTTCTAACCCCTTTTGAAATAGGATTATGGTCATTGTTATTATTATTCACCATACAATCCTTATTGGCTTCATTCTCTATATGATAAAACTTTAGAGGTATACTGTCCATGGATTTTCCAGCTATGTCCTAAATGTGTACATACTATGTTTTCACACTATTATTTTCCAACGAATAGAAAATACGAAAACATGAATGTGAACTTTTAAAAAGTTCATTGGCCCTTAAGAATGTGAGAAATGCATTCCGTTCCTTGAGTGTTGATTAATGCTGTGGCTAATAAACTTTGAGTATTTTCTATTTTCTCCAATCTATAATTCAACAAATAATAAATGTTATAAAAATAACTTGAATATTTTTGTCCTTTAATAATGTCTAGCCCGTGTAGTTGCACGGGTTGACGACTAGTATTGTTCTAATCCATGTCCAATAGACCGCTGTCACCTTGGTCTCGGGGATTATACTAGATAAAGACAAGTGAGTACATCAATCCAATATATAGAGGAAGGGGAAACATCATGGGATCACCCTAGATTAACATAGCCTATGATCACAACGAAGATCACATCATGGGAGAGAGAATTGACCACATAGCTACTGGTAAGAACCTCAGCCCCGAGGAGGAACTACTCCCGCATCATGGAGGGAGGAAGCAACATCGATGGAGATGAATCCGGGGGCACTTCCCCGTCCCGGCAGGGTGACGGCGCAGGAATTCTTGTCCCCCGAAGCTTGATGGCGATGGCGGCGGAGATCGGAATCGCGTCTGGAGAAAAGGGGTCTGGAATCAGGGTTTCCGCGACACGCTTTAAATATATGCCAAAGGGGGGCATCGGAGGGGGTCAGGGGTGCCCAGGCGCCCCCCCGGCGCGGCCCAGGGGGGGCCGCGTGGGCAGGCCGCCTGGAGCCCCTGTGGGTCCCCTCCGGCCCTACTTTGGCCACATGGAAGCTTCCGGAACGCTAATTTTTTTTTTCTGGAATTTTCCTGGCAGTTCTCGTAATGTGAAAACCTGAAATACAAAAACAGCCGAAAACAGAAACTGGCACTGGGGTGCACTGAGTTAATAGGTTAGTCCAAATATGATCAAAAGTGTATGCAAGTGTATAAATAACATAGCAATATCACACAAAAGAGGCATGGAGCAAGCAGAAATTATAGATACGTTCTGGACGTATCACCCGGACTGATGCTGTTTTCAGCAGAACTGCCATTGTGTTATTTTTGTGCAAAAATAAAAGTTCTCGGAATGACCTGAAATTCAACGGAGAATTATTTTGGAATATAAAAAAAATATCTGTGGAAAGAACCAGACCAGGGGGCCCACACCCTATCCAAGAGGGTGGGGGCGGTGGGCGCCCCCTGCCTCGTGGGCCCCCTATTGCTCCACCGACGTATCCCCCGACTCCATATATTCACTTTCGGGGAGAAAAAAATCAGAGAGAAGGAATTATCGCGTTTTACGACAGGGAGCCGCCGCCAAGACCTAATCTCTCTCGGGAGGGCTGATCTGGAGTCCGTTCGGGGCTCCGGAGAGGGGAGATCATCATCATCAACCTTCCTCCATCACCAATTCCATGATGCTCACCGTCGTGCGTGAGTAATCCCATTCTAGGCTTCCTGGACGGTGATGGGTTGGATGAGATTTACCATGTAATCGAGTTAGTTTTGTTAGGGTTTGATCCCTAGTATCCACTATGTTCTAAGATTGATGTTTCTATGACTTTGCCATGCTTAATGCTTGTCACTAGGGCCCGAGTGACATGATTTCAGATCTTAACCTATTATGTTTTCATGAATATCGTGTGTTCTTGATCCTATCTTGCAAGTCAATAGTCACCTACTATGTGTTATGATCCGGCAACCCCGAAGTGACAATAGTCGGGATCACTCCTGGTGATGACCATAGTTTGAGGAGTTCATGTATTCACTATGTTAATGCTTTGGTCCGGTACTCTATTAAAAGGAGACCTTAATATCCCTTAGTTTCCACTAGGACCCCGCTGCCACGGGAGGGTAGGACAAAAGATGTCATGCAAGTTCTTTTCCATAAGCACGTATGACTATATTCGGAATACATGCCTACATTACATTGATGAACCGGAGCTAGTTCTGTGTGACCCTATGTTATAACTATTACATGAGGAATCGCATCCGACATAATTCTCCATCACCGATCCAATGCCTACGAGCTTTTCACATATTGCTTGTTGCTTATTTACTTTTCCACTGCTACTGTTACAATCACAACAAAAACACTATCGCTACTTTTGTTACCGTTACCGTTACTTCCATATTACCTTGCTACTAAACTACTTTGTTGCAGATACTTAGTTTCCCGGTGTGGTTGAATTGACAACTCGGCTGCTAATACTTGAGAGTATTCTTTGGCTCCCATTGTGTCGAATCAATATATTTGGGTTGAATACTTTACCCTCGAAAACTGTTGCGATCCCCTACACTTGTGGGTTATCAAGACTATTTTCTAGCGCCATTGCTGGGGAGCATAGCTATATTCTTTAAGTCACTTGGGATTTATATCTGTTGATCACTATGAAGAACTTGAAAGACTCAAAAACCAAGATTTATTCCTCAACCACGAGGGGAGGTAGGGAACTGCCATTTAGCTCTACACTTGATTCACTCTCTGTTATGAGTAAACTTGCGACACCTACTCATGCTATTGAATCTGATATGTCGCATGTTCTTGATGATGCCACTTCTGCTATGTATGATGAAACTACCTCTATGTTTGATAATACTGTGCCACTAGGTGAATTTCTAGATTAACCAATTGCTAAGGTTAGGGAGAATGCCAATATTGAAACTGATAATATTGATGAAAGTGATGATGAAGATTCTCCCCCTAGATATGAATTGCCTTTTATTCCTGAGGGTTGTGTTATGGATGAAGAAACTGCTAGAGACTTTCTTGCTTGCAACGATAGATATGATCTTAAGAAGTTATTAGCTAAGCTGAAAGAAAAGTATTTGAATGCTAGAATGAAATATAACCCTGCTTTTGCTACTTCACCTATCTTTGTTACTGATAAGGATTATGATTTCTCTGTTGATCCTGAGTTAATTACTTTGGTTGATTCTGATCCTTTGCATAGCTATGAATCTAAAACTATTGTGGCACATCTTACTAAGTTGAATGATATAGCCACCCTGTTTACCAACGAGGAAAAGATTCATTATTACTATATCCTTAAGTTATTTCTGTTCTCGTTAAATGGTGATGCTAAGACATGGTTCAATTCTATAGATCCTGGTTGTGTGCGTAGTCCCCACGATATGATTTATTACTTCTCTGCTAAATATTTTCCCGCTCATAAAAAACAAGCTGCCTTACGAGAAATATATAACTTTGTGCAAATTGAAGAAGAGAGTCTCCCACAAGCTTGGGGGAGGCTTCTCCAATTACTTAATGCTTTGCTTGATCATCCTCTTCAGAGGAATGAAATACTTGATGTCTTTTGTAATGGACTAACCGATGCTTCCAGTGACCACCTGGATAGTTGTGCTGGTTGTGCTTTCAGGGAAAGAACAGTTGATCAAGATGAATTACTATTGAATAATATGTTGACCAATGAAAATAATTGGACACTTCCTGAACCAACCCCTAAGCCAACTCTGAAGAAAAGGGGTGTTCTGTTTCTCAGTCCTGAAGATATGCAAGATGCAAAGAAATCTATGAATGAAAAAGGTATTAAAGCTAAAGATGTTAAGAATTTACCACCTATTGAAGAAATACATGTTCTTGATAACCCGACCTAGGTAGTAAAGGTAAATTCTCTTTATAGATTTTATGAAGGTGATATTCCTCGTTATAAGTCTGCTAGCCAATGCTTAGATGAGTTTGACAATTTTATTGTGAAACAAGAGAACTTCAATGCTTATTTTGGTAGACAATTGCAACGTAATGCTTATATGATTGAACGCTTGAGTGATTATATGTCTAGAGTTAAATGTGAATTGAAACTCATTAGTAAACATGCTTCTATGGTTACCACTCAAGTAGAATAAGTACTTAAAGCACAAAATGATTTGCTCAATGAATTAAATAGTAAGAAAAATGATAATGCTATTAGAGTTGTGACTAGAGGTCGTAAAATGACTCAGGAACCTCTGTATCCTGAAGGCCACCCTAAGAGAATTGAGCAAGATTCTCCGAGAGCTAATTTAGATGCACCTAGTTCTTCTAAGAAGAAGAAAAAGACAAATGATAGGACTTTGCATGCTTTTAGTGAACCTATAGCTGACACACCTGAGAATCCCAATGTTATCTCTGTTTCTGATGCTGAGACACAATCTGGTAATGAACATGAACCTAGTGATAATGTTAATGATGATGTTCATGATGATGCTCAACCTAGCAATCATAATGATGTAGAGATTGAACCTGCTGTTGATCTTGATAACCCACAATCAAAGAATCAACGTTATGATAAGAGAGACTTTGTTGCTAGGAAGCACGGCAAGGAAAGAGAACCATGGGTTCAGAAACCCATGCCTTTTCCTCCTAAACCATCCAAGAAAAAGGATGATGAGGATTTTGAGCGCTTTGCTAAAATGATTAGACCTATCTTTTTGCGTATGCGTTTGACTGATATGCTTAAAAGAAATCCTTGTGCTAAGTATATGAAAGATATCATTACCAATAAAAGAAAGATACCTGAAGTTGAAATTTCCACCATGCTTGCCAATTACACTTTTAAGGGTGGAATACCTAAGAAACTAGGAGATCCAGGAGTACCTACTATACCTTGCTCCATCAAAAGAAACTATGTTAAAACTGCCTTATGTGATCTTAGAGCCGGTGTTAGTGTTATGCCTCTCTGTTTATATCGTAGACTTGATTTGAATAAGTTGACACCTACTTAAATATCTTTGCAAATGGCCGATAAATCAACTGCTATACCTATCGGTATTTGTGAGGATGTGCCTGTTGTGTTTGCAAATGTTACTATTCTAACGCTCTTTGTTACCCTTGATATTCCCGAGGACGATAGTATGTCTATTATCCTTGGTAGACCCTTTTTGTATACTGCAGGGGCTGTTATTGATTGCAACAAAGGCAATGTCACTTTTCATGTCAATGGTAATGAGCATACGGTACACTTTTCGAGGAAACAACCTCAGGTCCACAGTATCAATTCTATTGGAAAAAAAGCAACTATTACTATTGGAGGTTTTGAATTTCCTCTTCCTACTGCCGAGAAGACATATGATATTTTTATTGTTGGGGACATACATATCCCCATTGGGGTAACCTAGTGTTATTCAAAAATTCTCCGGTTTCATGTTATTCAGAAAGAGTTTATTAACAAGACATGATCAACCTTGTTAATTGATTCCTTTTGATGAGCATGAGATGGGTGAATCTAGATAGCATAACTTTCTATACCCTCCTTTTACTTTCTGTTAATTAGATTAAAGAAAGCAAAAATAGTATTTTCTGTCTGTTTTTAGAGTTATCCGTGCTATAAAAAAATACCACGAAAATAAAAGTTGTCCAAATGCCCTAAAATTGAAATATGATTTTTTTCTAGAATATTTGAGAAAATTTGGCACTGAGAACACAACAGGGGGAGCCAGCACCTGGCCACGAGGGTTTACGGCACCCCCCCCCACTAGGCGCGCCCCCTGCCTCATGGGCCCCACATGGCCCCCCTTCACTTACTCCAGCACCCACACACTCCTTCTTCCTCCCAAAAAAAATCAATATCCAGCTCAAGCACGAGTTCTAGCTCATCTTGCTGCCATTTTCAATCTCCTTGCTCAAAGCTCCATTCACAAAATTGTTTGAGGAGATTGTTCCTTGGTATGTGACTCCTCCATTGGTCCAATTAGTCTTTGTTCTAGTGTTGTATTCATTGCAAATTTCTGGTTCCTAGGTGACCCTGTTCTTGAGCTTGCATGTCAAATTTATGTGGTTCGAAGTAGTTCTAATGCATGATATAGTCTCTAGGCACTTGTGGGAGTAGTTGCTATCAATCTTGTTGAGTTTGGTTCACTTTTATTTTGAGTTACTATTTTTCTTAGAAAATTTCAGAAAATGCATAGGAAAATCTTCCAAGGTGGTTCCTCAAGGAAGCAAGGACCAAGGCTCGCGATACGTGAGCCAGACGATGAATTACCGGGAGAAGCTCAAGTGCGGCCTTGTGACTGGCCGTCAGAGGATTTTATGGTTCGGGCAGGCATTAAGGAGGAGTTTGACGCATATGTGCGTAACGCTGACCTCGAGGACTTCATGTTAGATAAGTGCCCTCAGTACCGTTACTTAACTGATTCCTTTGTTAGAAGGTTTAAATTTACATCTTCACGTAATTCTCACACTGTCCTGTTTGATCTTTATGATAAATCTAATACCATGGACCTAGAAGATTTTAATGATACTTGTAAGCTCCCATAGTAGGGCAATATTAGTGAACCTCGCAAATCTGAATATAAAGACTTCTTTGCTAGTATCACTGTGGGGGGATCTAGAGAGATCACACAAGCTACCATAGGAAGCATTCACTTTCTTTCCATACATTATTTTGCTCTCTTTATTGGTAGATGCATCAATGGTAAAGATGAGGCTTGCCATATGTGCATTCCGGATCTTAGTGTTCTCAAGAGTGTTGTGTTAGGAGATAGGCAATATAACTTGGGAGCCATTGTTGCACGTATGTTACATCATAATGGTTTAAATGGAGATTTATTTGGTGGAATTTATGCCACCCGCATAGCTAATCATCTTGGTGTGCCTATACATGAAAATGATGCAAAATTTCCACCTGCTTATTTAGATTATAATGCTATGGTTAGCCACCGATTGGTAGAGAGGGATGAACAATCCCTCCAGTATCGACTAATCTTTGACAGGCATTGTACTGTCCATATTTCTCTCCCTGCTCCTGCTTTCTTTGACTTCCAGGCATAAGGGACATACACTATAACCAGGGAGGAGGCGAATGAGTATCAGGAGACGATGAGGGCAGTTCGTCTTCAGGATGCAGCTCATCAGGCAGTAGCCGCTGCATCTCAGTACAACACCAACTACGACTTTGGATGTCCATCAGGCTAATATTGGCCATAGACCAACTTAGGCCAAAAGCCTAAGCTTGGGGGAGTACGTATTTCGCACCGACATTACATTCATGTTCACACACTTATTCCAGTAGTCGGTGCTTGTCGGTGTACTAGAGTAGGGGTACCCTAGTATCCCGAACTTCTGCACGGGCAGTCGCGGCACCCCGCGGCAAGGCTTGCCGGGTGACCGCCAAGGTCCTCTGTGGTTCCTTTGGAGCCATTCAAGAACAAAGTATTCAATCCAAGGAGACAAGGCCCCGGCAAGAGGAGCTTGACGGGAAGGCCAGTCAAGGCACAAGACCCCGGCGAGAGGAGCTTGCCGGGAAGGCCAACCGAGGTGCCTCAAGGAACTTGCCGCGACGCGCCACGCGTCCCGGCAAGGCCCGGTGAGCGGCAAGCTCCCGAACGCGACAAGACAACTACCGCGGCAAGCTACCACACTGTACCTGCGCTCCAGCACATCCACCAACGTGTCGCTCTGGGACCCTTCCAGCCGTACGTGGCGGGAGGCTGTGCAGCCAGCGGTACGCGGTTGCAAGCGGCGCTGACAAGATTGCCGTCGTGGCGTGCGGTGGCGTCCATGACGGTCCCTTTATGCACTGTTTGGGCGACGCAGACGGGCATTCAATGCCTTTGTCCCCTGCCGTCAGGGTTAGGTATGATACACTGTACAAGTAGTTGTACCAACCGCAACACCTTTCCATTTTTACCCTTGTCTATGTTGCCACCTGTCGGTGACCCCTTTGAGCATATAAAAGGAGGCCCATGCGCAACATAGAGGGGCGTGGGAAGGAAGAGAACTCTCACGCTCGGTCTCGTTAGCTGCTGGTGTGTACTGTAGCACCCAGCGCTCCCGAGCAAGAACTCAATACAAACTACAAAGCAGGAGTAGGGTTTTACGCATCCGTGCGGCCCGAACCTGGGTAAACAACTCGTGTGCTTCGCCTCGATCTGCTCTTCGTGCGATCTCCACCCCCCGCCGAACTGAAAGGGGCTCGGTCTGCCGGTCCCCATAGGTGTTCGTGGATCAGTTTCCCCGACATCTTTGGCGCGCCAGGTAGGTGCTGTCGAGGTTGTGTGAACCTGATCCGGCGTTCACACGAGCTAGATCTTCATCATCTTCATCGACATGCCGCCGAAGAAGAAGCCTTCGGAGGCGGCTGCTCCGTCCGCGTCGATCCCACCACCGCCGGAACAAACGGCTGGTGGGGTAGACGCCGGCGGAAGAACGGGCGTCGACGAGGGAGCTCACGGTGCTGCCAGGTCCAAGGACAAGGCTGCGCTGCTCATCGGCGGCGTAGCCGACTCCCGCAATGACCGGGCGCACTCCAAGACCTCGGCGTCCGTACATGCACCGTGCCCATCTCAGGAGGCGCGGGACCGGCAGCGTCATGGTACTCACGGTACCATACGTTTGCTGGACCAAGATCGAGCTGGTGGATCTCAGAATGCTCAAGACCAGCATGCACGCCTACATGCTGGCACGAGTGAGGCACGGTCGCTTGGACGGGATACTGCTCCTTCTAACATAGTTAGAAGTCCGAGCATATCCCGCTCCTCACACCGTTCGCCACCGCTACCCACCACTCCAGCAGAGGCTTTGGCGCGAGCTCAACTGCTCCTAGACTACCCCCCAACGGGAGACAAGATCGACGACTGGAGGGCCGCCATTCAGAGTCTCATCAGCTTCGCCAACGGCGACACTCCACGGCAGCCGAGCACATCGCAGCCGCGGCAAGTCAGCCAGGCACGAGCCGATGTCGACAAGACCGGTGGAGGTGCAACCACCGTGCACTCTCCGCCCCGAAGGCCAAGATCGCCGACTCGCTGGATCCACCTCGACAGCGACTCCACCGCGTCATCGCATCCACGAGCTCGTCGTGATCAGCGCCAAGTTCTTCATGAACGACAACAAGAAGACGCTCGTACTCGCATCGAGCGCCGAAGAGAAGCACGGTGTCAATTAGACCAGCGCGCTGGGCCCGCTGTCGACATGCATGCGCCAGGGGGACCAGGCGACTTGCCTTACGCGGTAGGTTGTCCTGCGTTTACTCGTGAGCTGCGGCAAGTCCAGTGGCCCAGCATGAAGAATTTCAAGCCAGACGTACCAGAGAAGTACGACGGCAAGACGCATCCGTCAGAGTTCCTCAGCATCTACACCATCGCGGTGCAAGATGCCGGGGGGCGAGACGACAAGATCCTTGCCAACTACTTCCCGCTGGTGCTCAATCCCAACGTCAGGTCCTGGCTCATGCACTTGCCGGACAACTCCATATCCTCCTGGGCAGACCTATGCCATCAGTTTGTCGGCGCCTTTACAAGCGGCCACAGTCCTCATGGCCAAGAGAGTGACCTTCATCTGCTCGCCCAGAAGGAAGGAGAGCCCCTGCGCAAGTACATTCAAAGATTCAGCCGTGTACAGCACAACATCCCAGATGTCCACCCTGCCGCGGTCATCAGCGCGTTCCATCAGAACATGCGTAACCGCAGGATGCGGGAGGAGATGGCGATGTGCAAGATCAGATACGTCAGTGAGCTGTATGCCCTGGCCGACAAGTGTGCACGTGCTGAGGAAGGGAGGAAACTCCCCGGAGAGAATACAGGAGCAGGAGGATCTGACAGTGAGGATGCTACCCCGGCAAAGAAAAACCGGCGGCGAAACAACAGGAAAAAGAAAGGCAAAGATGTGCTAGTCGTTGAGCAGTCCGACAACGAAGGTGGTGCCAAGAAAGCCAAAGTTGGCAGCTTAGGCAAGGAGATTGCCGCATGCACCAACTGTCAGGCTGTGGCGGCCGCCGACAAGCAGGACGGCACCGACAAGCAGTACTGTAAGATCCACCGCACCAAGGGTCATGACCTCCAGAACTGCAAGAGGGTCGAGCAGCTTGTCGAGCAGCAAAAGGCAGAATACGAGCGACGCGACAAGGAGAAGGCCCAAGGAGGTGCTGGAGGATCCGGCACGAAGCGCCCCGGCCGGGGAGGACGCCGCGGCAAGGCCAAGCAGCGGCAAGGAGACATACCTCCCCGCGGCCGCGACAAGGATGACGATGACGACAACGACGAGGACATGGATGATGTCGAGACTAGTGAGCAGGAGTTCCAGAAAGCCATAGAGGTCTTGTGCGTTGACGGCGGTGCTTCTCTGCATACTTCACACCGCCAACTCAAGCAGTGGGTGCGGGAAGTCAATGCAGCAGAACCACCTGTCGAGTCACGCAAGCTTCTGAAATGGTCCAGCACGCCTATCATTTTTGATATTGAGGACCACCCTGATCGCACAACTGCGGCCGGGTGCTTGCCGATGTTGGTTTCACCAACTATCCGCAACCTCAAGGTCACTAAGATGCTAGTTGACGGCGGGGCCGGCTTGAACCTGATCTCCTCCGCTGTACTCTAGAAACTCCAGATCCCTGACAGCGAGCTCGAAGAGACCGGCACATTCCAAGGAATCAACCCGGGAAGGAGCAAGCCGAAGGGAAAGGTCACGTTGCCGGTGAAATTTGGCAGCGAGTTGAACTTTAGGACTGAGAGGGTCACTTTTGACGTTGCCGATTTTCCATTGCCTTACAATGGGATACTCGGCCGTCCAACACTCGCGAAGTTCATTGCGGCCTCTCACTACGCATACAACATGCTGAAAATGCCAGGCCCGATAAGTGTCATCTCTGTCCCTGGCGACAAGAAGGATGCTCTTATCTGTGCCGACAAGATCTACCGGGAAGCAGCAGCCGCAACAGATCGCAAGTCACTTGCCGTTGAAGCTCCCGGGGGAAGAAGAAGACCATGTCCGGCAAGAGTTCTGATGCCCACTCCGGCAAGCGCACCTCTTCGGAGTGCTGTGCTACCGTCGAGGACGCACCATCGAGCTCCACCGGCAAGTATAAGAAGACAATGGCAGCTCCGCCAGAGACCAAGAAGGTGTCCGCCAAGGAGGACGGCACTGGTGGTACCTTCACCATCAGTGCCACTCTTGACCCTAAATAGGAAAGCGCGCTCATTGCTTTCCTGCGGGCGAACGTTGACGTGTTTGCATGGCAACCGTCTGATATCCCCGGTGTTCCCAGGAAAGTAATTGAGCACCATCTTGCCGTCTGTCCTCATGCGCGGCCCGTCAAGCAGAAAGTCAGGAAGCAAGCAGTGGAGCGCCAAGAGTTCATCGCAGAAGAGATCAAGAAGTTGGAAGCAGCAGACCTTGTCAGAGGAGTGCTCCATCGTACGTGGTTGGCCAATCCTGTAGTCGTGCGCAAGGCAAATGGGAAATGGAGGCTTTGTATCGACTTTACTGATGTCAATAAAGCTTGCCCCAAAGACCCATTTCCCTTGCCGCGCATTGACCAGATTGTTGACTCCACGGCCGGATGTGACTTGCTTTAATTTCTGGACGCATACTCAGGATACCATCAGATCTTCATGGCAGAAGAAGATGAGGAGAAGACCGCATTCATCACTCCATGTGGCACGTACTGTTTCATACGGATGCCTTTCGGTTTAAAGAATATTGGTTCAACATTTGCAAGAGTAGTCCATGCCGCATTTGAGCCACAAATACACAGAAATGTGGAGGCCTACATGGATGACATAGTGGTCAAGAGCAAGGACAAAGCAACTTTGATTCAAGATTTAGACGAGACCTTTGCAAATCTGCGCAAGATCAGCCTCAAGCTCAACCCCGAGAAGTGTGTGTTTGGAGTCCCTTCCGGCAAGCTTCTCGGGTTCTTCGTGTCTCAACGGGGAATTGAAGCCAACCCCGACAAGATCAAGGCCATTGAGCAGATTGAAGCACCAAAGCGCGTCAACGATGTACGAAGACTTGCCGGTTATGTGGCTGCTCTCAGCAGGTTTATCTCTCAGTCTGCTGATCGCGCCCTGCCGTTTTTCAAAATATTGAAAAAGGCAGGTCCAATGAAATGGACTCCGGAAGCGGAGGCTGCGCTGCAAGACTTGAAGAGATACCTGTCCTCCTCTCCAATACTTGTCGCACCTAAGCCACAAGAGAAGTTGCCGCTGTATCTAGCGGCAACAAATCAAGTGGTTAGTGTTGCGTTAGTAGCGGAGAGGGAGGCAGAAGATGCCAAATCGAGTGGTCAGGTCGACGCCAAATCGAGCCACTGGCCAGACACCTTTCGCTCTAGTCTATGGAGCAGAGGTAGTTCTCCCCACGGAAATCATATACGGGTCACCTCGAGTGCTCGCTTATGATGAGCTTGAGCAAGAGCAGCTGCGACAAGATGACGCGCTGCTCCTTGAGGAAGACCGTCTTCAGGCTGCTGTACGAGCTGCTCGCTACCAGCAAGCTTTGCGCCGCTACCATAGCCGCAGAGTAAACGCCAGAAGTCTTGAGGAAGGCGACCTTGTTCTTCGGCGCGTTCAGTCCGCCAAGAATTCCAACAAGTTGACGCCGAAGTGGGAAGGCCCTTACCGGGTGAAATGAGTCACTAGGCCTGGCGCTGTCCGCCTTGAGACCGAAGATGGCATTCCGGTGAGCAACTCCTGGAACATTGAGCATCTTCGTAAGTTTTACCCGTAAGGCGCGGTTGCCGGAACCCGTTCCGGTAACCACCTTTTGTACAAGTCTTGCCGCTGTTGCATGTACTCCTTTGTACAAAGCCGGGCGCAGACCCCGTGCATAAGTAAAGCTCATGTGCTCCGCACATCTTGTCAATTTCATGCTTTCTATTTTATGCATGTGTTATCTGACAATTTGTGCAGCGCCTACCCCCGGTAAGCAATAACGAGCCGTAAGGCTCCATATCGTTATTTTCTCTTCTTTCTTTTTCTCATGGAAAGGAAGGTTCCCTCGCCCACAAGTTTGCTGGGGGGAAAGGAGAAGATAATGGTATGGACCGAGATCGTTCAAGAAAGTTTCGCCTTACCGGAAAGCAAACAACAGAAAAGCTAAGTTGCCAATGTTTGAGCAATCAGATTTTAGAAATTTTTAAGTTATCTTCCTTGAATGACCGCACTTTGTATGGAAAACCTGTGCGCGGAGGAACCAACTCGTAGCTAGTTGCGCCCTTACTTTGTTTCGAGTCCGCTCAAAAACTTAAGCGAGCTGCGACTAGTTGCGACAAGGTTTCTTGTCGGTAGCGGCACCGCCAGCAGGCTGCTGACGTCCCGCACTCAGCGCTCGCGGCTAAGGTGCCTGCGCCGGCAAGTTCCCTAAAAGCGTAGGGCAAAAACATACAAAGGAAGGAATCAAGTAAAGGAAATAACGTTGCAATCATTACCCAAAATAGAGTTATATTACAAGATAGCTTGTCGCGGTTCTAATAGATTGTTTTCAAAACATGACAAGCAGCGACAAGAAAAGAAGAAAACGGGCGAGCCTAGTCTACGCGATCGCCCTCAACCCTCTTGATCCCGCTCACCTTGTCCACGATGGGTGCGACAAGGCCCTTGAGCGCTTCCAGATCAGCATCCGGCGGCAGGGACTTGAGGACGTTGGTGAGGTTGAGGCCTGGATTGCGGAAGGCCACCTTCACCAACACCTTTTGAAGAGCTCCCGCGCAGATCTTGCGCGACTCGTCGGCCAGCCGCTTTGGAGTCGTCTCCCATAGTCGCTGGAGGGCCGTCGCCACGCCTTTGAAGAACAAGGTGAGCTTGGCGCTGGGTTGGAGGTTCTCATCGGAGGAATACCCGAGATCCTCCATCCCTAGCTGCACCAGCTCCCTGTCGATGTCTGCGGCAACATTCACAAGACCCTCCGTCCAGTGCTCCACGGTCTCCCTGAAAGTGTTCTAGGCCGCGGCAGCACTCGCCAGCAGCGCCTCATCGGCCTTGATCTTCTTCTTCAAGGCCGCCTCCTGCTCCCTGGCGTCGTCCAGCGTCTTGGTCAAAGTGGTCAGCTTCAACTCAAGATCTATGTTGGAGTCCTTGGCGACGCTAAGCTCCTTGCCCTTCTCGGAGAGACGGACCTGCAGCTCTCCAAAGCTGTGGGCGTTCTTCTCCCGCTCACGCTTGAGCGCGGTAAGCTCCTCACCGCTCGCCTTAAGATCGGCCTCCAGCTGCGCCACCTTCGCCTCCAGCTCCTTCTTGGCAGCCTCGGCAGCTACGGCAACATCCTCTGCTTGCTTGAGGGCTCCGCCGAGTGATTGCTCGCACGCGGCAAGCTCCTCCTCGTGGCTGTCGAGGTTAATCTTCCGCTGCGCCAGCTCGCCCTCCTGCGCAGACAGCTTCTCAGTGGCAAGCCGCTGTTGCTCTTCGACTTCAGCCTTTTCGAGGAAGAAGGCCTTCTGCTCCTCGGCGAGTTGCTCCCGCTCCTCTGCCAAGGACCGGAGAGCTTCCTGGAGAAGGCCCCGGAGCTCCTCCGCGCGCTTCTCGATGTCCGCTCCCGCTTTCACGGCAAGCGCCTCTCGGGACTGTAGCTTGGCTTGCCGGGCGCGGTAGAGCGACACCAGTTTCCGCAGCTGCCGCTCCTCCTCAGGCTCGCCACTGCTGCTGCTCGGCGCGTCAACTAGCGTCAGCCCAGCGGAGGCGAGCACCTCTCCATCAAAGCTCTCTCCTTCGACCGGTGCCCTGGAGAGTGACGCCCAGGGGAGGTTGATGAAGACGCCATCGCCGGCCTTCAAGTCGACGCCTGGCTGGGGCTCTTCGGAGCCTGACGCTGCGGTAGCGGCGGAAGGGTCGGCGGTCGGCGTAGCGCATGGTGCTCTTGCGGCCTCAGGGCCGTCAGTACGATCGCCAGACCCCTCGCCAGCTGCTGCGGCGGCAGCCTTGGCGGCCTCATCGCCGGCGGGATCGTCAGCGCTGGCTGCTTTTTTGGTGGCAGCGGCGTCGCCAGTTTTGCCGCGCGTGTTCTCCTCGCCAGCAACCTCCGTCTCCATCGGCTCCGCAGCAGATGGGTCTGACGGCCGGAAAAGGGAGAAAATTCTAGCAAATATCCAAAAAGAAGATCAATAGAAGAAGAACCCAAGGGAAGTTTTGAAGCGAGAGGATTACCTGCACCGGGCTCTGCAGTCGTGGTCTCCGCCGCCGGGGGGCCGCTGGTGCTCTCCTTGCCGAAGGACTCTCCCTTGCCGGAGAACTCCCCCTTGCCGGAGAACTCTCCCTTGGCTTGTCGGGGACGGCCTCCGGTTCCCTTGGCGGCGTAGTTGAAGCAGATGGCATGTCGGGGGCAGTCTCCGAGCGCTCTTGGTGAGGCTGCTCTGCTCCTACACAAACCAACAATCAAATGTCAGCGAAGAAAGAGCATCCCTGCACGCCTAACAACGGAGAGCGAACCATATACTTACGCCGGGGGCTGCGCTGGGGGCTGCTCTGAAGAACAGTCGCCGGGTCCGGCAAGGTTGTCTCAGACGCACGCCCTGCTGTCGCGATGGGTTCGTCCTCGATGACAATCACCGGGACCTTGGCTCTCTTTGCCGCTCTCTGGGCCAGAGTCCTAAAGAGGGATAAGTTCTTGATTCAGCAAATGAGATACAAGACAAATCAGCGAGGATTGAAGAACTATAAGTACAACAAGAATCTTACTCTTCTTCTTCCTCATCGGAGCTGAGCGCGGAGAAGTCAAAATCCGGCTCCCCTCCAGCGCGAAGAGGCGGAGGAGTAGTATCCCTTGGTCGCTTGGCGGGAGCAGTGGCGGTGGTCCGAGACGACCCCGCTCCGGCTGCCGCCGCGGCGTGACAAGCGGCAGGAGCAGAAGCGGTGGTCCAGGAAGACCCCACTCTAGTTGCCGCAGCAGCGCGAGGTGCTCCCGCGGCAACAGTACTTGCCGCGGTGGAGCGTGTCGCGCGGCGCGGCGGCTGTCGACTCGTCTGCCGCTCCGCTACGTCCCCGGCCTTGCGGAGACGCCTTCCTGGTGGATCTGGGGGCTCTGCTTGCGGCGAGCTGCCCGAAGATGAGGAGGAAGAGGAGTCGATCTCCAACGAGCCGCTCGTATCCTCGGCGGGCTCGCTCGACTCGACGTCATGCCCGGCAAGCTCCTCCTCGCCGGCAAGCCCCTCTCGCTCGGCAAGGCTTGCCGCCTCTGCTGCCTCTGCCTCCTCCACGGTGAATCCAAACTCGCCCGCGGCTGCGGCTGCCGCCGCCTCTTCCAGCCTAGTGGAGATGCGCTTCATCTCCGCATCGGTGGTGTCGCGAGTGAGGCTTCTCTTTTCGTCGGAGCGGATCGGCACTTCTTATAAACCGTCAAAGAACTCCTGCACAGCGTCGTCTGCAGGCTCTTGCCAAGTTGGGTCAATTCCATGCGAGTCGCACAGCGGCATCATTGCGCGGATGCGGCTGAGCGAGGAGTTGTTGCACAGCGGAACGACACAATTCGGCAACCTGAACACTTCGGGATGTTGAGGGTCGTACTTGAACAGCTCCCGGAGCATTGCGTCAAGTTCCATAACAGTGAAGTTGAAGTTGAGGCCCGGGCGCAGCCTCATGATGTCCGCCGCATTCTCAAACTCCCAGGCTAGTCTCCTCCTCTCCTGCAGGGGCCGATGCGGCGGCGAAGGAAATCTGCGCCAACTGCGCCTACAGTGAGCCCGGCAAGCCTGAGGCGTTGGATCCGGGCGACGGCAATCTTCAGCCTATCGTCTTTCGGGGCCACGTTGCTCCAATCGTTGCCGCGCACTACTGGGGCTTGGCGTCGGGCGGTAAACGGCTGCGGGTTCTCCTCGACAATCCAGCACCAGTCTGCTCTCCATTCCTCCCACTTGCTGCGGAGCTCTCCCACCAGATAAGCGTCCTTCTTGCCGGCCCTCGAGATCCAGGCGATTCCGCCGGATAAAGGCTCTCCTCTCTCAACTCGGGGCATAAAGAAGTGGCGGAAAAGGGCTACATTTGGATAGACTCCGACAAAGTTTTCGCAGAGATGTGCGAAAACTGCCATGGTCAGAACGGCATGGGGGTGAAGTCAAGGAGGCGGAACCCGTAGGTGTTCATAATATCGCAGAAGAACTCAGAGAAAGGCGTGTTGGAAATATGCCCTAGAGGCAATAATAAATTGGTTATTATTATATTTCCTTGTTCATGATAATTGTTTATTATCCATGCTAGAATTGTATTGATAGGAAACTAAGATACATGTGTGGATACATAGACAACACCGTGTCCCTAGTGAGTCTCTACTAGACTAGCTCGTTGATCAAAGATGGCTACGGTTTCCTAGCCATAGACATGAGTTGTCATTTGATAACGGGATCACATCATTAGGAGAATGATGTGATGGACAAGACCCAAACGATAAACGTAGCATATGATCGTGTCAGTTTATTGCTATTGTTTTCTGCATGTCAAGTATATGTTCCTACGACCATGAGATCATGCAACTCACTGACACCGGAAGAGTACCTTGTGTGTACCCAACGTCACAACGTAACTGGGTGACTATAAAGGTGCTCTACAGGTATCTCCGAGGGTGTCTGTTTAGTTGGCATGGATCAAGACTGGGAT
>LR738714.1:784978723-785013438 GCA_902687465.1 Secale cereale
AGTTGATCACGGGATCTTGTATTACGGAACGAGTAAAGAGACTTGCCGGTAACGAGATTGAACTAGGTATAGAGATACCGACGATCGAATCTCGGGCAAGTAACATACCGACAGACAAAGGGAACTATATACGGGATTATCTGAATCCTTGACATCGAGGTTCAATCGATAAGATCTTCGTAGAATATGTGGGAACCAATATGGGCATCCAGGTCCCGCTATTGGTTATTGACCGTAGAGGTGTCTCGGTCATGACTGCATAGTTCTCGAACCCGCAGGGTCTACACACTTAACGTTTGGTGATGATATAAGCATAGTCGAGTCATTATGTTGGTAACCGAAGGTTGTTCGGAGTCCCGGATGAGATCCCGGACGTGACGAGGAACTCCGGAATGGTCCGGGGATGAAGATTGATATATTGGATGATGGGAATCGGAGTCCGGAAGTGTTCCGGGGAGCACCGGGGAGTCGTCGGATGACCGAAAGGAGTTTCGGGGGGTCCCGGCAAGTGTTGCGGGCCTCATGGGCCAAAAGGGGGGAGGCACATCAGCCCACACAGGGGCTGTGCGCCCCCCACAGCCCTCCCACGCAGCTAGGAGGGTGGGGGCGCCCCTAGGGCAGCCGGCCCCCTCTGGCTTGGGGGGCAAGGCGCCTAGGGGGGGCCACCCAAACCCTAGCCGCCCCCCTCTCCCTTGTGGCCGCCACCGTCCTAGGGGAAACCCTAGGGGCGCCTCCACTTCTCCCCTCCCCCTATATATAGAGAGGTAGAGAGAGGGCAGCCATATCCCCACGTGCCTTGGCGCTGCCCCTCCTCTCCCTCAAAGCATATCTTCTTCTCCGCAGCGCTTGGCGAAGCCCTGCTGAGTTTTCTCCATTACCACCTCCACCATGCCGTCGTGCTGCCGGAGGACTCAAGTTGCTACTTCACCATCGCTCGCTGGATCGAGGAGGTGAAGGCGTCATCAAGCCGTACGTGTGTTGAACGCGGAGGCGCCGTCCGTTCGGCGCTAGATCGGATCTTCCGCGATTTGAATCGCCGCGAGTACGACTCCATCAACCGCGTTCTAGCAACGCTTCCGCTTAGCGATCTACAAGGGTATGTGGATCCTACTCTTCCCTCGTAGATGCATCTCCTTAGATTGATCTTGGTGAGCGTAGGAAAATTTTTGTTTCCCATGCAACGTTCCCCAACAGTGGCATCATGAGCTAGGTCTTTGCGTAGATGCAATCACGAGTAGAACACAAAGGAGTTTGTGGGCGTTGATGTTTAGATTGCTTCCCTCCTTGGTCTTTCTTGATTCAGCGGTATTATGGGATGAAGCGGCCCGGACCAACTTTACATGTCCACGTACATGAGACCGGTTCCATCGACAGACATGCGACTTTTGTTGCATAAGATGGCTGGTGGGTGTCTGTCTCTCCTATCTTAGTTGAATCGGAATAGACAAAGGCGGTTCTTGTAGAAGGTTAAATAGCAACTTAAATATCACCGTTGTGGATTTGCGTAGGTAAGAAGCGTTCTTGCTAGATACCCATAGCAGCCACGTAAAACATGCAACAACAAATTAGAGGACGTCTAACTTGTTTTTGCAGGGTATGTTTGTGATATGATATGGCCAATGACATGATGAGATATATTTGATGTATGAGATGATCATGTTGTAATAGTTAATATCGACTTGCATGTCGATGTATACGGCAACCGGCAGGAGCCATAGGGTTGTCTTTAATTTTTGTATGACCTGCGTGTCAATCATTAAGCGCTATGTAATGCTTTACTTTATCGCTAAACGGTAGCAATAGTAGTAAGAGCATGGTGGGCGCGCGACAACCCCGATGGCGACACGATGATGGAGATCATGATGATGGGGATCATGGTGTTACGCCGGTGACGATGGAGATCATGCCGGTGCTTTGGAGATGGAGATCAAAAGCACGAGTTGATGGCCATATCATGTCACTTATGATTTGCATGTGATGTTAATCCTTTTTACGCATCTTATTTTGCTTAGGACGATGGTAGCATTATAAGATGATCCCTCACTAAAATTTCAAGATAAAATTGTGTTCCCCCCGAGTGTGCGCCGTTGCGAAGGTTCGTCGTTTCGAAGCACCACGTGATGATCGGGTGTGATAGACTCTACGTTCGCATACAACGGGTGCAAGCCAGTTTTGCACATGCAGAACACTCGGGTTAGACTTGACGAGCCTAGCATGTACAGACATGGCCTCGGAACACGGAAGACCGAAAGGTCGAGCATGAGTCATATAGTAGATATGATCAACATGAAGATGTTCACCATTGACACCACCTCATCTCACGTGATGATCGGACTTGGGTTGGTGGATTTGGATCATGTCACGCTCGGATGACCAGAGGGATGTCAATTTGAGTGGGAGTTATAAGTAATTTGATTAGTTAAACTCACTTATCATGAACAATAGTCTAAGTTGGCTTTGCAAATTATGTTGTAGATCAATAGCTTGCGTTGTAGCTCCCGGTTTAATACGATCCTAGAGAAAGACTAAGTTGAAAGATATTGTAAGCAAGGATGCGGACTAGGTCCGTAGTCAGAGGAGTGTCCTCACTGCTGCACAGAAAGCTTACGTTTTTGATGCACCGCTCGATGTGCAAACCCCTACAACGTTGTCTGTGGATGTTGTGAACACCTGAGAGACACGTCCTGATGACTACTTGATAGTTTAGTGCACCATACTTTACGGCTTAGAATCGGGATTCCAATGACGTTTTGAACGCCATGGAACATATGAGATGTTCTAAGAGCTGAAATTGGGATTTCAGGCTCATGCCCGTGTTGAGAGGTATGATACCTCTGACAAGTTCCTTTGCCAAAAAGATGGAGGAGAATAGCTCAACTAGTGAGCATGTGCTCAGAATGTCTGGGTGCTAAAATCACTTGAACCAGGTGGGAGTTAATCTTCCAGGTAAGATAGTGGTTGACAGAATTCTCTAGACACTATCACCAAGCTACTAGAACTTCGTGATGAACTATGACATGCAAAGGATGGAGATGATCCCGGAGCTATTAACGGTTCTTAGTACCGCAAAAGTAGAGATCAAGAAGGAGCATCAAGTGTTGATGGTTTCAACAAGACCACTGGTTTCAAAAGGGTAAGGGCTAGAAGGGAAACTTCATGAATGGCAAATCTGTTGTCACTCTGATGAAGGAACCCATGGTTGAACCCAAACCTCGAGACTAAGTGCTTCTATTGTAAGGGGAACGGTCACATGATAGCGGAACCACCCCAAATACATGGTAGATATGATAGTTGGCAACTTCAACAAAGTATATTTGATATACGTGTTATTGATGTGTACCTTAGTAGTACTCCTTGTAGCACCTGGGTATTGGATACCGGTTCAGTTGCTATTAATAGTGACTTGAAGCAAAAGCTACGGACTGAACGGAGACTAGCTAAAGGCGAGGTGACGATGTGTGTTGGAAGTGTTTCCAAGGTTGATGAGATCACCATCGCACACTTCCTCTATTTTTCGAGATTAGTGTTGAACCTAGATAAATGTTATCAGGTGTCTACGTTGAGCATGAAAATGATTAGATCATGTTCATCGCAATACGGTTATTCATTTAAGTTAGAGAATAATGGTTATTCTGTTTACATGAATAATACCTTTATGGTCATGCACCCAATGGTTCGTTGAATCTCGATCATGGTAATACACATAATGATAATATTAATGCCAAAAGATGTAGAGTTAATAATGATAGTACCACTTTCTTGTGGCACTGCCGCTTAGGTCATTTTGGCATAAAATGCATGAAGAAACTCCATGCTGATGGACGTTTGGAGTCACTTGATTTTGAATCGCTTGACACATGCGAGCCATGCCTCATGGGCAGGATGACTGAGATCTCGTTTTCAGGTACAATGAAACGGGCAAGTGACTTGTTGGAAATCATACATGCTGATGTATGTGATCCAATGAGAATTAAGGCGTGTGGTGGACATCGTTATTTTCTCATCTTCACTGACGATTTGAGTAGATATGGTATATTTACTTAATGAAGCAAAAGTCTGAAACGTTTGAAAGGTTCAAAAATTTCAGAGTGAAGATTAAGAATCATCATAACAAGAAGATTATGTTCCTACGATCTGATCAAGGGGATATTATCTGAATTATGAGTTTGGCTATCACTTAAGACATTGTGGAAATGTTTCACAGTTGAAGCCACCTGGAACACCACAGCGTAATGGTGTGTCCGGACATCGTAATCGAACCTTATGAGATATGGTGCGATCTATGGTGTGTCTTACCGATCTACCGCTGTTATTTTGAGGTTATGCATTAGAGACAGCTGCATTCACTTTAGATAGGGCACCATCTAAGTCCGTTGAGACGACGTTGTATGGTTTGGCAAGAAACCGTAGTTGTCGTTTCTCAATGTTTGGGGCTGCGAGGCTTATGGCTTCAGCCAGGAAAGGCTCGAACCCAAAGCGGACAAATACATCTTCATGGAATACCCACTGGTAACGGTTGGGTATACCTTCTATCTCAGATCCAAGGACAAAAATGTTTGTCGCTTAGAATGGGTCCTTTCTCGAGAAGGAGTTTCTCTCGAAAGAATTGAGTGGGAGGAAGATAGAACTTGATGAGGTTGTCGAACCCTCACTTCAACCGGAAAGTAGTGCAACACAGAAAGATGTTTCTGTGGAACCTACGACAGTTGAAGAGGAAACTAATGATATTGATCATGAAGATCCAGATCAAGTTGCTATCAAACCTCGTAGGTCGACAAGGATGTGTACTACTCCTGAGTGGTACGGTGATCCTGTCTTAGAGGTCATGTTGTTGGACAACAATGAACCTACGAACTATGGAGAAGCGATGGTGGGCCCATATTCCGACAAATGGTTAGAAGCCGACAAATCCGAGATAGATCCATGTATCAAACAAAGTATGGACTTTGGTGGACTTGCCCTATGATCGGCAAGCCATTGAGACAAATGGATCTTTAAGACTAAGACGGACGTGGACGGTAATGTCACCGTCTATGAAGCTCGACTTGTGGCGAAGAGTTTTCCACAAGTTCAAGGAGTTGACTACGATGAGATTTTCTCACCCGTAGCGATGCTTAAGTCCGTCGGAATCATGTTAGCATTAGCTGCATTTATGAAATCTGGCAGATGGATGACAAAACAAGTTTCCTTACCAGTTTTTCGTAAGGAAAGGTTGTATGTGATACAATCAGAAAGGTTTTGTCGATCCTAAGGATGCTAAAAGGATATGCTAGCTCCAGCGATCCTTCCATGGACTAGAGCAAGCATCTCGGAGTCGGAATATACACTTTGATGGAGTGATCAAAGTTTTTGGGTATACAAAGTTTGTTGGAAACTTGTATTTGCAATAAAGTGAGTGGGAGCACTACAACATTTCTGATAAGTATATGTGAATGACATATTGTTGATCCGAAATGATGTAGAATTTCTGGAAAGCATAAAGGGTTGTTTGAAATGAGTTTTTCAAAGGAAGACCTGGATAAAGCTGCTTACATATTGGGCATCAAGGTCTATACAGATAGATCAAGACGCCTGATGATACTTTCAAAAGAACACACACCTTTGACATGATTTTGAAGGAGTTCAAAATAGATCAGTCAAAGAAGGAGTTCTTACCTGAGTTGTAAGGTGTGAAGTTGAGTAAGACTCAAAACTTGACCACAGCAGAAGGAAGAGGAAGGACGAAGGTCGTCCCCTATGCTTTTGTCATAGGCTCTATACGGTATGCCATGCTAAGTACCGCACCTGATGTGTGCCTTGCCACATGTCTGGCAAGAGGGTACAAAGGTGATCCAGGAGTGGATTACTAGATAGTGGTCAAAATTATCCTTAGAGGAATAAGGAAATGTTTCTCGGTTATGGAGGTGATAAAGAGTTCGACGTAAAGAGTTACGTCGATGCAAGCTTAACACCTATCCGGATAACTCTAAGTGGAGATACCGGATACGTATAATGGAGCAACAGTTTGGAATAGCTCCAAGTGGAACGTGGTAGCAGCATCTACGATATGACATAAAGTTTTGCGAAGTTCATAGGGATCTGAATGTTGCAGACCCGTTGACTACAACCTCTCTCACAAGCATAACATGATCAAACACAGAACTCATTGAGTGTTAATCACATATTGATGTGAACTAGATTACTGACTCTAGTAAACTCTTTGGGTATTAGTCACATGGCGATGTGAACTATGAGTGTTAATCACATAGCGATGTGAACTAGATTATTGACTCTAGTGCAAGTGGGAGACTGTTGGAAATATGCCCTAGAGGCAATAATAAATTGGTTATTATTATATTTCCTTGTTCATGATAATTGTTTATTATCCATGCTAGAATTGTATTGATAGGAAACTAAGATACATGTGTGGATACATAGACAACACCGTGTCCCTAGTGAGTCTCTACTAGACTAGCTCGTTGATCAAAGATGGCTACGGTTTCCTAGCCATAGACATGAGTTGTCATTTGATAACGGGATCACATCATTAGGAGAATGATGTGATGGACAAGACCCAAACGATAAACGTAGCATATGATCGTGTCAGTTTATTGCTATTGTTTTCTGCATGTCAAGTATATGTTCCTACGACCATGAGATCATGCAACTCACTGACACCGGAAGAGTACCTTGTGTGTACCCAACGTCACAACGTAACTGGGTGACTATAAAGGTGCTCTACAGGTATCTCCGAGGGTGTCTGTTTAGTTGGCATGGATCAAGACTGGGATTTGTCACTCCGTATGACGGAGAGGTATCTCAGGGCCCACTCGGTAATACAACATCACAATGAGCTTGCAAGCAATGTGACCAATAAGTTGATCACGGGATCTTGTATTACGGAACGAGTAAAGAGACTTGCCGGTAACGAGATTGAACTAGGTATAGAGATACCGACGATCGAATCTCGGGCAAGTAACATACCGACAGACAAAGGGAACTATATACGGGATTATCTGAATCCTTGACATCGAGGTTCAATCGATAAGATCTTCGTAGAATATGTGGGAACCAATATGGGCATCCAGGTCCCGCTATTGGTTATTGACCGTAGAGGTGTCTCGGTCATGACTGCATAGTTCTCGAACCCGCAGGGTCTACACACTTAACGTTTGGTGATGATATAAGCATAGTCGAGTCATTATGTTGGTAACCGAAGGTTGTTCGGAGTCCCGGATGAGATCCCGGACGTGACGAGGAACTCCGGAATGGTCCGGGGATGAAGATTGATATATTGGATGATGGGAATCGGAGTCCGGAAGTGTTCCGGGGAGCACCGGGGAGTCGTCGGATGACCGAAAGGAGTTTCGGGGGGTCCCGGCAAGTGTTGCGGGCCTCATGGGCCAAAAGGGGGGAGGCACATCAGCCCACACAGGGGCTGTGCGCCCCCCACAGCCCTCCCACGCAGCTAGGAGGGTGGGGGCGCCCCTAGGGCAGCCGGCCCCCTCTGGCTTGGGGGGCAAGGCGCCTAGGGGGGGCCACCCAAACCCTAGCCGCCCCCCTCTCCCTTGTGGCCGCCACCCCCCTAGGGGAAACCCTAGGGGCGCCTCCACTTCTCCCCTCCCCCTATATATAGAGAGGTAGAGAGAGGGCAGCCATATCCCCACGTGCCTTGGCGCTGCCCCTCCTCTCCCTCGAAGCATATCTTCTTCTCCGCAGCGCTTGGCGAAGGCCTGCTGAGTTTTCTCCATTACCACCTCCACCATGCCGTCGTGCTGCCGGAGGACTCAAGTTGCTACTTCACCATCGCTCGCTGGATCGAGGAGGTGAAGGCGTCATCAAGCCGTACGTGTGTTGAACGCGGAGGCGCCGTCCGTTCGGCGCTAGATCGGATCTTCCGCGATTTGAATCGCCGCGAGTACGACTCCATCAACCGCGTTCTAGCAACGCTTCCGCTTAGCGATCTACAAGGGTATGTGGATCCTACTCTTCCCTCGTAGATGCATCTCCTTAGATTGATCTTGGTGAGCGTAGGAAATTTTTTGTTTCCCATGCAACGTTCCCCAACAAGGCGGGCAGAGCCCGCAGTAGAAGAATAAGGCGAAGAAAAGGTATCCATTCGGAGCCATTTTCCAAGCGACGGCTGGGAGTACCTTGGTGCGCGGATGCGCCCGCGTCTCCGTCGACAAGAATAGTTAGTAGTAGTCCCTCAGCTCCCTCGCGGCGAGCTTGAGGGGGAAGATTGCTCGCTCCTTTCGCAGCGCCGTGAGCCGCTGCGCCTCGGCCGACTTCACGGCCTTCCCCTTCTCGGCTTTCGGAGCCATGGCGGAAGTGGTGAGGGAGGTCGACGGCGTTGGTGGTGCTGGTGGCGATGGGGGGGCGGAGCGCTGCTCTCTTTCAGCTTCGGGAAGAAGGGGAGCGGCGGAGGTTTCCGAGATTGGAGTAGCAACTGGCGAATGGGCGAACTGCCCCTGTTTCCCCTGCTTATAAGGAGGGAGGGGGCGGATGTCCGCCTTTTCGAATAAAGAAACCACCCACGATCTCGCCCACGACGCCGCATTCAACGCGTGTCGTTCAGGGAGGGCGCGGTGGATACGGAGAGAGATACGGCATAACCCAGGCCGCGCGTGCCCGTGCCCTGTTTTGGGCCTGGCCCAACAGCGCTCGGCACCACGTATGGCCCAGGCCTGGGGGCTCCTGTCGGTGTACTAGAGTAGGGGTACCCTAGTATCCCGAACTTGTGCACGGGCAGTCGCAGCACCCCGCGGCAAGGCTTGCCGGGTGACCGCCAAGGTCCTCTGTGGTTCCTTTGGAGCCATTCAAGAACAAAGTATTCAAGCCAAGGAGACAAGGCCCCGGAAAGAGGAGCTTGACGGGAAGGCCACTCAAGGCACAAGACCCCGGCGAGAGGAGCTTGCCGGAAAGGCCAACCGAGGCGCCTCAAGGAACTTGCCGCGACGCGCCACGCGTCTCGGCAAGGCCCGGTGAGCGGCAAGCAAGAAAACTACCGTGGCAAGGCGCTTGCCGCGGCAAGCTACCACTTTGTACCTGCGCTCCAGCACATCCACCAACGTGTCGCTCTGGGACCCTTCTAGGCGTACGTGGCGGGAGGCTGTGCAGCCAGCGGTACGCGGTGGCAAGGCACGCTGACAAGATTGACGTCGTGGCGAGCGGTGGCGTCCCTGACGGTCCCTTTATGCACTGTTTGGGCGACGCAGACGGGCATTCAATGCCTTTGTCCCATGCCGTCAGGGTTAGGTATGATACACTGTACAAGTAGTTGTACCAACCGCAACACCTTTCCATTTTTACCCTTGTCTACGTTGCCACCTGTCGGTGACCCCTTTGAGCATATAAAAGGAGGCCCATGCGCAACGTAGAGGAGGGGGGGTGGGAAGGAAGAGAACTCTCACGCTCGGTCTCGTTAGCTGCTGGTGTGTACTGTAGCACCCAGCACTCCCGAGCAAGAACTCAATACAAACCACAAAGCAGGAGTAGGGTTTTACGCATCCGTGCGGCCCGAACCTGGGTAAACTGCTCGTGTGCTTCGCCTCGATCTGCTCTTCGTGCGATCTCCGCCCCCCGCCGAACCGAAAGGGGCTCGGTCCGTCGGTCCCCATAGGTGTTCGTGGATCAGTTTCCTCGACAGTGTACTATCCATGCTAGTTTCATTTCTTTTCTTAGTCTTTTTCTTGTGTGTTAGAAAAAACTTAAGAAAAAAAATAGTTGTAGCCTTTTTAGCTATTTTACTTTCCATGCCTGTAGTAGTAGTAATTAAAAGAAAAACCAAAAAGATTTATCGTTCTTTTTTTGCTTGTTGGGAGCTTTCCCGTGTAAATAGTTTCTTTTCTTTTCTTTGGGGGTCAGGAGGAGAAGACCTTCATAAAAATGCTTAGTTGCTCTCATAAGCTTTATTGCTGATTTAACCTTGAGCCATATTACTTTGTCTTCTCTCTCGTATTAAATGCTTGCAGATTCCAGCTTAGTCCAATGCACGTGCACTAATATTATTATCCACACCGTTCAGTCGTGCGAGTGAAAGGCAATAATGATGATACGGAGCCGCCGCCAAGCCCTAATCTCTCTCGGGAGGGCTGGTCTGGAGTCCGTTCGGGGCTCCGGAGAGGGGAGATCGTCGCCATCGTCATCATCAACCTTCCTCCATCACCAATTCCATGATGCTCACCGTCGTGCGTGAGTAATCCCATCGTAGGCTTGCTGGACGGTGATGGGTTGGATGAAATTTACCATGTAATCGAGTTAGTTTTGTTAGGGTTTGATCCCTACTATCCACTATGTTCTAAGATTGATGTTGCTATGACTTTGCCATGCTTAATGCTTGTCACTAGGGCCCGAGTGCCATCATTTCAGATCTGAACCTATTATGTTTTCATGAATATATGTGTGTTCTTGATCCTATCTTGCAAGTCAATAGTCACCTACTATGTGTTATGATCCGGCAACCCCGAAGTGACAATAGTCGGGACCACTCCCGGTGATGACCGTAGTTTGAGGAGTTCATGTATTCACTATGTGTTAATGCTTTCGTCTGGTACTCTATTAAAAGGAGGCCTTAATATCCCTTAGTTTCCACTAGGACCCCGCTGCCATGGGAGGGTAGGACAAAGGATGTCATGCAAGTTCTTTTCCATAAGCACGTATGACTATATTCGGAATACATGCCTACATTACATTGATGAACTGGAGCTACTTCTGTGTCACCATATGTTATAACTATTACATGAGGAATCACATCCGACATAATTCTCCATCACCGATCCAATGCCTACGAGCTTTTCACATATTGCTTGTTGCTTATCACTTTTCCGCTGCTACTGTTACAATCACATCAAAAACACTATCGCTACTTTTGTTACCGTTACCGTTACTTCCATATTACCTTGCTACTAAACTACTTTGCTGCAGATACTAAGTTTCCAGGTGTGGTTGAATTGACAACTCGGCTGCTAATACTTGAGAGTATTCTTTGGCTCCCCTTGTGTGGAATCAATAAATTTGGGTTGAATACTTTACCGTCAAAAACTGTTGCGATCCCCTACACTTGTAGGTTATCAAGACAATTTTCTAGCACCGTTGCCGGGGAGCATAGCTATATTCTTTAAGTCACTTGGGATTTATATTTGTTGATCACTATGAAGAACTTGAAAGACTCAAAAACCAAGATTTATCCCTCAACCACGAGGGAAGGTAAGGAACTGCCATTTAGCTCTGCACTTGATTCACCCTCTGTTATGAGTAAACTTCCGACACCTACTCCCTCTATTGAATCTGATATGTCGCATGTTCTTGATGATGCCACTTCTACTATGTATGATGAAACTACCTCTATGTTTGATAATACTGTGCCACTAGGTGAATTTCTAGATTAACAAATTGCTAAGGTTAGGGAGAATGCAAATATTGAAACTGATAATATTGATGAAAGTGAGGATGAAGATTCTCCCCCTAGATATGAATTGCCTGTTATTCCCGAGGTTATGTTATGGATGAAGAAACTGCTAGAGAATTTCTTGCTTGCAACGATAAATATGATCTTAAGAAATTATTAGCTAAGCTGAAAGAAAACTCTTTGAATGCTAGAATGAAATATGACCCTGATTTTGCTACTTCACCTATCTTTGTTACTGATAAGGATTATGATTTCTCTGTTCATCCTGAGTTAATTACTTTGGTTGAATCTGATCCTTTCCATGGCTATGAATCTGAAACTGCTGTGGCACATCTTACTAAGTTGAATGATATAGCCACCCGGAATCAATAAATTTGGGTTGAATACTTTACCGTCAAAAACTGTTGCGATCCCCTACACTTGTAGGTTATCAAGACAATTTTCTAGCGCCGTTGCCGGGGAGCATAGCTATATTCTTTAAGTCACTTGGGATTTATATTTGTTGATCACTATGAAGAACTTGAAAGACTCAAAAACCAAGATTTATCCCTCAACCACGAGGGGAGGTAAGGAACTGCCATTTAGCTCTGCACTTGATTCACCCTCTGTTATGAGTAAACTTCCGACACCTACTCCCTCTATTGAATCTGATATGTCGCATGTTCTTGATGATGCCACTTCTGCTATGTATGATGAAACTACCTCTATGTTTGATAATACTGTGCCACTAGGTGAATTTCTAGATTAACAAATTGCTAAGGTTAGGGAGAATGCAAATATGGAAACTGATAATATTGATGAAAGTGAGGATGAAGATTCTCCCCCTAGATATGAATTGTCTGTTATTCCCGAGGTTATGTTATGGATGAAGAAACTGCTAGAGACTTTCTTGCTTGCAACGATAAATATGATCTTAAGAAATTATTAGCTAAGCTGAAAGAAAACTCTTTGAATGCTAGAATGAAATATGACCCTGATTTTGCTACTTCACCTATCTTTGTTACTGATAAGGATTATGATTTCTCTGTTCATCCTGAGTTAATTACTTTGGTTGAATCTGATCCTTTCCATGGCTACGAATCTGAAACTGCTGTGGCACATCTTACTAAGTTGAATGATATAGCCACCCGGTTTACCAATGAGGAAAAGATTCGTTATTACTATATCCCTAAGTGATTTCCGTTCTCGTTAAATGGTGATGCTAAGACATGGTTCAATTCTCTTGATCCTGGTTGTGTGCATAGTCCCCAGGATATGATTTATTACTTCTCTGCTACTGTTACAATCACTACAAAAACACTATCACTACTTTTGTTACCGTTATCTTTACTTCGATATTACCTTGCTACTAAACTACTTTGCTGCAGATACTAAATTTCCAGGTGTGGTTGAATTGACAACTCAGCTGATAATACTTAAGAGTATTCTTTGGCTCCCCTTTTGTCGAATCGATAAATTTGGGTTGAATACTTTACCCTCGAAAACTGGTGCGATCCCCTACACTTGTGGGTCATCACTTTGCTCCCCATTTTCCCCCTTCTTTCTTCTTTCTGGTTGATTCTACCAGATGGTGGAGTCCCGGAGCGAGAAGCCACCTTGACGACTGCTACTACCCCGACGGAGCCTACTACTACATGGAGACAGCTGACGACCAGGAGTAGTTAGGAGATCCCAGGCAGGAGGCCTTGCCTTTCCGATCGTTTTGTTTTTGTGCTAGCCTTCTTAAGGCCAACTTGTTCAACTTATGTATGTACTCAGACATTGTTGCTTCCGCTGACTTTTGTGTATCCGAGCTTATGTATTCGAGCCATCGAGGCCCCTAGCTTGTAATATAAAGGTTGTATTATCTTATTTGTGTCTAGAGTTGTGTTGTGATATCTTCCAGTGAGTCCCTGATCTTGGTCGTACACGTTTGTGTGCATGATTAGTGTACTAAACTGTTGACAAATGTGTAACTAACCTACAAAATAATTACTGCTTATAAAAGTTGCAAACAATTTCGAAGGCCTCACAATCTTTTGCTGGCAGTGCCAACTATTGCAATGTAATTATGTGGCCAAGTCCCACATTTTACGGAATCCTTTTGGCACCTCAAATATTGCAATTCATTTTCTGAAAAAAAAAGAAAAGAGAAAGAGGAAGAAGGGGACCTAATATATTGGCACTATGGCCCATCTAGCAAAAGAAGAGGCCCAGCCCACCTCCCCCCTCCTTCAACTTGCTACAGGGAGAGAGGGGATCGTGGCGCCCATCCGTCGGCCATGTCGTGCGTGGCGGCCATCCCCCGCCTCCCCGATGACTACAAGGGCACCCCAAACCCCTCCCCTCTTCCTTGGTCAAACCTTAGCCGCCACTTCTTCCTCCCTTGCGTCATTGCTCGCTCCCCCGCACACACCTGAAGCTATAATCGCCACGCCATGATGATCCCCAAGTGCAGGGAATCACTGTAGCAATTCCCAATGGTGGAAGTGATAAGTATGGAGTGTCAAACCGACAAGGAGCTAAAGGTAAGATCGATATTCTATCAAGTCCTATATGCCACTGATACGACTCTACGTACACCGAACGTTTGCTTCCAACTAGAAACAAGAAATAAAACTACGTTGTGGGTATGAAGAGGATAACTTTGCATGATATCGGAGAGCTAAAATATGAAAGTAGGTGTTGTTATCATAAAGTTAGAATATATTACTAAATAATATAAATAGAGAGTGTGGAATAATGATGGATCGGTGTGCGGAATTGTCCTAGGCAATTGTTAACAAGACCGGTAGTCGTCATTGCAATTTCATATAAGGGAGAGGCATAAGCTAACATACTTTCTCTTCTTGGATCATATGCACTAATGATTGGAACTCTAGCAAGCATCCGCAACTACTAAAGATCATTAAGATAAAACCCAACAATAGCATTAAAGCATCAAGTCCCCTTTATCCCATACGCAACAATCCCCTTACTCGGGTTTATGCTTCTGTCACTCAAACAACCCACTATAAGTGAATCATGAACGTATTGCAACACCCTACAGAGGGAACCCCTCATGCTTGCGCGGCACGGAGGGCACCATAGGACAACACCAAAATAAAACATACAACTCGTACCAATCTAGATCATCAATCAACCCAAAGACAAAGGATATCTACTCAAAACATCGTAGGATGGCAACACATCATTGGATCATAATATGTGGCATAAAGCACCATGTTCAAGTAGGGATTACAGCGGGGTGCGGGAAAGTGGACCACGTAAATGAGATGAGGATGGTGATGATGATGGTGATGTTGATGAAGACGATCACCGCGGCGATGATTCCCTCCCGATGGCACTTTGACACCACCGAGAGAGAGGAGGAGAGGTTCTCCCCCTTGTGCTTCCTCCTCCATGGCCTCCCCCCTGGATGGGGAGAGGTTCTCCCTCTGGTCATTGCCCTTCATGGCGATGATGGCCCCCTCCGGGATGCTCCTCCATGGCCTTCGGTGATGATGGCCCCCTTCGGCAGGGTGCCAGAGAGGGCCTAGATTGATTTCTCGTCGTTACAGAGGCTTACAGCGGCGGAACTTCCGATCTAGGTTATTTTCTGGAGGTTTATGTATTTATAGGAATTTTTGGCGTCGATCTCACGTCCAGGGGGTCTCCGAATCGTCGACGAGATAGGGGTCCACGCCCAGGGGGTGGGCGCGCCCCCCACCCTCGTGGACAGCCCGAGACTCTTCTGGCCCAACTCTTTTACTCCAGGGGCTTCTTTTGGTCCATAAAAAATCATCAAAAAATAGCACGTCAATTGGACTCCGTTTGGTATTCCTTTTCTATAAAACTCAAAAACAAGGAAAAACATAAATTGGCACTCGGCTCTAGGTTAATAGGTTAGTCCCAAAAATCATATAAAATAGCATATAAATGTATATAAAACATCTAAGATGGATAATATAATAGCATGAATACTTCATAAATTATATATACGTTGGAGACGTATCAGCATCCCCAAGCTTAATTCCTGCTCGTCCTCGAGTACGTAAATGATAAAAGAAATAATTTATGAAGTGTGAATGCTAGCAGGTGCACAAGTTTGATCAATGATAATTTCAATCACCTTTTCTAGCATCATTATGTGTCACAACAGTAGCTCATCTCATAAAACTTTTCATGACCAAGTAACAAGCTATTCACATGTTAAATTATAGATCATAAACTTTCTTGAAAACTAACAAACAATGCTCTTAGTCATCAAACAATTGCAATTCATCTTATTTTTAGGAATGGTCTATGTAAGAGCTTTGATTCAGCAAACTCCGCATACTCAACTGTCATTTAATCTTTCACAATTGCTAACACTCATGCGATATTTATGGGTTCAAAGTTTTAATCGGACAAAGAGAAAGATAGAGGCTTATAGTTTCGCCTCCCAACCTTTTACCTCAAGGGTAATCTCAACAATAATAATTTATGAAAACCTACATCCAAGTGGATATATATATATATATCCGGATCACTATAACACAAAGTGCTTGCCAAAGGAAAAAGTGTAAAAAGGAAAGGTAATGATCACCATGACTCTTGTATAAGGGTAGAAGATAAAAGTAAAAGATAGGCCCTTCGCAGAGGGAAGCAGAGGCTGTCATGCGCTTTTATGGTTGGATGCACAAAATCTTAAGGCAAAAGAACGTCACTTTATATTGCCGCTTGTGATAAAGACCTTTATTATGCAGTTCGTCGCTTTTATTTCTTCCCTATCACAAGTCCGTATAAAGCTTATTTTCTTCGCACTAATAGATCATACATATTTAAAAAGCAATTTTTATTGCATGCACCGATGACAACTTAGTTGAAGGATCTTACTCAATCCTTAGGTAGGTATGATGGACTCTCATGGCAAAACTGGTTTATGGGATGTTTGGAAGCACAAGTAGTATTTCTACTTGGTGCAAAGAATTTGGCTAGCATGAGAGGGAAAGGCAAGCCCAACATGATGGATGATCCAAGACAATATAATGTTTTAGATATAGGAAAAATAACCCATTAAGTTGTCTTCCTTGTCCAACATCAACCTTTTAGCATGTCATATTTTAATGAGTGCTCACAATTACAAAAGATGTCCAAGATATTGTATTTATATGTGAAATCTCTCTTCCTTCAATATTCTTTCATGAATTGTTCAAATGACCAATTCCGCGTTTGCTAACTTTCAATAAGTTTACTACCTATACTTATTCCGTGTGAAGTCATTACTCCCCATGGTATAAGCATATGAAACATATATAAATTCAGATTTATGATATTCAATTCATTCAACCATTTACTCATAGGATGTACGTGAAGCATGTGAGTAAATGACAAACTACTCCAAAAGATATAAGTGAAGGACACTGAGTAGTCAAAAAACTAACTAGCCATGGGAGGATTCTTTTTCATTCAAAACTTCAGATCCAATGATTTTATTTAAACAGCAAGTAAAATTGAAAATACGCTCCAAGCAAAACACATATCATGTGACGAATAAAAATATAGCTCCGAGTAAGGCATACCGATAGTTTTGAAGACGAAAGAAGGAATGCCTTCCTGGGCTTCCCCAAGCTAAGGCGCTTGAGTCTTCCTTGAATATTACCTTGGGGTGCCTTGGGCATCCCCAAGCTTAGGGTCTTTCCACTCCTTATTCTCCTCATATCGATATCTCACCCAAAGCTTGAAAACTTCAACCACACAAAACTTAACGTAACTTTGTGAGATATGTTAGTATGATAAAGAGTAAACCATTCACTTTGGTACTGTCTGTGACGCCCCCGATTTGGTCGTACACTAATCATGCACGCAAATGTGTACGACCAAGATCAGGGACTCACTGGAAGATATCACAACAGAACTCTAGACCCAAATTAAAATAATACAAGCTTTATATTACAAGCCAGTGGCCTCGAGGGCTCGAATACATAAGCTCGAATACACAAGAGTCACCGGAAGCAATAATATCTGGGTACATACATAAGTTAAACAAGTTTGCCTTAAGAAGGCTAGCACAAAAGTAACAACGATAAAAAAGGCAAGGCCTCCTGCCTGGGACCTCCTAACTACTCCTCGAAGCTAAACTTCACGTAGAAACATCCTCGGGATCCTCTGGCTCCTGGACTCCACCATCTGGTTGCGTCATCCGAGAAGAAGGGACAAAAGGGGAAAAGGGGGAGCAAAGCAACCGTGAGTACTCATCCAAAGTACTCGCAAGCAAGGATCTACACTACATATGCAATGATATCTGTGTAAAGGGGTAATATCTGTGGGCTAAACTACAGAATGCCAGAATAAGAGGGGGATAGCTAATCCAATCGAAGACTACGCTTATGTCAGCCTCCAACTTGCAGCAGTAGAAGAGAGTAGATGGAATAGTAACAAGTATCCAACTTCTGGCAGCCTCCGTCTTGCAGCAGTAGAATAGAATAGATGGTAAGTTCACCAAGTATCATCGTATAGCATAATCCTACTCGGCGATCCTCCCGCACATCACCCTGTGAGAGAGCAACCACTGAGTTATATCGGGAACTCATCTGGGTGTGTTTTATCAAGCATCCGGTTCTAGTTGTCATGAGGTTGGAATACAACTCCGGGTCGTCCTTTTACCGAGGGACACGACTATTCGAATAGATTAACTTCCCTGCAGGGGTGCACCACATAACCCAGCACGCTCGATCCCATTTGGCCGGACACACTTTCCGGGGTCATGCCCGGCCTCGGAAGATCAACACGTCGCAGCCCTACCTAAGCATAGCAGAGAGGTCAGCGCGCCGGTCTAAGTCCTAAGCGCGCAGGGGTCCGGGCCCATCAACCAACGCACACCTGCACATTGCGTACGCAGCCGGTGAGCAGACCTAGCTGTGACGCCCGAAGACCGACGTCCCAGAAGATTCCAGAAGATTCCAGATGTTCCGGGTTGCCCGTGGGTTTCTTTTGAGCTTGTGTTATTTATTTTTGCATTGCATCATGTCATCATGCCATCATGTCATATTTATTTTTGCATCTCAACCTAATAAATTGTGTGGACCTTCAGTCCATTTAAATCGAGGGAAGGTGACTTCTCTTTATAACATATAAAAGCCTCTCTATATTTAGGGAGCTATATAATAAATATTCCATTGCTCCGGAATCACCATAACACACTTGCATAATTTCCCCATGTCTTTTCACTTCGAGTTTCACCTTCAAAATCTTGCCAACAATTCTTTTCCGTTGTTTCCAGGTTCCTCCAAAAATTCGAACATTTTTGGACACTTCAATAATCACGTCTTAGTTCAAACCTATTTGAATTAAATTCAAATATGTTTGAATTATTTTTTCCGATCTGCCTTTTGTATTTTTCTCCGGTCGTGCTTATTTTTATGTGCCCGAGAAAAATACTCCTTTGTCCTAATTCTTGCCTTAATCCCCCCTCCTCTTTTCCTTACCTTCTCTTTCGTTTTTTTTCTGCTAAGGGAAATAAAAAGAAGAAGCCAGCCGCGCCAGGCCTCTCCTCCTCCCTCCTTTGGCCCAGTTTCCCTTCCAGGCCCGCACTCCTCTGGCCTCCACCAAACCCTAGTCGCTCCCCCTCTTTCCCCCGAGCCGCCGCCACACTCCCATCGACCGCTTCTCTCCTCTGTGGCCCGACCGCTCGCCCCCTTTCTCTCGACCCAGCGCCCCCTTCGCCTCGTCCCCTGCCTCGATCCCGTTCCCCATCGCCTCTCCCATCTCCCGATCCTCTCGCCTGGAGCCCGTCTCCCTCGCTCCCTCTCCTCCCTGACGCCGGCCAGGGGCCCTCCTCCCCGAGCGCCCTTCCCCTTCCCAGACCTCTGCCTCTCCAGCGCCGTGCGTCCTTCAGACCGAGGGCTCCTGTCGCGGCCCCGTCCTCCAGCAACGGCGCCCCGAGCGCCCCGGCCAGGTTCCAGCCAGGAGCAGCGCCGCCCCAGGCCGCGGCCTCTCCTCCCGCGCCGTCCGCAGCGCCCCGATGCGCGCTCCATCGCCTCCTCGCCGCGGCTCGGCCAGGACCCGCGAGGACGCCGCAGTCTGCAGCCGGCTCCGCCGCGAGCTGCGCCCGTCCTCGACGTCGTGGCCGCCCGAGCCCCTTCTCCTCGAAGCAGCCGCGCCCCTGCCTTGTTCTCCCTGCGGCGCCCCAAGCACGACGCCCCTGCCTCGAGGCGTCCCGTCCTCGCCGCGGCCAGAGGCCCTGCCGCCTCGCCCCGTTGGCCTCCCAGGGCCCTGCCTCCGTCGCCGTGGTCTCCCTCAGCCGCCCTGCCAAGCCGGCCGAAGCCGCTGCTCTTCCTCTCCGCTTCGCCCAAGGCCAGAGCCGCAACGGCTGCGCCTTCCTCCATCCGTGGACGACTCCAGCAGCAAGGCCCCGTTCTTTTCCAGCTCGCCGACCCGCATCCTTCTTTTTCCTTTTTTTTTGTTTTTGTTTTTGTTTTGTGTGCTGCTATCTGTTCATCTCAAGTAACCAGGGAGCAGTAGGTATATCTACTTTTGGACCCTTGTTCAACTACGACGCGAGATCGAGAACCATCAAGTACCTCTACACGTGACGTTGAACGGCTACGAGCTCGAGAACGACTACATGAACGAGTTCAACTACACGATGAAACGACAAGTACCCCTCCGATGCAAGTGTGTCTACGAACCGGAACGACTACGCAAGATGACACGCCAAGTACCACGACGACCCGAACGACTACCGTCGCCGTGTACCACTACCGTCGCCGAGACCCTCAAGTACCTCTACGAACGGAACGACTACTCGTTGGCAACCTCGTGTACAACTACTTCCCCTTCGGAAACGAGAACGTCTACTTCCACTACACCCCGTGAACGACTACTTCCACTACGAACTCGATTCCGCCCCGAAACAATTGTTTCGAAGGTATAACCCCGAGACGTGACCCATGTGATGCTTGTGGTTGTATGAAATGCTCCTCGTGTGTGCTCCGTGTCCGTTTCGTCCGTTGTCATGTTCCTCGGTTGCCTCGTCGCCGACTCGTGGGAACCCGGCAACGGGATCGCCCCACCTTTCATCTCGTTGACCCGCTCACATCATCTTTTCTTTTGCCCGGACTCTCAACGAGAAACCGGAACCGAGATGTTGCCAGGCTTCATTTCCGGATCGTTGCCATGGTACCCTTTTTCTTCCACCACGGGAACAACACTTCATATCTTCTTCATGTCAACCTTATAATAAAACTTGCATAAACTTGATCATGTCAACCGCATCATGTTAACAACCTTTGAATGCTTAATTGTTGTTTGCTTATAATTATTAAACATGCTCATGGGGATTTTCCGGATATGTTGTTGTTATTTCCGGCCTCATTTAAAATGTCTAAATAGTGTAGTTTTATTATGTTTCACCTCTTGCCATGCTAAAAACATTTAATCTTGTCTTATAAATAATGAGAGTCAATTAAATAATTAAATGTGGTGTTTCGTCAATATGCAACTCGTTGCATATTGATCTCCACTTAACTTGTAGTATTTGTTTGTGCACTTTGCCATGCCATGCATATTTAAACTGGACATGCATCATACTTGGATGTGCATCGTATGCCATGTTTATGCTTGTGTGTTTACCGTGTTGTTTCTTTCTTTCCGGTTGCTTCTCTTGTTAGCTTCGGTTTCGTTCCGGAGTTGTGAGGTTTCTCTCGTCTGAGTTGCTCCGTCTACTTCATGGATCCGTTCTTCTCCCTTGTGGAATTCCAGGTAAGATGATCATACCCTTGGATACCTTTACTACCATTGCCATGCTTAGTTGTCTCGATGCTATCGTTACATGTCGCGATACCCATCTTTTATGTCAGCCTCTCCTTGTTGCCATGAAACCTCTAACCTTGACACCTTCCTAGCAAAACCACTGTTTGGCTATGTTACCCGCTTGCTCAGCCTCGCTTGCTCAGTCCCTCTTATAGCGTTGTTAGTTGCAGGTGAAGATGAAGTTCGTTCCAGGAGGGAACTTGTTGTTGGATATATCACAATATCTATAATTATTACTTAACACACCTATATACTGGGCATGGGTGGAAGGCTTGGCCTTTTGCTCGGTGTTTTGTTCCACTCATGCCACCTTAGGCGCCGATAAACCGGCATTATGTTCCTTGATTTTGCGTCCCTTACACGATGGGTGGATGGGGACCCCTTGACAGTTCGACTTTGAATAAAACTCCTCAAGCAAGGCCCAACATTGGTTTTAATTTGCCTCATAATAACAACTTAATTAAATAATTAAAATTGCATAGGGGGTCGCACCCTCGGGTTCTTAATTCTACATAGCAGGGGGGGCCAGTGCTGATGGTGTTGGTCCCAAACTAGAGTCACTTGCGATACCACCCAGTTATCTGGGGTCTTCGGTATTGTACGTAGCGCTCATCCGGACGTGGCCTGAGACGAGATGCGCGCGGCTACTATCAGGGTGTCGGCACGCCGGGAGGTCTTGCTGGACTTGTTTTACCATTGTCGAAATGACTTGTGCTACCTGGATGTCGAGCCTGATCGGTTTTCCCTAAGATAAGGAGTGATGATATTATATTTATCACTTCAGCTAATCGTGAGAGCTTGTGATGGGCTAAGTTGGAACACCCCTGCAGGGTTATGATCTTTCGAAAGCCGTGCCCGCGGTTATGTGGCAGATTGGAATTTGTTAATGTCCGGTTGTAGAAAACTTGACAGATGATCCGAAGTAAAACTCACAACTGTGTGAGTAACCGTGACTGTCTCTTTTCACTTTGAGAAGAGAACACGGTGGGGTTATGTTTGACCGTATGTAGTTAGGATCTTTAGCGATCACCTCTTTTGCGACCGTTTGCGTAGATGCTCTTCTCATTCTGGTACTCGTAAGTTAGCCACCATTTTATGCTTAGCCGCTGCTGCAACCTCACCACTTTACCTGTTCCTACCCATAAAGCTTTGCTAGTCTTGATACCCATGGTTATGGGATTGCTGAGTCCTCGTGGCTCACAGTTACTACAACAACAGATGCAGGTTCAGCTGAGTTGATGCAGGAGCTGGTTCAAGTTCTTCACTGGGAGCTCGATGAAGAGTTTTGGCCGTTTTCTTGTGACGTTTCGATGTTCAGTAGTGGTTTCTACTAGGATTCGATCCTGACCTGTGGCTTCATGTTGTTTTGGTATCTTTCTTTGGTTCTTCACCCGTAGTCGGGTTGTGATGTTCTGAATGATGTTTGCTTATGTAATGTATTGTGTGAAGTGGCGAGTGTAAGCCAACTATCTCCTTTTGCATTTTAATCCCTCTTTTACATGAGTCGTGCAAAGATACCAAACTTGAGATCATTCTAGGATGGGCTTATACCTTTAAGTCGTGCCTCGACACGTAGGAGGTATAGTCCCATCCTGGGCATTACAAGTTGCTATTCAGAGCCTTCTCCGACCTAGAAGCCCCCACTGATTGATCGAATCGTTGACGGTTGAGTCTAGGCACACACTGAAAACTTTTTGAGTCCTATATTATATCGGAGAGTAGGATTTCTTTGCTTCTCATCCCCTTTCATTCTGGTGAGGACTCCTGACGATTACTCTTGCCTCTTCTACTTTCCAAAATTGCACCAATTTTTTTTTTAGGATCCCGCGAGTATTCTGGGATTGTTTCAATGTTCTTGTGACAAGGATATTATTCTCGATGCCTCCTGTTCCCGAGGAGTTGAGCTTCGGGGTATTGTTGTCACAAGCATATCGCGGCAGTACTAAATACTTAAGACGGCCGACATCGAGAATCTCTCCTATACGGCCAGTGGCAAGATAACCCCGACATCACCCAGTACTGGGGAGGTAGTTCGAGAGTATTGCCATAGCTTGTTATAGTGGATGCTTTTCGAAGGTCCGAGGTAAACAGTTTCCGAGAAAGACTGGTTATGTGTTGAAGGATGGATACACCTGGATGTAGGTTTAGAGTTGATTGCGCGGTGCTTCCCGTGTATCCCCAACACCTGATTGCATAACTGGAAACTTTCGGAAATCTATAGGTGGGTTCTATCCAGTAGTTCTAGGCTTTCTTCCAACGGATGCACGATATGAAGTTCGGGGTTATACATTGAGTGAAGTGGTTTTATGGACTTGTTCTGATCGGGAGTTGCATCTTAAAGGGTCCTTGGCTATGCTGATCCGGGGATTGCAAAACCCTTTTGTAACACGTTCCATGAGCTTTCAGCACAAAGATGTCGAACGAAGCTTCTATCTTGTACTTGTTCTATCTGTTCCTTGTTCCTTTTTCTTTATTTATCTTTTGTTCTCCAAGTGGCTTCTCGTCGAGTTGATGTACCTGCGGAATTCATTCGTTCAATTCTCTGTTCGAATGATATTATGAAGACTATGCTGCAACATCTATCCTTTGTTTCATTTTGATTCTGGTATTCGAGTTGCTTCGATGTCAAATGTTGAGACCATACCTTTCCTAATCGGTGTTCTCATATTTCTATGGTAGTGCTAATTCTTCTTAATCATCAAGATGGTTATGTTAAATTCTTTTCAACCGGTGTGCCTTCTCTTCAAGTTATTCATCCCAAGTTATCTTTGTTTTCCCCACCCTCCCGCCCTTCTTCTTCTTGGAGCCAGCAATTCTCTAATGAAATATCCATTTTATTCATGTGATATTTCTTCATTCTTTTCCTTCAATGTTCTTATCCGGTGATTCTCGTGAAGATGCTCAAGCGCTTCTAGTTCATCATTCTTTTGTTCTCTAATTCTTCAGGTGGATGTAATTCAAGATTTCGGTGTTGATCTTATCCTTTTCCTCTTTCCACAATGCTTTCTTATTCCGGTGCACCAATTAATCATTCTCCTCTTGCTATTCATATCCGGAGTGCTGAAGATTCATATTCCATTCTTATTCCGTTCAAGCTATTTTGAGTTTGTCATCTTATTCAAGCCATTTAATTCAACCGGTGCAATATCTCTTAAGCAATCTTTTCCAACGGTGATTTCTTTTGAGTGGGCCCTAACCCACAGGTCTTTTCCCAGGATCTTACCTGACTCTTCTAATTAATTTTCTGGAGTTATACTTAAATTCTTTTCAAAGTGTGACGTAAGAATGATCTCCATCAGTCACATGCCTTCTCCAAGCTTGTTTTCAATTATTTTTCATCTTTAGCTCCACCTTCCTTTTGTCATTCGTCCGGAGTATCTCGAAATTCTTCATGGCATTATTCGTCTTCACTCTCAACTTTTGAAGACCCGGAGAAGTGTTTCTCTTAAACCTTGGACCGTTCTCTTGTTGAGATTCGTGGTTCTAGCTTCATGCCATCCTCATTATTGTTCCGTTTGTGAGGAATTCTTTTATCCCATCCGAAGCATTTCATGAATTCTTTTCTTTGTGATCCTCCGAAGGCCATCATCTCAGAAGATTTCTTCGTTCTCAGTTTTCAACTTCGTCCTCCAAATATTCTTTATTGATGTCTCTTCGTTCGTCTCCTAATTCTTACGGTGGTTCATTCGAGTTTACTCTTCCGTTGTTATCATTTTAATTCATTTGTTCTTTTCACAATCCTACCGGTGTTTCGTTGAAGATTTACCCAAGCTTGTGCGAGATCTCTCTTTAATTCTTTGCAACGAGAATAAGTAGTTTGCCAAATCCTTTGGTTGTCATCAATTTAAATTGGTGAAGGAGATGCATAACATAATTCTTATTCTTGTTCCTTCAGGTGTTTTAATTCTTTTGTTTGGAGCTTGTTCATCATATTATATCCTTGGTTCTAAGTTTTCATCTTGTTTTCCGGAGCTCCAAGTTATTTCTATTATATCATTTCAAACCTCCATCTAATTCATCGCAGGCCTTGAATCTTATTCTTTTCATCTTTCACTTCTCTTGCTTTCATTACCGGAGATCTCATGGTGGTTCATCATCATTTAATTCATACTCGAAGTCTTCATCAAGATTCTTGTTGGAGCTCAAGCATTCTTCATCATGCTTCAAATTGCAATCCTTTCTACCTTATCTTTGAGATGGTGTTATGTCATTCTTGACTATTCCTTCATGTTTAATGATTCACAAGTTGTCAAGAATGAGATATTTAAAACCATCATTTTCCTTGTTCAGGAGATCTTTTCAACTCTTCAATTATTCGTTGGAGTTATCTTGGGTTATATTTCACCTAAAAGCTTTTCCTAAGGATTGTTGCTAATTATGGTGCTTATAAATGACCCAAATTCTTCATTTATCCTTCCGGTGAAATAAGGTTTTCATCTCCTTGTTGATCTCAACCCAATCAATTGTTTTCCATTAGTGGCTGGTTGTCACCTCTTAATTTGAGACAAATTCCATAAGCCCAATTCGAGCTTATTCTTTCGTTGTTGAATTTTCAACAATTCTGTTCAACCTTTCTTCGTAAAGGATGCTCTTTAAAATTCAATTTTGAGAGAAGTTGTCATTTTCTTCTCCGTTCATTTCTTTCATGGATCTATATTCTAGTCTTTCATTCTGGAGGCTTGTGATGTTGCTCTCTCCAAACCATCATCTCGTTTTATCAAGATCTTGTTCTTTTCCTTGCTTATCATTTAACTGGAATGTTGTCACCTACATTCAGTTCCCTCATCTTATCAAGTTTTAACTCTCTTTTAACCGGAGTGCTGTCTGAGTCTTTCTTACCCCTTGTGCCATTCTTTTAATTGTTTCGGAGGCAATATGTTGTTGTTTTCATCAAGTATCATCTCAACTTGGCAAGTTCTTGCTCAGTTCCTTCCATTTTCAGACGGAGTGCTGTCCAAATTCTGTCATTCTTATTCCTTGGCTATACCATTGCAGTTTCTTATTCTTTTGGTTCATAAGCTCTTAATTCTTGTCTTCTAACCTTCAAGGTTCTCATAATGCCCCTTGTTCCTCTTTTCTAACGGAGTTTTCATCTTCGTTCATCTCTGTTGTATTCTTTCTTTCAATTTGTTCAACCTCTCAAGGTTCTTTGCTTTTCACTCGTTTGTCAAAGAAGCAACTTTGTTTTACCTCCTCCTTTTCGTTTTTTACCCGGTGATATCTCTAGGATCTCGGGTCGAGATCCTCTGTTAGTGTGGGAGAGTTGTGATGCCCGAAGACCGACGTCCCAGAAGATTCCAGATGTTCCGGGTTGCCCGTGGGTTTCTTTTGAGCTTGTGTTATTTATTTTTGCATTGCATCATGTCATCATGCCATCATGTCATATTTATTTTTGCATCTCAACCTAATAAATTGTGTGGACCTTCGGTCCAATTAAATCGAGGGAAGGTGACTTCTCTTTATAACATATAAAAGCCTCTCTATATTTAGGGAGCTATATAATAAATATTCCATTGCTCCGGAATCACCATAACACACTTGCATAATTTCCCCATGTCTTTTCACTTCGAGTTTCACCTTCAAAATCTTGCCAATAATTCTTTTCCGTTGTTTCGAGGTTCCTCCAAAAATTCGAACATTTTTGGACACTTCAATAATCACGTCTTAGTTCAAACCTATTTGAATTAAATTCAAATATGTTTGAATTATTTTTTCCGATCTGCCTTTTGTATTTTTCTCCGGTCGTGCTTATTTTTATGTGCCCGAGAAAAATACTCCTTTGTCCTAATTCTTGCCTTAACCCCCCCTCCTCTTTTCCTCACCTTCTCTTTCGTTTTTTTTCTGCTAAGGGAAATAAAAAGAAGAAGCCAGCCGCGCCAGGCCTCTCCTCCTCCCTCCTTTGGCCCAGTTTCCCTTCCAGGCCCGCACTCCTCTGGCCTCCACCAAACCCTAGTCGCTCCCCCTCTTTCCCCCGAGCCACCGCCACACTCCCATCGACCGCTTCTCTCCTCTGTGGCCCGACTGCTCGCCCCCTTTCTCTCGATCCAGCGCCCCCTTCGCCTCGTCCCCTGCCTCGATCTCGTTCCCCATCGCCTCTCCCATCTCCCGATCCTCTCGCCTGGAGCCCGTCTCCCTCGCTCCCTCTCCTCCCTGACGCCGGCCAGGGGCCCTCCTCCCCGAGCGCCCTTCCCCTTCCCAGACCTCTGCCTCTCCAGCGCCGTGCGTCCTTCAGACCAAGGGCTCCTGTCGCGGCCCCGTCCTCCAGCAACGGCGCCCCGAGCGCCCCGGCCAGGTTCCAGCCAGGAGCAGCGCCGCCCCAGGCCGCGGCCTCTCCTCCCGCGCCGTCCGCAGCGCTCCGATGCGCGCTCCATCGCCTCCTCGCCGCGGCTCGGCCAGGACCCGCGAGGACGCCGCAGTCTGCAGCCGGCTCCGCCGCGAGCTGCGCCCGTCCCCGACGTTGTGGCCGCCCGAGCCCCTTCTCCTCGAAGCAGCCGCGCCCCTGCCTTGTCCTCCCTACGGCGCCCCAAGCACGACGCCCCTGCCTCGAGGCGTCCCATCCTCGCCGCGGCCAGAGGCCCTGCCGCCTCACCCCGTTGGCCTCCCAGGGCCCTGCCTCCGTCGCCGTGGTCTCCCTCAGCCGCCCTGCCAAGCCGGCCGAAGCCGCTGCTCTTCCTCTCCGCTTCGCCCAAGGCCAGAGCCGCAACGGCTGCGCCTTCCTCCGTCCGTGGACGACTCCAGCAGCAAGGCCCCGTTCTTTTCCAGCTCGCCGACCCGCATCCTTCTTTTTCCTTTTTTTTGTTTTTGTTTTTGTTTTGTGTGCTGCTATCTGTTCATCTCAAGTAACCAGGGAGCAGTAGGTATATCTACTTTTGGACCCTTGTTTAACTACGACGCGAGATCGAGAACCCTCAAGTACCTCTACACGTGACGTTGAACAGCTACGAGCTCGAGAACGACTACATGAACGAGTTCAACTACACGATGAAACGACAAGTACCCCTCCGATGCAAGTGCGTCTACGAACCGGAACGACTACGCAAGATGACACGCCAAGTACCACGACGACCCGAACGACTACCGTCGCCGTGTACCACTACCGTCGCCGAGACCCTCAAGTACCTCTACGAACGGAACGACTACTCGTTGGCAACCTCGTGTACAACTACTTCCCCTTCGGAAACGAGAACGTCTACTTCCACTACACCCTGTGAACGACAACTTCCACTACGAACTCGATTCCGCCCCGAAACAATTGTTTCGAAGGTATAACCCCGAGACGTGACCCGTGTGATGCTTGTGGTTGTATGAAATGCTCCTCGTGTGTGCTCCGTGTCCGTTTCGTCCGTTGTCATGTTCCTCGGTTGCCTCGTCGCCGACTCGTGGGAACCCGGCAACGGGATCGCCCCACCTTTCATCTCGTTGACCCGCTCACATCATCTTTTCTTTTGCCCGGACTCTCAACGAGAAACCGGAACCGAGATGTTGCCATGCTTCATTTTCGGATCGTTGCCGTGGTACCCTTTTTCTTCCACCACGGGAACAACACTTCATATCTTCTTCATGTCAACCTTATAATAAAACTTGCATAAACTTGATCATGTCAACCGCATCATGTTAACAACCTTTGAATGCTTAATTGTTGTTTGCTTATAATTATTAAACATGCTCATGGGGATTTTCCGGATATGTTGTTGTTATTTCCGGCCTCATTTAAAATGTCTAAATAGTGTAGTTTTATTATGTTTCACCTCTTGCCATGCTAAAAACATTTAATCTTGTCTTGTAAATAATGAGAGTCAATTAAATAATTAAATGTGGTGTTTCGTCAATATGCAACTCGTTGCATATTGATCTCCACTTAACTTGTAGTATTTGTTTGTGCACTTTGCCATGCCATGCATATTTAAACTGGACATGCATCATACTTGGATGTGCATCGTATGCCATGTTTATGCTTGTGTGTTTACCGTGTTGTTTCTTTCTTTCCGGTTGCTTCTCTTGTTAGCTTCGGTTTCGTTCCGGAGTTGTGAGGTTTCTCTCGTCTGAGTTGCTCCGTCTACTTCATGGATCCGTTCTTCTCCCTTGTGGAATTCCAGGAAAGATGATCATACCCTTGGATACCTTTACTACCATTGCCATGCTTAGTTGTCTCGATGCTATCGTTACATGTCGCGATACCCATCTTTTATGTCAGCCTCTCCTTGTTGCCATGAAACCTCTAACCTTGACACCTTCCTAGCAAAACCACTGTTTGGCTATGTTACCCGCTTGCTCAGCCTCGCTTGCTCAGTCCCTCTTATAGCGTTGTTAGTTGCAGGTGAAGATGAGGTTCGTTCCAGGAGGGAACTTGTTGTTGGATATATCACAATATCTATAATTATTACTTAACACACCTATATACTGGGCTTGGGTGGAAGGCTTGGCCTTTTGCTCGGTGTTTTGTTCCACTCATGCCACCTTAGGCGCCGATAAACCGGCATTATGTTCCTTGATTTTGCGTTCCTTACACGATGGGTGGATGGGGACCCCTTGACAGTTCGACTTTGAATAAAACTCCTCCAGCAAGGCCCAACATTGGTTTTAATTTGCTTCATAATAACAACTTAATTAAATAATTAAAATTGCATAGGGGGTCGCACCCTCGGGTTCTTAATTCTACATAGCAGGGGGGGCAGTGCTGACGGTGTTGGTCCCAAACTAGAGTCACTTGCGGTACCACCCAGTTATCTGGGGTCTTCGGTACTGTACGTAGCGCTCATCCGGATGTGGCCTGAGACGAGATGCGCGCGGCTACTATCAGGGTGTCGGCACGCCGGGAGGTCTTGCTGGACTTGTTTTACCATTGTCGAAATGACTTGTTCTACCGGGATGTCGAGCCTGATCGGTTTTCCCTAAGATAAGGAGTGATGATATTATATTTATCACTTCAGCTAATCGTGAGAGCTTGTGATGGGCTAAGTTGGAACACCCCTGCAGGGTTATGATCTTTCGAAAGCCGTGCCCGCGGTTATGTGGCAGATTCGAATTTGTTAATGTCCGGTTGTAGAAAACTTGACAGATGATCCGAAGTAAAACACACAACTGTGTGAGTAACCGTGACTGTCTCTTTTCACTTTGAGAAGAGAACACGGTGGGGTTATGTTTGACCTTATGTAGTTAGGATCTTTAGCGATCACCTCTTTTGCGACCGTTTGCGTAGATGCTCTTCTCATTCTGGTACTCGTAAGTTAGCCACCATTTTATGCTTAGCCGCAGCTGCAACCTCACCACTTTACCTCTTCCTACCCATAAAGCTTTGCTAGTCTTGATACCCATGGTTATGGGATTGCTGAGTCCTCGTGGCTCACAGTTACTACAACACCAGATGCAGGTTCAGCTGAGTTGATGCAGGAGCTGGTTCAAGTTCTTCACTGGGAGCTCGATGAAGAGTTTTGGCCGTTTGCTTGTGACGTTTCGATGTTCAGTAGTGGTTTCTACTAGGATTCGATCCTGACCTGTGGCTTCATGTTGTTTTGGTATCTTTCTTTGGTTCTTCACCCGTAGTCGGGTTGTGATGTTCTGAATGATGTTTGCTTATGTAATGTATTGTGTGAAGTGGCGAGTGTAAGCCAACTATCTCCTTTTGCATTTTAATCCCTCTTTTACATGAGTCGTACAAAGATACCAAACTTGAGATCATTCTAGGATGGGCTTATACCTTTAAGTCGTGCCTCGACACGTAGGAGGTATAGTCCCATCCTGGGCATTACACTAGCAACCTCCATTACTAAGGAAGTTACATTACGCGGTCCAACCCGGCGCGCGCCGCTCAGTCGCTGACGTCAAGAAGGCTTCGGCTGATACCACGACGTTGAGAGCCCATAACTATTCCCACGTAGCTGGTTAGTGCGTATAGGCCAATGGCCAGACTCAGATCAAATATCCAATCTTGTTAAGCGTGTTATTATAAAATAATCGCGAACAACCACCAGGGCCAGGCCACCTCTTGACTGGGTGTCTCCACCTGCCCTGTCGCTCCGCCACAAAGATCCATTTGAGGGCCGTCAGGAACTCAGGCCCACCACTACCTGGATGGAGCCACCTGTCCTTTCAGCCCCCACATCGAATCACTTGCGGGTACTTAATGAGCCGACCCGACTTTAGTCACATCATGTGTCATGTAAAGTATGTGTATAGTATATACCCGTGATCACCACCCGAGGTGATCACGGCCCGATAGTATAGCATGGCAGACGGACAAGTATGTGGGGCCACTGATGGAATACTAGCATCCTATACTAAGCATTTAGGATAGCAAGTAAAGGTATCAACAGTAGTAGTAACAATGACAGGCTATGCAACAGAATAGGAGCTATCGAATCATCAACAGTAGCAAATCTAATGCAAGAATAAGAGAGAAGAGAATGGGCGATATCTGGTGATCAAGGGGGTTGGCTTGCCTGGTTGCTCTGGCAAGAAGGAGGGGTCGTCGTCGACGCAGTCGATCTGACTGGCACCGTCAGCAGTCTCAGTCCCGATGTCTATCGGAGAGAAGAGGGGGAAGAAACAATAAATATAGAGAAAGCATCGCATCACAAAGCATAACATGGAAATACACGATGCTACGTGTGACCTAACGTGGTACCAAGTGATACTGGCGAGGATGGAAAACATCCAGGAAAGTATTCCCGGTGTTAGGTATTTTCGGACAGGTGAAACGGAGGGGGGAAAGTTGCAAGTTTGCTATGCTAGGGATGTGTGGCGGACGAACGGGCTGCGTATTCAGATTTGTCTCGTCGTTCCGAGCAACTTTCATGTACAAAGTTTTTCCATCCGAGCTACGGTTTATTTTATATTAATTTAAAAAGGATTTTATATTTTTCTAGAATTAACAGAATTACTTTAATTAGAAAAAGGTAATTATGACGTCGGCGTGATGTCAGCTTGACGTCATCGGCCAACTATGAACTTTGACTAGTCAACAGATCACTAGGTCCCACATGTCATTCACAGCTAACTAACTAACCAAGTTAATTAGTTAAATTAACAGATTAATTAGGTTAAGTTTATTTAGTTAAATAATTAATTAATTATATTCATTTATTTCATGTTTCCTCTTTTATTTCATTTGGGCAGTGGGCCCCATTTGCCAGTGGCCTAAAGGGCCAAACGGGGGCGGGTTAGCGGGCGCGCGGGCGCTGGGCGGAGCCGGGCGTCGGGCGCTAGCCCGCCCGACAGGGCACCGCGGCCAGGAGGCGAAGGGCGCCGGTGCGTGACTCGGCACCGCCGGCCATGGCCAGAGCGAGGCGACGCGGCGTGGCCAGACGAGGCCGGCCGGAGGGTGCCCGGCGGAACCTGGCGGAGCAGCTGGGCGGCGACCCGTAGGGGAGAGCGGGGCTGCGGGGAGGGAATTCGTCGGGGCCGAAGCCTGCCTAGGCGCGCGGGGCGCTGGCACGGCGCGGCCAGAGGCACGGCCGGTCGGAGCAGGACAACAGTGGGTCGGGCGGCCACGGCGCGGAAGCGACGCGGCGACGTGCCGGAGTGGTGGCCAGGGGAGGGGCGGACCTGACCGCAGCCGTGAACGAGCGCGGGTGGCGAGTCGGGTGCCACCGCACGCCGACGGGGCGCAGGCGAGCGCGCACCAGCGCGGCGCGGGTCGCGGCATGGCGTGGCTAGAGTGCGGTGGCCGGGGGGCGCGTGTGTGAGGAAGGCACGGAGGAGGAGGGGGGTTCGCTCACGTGCGTGCAGGGGATCGGGGCGGCGAGGCTTGAGGAGGCCGGCGTGGGAAGGAGATGTGGATGCGTCCGGCAAGGCACGAACGTCAACGACGGTCCTGGTCGGCGTCGATGCTGGGTGGCGACGGCGGCGATGGGCCAACGAGGCATGGGGGCCGACGGGGATGAGGCGAGGCGATGGAGCGGCGCCAGTGGTTGGAGGTCGGGGTCGACGGGGCGACGGGGAGGCGAGCGGCACCGGTGAGGCAACAGGGACGGGCGCGAGCGTTCGATCCCGATCCAGATCGGATCGGGGACGAGGGAGGAGGCCGAGGGGGCAAAGAGGTTGTGGTCTAGGGTTTTGGTGCCCCGGGGGGGTGGGTTATCGGGGACGGCTGGGCCGCCTGGTTGGCCCGGTGGCCAGCTGGGCCGAGGCCCGGCAAGAGGGGGGAAGGGTTGCTTCTATTTTTATTTTGTTTTACTTTCCTTTTGTTTATTGTTCCTGCCACTTATTATATTTGTTTAGTGCATTTAAATACTTTATAAAAAGTGTGGTTTCTCCACCAATATTACATATGATTTATTTGCCACCTTTAGAACATTTTAGTTTTGACATTTGAAAACTTTTATTGTTTCCTTCATTTTGAATTTGAATTTCGAACCGGTTTCGAACTAACACGAGATTATCAACAGTAATTGCGGTGACGTGTCGTCATTACTAGAGGGTTAATGTAGCTTAACTATCCGGGCGTCACGCTGTCAAAGACAAGGTTCATAATTGTTCTCACACAATGCCTACTGTACCATATCATTTCTACAATTTATATTAAGAACTATAAGCCATATAAACTAGAAAACAAGCAATCTATGCAATGAAAACAGATTCTGTCAGAAACAGAATAGTCCGTAATTATCATAACAACAACCATACTTCTGCTACTCTACAAATTATGAAATAAATTGGTGGACGTGAGTAATTTTTCTATTAATCTTCTGCAAAAAGAATCAACTCAAAAGCACTCTTCTGTAAAAAAATGTCAGCTAATCCCGAGAGCGCAAAGTTTCTATTTTTTTACAGCAAGATCACATTAACTTTCACCCAAGTCTTCCCTAAGGTCTTACTTGGCACCTTATTGAAACAAAAGCTATAAAATATGATTACTACAGTAGCTCAATCATGTAAACACACAAAAACAGTAAGTGTAAATATTGGGTTGTCTCCCAACAAGCGCTTTTCTTTAATGCCTTTTAGCTAGGCATGATGATTTCAATGATGCTCACATAAAAGATAAGAATTGAAACATAAAGAGAGCATCATGAAGAATATGTCTAGCATATTTAAATCTAACCCACTTCCTAGGCCTAGGGATTTTGTGAGCACATAATTTATAGGAACAAGAATCAACTAGCATAGGAAGGCAAGACAAGTATAACTTCAAAACTTTAAGCACATAGAGAGGAACACTACTGGAATCAGCTAGTTTGCCATCTGCCAGCTCTTTGCCATCAGCTACCCAAAAGCAGATGGCAAAGAACTGGCTGATGGCACAGACCTTCTTTGCCATCAGCCAGTTCTTTGTCGTCCGCTAGCAGACGGCAAAGATTCTTTGCCGTCAGCTGGTAGACGGCAAAGAGGGAGGTGGCCCACACTAACGGGCTGATGAGGGCAAACCTAATGGGGCCCCTCTTTGCCGTCCGCTAGCAGACGGCAAAGAGTACAAAAGCGGACGGCAAAGGGGGGCGGACGGCAAACAATTAGGATACTAAACGACCGAGCCCCACTCCGCCCACCTCTTTTCTTTCCCCCTCCTCCCCGACGACCACCGCCACCCGCCGCCGCCCCCGCCACCAACCGCCGTCCCCTTGCCCCACCTCCCCGT